>OX382293.1:26098713-27298713 GCA_947507805.1 Aporophyla nigra | reverse complement strand
TAGTTTTCTCTTGTTTATTCCAAGATCATTCTGCGAATCTTATTTTAATCTTCTTCCTTCGGCTTATCAGCCCAATCTTACGCTTACCGTTGTTTCTGCCGTTCTATCTCTAAATCAATTTCACAGATCGAGTGTGAATTAAAGCTATGTAGAGCCAGCTTATACAACGTAACGTCGGTCGTCTTTAACAGACATCCTGTACAATACCTACTATTGAAATTAGCAATTCAGTAGGAACATATATTATATTTCTACTTTTTTCTTCCTAGGATTAGTTCGCATATTAGAAGATCCGCAGGACCCAAAAAGCTCAATTTCATACCTTACGAGTACTACGAGTATGTAGTAAGGCATGAAATGGAGCTTTGGATAAAAGTAAAGCTACAACACAATTTCATATTCCCGCCGTCTTATGATTACCTAGGAAGCAGATGAGCCAGGGAAGCAATCTCGTCGCTAAAGGCTTCTCTGCTGATTAAACGAAGGAAGCTGTAACATTAACTCATTGAGTACCAGGCAGGATGGAGGCGACTCAATCGACACGCTCACTACTATAAATAAACAGTAAGATATATACATAGAAAATTCTTTACTACCTACTGCACGCGTAGCATGACCACCATAGAAAGAACTTTGTCTATTCTTGGTAGAATAGAGACAGAATTGTCATGCTACGCCAGCATAAAACGGTACAAATCTTTCTACAATCTTTAATTCTGTCTTTAATCTTTCTACTCGTACAATCTTTAATTTTGTCTATTCTTCCGTCAACAAAACCTCTTTCTACGGTGGTCATGCTACGCATGTTGCACATGTATAGTTGGTGCCTAGAGGAAAAATAATTCTATCTCGATTTACTATGCACACATTTAAGTGACAAGTTCGCTGTAAGTAAGTAATATAGAAAAAAATAACTTAAATAATTATGGAAGCAAGAAAATTTTATTTTAAGAGATTGACTATGCAACTTAATAGGTACGGATAAATCAAATAAATAAGCTCATCGCCTATATAGGCTGAGAAAACCCTCGGCAGTCGGGTAATAATATTTTTTTTGTGAACTAAGGGGTCACCCATAAATTACGTCACACGTTAACGGGGAGGGAGGTGGTTGACGAAGTGTGACATTGTGTGACAAGGGGGTGGGAGGGGTCCTAAATTTCGTGACATCACATTTCGAAATCTATTTTAATCTAAGTGTTAAGTAAAACACGAACCAGGAACTATTAACGAAAAACTCAAAAATATTTGCAACTCTATCAGTAGAGATATAAAGTAATTTCTTGCAATGTTTGATTTGATGTTAATTTTATTAAAAAATCATTTAAATTGAAATAAAACTAATTTAGGGACTGCTTTTTAATTCAATCATTATTTTTATATGTAAAATATGTGACGTCACACTAAGGAAGGGGGGTCTCATAAATGTGACCAACTGTGACAAGGACGGGGGAGGGGGTCAAAAATCATGAAATTCGTGTGACATAGTATATGGATAAGTAAGTAAACTAAGTAGTCCTTGAAGATCCATATCATGCATTTTTTTTTTGCAGTAGTTTTTAAAAATATTCTACGTAATTACTTATCAAAAACTGTTACCGCTGTCTACTGATAACTGTCACAGTAAGGGTTTTTTCTACCTAATAAACTAAAACAAACCTGCAATGGCACTTCAATTTCACTAAACGCATGTATTTTCTCTCCTTCAATTTGGTAGGTATTCTGGAGAAGTATACGAGTAGACACAGAAGATGTTCGGTATAATCGAAAATTATACTTCTTAAATCGGAACATTTGAAACAAATTAAATACCAATGCTGCTAAGCGGGAGAAAAGACAGGAGAGGAAAGACGGAGAGTACGTAACGAGATCAATCCTGAAACAAAAGATGTATCTACCTACCTAGGAAATAGGAACACGATCAAAAATTACAATTTCGTCATCATCATCATTTCAGCCGTAAGAAGTCCACTGCTGGAAATGGGCCTCCCCCAATTTGGGGGGCTTTGTCATAATCGCCACGCTTGTCATGCGTATTGGTGATCACAGTATGATATAAAAATAATAGTTAAAAAAAACTAAAAAACACGCTTCCATAGAAAACCAAACTAAAAAGTAGAAAATTATGGAAAAAAGCTGAAAAAAAGTTCTATTTTTTAGTTTCGAATTTTGAGGCGTATGTCAGCGTAGTTTGTGACGTATCTCAGCGTAGTTTTCGAAGACAGTTTTTTTGCTGTCCTGATAACCCTGGCAAGGATAATGGCACAAATTTATGAAATTATAGTATTGTCATCGGTCCTCGATAACTCTACAGAGTTTAAATGAAATCTAGTCGTTTAAAGTGGGTCAAAATCACGCTATAAGTAGTCGGTTACAAACAAACATTCAAACATACAAGTGAAGCTAATATAAAGCGTCTAAAAATGCACAGAGAACGCTGCTGCCCATTCTCTAGTAAGTCCCTCAGTCGCCTTTTATGACATCCCCGGGAAAAAGTGGGGTTATGCTATTCTTTACGTCCGGTACCTACCAAACGGACTACCATTTCGGCACCCAAGCTTTATGATATAACAGAGGTTTTCTATTAAAATTTTATAGGTATTTCTACAGGTGTAGGATAGATCAATGGATTTGTGAACTTTTTTATTGGCATCATTCACATACATGGCCCCTAGTTCTCTTACAGACCACACATTCACAGCTGTATCTTAATCAGTGATACTTATTACGTTCAAAAGCGATAACTTGGAGCAACTTTGATCGTAACCCGCAGTAACGCTTAGCATATTGTCTTACGAACAATTATACTAATAGTGGCGCTAACGACACTTCCACGCTAATTCACTTCTTGTGCAAAAGAACTTCGAGTTTGTTCTGCGGTTGTGACTTATATGATAATCGAGTGTTGCAATATAACTAAACTATTACCGAATTGGTAAACGCGGAGTTAAGTTTCAATTAGTTTAAAGAAGATGTTTCATTTTCGGCCATCAGATGTACATTTATCAAAAAAGAGGAAAAAATACCACAAATTAGGGAAAAATATTCTCTGGTTAATTTGCGCCTGATTTGTTGTGTACAAAAAATAATAGTTTTTCAATTATTACCATGTCTTATTCAACATGGCGTCTCGTTTGCTTGCAGACTTCAATCGTTCTGAAATCATGTCTCATCAAATCAATGTTAAGTAGAAAATAATTAAAAAATGTGTGTATTCTTGTAGTGTTAAAAATAAATTACTATTATTCTCTTGTAAATATTTTTAAGTAAACATAATTAAGTGTGACCATTTCATCTTTACAAAAATCATTAGTCTCAATTCTTGAAGTGTGTTTCTAAACGAATTCAAAATAACCACTTGCTAACTCTTAGGACAAACGTCAAACCTTTTTAATTTTTATTTTGTACATAAAAACCATTTGATATTATGAAAAAATGTTACTTTATTCCATTCATGAGTAATTTACCCAACTTCGCTAAACGGTACACGTTATGGCCGGAGCCCCATATAAAAATAAAACATCTCCTTTGTGTTTGTAATTAGTAAACAGAGTAGACATATCATAAAGGTTTGGACATACCCTCATGCTCACAAAACGGTGAAGGCAAACATCGTAGAAATAAAATTGAAAGACATGTGACTTCCACCAACCCACAATACGCCCGCGTGGTTGATTATGGCACACTCTCTCTCAAAGAGCTCCCAGCTGTGGGAACATTATAACCTGATTGTAATGTACATGCTATCAAACTGAACATTCATCTTTCACTAGCTTCTGCCCGCAACTTCGTCCGCCTCAAATTTTTGCTCCCCTGACCCTTCCCGTCGAATCGAATTGCCTGCCAGTTTTCGTCCATTTTTCGTTACTGATCCGCTCCTTTTGATCAAAACGTGATGTTATATAGCCTATAGCTTTTCTCAATAAATAGGCTACATAACAAACAAACTCTTCAGCTTTATATTAATACTAGCTTTTGCCAGCGGCTTCGCCCGCGTGGAGGTCGGAAAATATCCCGCGGGAACGTACTACCTGGATAAAAAGTACCCTATATGTTAATCTAGGTTATGAACTATCTGTGTGCCAAATTTCATCTAAATCCATCCAGTAGTTTTTGCGTGAAAGGTTAACAAACATACACATACACATACATCCATCCTCACAAACTTTCGCATTTATAATATTAGTAGGATTATAGTATATAGTATAGATTCGATATCGGATTCGCGAAAAAAATGATCAACCGTCCCATACATTAGAGTCGAGAATGTACTGATGTTTGGATTTACAATGTTGAGCAAATCACTTAATCTTTTGTGCCTCTTAATGTTAACTACTTACAATTGTATAGAACAAGTTCTTCTTACTAAACAGATAGCTGTGCTGCTGGGGAGTTTATTCCGCCACTTCTTCTTCCCAGCTAAAGCACTAGGAAGTGTCGAAGGACGGGCTTTTTGGAGGACTGTCTCATGTAATTATGCTGTTCGAAAAGTGCTGATGCACACCCAATTTGAATAAATGACTTTTGGGTAGTTCTTCGAAATCTGATTCTTCGACTGATACCAAATATACCGTATATCTATTTTCATATGAACCATGTGTTACAGAGCTAAAAGTGAAATTAAATTTTGGCCATATGAATCAGTCGCAGAATCAAATTTCGAAGAACTACCCTTTTGATTTTGATTGATTTTGATATCATGTGGAAAGTTGTTCGGCTTGATGTTCTGTCTGACCCTTAAATTTGTTCACACCTTTCTGATATATCTTTACATAATATGAAATAAAGTCGCATTTCTTGTCTGTATGCTTAGATCTTTTGAATTACGCAACGGACTTGAAGATGGTTTTCATCAATAGACAGAGAGTCGGCCAAAGAATCAGCATCACCATACAAAGTGAAAGCTGCCACCCTTTTGGATACTTTTCCAATTGACAGCGATGCGGACGAGTTAAAAATGAGCAAAGAGCATTCGAACCCAGACGGGCGCTTTACTTTCGTTAGGAAACCGGCATACCTATCCAAGAACCAAAATTTCGAAGACATGCGACATCTACCCGCAATGGGTCCACGTGGTAGATTACGACCCACTACCTCTCATCGAGAGGAGGCCTGTGTCCCAGCAGTGGGAACAATATAGGCCGATCATGTGGGACATAAAAGGCACTTTTGAACATTTACATTAAATAGAATTGATCCTACTCACCCCTTCCAAAAGTAGGTTCGTATGGGGAAGAATGCGCAAGAAACTCCACCGCAAATCTTTTAAAAATATTTTACATAGGTTAATTATATAATTATACGCGAAAACGATGCACCTAAAATAAAATTTGCATACCACACTAGGTAAAAATAATTAAAAACGAAGCAAAGACTTATAAATTATGCTCGCATATTTACAAACATTATAAAAGTATAAGTACCTATATGATGTTCCAAGAATATTAACAACTATTATGGCAGTTTGTGAATTAAAATAATCAAAAGTGTAAATCAATGTCATAAAAATAAATAATTATACAATTCAATAAGCAACTAGTTCAGATTATCGAGCAACTGTGCACTATTTTAATTATTAAGTCACTTTGTATAAGTGTGTGCCCCATTTTATAAATAAACTATTATTATTAAATAGTTCGTTTTTTTTTTACTTTAGTTGCGTTTGGTAAAAACTTAGAAAGTATCGTTTTATGTCAAACAATATTTGTGAATTTGAACATTTATCAACCTTTCTTCTGAACAGGGTTTGAAAAGGTTCCTAAAACAGCGGTAAACAACCGATATTTAGTGTATCCGCTACTTGAACCCAAACCGGAACCTAAACATTTATTATATAGAAGAATGACTTCTTCAAAGCGAGTCAGAACGAGTTCATAAGTTGCTACAGTAATTGTAGATTATTCAAATGACCAATAATTAATGACAATATGATCAGCGAACACTATATAGTACAAACTTGCACTTGTCAATATTTCGAAAGCGACCTGAAGCAATAACAAAAAATACGCCATGCACGCGTCAAACAAGTCCCTTCTTCCTTAGAGAACCTATAAATCGGAAGATACGGAACCGGTACATTGGATCTTTTATTTGGAACCGGTACTGTGGAGCCAGGACCATAACAGAACTTAAACCCCTACCGTAAAGACACAAACTAAAATGCGTACCGGTTCTTAAAAAAAAAACCTCCGAACAATTTCATTCCTAGCTCATAACTTTTCTTTTACATACTCTAAACTTATCTTTTTCCCACTCCTTGCCAAAGTTTTCCTCCATTCTTCCCATGTAAACTCAAAAAAATAAAAGAAATACATATTAAACAGTTTTAATATCTTCTTGAACAAACTCTCATATAATATAAGTATAAAATTATTATTCTACGAAAATGTAAAAGGTACAAGGTTTAATTTAAATGAATAAATGTGCCCTTCCTAGTGACATCTATTGGCGCTTATAAGAATTAAGTCATATCACAAAGTGACTTGACTCGAGTCAAGTTCTTAAACCAATAGATAGATGGTGTTGTTATCGTTTTAAGGAATGGAAATATATACCGTATCACATTTTACACAATTGCATGTTTATCTACAAAATCTGTGTTTATAGGTTCACCTAAAAATCTATTTTAGTTTAAATTATTTTATCGTTAATACAAATAAAAAGTAAAAAACTTAATTAAAAAAACACAACCGATATGAGAATATTCTCCTTTTCTTGAAGTAACGCACATACATACATTTTGTACCAGCCTTTTTAATACCTACATAAAATTGTTTTTCGGTTTGTGAACGTCAAGATAAAAGCCATAAAACGGAGATATTTTTCTAATAACAGAATTATTGCAGTTTCTTCGAGTTTAGTCCTTTAGTTTTAGTCGATGAAAAGTAGTGTTTTCATCTGCTTGATAATAATTATGTTGTCAGTGGAAAATGATTTAGGTTGACGATTGGAGACTCGATTTTCTATATTTTTTCAGCAAAATGACTTAAATAAGCTTTATAAGCTGGCTTTATCCAAGTCAAGAGCGGTTGTACCACTCAGTTCAGTTTCAATAGTAGTAGCCAGACAAATTTTTGTGCATTCATATTTTGTAATAATAATTATGATGATACGATGTTTAAGGTCAGGACCAATGATATTTTTAATAGAATATCATTGTCAGCGACCAATTGTTGCGTTCGTACATAAAATACCTAATAAAAATACATTTAAATAAGTTGTGCGATAGCGCTCCGTTACTTGCCCTCGAAGAATTTGAAGTCCTGCAAAGAAAAAACAAAGGCATAGGTAATAATACAAATTTGCATGTCCAACATGTCACATAGTGAGCCGCCAGAAGTTACCACCTAAATTGTTTATTCTAATCTGTACTTAGGCGAAGTACAGATTAGAATAAACAATTACTAACATAAAAAAAGCAATAACATAACGTCACGCCCCAAAGGGTTGGGCACAAGTTTACTTAAAGTACTCTCACATTTTACCAGTTATGTTTAAGTCCCATGCAGTGGCGTAGCGTGCCTTGGCGGGGCCCCGTATACAAATTTGTTTGGGGGCCCTTATGAAGGGTAACGATTTATCACAAAAGAAAAAAAAATGTTTGCATAAAATTAAAAGAAATATTTATTCATCATATTTATTACATTCATCTATCATATTATCTATCTGTCACTTTTTCCAAAATTTTATGCAAGCAATTCAAATTAAATAACTCTCCTTGCCTTTTTTTCGGCAAACTGATTTATTAAATAATTTATAGCTGAAATTTGTTTTGCCTTGTGTCGCAGGTTCTTCAAGTTAAGCTACACTTCTCAAGGTCAGCCTTTAGATGGGTGATTTTTGATGTGAAACATCTATAGGCGAGGGTAAACCTAAATTTTGGCGTGGCGAGAATGGCCGTGGCGATGCATCGCCACGCTATATTATGTTATGTTTGTTACCTCAGAACTTTCAACCAGGTGAACCGATTTTGATGATCCTTTTTTATTTGAAAGCTGGTGCTTCAGACTAGGGTGGCACAGAGTAGTCCGAATTTTGATTATACCATATTTATTTCCTTTCCTTTATAAATATTATCTTTACAAAATAATTTCGATGTTTTACATCTGCCGGGCGTCCCACGACGGCTCACTTTTTCTTTTTACATCCATAATCTTTATTAGAAATGATTAATTATTAACCACATCTATTAAAAAAAAAATCGATTAATGCTGAATTGCTAAACTTCTCGATTTTTGCTAATAATCGAATTCATTACGCAAAGAGATTTCACTATTTAAGTCACATGACTAAGTGTCACTGTACCCATCCTATGTGAAAAAGACTATAAACGGGGAAATCCCGTAGCCCGCGATAACCGATATAGGGTGTTGCCAACTTTGGAACGCACACTTTACGCGGGAAAAAAGAAATTGCTTTTTGAGTTTTTTGTCATTTCTGAATTAAAAAAAAAAAATTGGGAAGTTTTCACTAATTTTTGCTTACGCACGTCGGGGGCCCCCGTGGCCCGGGGGCCCCGTATAATTGATACGGCATATATGGCGGTAGCTACGCCCCTGGTCCCATGCAATAGGGGGCGAGCCTATTGCCAACAACCAGGCACAAATTTAGACTCCGGGCTGCTACTTACAAATTCCAGACGGATAAACCCAATTACATTTAGCTCAGCAGTAGCGCTTACGACCCAAATAGGGTCAAATGCAATGAACGGCTCAGTATTAAGTAAAATACACTTCCGTACTCTTCAAATCGAGCCATCAAGCAAATTTTTACCCGCTACAACATCATTTATAATAATTTAAATAGGTTTAAATCCACATCCGGAACTTTGTGTAGCTCGGTTTAGAATACATCTTGTAAGAAGACTCCGCAATGACAGATGTAAAATGAAGTTTGAATTATTTCTTACCCTATACAAATCGTCTCACACTTGACAGCAAGCGAAGATCTCTAATGTAAGAAGATTTCTAATGTATGGAACTGCATGAATCACTGTGTGCAATGATGCTACACACTGCTTGTGCAAGACCAGGAGAGCTAGCAAAGATAAAACATCGTGATATTAGCTTGCTAGTTTGTAGGTTATTTTTCTTTTTTCAAACTTACAATATAAACACAGGCTACGATGACAGCTAGCTTGAACTGCACAGCGAGATCAGCGGGGAAGGTGATAATGTAATCATCGTTGTAGGAGAACATCTCTTCTCGCCATCCGCGGAAGTCCTTTTGTAGACCGCCTATTACACTCTTGGTGTTTGTCTGCAGCTGTAATTAAAGATAATAATATTTATAATATTTTATAGAATACAAGCCGTCAGAAAAAGGTCCAATACAAACTTTAATCCCTTTCTAATCTAACTAGTCTGTATTGTCCCACTGCAGGGCAAAGGCCTGTCTCTAGTGAAAAGAAAGAAAGAAAGAAGAAAGAAAATACATTTATTCAGCACACACTAAAAGGCACACCAGGCTGACCAGTTCTTTCACGTAGGAGTCAAGCTCATAATATCCCGCCGTCTTCATCTCGGCCTGTCGCGATGGCGTCGTGCCTTACGTAGCACCCAATCGGTCGTCCTCTAAACCCCTATAGGGAATGAATTTTCAAATACCCTTTCTTAGTGGACCTTTGTTATAATATTCTTGTGCAAGGTTTTATGCTTCTAAATCCAGCGATTTAGGTTGTGCCTTGTCCAGAGTGCATTAATGTTTTAAGTAGATTTCTTTATCTATACGATAACATGGGGTCCCCAAACATTAGAAGACATACGAGGTCCTTTGCAACATTGTTTTTTTAGGGGCCAAAGGAATATAACCTAATTTCCTACCTCATAGAAACCAGAACCCGATCCCTTGAGCCTGATGGTGGGTGTGTCCTGTGCGTCGTGGATGCTGAAGATTGGTGTCATGAAAGTGTCCTCCTTGTGGATAATGCTGACCAGCTGGTCGTTCATAGAAAGCTCGACCCTATCCGTGACGAATATGCGTCCAGATGGACGGAGGAACGACAGTATCTGAAAATGTAGCAGATTATTGAGACATTTATAAAATCTTGAAATTTGCACTAACAGTCTGGATGTTTAACCAGTTGGAGTCACTAAACTCGATATTGGATTTTAAATAATGTAGCTGGTGAAATGTAGGTGTGCTTTCCCTTTCGTAGAATCTTGGCGTCATGTTATTGAACGGTGACGGACATTCCTCATAGTATCAAGAAATATGAGATAAACTACGCTAAGACAACCACAAGTCCGTAGGTACCAGAGATTCTTTTGAAAATGGCTTGTTTTCTGTTTTGGCGTGTTCGATATTTATATTTACATACTTATCTACGTATTATTCGTTCTATACATCATTTTATAATACATTTTATTGAAACGACTGAAGTGACGCAAAATGTACACGATAACATCCGCACATATGTTAGACTAGCTTTTGCCCGCGGCTTCGCCCGCGTGGATGTCGGAAATTAATGCAAGAGGACGTACTACCGCGATAAGAATGTGTTATTCCAGGTTATATAGGTAATATAGACTCTGTGTGCTATTTTCGATCCAGATCCATTCAGCCATTTTTGCGTGATTGAGAAACGAAACACCCAATCATACATATTTTCACATTTATAATATTATTAGTAGTAGGATTATAACTCATATTACTTAGGATTCATAGTTTATGAGAACATCACGTGTGTTGGTGTTTTTAAAATAAAAGTAATAGTATTCAGAGTAAGAAGACTGTGACATAGGGCTTGGTTTAGTTGAATATAAGTCTTCCTGGTTTTTCTTAACGCTCCTATTTTACCTATACAGACACTCAATCATTTACCAGACACCGAACATAATTATAGGAATAGTACTTTTGCCAGTAGCTTGGCCCGTATAGCTGTCGGAAAATATCACCCGGGAACCTACTACCGGGATAAAGTAGGTATCCAATTTTTTTTTTTTTTTTTTTGGATGGGAAATCATCAAATGACTTCTCCCGCTCTGGGCGGAGTGGGAGGGCGTGTCAGACTTTTACTGACTAAAACCCACCCGTGTTCCTTCAGTTGCCCATGTGCCAGAGTCACGGTATCTCTTTCGAACAATCTCGTGACCCTGGCAGGCATCGGTCCTAGCAGACCCCTACATTGCTGCTGACATCTCTTTGAGGCGCGCGTGGAACACTACGCGCCGTCGACCCGAGCCTGATCCTTACCGGGCGGCGAGCTACCCATTGCTCGCCACCCGCAAGCTCGCGCCTACGGTGGCCGGGAGTCCGCTATCGACTCCCGACGCCCGGGGCGTCTCCTCCTGCGGCGGCTAGGGACGTGAGGGTGCAGAGACTGCCACTCCCTCACGCGCCCCGCCTCCTCCTTCGCGAGCATTACTGCTTCGCAGAAGGAGGTGATGGCTTCCCATGCCCTCTCGCTCCGTACCATGGCTCGCACCAGGGCCGGACGCGAGAGGTCGCCGCCGCCGATCGCCTCCACGAGGACACGGCGGTGCTCCGCCCATGCAGGGCACACCTCCACTGTATGCTCCACCGTGTCCTCCAGACGATCCTCACAATGGAAACACCCGGACGTTTCCTCCCGCTTTATCCTGAACAGGAACCCACCGAAGCACCCATGCCCGGTGAGAACCTGCGTCAGGCGGAAGGTGAGGACGCCGTGGCGCCTCTCAATCCACTCCTCAAAGAGGGGACTTACCGCCGCAATTGTGGCGTGCCCAGCGCTGGGTTGCGACAATCGTACCCGCCATGTCGCCATGAGATCCTGCCGGAGCTCCACCCGCCGTGCCGCGATTTGTCGCGGCAGCGGAGTTTCGCCCCGACGTTTCGCCTCCTCGCGCCACTCCCACATGTGGGCGAGGACCTTTGCCTCCAGATCCCATGGCGGCACTCCGGCAAGGAGGCTCGCCGCCTCGCAGGAGACCGTGCGGTATCCCCGGACTAGCCGGATGGCCATGACCCTCTGGGCCGCACTCAACCGGCGCGCTGGGCGCAGCCTCAATGAGGGCGCCCACACCGGTGCCCCGTAGAGGGCCATGGACCGCACCCACACCGGTGCCCCGTAGAGGGCCATGGACCGCACCCACACCGGTGCCCCGTAGAGGGCCATGGACCGCACAAGGTATCCTATCTGTTACGTATCCATGATATAATACCTATATCTTTGTGCCAAATTCGATCTAAATCCGTTTGGCCGTCTTTGCATCATTGAGAAACAAACATCCAAAAATCTAAACATCTAAGCCATTTCGCGGTCTCTTACTTGGAATAATACTATTAGGTTTATTTTGAGTATATAATGAACACACATGATATTCGCAATTACTATGAAGCCAAAGTAATATGAATTACAATCCTACTTATCCTGTACTACCCGGCCCCTGCCAACGCGCTCTGCGACCACTTTTTAAATCTCTAATATCTTCTAAGATATTCATTTAAATTACATGCTGTAAAGGGCCATATTGATCTATATTAAATGCACAATGTATTTAAGGTACTTAATTGGATAAGGATTAATGCTGTATTGCTTAAAATCGCTTCGTAAATAAGCCCTTATTTCTCGTAAAAAGTAAAAGATAAAAAATGGTTATTGTGGGTTATCCCTAAGAGATAGACATATACCATTGAGGACATTTTTGTAGGCCTTTTTAAGGTGTACAATACTGTAGTACATTATTTTGATCTATTTCGTAGGATTCAGCCAGGGTTTTTCGAATTTTGAGACGTATGTCAGCGTAGTTTTCGAAGATAGTTATTTTTTTTCTAAAATAAAAGAATCTTTCTAAAATAAAAATAGCCTAAGTTACTCCTTGTTACATCAGCTATCTGCCAGTGAAAGTCCCGTCAAAATCGGTCCAGCCATTTCAGAGATTAGCGGGAACGAACAGACAGACAGACAGACAGACAGACAGACAGACAGACAGACAAACATTGTAAAAAATGTTGTTTTGGTATGTGTATCGTGTATACATCCATATACACTTAGTAAAAAGTGGTTATCTTAATATTAAAAACAGACACTCCAATTTTATTTATTTGTATAGATAACAGAATAACAAAAATTCGTTCAAATCTGGATTAACACCACAAACCCCGACTAATGAGACGAAACTAATAGGTAGCCTACGTTCATGGTGGAGTCGGCAGAGAGCGAGAAGTTGGCATGACATTATGTCATAGTGCAAACCTTGAGAACACTAATACCAAGCCAAGATAAAGGCCCAGGTCTTTACTTCACGTTCCTTGTGAAACATTGTACCGCTGTAGATCCGCTGATCTATGTCTGCTCACCTTCCTCCCGGTGTTCTCCACTCCGTCAAAGTGAAACGGCCGTTTGCTTCCACCAGCTCCAAAGAAGCTGTCGGGAACATTTTCTTTCAGTGTTAAAAGGGTCTCCTCATCACCGCCGAGGATAGAATAACTGTTGCCTTTGTAGCCTGAACTCGTCTGGTGGACTTTGATGGTGGCTAGCTGCATCAGGCGCTCCAGACCTGGAACTGTAATTTTATATTATTCAAGCTTTTATGACTTCATGAGTGCACTATTAACATGTAAGGTGGAACCTCCAGGTTGGCATTGAATTACTTTGTCATGGAATAGTCATACAACTGAATTAAATGCACTTAGGGTTGATGATTTTAATGATTCGGTATAGTTATGAAAATCTATGGCTTTGGCACAATATAATTCGCGACCGTAAAATAAGTTTGACGGTCGTGAGCCATATTTTGTTCAACATATAGCTTGATCAATATCAAGCTATATGTTGACAACATATGGCTCACCTGCAAATTGCAATGAAAATTTGTTTGTGGGGGACTATCCTAGAGCTAACCTTCAATACGAAAGGTAAAATATAGCCCCTTGTCTTGGATTATAAAACAAAGGGAGTCGATCCTGCCAGGGTCTGATTTGTTCGAAAGAGTTACCGTGGCCCTGGCTTATTAGCAACTGAAGGAACACGGGTGGGTTTTAGTCAGTAAAAATCTGACACGCCCTTCCGCTCCACCCTAGAGCGGAAAACGTCATTTGATGATTTCCAACCACAAAAATAAAAATAAAAACAAAGGAAGTCGATCTATTATGTATATAGCTAGAAGTGGGCTTGAAGCGAGTGGTCATTAGTGTAAATTGCAGCTAACAAAGGAAATACTAATTCAAAAGTGAATACACTCTCGAGTCAGTAACTACTTCACGAAGCGCCACATCGTACCTAAGTAACAGATAATTTCAATATTTTTGAGAATAAATAATGTCATCTTGAGTATAAAAAACTATTGCAAAAATAGTTCCCAAAAAGAAAAGAAAGACGATGGAGTATCTTTTTAACCGACTTCAAAAAGGAGGAGGTTATCAATTCGGATGTTTATGTTTTTTTTTTTTTTTTTTTTTTATGTATGTTCGGCCATAACTCCGTCATATATAGACGGATTTGCAAAATTCTTTTTTTGTTCGAAAGGGGTTTATTCCGAAATGGTCCCATATAATTTTCATATAGATCTGATGATGAGTTCGGGAGACAGACACCGGAACTCTTTAAAAAATGACAGAAAATCAACCGCGATTTCTGCTATCGCATAAATATGCATTGTTTGTTTGGAATTAGTGCAGGGTGAATACCACAACTAAAAATTTAAAAATAAAACTTTTTTGCAAAAAAAAAACAACCGACTTCCTTAAAAACACTATAAAGTGAAAAATAACTTTAATTTCGGAAGTCGGTGGCAAAAAAACCATAAATACAGATCCTAAGACACCGACTACCGAAATTAAAGTTATTTTTCACTTTGTAGTGTTTTTAAGGAAGTCTGTTGTTTTTTTTTTGCAAAAAAGTTTTATCATAGGTAAAAATGGATTGTTTGTCTATTTGGATACTATTCAACGTGGTTATTGTTAGTGACATCTTGAACACAAAACCTTGAAAAAAATCAGTCGGTGCTGCCAGTTAATATTGAAACATTTATCCCCTAAGTTAGGGAAACAATATGTGATGTGATTATTCATACTATGTACAACAATGTATGTATAACTCTTCTCCCCTCTCTTCTCTCTACTCTTCTCTTATTCTCTTCTATATTTGTACACCAATTTCATTGGTAGGACATAGAGCTCGACATAAAATGTTTAATTAAGAACTTTATTGTAATACCTGTGTTCACAAATAAAGATTGATTGATTGTTTTGTCAGCATTTTTCTAAGACAATAAAATATAAATTTAATATAATAAAATATAATATGGGTATTTTTTCGTTATCCTGGCAACCGTACGCGGACAGAGAGGAACGTGTTTTTACACTTTTACAATGCTGTTACGCACACATGTCTACAATCGTGACTCATAATAATATTCCGCGCTGTCTATAATGTAATTTTTACTAGTATTATCGCTAAGCAACATTGTTTTACTAGGCAATGATGTGTACGTTTACCTGTGACTTGAGCAGCAGCCATTGTTAACGAACAAACAAATATAAATCTAACACGCAAATATTCCTACAAAAACACAGGCAATTTCAGTACAATTTTGGCTACATTAAAAACACATTCTACTATATTTAAATAGATTTAAAACAAAATGATTAAATGCACAATTTGAAAGGACAAAAATGTATTTATAAACATCAGTCAATAGGGGTCAGCGCACGAGCCCTGGAATTATTATTCTTTTCGTACACTGGTTTTCGCGACTGTTCCGTCCAAGGTTAGATGTCTGACTGGCGACTAACTGGCGCCTATCTACCAAAATTTCTAGTACTCAACATATTAGTCTATAGTAAAACTTGCTTCATTTTCAGAGCTCATGTGGCTAGAAAACCATTTCGCATGCATTTCGACGAAACAAATATGACGCGGTTGCTTGAAAAACATCATTCAAATAATTAATCTAGAACGGTTAATCGTGCTCATAATCATGAAGGTCGACTGCGGTGAAAAATATTTTTTGATAATAATATCAAAAACACTAAAACGCAGTCACGTTTCAATTTGGATGTGATTTCTATGTTTGACTTTTACTAAGTAGGTAGGTTGCCCCACTTTGTGTGCACTGTTTAGAATGCTAGACGCTTGTTGCCAACCACGGGGCCAAGGGGAGCGGCCCAAGGGAGGTGCGGATCATTAGGGTAATGACCCCTTTCCCTGACCCCTAATAATTTTTCAAATCTCATTGATAAAAATAAAATAAATCCTTTTAAATTGTTGAATGGTCCTGATCGACGCGTCAAGTTCGGGAACAGGCGGCGTCGGTTGAGACAGGTCATTTCTTTATATTTGGAATTGCTTTTTTATTTTATTTTTCTTTTAACATTGTGTCACATATAGGAGCAACAACAATTACCCAAGATTTTGTAATATCTTGATTTAAAAGAGCGTCCTTAGCAAATTTTGCCTGTTTTTCGCCATAAAGATCTACGTTTTGTAATGAGCAACAAGCTGTAACTTTTAACTGACTGACCGTAAATGGTTTGATTGAAATAAATAAATACTAAATAAAATAAATAAATATCTTTATTTCCAGTTTTACAATTAAATAAATGTTTGTAGTTTGAGTTGAGTTTTAGTTTGACAAAGCGTTTACAAACGTTATCGAGAACCGCATCTCAGGTTATCTCGACTCGCACCAGCCACCTGGAGGGCTCCTAAGAAGCTTCTCGACCACTATGCAACTATTAACCAAATATTCAAGAAAAGCACAGAGTTCAAAATTCCTCTGTATTTAACATACCGTGGCTACGTCACAGCATTTACAGTATAGTGTACTCCCACCATTCATTATTAAAGGCACTCGAAAACAAAAGACACGTTGTTAAATACGAGATACCGTTTTAAGGCGAAATTGAGTGCATGACTAAGCCAAAATAACTTTTACAGTCTGAAAGAGTTCTTTGACACAATTTTTATCTTGAATTTGTCGTTCAAGCCTGGCAAAACATGTTTACACTATTTTAAACTGTGAGACGTATTATACCTGCCAGGGTCGCGAGATTCGTTCGAAAGAGGTATCGTGGCCCTAGCATATGGGCAACTGAAGGAACACGGGTGGGTTTTAGTCAGTAAAAAACTGACACGCGCTTCCTCTCCACCCAGAGCGGGAGAAGTCAGTTGATGATATCCCACCCAAAAAAAAAATGCTTAAATACATCATTTTCGTTGGGATGCAATTAAAGTTATCAAATGACGTCTCCCACTCTGGGTGGAGAAGGAGGGCGTGTCAGACTTTTACTGACAAAAATCTACCCGTGTTCCTTCAGTTGCACATATGCCAGGGCCACGGTAACTCTTTCGAACAAATCTCGCGACCCTGGCAGACAAGTATTTTAGCTGGAAGGGCTTTTACCACTCTCACGAGGCTCAAAACTTTACTTAGGGCATCAATGGCAGAAGACCGCTTTACTGGACTGGCACTTTTCCAAATTTACAAAAACATACCCGTTTCACGAGAAGACAAAAGATGAAAATTATTTTGTCGTAAAATTTTATATTGATAAATTAAATTTTCTAAATAATCTACTAACGTCTAAATAATTTACTAACTCTGCCTTTTTAAGTCTTCCATTGCCAAGAATTTTTTTCTGCATACTTCAGCTTTCATCGAACACTTAGCGAAATATTCGCTCATTCACCAAAATGTGGGCCAGTTCGCATTTAGATCTCGTTAGAGAGTACGCTCAAAACCATAAGCATAACGATTTTACAATACATTGTACCAATAAGTTAGTGATAAACTTTTACCATTTTTCGTAACTAAAACTTTGTAGTGATTCAATATAGTTATTTCTCTTATAATTCGAGCGCTGAACACTGCGTTCACATTGTCCTTCCAGCATTTAATTACCAGTGACTACCAAGTGAAAAATTGCCAAGTGAATCAGAAGATCGCTGCAATTAGGAGAACCTTGGATCGCAAAGACGGTCAGTTGGAGCATATAAGGTCAGATCGAACTATTTAATTGTACTAATCATTACCAAATATTTTCAAATTTAAAAATGGATTCTGATTCTGTATTCATCGAACAAACGGAGCAGCCGTATGAAATTCTGAACAAAGTTCTAGTAAATATAAATAAAGATAAATATTTACAAGCTCAAGGCTATATATAATGTGCTGGAAGCACACTGGTACGATTACCAAAAGAACCTATGAAAATGTGTCAGTCTCAATTTTGCGCATTTATTATAAAAAAGGTTGTTTTTCCAGGAAGTTGAAAATCCAGGAGATTATTGATTAAATCCAGGAGAAGTAATGCACAACGCAGCTGCAGAAAGAAAACCCCCGTACACCCAAAAGCGGAAGATATACAATCATCACCAGGTATCCGAGCTAGGCAACAGCTGAGCGCAGACCGACACCGGCCGTAAGATGAAGCGGGCCAACTATAACCAGGTACATTGTCTCGCTATGAAGAGTACTCGCATTGAGATAATCTTCACTACACGGAGAGAGAACCAGAAAACTGAACGGGTTCGTGAAAAAGCCGATTATTAATTTCGAAGCGATAAGTTCCAGAATCACTGACAATTCGAGAACACTCTAAGATCCTTGGATAGCCGATGGGATGCTCAATTGACCAACTTTGTTGAGAAGTTGAAGGTGAGGATTATAGCGACGACTTTACATACCAAATGAGATTCTGCAAGCACGGGGCAAAGTACAGTGAGCTGACAAACGACATCAACAAAAAGATTTGGGCAATGAAGCACCTTGAGAAGTCAGCTTCAAAGATGAACCAATCCCCGTGTTTAATGAGACTTACAATCAATATCAATGGGTTTCGTTAAAAGACTTATTTAGCAAAGCGATCGATGAAAACCTGTCGATGTCAATTGCGCAAACAAAAGGTTTTGGAAAAGTAAGGCGACTGGAAAAGCAGAGCGTCCGTTTCACTATTTACAGACTGACAATTAATAAGGTATGGTGGCAGTCCCAGATGGTGTCCCAAATTAACATTCTACTTGGACTTCCCAATATACAACAGCACTTGCTAGCCACGATTAAAAAGCTGCAAGATTTACTAAGGAGACGTTAAATGCTATTCGGAGTCTGGGAACAGAAATATCAACCTGTAATCCACTTTTAGTGTATCTTTTATCGCATTAACTTGAAAACAATCATCATATTCAGCCTATACTGTTCCCACTGCTGGGACCCAGGCTTGATAACAATACCATCACCGAATACCTAGAACCTGTCAAGAATTCCTATCTGCAGGAGTTCCTGGAATTCCTGAAGACAAAATTTACAGCTCTAGAATCGTATTGCCTCAAGATTACCTCTACATACAAACAAGCACATTTTACCTATTTATAATATTATGAGTACAATAAAGGCATCTTGCAGAGAGACTTAAACGACAGACTGTGGTAAAAATCTGGAGAGCAATTACTGAAGGGCGAGATGGTGTTTATAAAGGTTGACCAGACTTCTCCCTATTGATGGCTGCTCAGGCAGGCCATTCTCCTGCAGCTCGGCACCAACGGCGTGGCTCGCTCGGCCGACGTCGTCATGATTACCGCGTCCGGCACTTTGCGACGAGGTGACAACCAACTATGTGCACTCCCAGTGAAGGATCAGAGTGGTGGTGACGTGTTCTAGCATTTATGTGTGCACAACCAGCATCATCGATCAAACAGTGTGCCCATTTGAATCCTCTCACCACTTGTTGTATAAACTACAACAAATCAAATCATAAACATAATAATGGTTCTCTATTATATGACCTAACTTTTTTATCCATATTCTAAAGAGCCATAATTTTTTTTGTCCTAATCATCATTTGTACGAATGATAACTTGCCCGAACTAAATGTCACACATAATATCACATGCCATAAAATTGAAATCCCTAAATACAATATGGTCTAAATCCGTTTTTCATAATTATTACAATCAATAATATACAAAAGATTTAAAACTGTTTTCAATAAAAGTTATAAGTTCTAAATTCAAATTATTTTATGTTTGTTTGTCCTAATAATGTTTTTAAAACAAAGTATTACAAAGTTCATTAAGAAATTCATTATTTTATCAAATCCAACTGATACAATACATAAATAGTAAAGATGCAAAAGCATTATGGCATTTATCAAGGCCTGGCATGGCGCTGCATGGACTATCATATCACTCAATAAAACTAGTGATTGTGAACAAGTGGTTTTAGTCCTCTCTAAGAAGCATGCAAACAAGCATACACCATGCATGTAGCGTGCATGCAAGCAAACAACATGCAATCGAGCATGCAAGCAAGCATGCAATATGCAAGCGAGCATGATGCAAGCAGGCAAGTAGCATGCAATCGAGCATGCCAGCAAGCATGCAGCATGCATGCGAGCATGCATCATGAAGCAGGCGGCTCCGGCGGTCCCACGCGAGCTTATCGTCACAGACGGTCTAACGATCACCACTGCAGCTTCGTCTCCGAGCCTCAGCTGCGGCGGCGACCGTTACAACCACCTGCTCCTCAGTTCGTGGGCCGCCTCGCCCCTCCGCGCCTACGCGATTCTAAATTACACTCTAGGGGTAGGGCAGACAAGACTACGTAGAGTCGGATTTACAGCGATTCGTTTCTGTCACTAAAACCTAACTTGTAGCAATTTTTTTACTCCTAATAGTTTTATTATAAATGAACATGCGTCATAATCCACTTTATATAATAAAATACTTAGGACATAATTATGACTTTATAACATGCAAAATTAGGAGACTTAATGGTTATAGTATTTGATATTATGACAGAATAGTTTTAGAAGCAAAGATAATTATGTAAAACAAAATTTAGATTTTTTGAATATTATGGTTACTGACGTTTCTAGCTAAGGTGTTATGGATAATGATTTTCGGACAAACGATTTTAGGAGAAGAAAGGGAGTACTCATAATAATATTTCTTTGATAACAGACAGACTGACTGACAGAGTTACTATTGTATTTATAATGAGTATTACTATGAAAGTATGGACTATAAATAAAACGTATGACTGAGTAGGTATTTCTCGTTCCTCAAGCCAATCCATCGGTTTCATTTTCTTTCCTCACTCGTTAACAAAGTATTATTATAGATATAATTTTTTATTTTCATTTTACTGAGTTCACTACCATACTTACCTCCCTTTTTTTGCCCATTCCTATTCAACTTTGATCATAAATACAAAATAAAACAATTTGTTTTTTTTATCTCTTATTGATAAACGTTTTAATTCACGCAAATGTAACAATAACATTGTTTACAAAATATTAATAAAAGAATTGTGCGCCCTCTCAGTCGAGTTCTGTGACTCATAACAATGTATAAGTTGATAATATGTGAAGCAGAACCGTTATATACCACTTTTTACAAAAAATGCTCGGACGAAGGAGTATAAAATTTGGCACACTAAAATGTTATATGGAGGAGTGATAGAAGTTTTAAATAATAATGCATTATTCTTCTTAGAAAACGTATTATGTATTTGTATAATTTTCTAAATTAATAATAATACAAAAATTTACACATCGTCTTAACCTTATCTTTAAAACCAACCTTAACTCTAGAAATACAATAAAAGCTGTCAACATATTCGCAATACCCATACTTACATACTCCTTCGGAATTATACGATGGTTAAAAACAGATATCAGAAAACTACAGCGTACTATCAATACACTCCTTACCAAACACAGAAAATACCATCTTAAATCATGCATACAGCGACTAACGCTACCACGCCAAGAAGGAGGAAGAGGATTAATAGACATACCTACACAACTTACATAACAAACAAAATACTTTCACTCAGATCGTACTTCAAAGCAGATACAAAAACTTACACCACTCAGCTTACAAAATAGAAACACTCAAATTAATGAAAATCTCATAAGCACACAACAAAAAATTGCAGCATGGTCTGGAAAAGCGCTTCATGGAAGACACCGAACTTACCTGAGTCAACCACACGTTGACAAAATTAGGTCGAACGAATTAAATTAATTAAATTAAATCAAATTGTTTATTGGGTCTCAAACGATTACATTTTCAATTTTTTTAAATGAAACAGCCCCAGTAAGTAATTAATAATACTTGTGTTGGGGTTGCCTCGCAAGGAGCGATGTGAAACACAATTGAGACAATATAAAGCAAAACGAGAACTTAGTTTATTATTTTTTGTTTAACAATTTTCTGCAGATCTGTTTGCCAATTGGCAAAGGCCTCCTCCAACTTCTTCCATTCAGACCTTTCTTGAGCCACTCTGTTCCACATCACTCCTGCCACTAGCCTTATATCATCATCCCACAAATTATTTTATCACAGTAATTGATTGATGGATGTATTAGAGATTCGATAATTTATATTTTTAAGAGAGCGCCTTGTACACGTTTTACTTAGTTTGGAGGTCAAGAGTTTCATATTATGTTTAATTCTAATATGTGCAATAAACTATTTTTATTTTATTTTTAATAATTATCTATTAATGTATAAGTACATAAAATACAGTATAAAACAACACCGAAACAAGTTGTGCGATAGTGCTTCGTCACTTGCGCTCGTGGAATATGAAGTCCTGGAAGAAAGAAACAATGGTATATCAATTGAAATGGGTAACTTAACTTCCTGACTGTGTACATACGTAGTGCGGTCCAAGAGTTCTTAGCTTAACGTAGAAGGACAGATAGAAATTAAACAAAACTAATATTATTTTTTCTTTTTTTTTGGTACCGTGTGGTGCCGGACGTAAAGAATAACACCAACCCATTTCTTCCCGTGGGTGTCGTAAAAGGCGACTAAGGGACTTACTAGAGAATGGGCAGCAGCGTTCTCTATGCAATTTACCACCATACTGCGATCGCCAACCCGCCTGCTAAGCGTGGCGATTATGGCAAAGCCCCCCAAATTGGGGGAGGCCTAAGTCCAGCAGTGGACGTCTTACGGCTGAAATGATGATGATGATGAATATTATTTTTCAATATACTCTCCCTTTATTGCAACACATTTTTCAGAACGTCTGATTAATGCTTCTATGCCACTATAAAATTATGCTGAATCTTTACTATCAAAGTGGTCGTAAACAGCCTGTTTAATTTCTTCATCGTTGTTTAATTTGTTCCTCTCAAATCAGATTTTAATTTTGAAAAGAAAAAATTGTCTGAGGGGGCCAGGTCAGGGCTATAAGGGGATGATTTATCTCTATGAAGTCGCATTCCTTAACTGTAGACTTCGAAATCGCAGCAGTTTGGACTGGAGAATTGTCGTGAAGCAATCGGACAACAGCAACAACAACATTTCAGCCGTAAGACGTTTCTGGCGTTACTGTCGTAGTAAGTCACTATAATAAGCTGCGTTTACAACCGTGTTACTTTCCTTGAAACCGATGAGAAGGATTCCCTCACAGTCCCAAAAAAATGTAGCCATGAGCTTCTTAACGCTTTGGGTGACCTTAGCTTTTTTTTGGTGCCAGTTCTCCCTTTCTGTGCCATTCCATCGAGTCCCTTTTAGACGTCGGATCGTAGTAAAGAATCATAGTTTCATCGCCCGTCACAATCGATTGAATAGCTGCTTCCTGGTCATCGCAGGGAAGCACTAAAAATTCTTCACAACATTCAACACGTCGCTGCTTTTGGACTGCACTAAGAATCCGTGGCACCCACCTTGCACAAATTTTTGTCATGTGTAAATTCTTGTGAAGAATTCTACGAACACTTGTTTTTGAAAGTCCAGACTGTGCAGCAACTTCTTTTATTTTTAATCTACGGTCACTCAGAACAATGTCTTCCACAAATTTAATATTTTCTGGGGTCGTCACTGTGATAGGGCCTCCTTCACGTGGATCAACTTCCAATGATTCTCTACCCCAACGAAACAGCTTAGACCAGTTTTTTATTGTTGCATACGAAGGGCAGGAGTCGCCGTAAACGACCGTCAATCTTTCATTTATTTGCTTTGTCATTAGACCTTCTTTAGTTAAAAACTTTATAACAACGCGATATTCAACTTTATACATTTTGTGAAAATTATTCGACTGCATGTATGTAAATCGCTCTCAAAACTAAAGTACCAAATGGAACAAGTTGAAACTCAACACAGTGCATGTTGAGACTTGTACCTACTTTATGAAGGAAAAACCAAATTACGTTCTGTTTATTTTCTATGTGAGGATAACAACTGATGGACCGCACTACGTAATTGTGAGTCGCCAGAAGTCACTTCTTAAGTACAGATTGGAATTAACATTTACAAAAATGTACAATATTACACAACACATTAT
This sequence comes from Aporophyla nigra, assembly GCA_947507805.1. Classification (NCBI taxonomy): domain Eukaryota; kingdom Metazoa; phylum Arthropoda; class Insecta; order Lepidoptera; family Noctuidae; genus Aporophyla; species Aporophyla nigra. The sequence goes on along the minus strand of OX382293.1, from coordinate 27,274,489 downwards.
ATAATTCATTGACATTATTAATTAACTAGCTTCTACCCGCGACTTCGTCTGCGTTAAATTTTCAATTCGGACCAGTAGTTCCTGAGATTAGCGCGTTCAATCAAACAAACAAACAAACTCTTCAGCTTTATAATATTAGTATAGATTTATATTAATAAATAATATCAATGAATTAGTTTATTTTTAAATCAGGTATTAAGTAAAATACACTTTCGTAGGTGCTCTTTGCGGTGTGGTGCTGGACCTAAAGAATAGCACCATGCCATTTCCCCCCATGCGTGTTGTAAGAGGCGACTAAAGGACTTACTGGAGAATGGGCAGCGTTCTATGCATTTTACCATCATACTGCGATCGCCAACCCGCCTACCTAACGTGGCGATTATTGAAAAAACCTCTTAAATTGAGACAAATCGATGTCCAGCAGTGGATGTCTTTCGGCTGACATGATGCTGACGAGGTACTCTTAAATCGAGTCACCCTCCTTTTTGTTATACAAAAGTCTTTATCGTTTTAAACGGTCGTCGATTAAAATACGAGCAATGTCTGGCTTGATTTAGGGATCCGGGAGAGCATGTTGAGACTACCACTGTAGCGTGTGCACGGCCAGAAGTCAGGATGGTAAGCAAAGATAGGACACCGTGATATTAGCTTGCTATTGCGCCCTAAGCTCGTTTAACTCCCCAAAAGATAATGGGATATAAACTTACAATATAAACGCAGGCTACGATGACAGCTAGCTTGAACTGCACAGCGAGATCAGCGGGGAAGGTGATAATGTAATCATCATTGAAGGAGGACATCTCTTCCCTGAAGCCACGAGACTTCTTTTGAACGCCGCCTATGGGAGTCTTGGTGCTTGTCTGTAGCTGAAATTAAGATTAATATAATTATTTTCTTATGTACGCGTACATACTAGCTTGGGTTAGGATAAAGCCTACTCCATCGATATTTGGGCAGTTCTGGCCTCTCTACAACGATGTCAAATTGACTGGCGCTACATCAAAGTGTTGAGATGTTTTTATGACGTTGCCACGATGAGCTCTGGGCGGACCAGGAGGGCGTGTCAGACTTTTACTGACTAAAACCCACCCGTGTTCCTTCAGTTGCCTAAATGTCAGGGTCACGGTAACTCTTCCGAACAAATCTCGCGACCCTAGCAGGCATCAGTCCTAGCGGACCCCTTCAGTTGCGGACTCGCACTTGTCCGGATTTTTAGTTCATAAAGAGATGGTTTTGGAATTCCGTTCAGACTGTGGAATTGATAATATGAGTGTATAATCTATGGTATAATATACAGTGGAAACTCAGTTATCCGGCCCTCAGTTATACGGATTCGCGATTATCTGGACTACGAACCGCTTTATATATACCTTCAAGTCGAATCCATACATGCACGGACATGAACGGGACTTGCATTACTAGAAAATGTCTGCTTTCTTCATACATTCGATTATCCGTATTTTGGATTATCCGACTACCTTACGACAACAATTAGTCTGGTTAATTTAGTCCCTGCTGTAAGCTATGATGCCACTGGGTCCCGGACCATTGGGAGGCATGCGAGGAGCAGAAGTAATGTAACTTAATTACCTCAAAGTAAACAGTGTTAGTCTTCTTCCCCTTGAGCCTGATGGTGGGGGTGTCCTGTGCGTCGAGGATGCTGAAGATGGGTGTCGCGAAAGTCTGCTCCATGTGGACAATACTGACCAGCTCTTCGTTCATGAATAGCTTCACCTCACGCGAAAATTGTATTCGTCCAACTGTATGGACGAACGAGCACACCTGAAAATGCAAGTTGATAACGAAAATTAATTGTAAAATTCACTCACACTCTGTAAAATTTCTACATTTATTTGTTAGGTATACAAACAAATATAGAAATTTTACAGAGTGTGCCACAATTAATTTTTAGATATATGATATTATAAGAACATAAGTGAGATAAGCATTTTTTGTCACAGTAGCACAGTCGTAAGGATAATTTTACAACATAGACGCAAGCGAAGCCACGGGCAAAAGCTAGTCTGTTCTAAAACTTAATATGTTTTATAAGTATATCAATTCCATTTTATTTTATTGTTCAATTTAAATGGGACCCCATTTAAATTAACATAACGTGAATAAAACAACGAACCTATGTCTGCTCACCTTCCTCCCCATGTTATCCACTCCGTCAAAGGTAAACGCCCTATGGCTTCCACCTCGGAAGAAGGTGTCGGGGACGTTTTCGGTCAGGGTTAACAGGAGCTCCTCCCCAGCGCCGAAGACGGAGTAATTGTTGCCATTGTAGCCTGAACTCGTCTGGTGGACCATGATGTTAGCCATCTGTGATAGGCGCTCCAGACCTGGAACTGTAATTTTACACGATTACTACAGCCCCTTTACTGGGGCTATAAAAATTCAAGGGATCTGAAAGGCGGAGGGGGGCACTTCGGGGTTGGCAAAACCGTGGCTGACAAGTACACCACCGATCTCACCACAAATGGCGATAATTATGATACGCAGCACTTCATATCTTTATCTGCATGTGGCGCACTAAAGGCCTGCGGAGACAAGGAACTATCCTCGGGGTACTTTTTGCCAATTAATATAGATCCCTCATAAACTGTATCGAATAACGCACACAAAGAACTATAAGTATCCCATTCAATAAGTGCCCCGAATAACCGAGAACGTCGAACACCGGACTGGATCGGAGTCGGAGTACAATCGTGTTCAAACGGGGCAAAAACTTAAAAAATCATTTGCGACTAAACCACTGCTCCTATTTAATTGATTTTTGGTACAGAGCTTGAAAATGGTACCTTTATAGGCAGTTTAAAGGAAAGCCCCTCTGTCGTATCAACTTTGCATATAAAAGTGAAATGTCACTCATTCATACATTCACTCACTGATAAATGACGAAATCTCAAATATGACTGGACCAACGAAGATGAAATTTGGCACAGAGTACGATTCGGAATGGGAAACGTCAGCTAGAAAGGATTTTAGGAAACTCCCCCCGTAAAGGGTTAAATAAAACCCCGTAAAGGGTTCTTCAAATGTTGAGCTTAGGCTGACGATTAAAAATGGATTAATACGTATCTCAGCGTTTATGATAATTCTACTCCCGAAGAGCAGGAGATGAAGTTGTGTGTGGAAAGTCCTTAATTTTCAAAGAAAGCATTATGACATTTATAGTTTAGGCATATGGTTCAAACTATCGCAACGAATTTCAAACTTTAAAGTAGTAAAAACCTTAAAGGAGAGATTTTGTATTGAAGTTATTGATTCGCATAATTTTGTATACCTACTAGTAAAAATAATGCACAAGTATATCGTACTAGATCCCGACACCTCACATCCTACTATATCCTACGTCCTTCCGATGTTTGTTACTCTGTCGCGTAAAAATAGCAGATCAGATTTGAATGAAATTTGACACACAGATTTTGTATGACCTGGATTTACATTCAAGATACTTTTTATCGCGGTAATACGTTCCCGAGGGATCATTTTTAATCTCCACGTGAGTGAAGCCGCAGGAAAAAGTTAGATTTACATAGGGAAATATGTTCGCTTTGGTTAATGACTAAGTATCGGATTCGAAAAGAGCGAGACGACAAGAGGTGAGTCATGGTTAAATAAAAAAATAATGGTTCCTTCTCCGAGGCCGGCAGAGGGCAATTTTCGCCCCACCTCGTAAAAATCTAGATCTGGGGCTGAACACTTAAAATATTAGCAGGAAGGTAAAATATGCCCCATAATATTATCAGTGTTATCACTTAAAAACATTGTACTACATTTTTGGAATTCATGTAGAAGAAAAACTTACCTTTAACTTGGGCAGCAGCCATTGTTTACAAACAAACAAATCTAAAACCAATACACAACTATGTAGTTCTAGGTACTTAAGAATATTAAAACGGAAAGATATTTCATTATCATCGAGGTCATATTCACAAACACATTTTGCTGATTACATGTCGCAAAAAACTATTTACATTAATCAACACGAAATTTCAAAATCACTTGTGGAATACAAAATAAAGAAAGAAAGATACGATTGAAACTTTTAGGAAACACAAATTAATAGGGATCAATTAAAACGAATTTTGATAAAACTCCTTGAACGAAGCCGGAATCTATTGTTTGCGCGGCTGCTCCGTCCAAGGTTACGCGTGTAACTGAACTGGGGCGGTGGCGAACTGGCGAGTGTGGCGACTGATTCTGATTGGCGGCGATTCACCAAAAATATCTAGTAAGCTTCTGCCCGCGACTTCGTCTGCATCAAATTTTTGCTCCCCTGACCCTTCCCGTCGCATCGAATTGCCTGCCAGTTTTGTCAATTTTTCGTGGCTGCTCCGCTCCGATCAGTGATGAACTGATGACCAACGACAAGTTAGAGGAAATACACGCAGTAAAGACTTACCTAACACAATACAACCGAAAATAAACGTGGCTCATCACAGTCCTAGGTACCAATCAGTATTTCTATACAGCAAGCTTGGTCGCGAGATTGTTCGAAAGAGATACCGTGATCCTGGCACATGGGCAACTGAAAGAACACGGGTGGGTTTTAGTCAGTAAAAGTCTGACACGCCCTCTCGGTCTACCCAGAGCGGGAGATTTCCCATTATCATGTCATGTGATGCCATGTCATGTGATGATTTCCCATTTAAAAAAAAAGCTTCCCTTACAGTTTAAAAGCATAAATAGCGCAAACTTGTTTAAAAACAAATTGAAGACATATTTATTGAGGAAGGGCTATTACAGCGTCGATGAGTACCTAGATGATAAACGACAACCATAATAATAGGTTGGGGAAAAAGTTTCTTCGCATTTTTTAAGAAAATTCGAAACATTTTTTAATAAAGTTTATTTACATTTAACTAAGGTATGTAGGGGGAAGTGGGGCAGATTGATTCATAAAAATTGAAAATGTAATAATATGTGAATAAACATAATATTTTTAGTTTATTTTCAACTCAACGTTTAGCCAAATGTATAAATATTATAATGTCAAGGATAATAATTGTTTATGTTGTGACAGAACGGTAAAAATACGTGTTGTGTAAAAAATATCTTTTGAATCATTCTGCCCCACCAACGGGGCACTTAGATACATCACGTGGGGTACTTTAATACAGTGTGAAAGTTGTATGAAATTGGTTAAATTATAAGACTTTATTGAAAATTAACACTTCTTTTATTGTGAAGATATCATAATCAGTCTTACAAAATACTTATTACTTAATCAAATGAACAGTTTAGAATATTTTGTCTTCAAAAACGCTTGTGATGTTTTTGGGTGTAAAAGATTCCAGAAAGGCAGATTTTGAGAGTTAAGCTGTTATATATGGATAGTGTCTTGACAATATTTTGAATGTGCCAATCATTAGAACCTATTTCCAGTTTGCTTTTAATGTAAACGCAAAAAACGCTGACTTCAAACGGTTGTAATTTATGTGACGTATATTGTGGCAAAAAAAACATAGATAATCAAAACTTTAGGTGTTGGTAAGACTGTGTTAATGGCTGTTTCATCGAAATTTAGTATACGGTCAGGTGTGAATTTATAGCATTACATTACATGCTCATATTATTATTTTTTAATCAGCTACTGAGGTCTTATTAAATGCAAAACTGCTTGCGGCACTTGTGTTTTTAGGCTTTCTTAGGCTAAGTTCCTTTTCCATTTTCTAAATCCTGCTGCCCAATCTTTCCCGGCACGTTTATTTTGTTTCCCCAAGAATCTGGATATTTGCATCCTAAATATTTTGCATACTTATAAGCTAAAGATGAAAGTTGCTGCAAGGATAACCCATAATGCATCTTGAGCAAATCAGTACATATTCTGAAAATACATTTTCTTGGGTAGTAAATACTTGAGCAACAGTATACTTTGACCCGTACAAATTAGTAGATGACGTTTCGTTTTCCTCGCAATCTTTTCTGAACTTTTCAACACGATATTGCAGAGTTGCAGGTTTGATACCTGATACCATATTTGTCAGCTGCTTTTCCAATAGACAGTACCCTCGAAGTAACTTCTGATATGGCGAGCTTGATCGTTTTTTCATCTATACTACGTCTATCGGTCTTTGACTTGTACTTGCGTTCCATTTTCTAATGACAAAAAAGGAATATATAATTTTAATTGAAATTTATATATTTTCACATTTTGTTGGGGCACCTTGAAACAGTTAGGGGGCACAATGATGTGTATCATTGTACCCCGTACTTCGCTGTATCTAAGTGCCCCAAAAGATATTTTTCAAAATATACGAATTTAGTAAATAAACTAACATTTAAAAAAAATTAAGAGTACTAAATCTTTAACATTTGATCCCTTAACTTACATTTGGTGTATAAAAATATTCACAGGATCGTACAGAAGACCGTAGAAACACTTTTACAAATGACGTATTTTTTTAGTTGATCGCACTCGAAACACATTACGACTTGTTAAATGCCACCAGTTGACTGGCTGACGACGAGATCACATCGGATGCGATCAAACATATGTATGATCGTTTTAGAGGTGTCACCACTCGAATACATTCAATCGATTTTTAAATAATGCCTGTGTATCTATGTGCCCCTTGCATCAATGTGCCCCACCTCCCCCTAGGTACCATTTTGTTCGATAACTTTTTGCCATCTTGTAGTAGGGACATGATCCCATTGCTATAGAAATTTTGGGACTTCTGGTCAAAATACCGCGACAAGTGGTTTTGGCAGTCCTCTCGTGATGTTAACCTGACACTGCCTAAAGAATTCTGAAGAGACCGAAACAGGTGGAAATCTGAAGGTGCAAGGTCAGGACTATACGGCGGATGCATTAACACCTCCCAGCCAAACTCTCTTAATTTTTGTTGGGTGGCTAAAGATGTGTGAGGTCTAGCGTTATCATGATGAAAAACCACACCCCTTCTGTTGATTAATTCCGGCCGCTTTCTCTCAACTTCTTGCTTTAATCTCATCAGTTGTTCGTAGTAGAGTTCAGAATCGATGGTCCTGCCTGGTGGTAACAGCTCATAATGAATAATGCGCTTCCCATCCCACCACACACACAGCATCACCTTGTTGCGAGTTAACCCGGGTTTCGCCACAGTCTGTGAAGCCTGACCGGCCTTTGACCACTACCTTTTTCGCACGTTCTTGTCATACGTGATCCACTTTTCATCACCAGTTATCAGCTTCTTCAAAAATGGTTCGGTTTCATTACGTCGTAATAAAGAATCACAAATGAGTACACGGTTCATTAGGTTTCTTTCAGTGAGCTCGTGAGGTACCCAAATGTCGAGCTTTTTTGTGTACCCAGTTTTTTCAAATGCGCCAAAACTGTTTTGTGGTCAATTTCCAGTTCTTCAGCTACGTCGTCACTACTGGTATGCCGATCTTGCTCCACTTTTTCAAAAATGGCATCCATTTTATCCGTAATAGGGCGACCAGAGCGACGTGCATCTTTGACATCAAAATTTCCGGATTGAAAACGCTTAAACTTGATTTGTGCTACTCTCACAGACACTACACTAGGTCCATAAACATCGCAAATTTTTTTCGCGGCTTGCGTTGCATTTTTACCTTTTTTGTAGTAAAATTTTAAAATGTATCGAATTTCTTCATTAGATTCACTCATCTTGACGGTACGAAAAACAAATGAAAATCACACATTTTCCTAATTTGAATTTGGAATTATGTTCTTTAAAATTTAAACTTTCAATGATACCAAAACCAGCCAGATACAAATAGTATAGCCAAAGAGATTTTATTACAAGTTCATACATACTATAATGCGAAAAGACTTTTTCCCCAACCTAATATTATTATTTTAGAATGGAATTTAATTTTGACGATTATGAAAACTTTGACATCATTTAAAATCTGAAATCTCTTGACATCATAATTTAAAACTGTTTGACTTTATATTTAAAGCTTTTTAGACAATGTTTCAAAGCTGTTTGACATTTTAATTATATTGTTTTAAAATTGTTTTTGACATTGCACTTGAAATACTACTAGATAGTAGTATTTCAAAACTGTTTGGACATTATTCTTGAAACTGTGTACAATATTTTTTATTTTTTTTTATTTTTGGAATGTTAATGAATAATTCTTAGTTCTTATAATTTTATGTAAATTGCATGCATATTCAACACAATGTAAATTGTTAACGATAAATGAAATGAAATGAAAATGAAAAACTGGAATTTATTAATCAAACGGTTATCCTAGGAATCACGCTAGACAAGAAATTACAATGGGGACTCAATACTCAATACTTTTATTGCAAACAATCATTGTAAAAAATGTAACAAAATTGGGATTTCGCGGGTACGGGACCTCATATAACATCTCTTGCGGGGCAGTATAAGACAGTTAAGGCGCGGACTGACTACAATTTTAAATGCTACAACTGCATGCTACAGCTCCAACAAATAAGGTTGAAAATTGAATAAATATTTGGATTGACGATGTGACTAAGCTGCGAATTGGCATTTATTTTACGGTTTTATTTAGATTATTCGGACTACACACATTAAATTAAATAATTGTCTGGTTAAAGTTTTAAAGTAATGTTTATTCCATTGAACTCTTTAAAAAAAAATGTTGTTATCGCTGAAAATACAGAGATGTTCGACGTCAAAGTTTTTTTTGTGAAACAATTTTTATTGGGAATATCAAACAATTTTTCACTATTCTATTCGGTTAGAATTTTTCTTTAAACCCTTCTCTGTCCACTGTATTTTTTGTGTCGTATATTTTCATTGCGTTACGTCATACTCGATTGTCAAAGACACCAGTGTTTTGTGAATATTGAGGTAACACCGCGCCTTAACAGATGTAGCCGCGCGTTTGGTCTATTTTAGCTACTTCCACAGCATTATGTCGTATGGCATTTTACTGTGGGGTAGGGGTGCTGACATTGAATCCATTTTTATTTTGCAAAAGCGAGCTGTCAGAGCCATTTATGACTGGCTTGTTAGTCTAGTGGTTAGCGACCCTGACTGCAAAGACTGAGGTCGTGGGTTCGATTCCCACCCAGGATAAATCTTTGTGTGATGAGCATAATCATTTGTTCTGTGTCTGGGTGTAATTTTTCATATGTATGTATTTAGAAATATATAAGTATATTTATCAGTTGTTTGGTTACCATAGTACAGGTTCTGCCTAGTTTGGGATCAAAAAACGGTGTGTTGGTTGTCCTAAGATATTTATTTATTTATTTATAAACTAAGTCACCGCAAATCTCTCAGAGAACTATTTAAAAGGATTAATATTATGCTATGACGGTACCTTGCCAATTCATTCATGAAAATATTATGTATGTAAGAAAAAATCTACATCTTTTTTAATAAAATAAGCGATAGACATAATTTTAATGCTAGAAATAAAAACAAGATAGATCAACCAGTTTTTTAGATTAGCATAAGTACATACATCTTTTATGGGGTACTGTGTTAAATGTTACAACAAAATACCTTCTGATAAATTGCAAATAAATGAAAGGAGGCTTAAAAGCTACGCTAGCTAGCTAACGCTTCTTTTAGTGATTGGGCCACCATTGGTATACATAAAAGTAGAAAACGACTTTATGAATTATATGATGAACGGAAGTAGTATATTATTGGGCATTCTAGACCACTTTCGGCAAATCGCTCGGCGAGTGTACGCCTCGCTGCCGAAAGTGGTCTAGAACGCCCAATAATCGGTAATCGACTCGTTCATTTGTTCATTCGTTCGAATATTTAAAGCATTCTAAATCCACCTATCGTTCGGCGAAGTAAACAGTGGTATAGAACGCTCAATAATCGACCGATGAGCGTTCGAGGTTTTCTCATTTCGGATTAAAAAACGCGAAATCTGTGACTGTTTCAGTTTATAAATAATGTCGTAATAAACACATGCACTCATTGTTAATCAGTTTGTTGACAACAGTAATCATGAAATTTGTAAAACAACCACAATCGCTGCATGTAAGCACTATTTGCGATGATTTTTGTAAAACTAGATCTCGCCATGGAGAATTGTTACCTAATTCAGTACGATGCATCATTTGCGGACCATCGAACTGTGGAAAAACAAATTTACTTATTGGACTTCTTATACATGAAAATGGTTTACGGTTTCAAAATGTTTATATCTATTCAAAAACCCTACACCAACCAAAGTACATTTTTTTAGAAAGAGTTTTACAACGGGTACCAATTATCTCATTCCAGAAATATCAAGGGAATGAGGAAGTTATAAGCGTTCAGGACGCTAAACCCAACTCTGTGATTATATTTGATGACGTTGCTTGCGAGAATCAAACTAACATGCGTGATTATTTTGCAATGGGAAGGCACAAACACATCGACTGTTTTTATCTCAATCAAACATATAGCAAAATCCCTAAACAGTTAGTAAGAGATAATGCTAACTTAATTATATTATTCAAACAAGATGACATTAACTTGAGGCATGTTTATGAAGAACATGTTAACACTGATATGACATGGCTTGAATTTCGTGAAATGTGTTCTAAAATATGGAGTGAGCCCTTTAATTATGTTGTAATTAATAAAGATTGCAACAAAAATAACGGATGCTATAGAAATAAATTTGACACTTTCGTAGTCTTTGATTAGAAATGTAATATTTAAGATATGGTACTTACATGATATCATTATTCCTTGGTCAACTCTTCATCGTTAACTATTATAGTCCGCAAAATCGTAATAATGGAAAAATCACTGAAAAGGCAAATTGTTGATGCTGCAGAAGCTGTAAAGAAAAAAGTCAGAAAGATGCGAGATTTGGAAACTGAAAATAAGCAAGCATTGGAATCAGTTTTTAGACCTGTAACAGAGTCTCTTAATTTTTTAGCTGACACCAATAAGCAAACTGACCTCTTGCGATCTAAAGAAGTTGAAGAAACAGAAGTTCCGTTTAAAAACAATACTTTACAGAAAGACAGTTCTAATAACGAAGAAGATAGTAATGTAGAAGAAAGTGAATGTGATACCGACAGTGATGAGTCGTATCAATCATTAGGAGACAATAATCAAGAGCGTAATACATCATCCTGGTCAGTATCTACAGAAGCACTAACAGATATTCCATTTGGTGTTCGAGCGGAGCGAGGACAATTGATGTTAGGTTCTGCTGTCATAACGATCAGCGATGATTACATCACCGTTAGTGGACGGAAATATCGAAGTACTCCAGGACTGAAACAATTATTATTGAAAAAGGACGTAGATTTAAGCACAGTTACAGAGTCTGATATGCAGAATTATAAAATGATGTTGATTGCCACAAACGCACATCGTCGAGACTTTGATTCAAACAAACCAATAAAAAGTAATAAGGGACAAAAATATTTGCAAGTTATAAAACCTCTTTTCAAACTGCCGAATCCTATTCAAAACAGTCAAGCAAAGGGAAAAGGGCTACCCTTGACAAAAATGTGGAAAAAAAATAAAGATTTTGTATATTGGGATGATCCTAATGAACTTGTGGATAGGTTAAAATTATTAATTGCATCTCGAGACGCTGGTAACACTGGATTAGACAACGAAATTATATCTATTATTGAAGAACTGAGTGAAAGTAAAATTATTAAGTAATAAATAATTGGTATAAATTTTTCACCGTTCATTTTATTATCAACCTTTAAATATAATACACCTTAAAATATGAATGTAGATAAATTTGGACACCATATTCATAAGAGAATGCGTTTCTCTGAATTATTAGAATTCAATGAAAATGCATTGCTAAAATCTGAAAGGGGTGATTTTGATTTGAAAAAATCTAGATTAAGAGGAATTAAATCTCCTTTAGACATAGATGATGCTGTAAACAAGGATTACGTCGATCGATTGCACGATCAGATAATAAAGGAACAGAATAGAATGATTGGATTGTTGCGTGCTCAAATCATAAAAGATGTACAAATAACAGTCCAAACCACTTTAAAAACGAAGATACCTGAAGTTTTAGTTCAGTTGGAAGATAAGTTTTATAACAAAGCAGAAGTCCAAAAATTACTTGAAAATACTCCGTGATGGCGAAGCAACAAATTGTTAATGAACTTCACAAAGCAGCACGAAGAAACTTTGTTAGACGTTCAGTTATTTTAAAAGGCATTGATGACTTATGGCAAGCTGATCTGATAGATATGCAAAATCTCAAAAAGTTTAATAAAGGATATAATTATATTTTAGTGGTAATTGATTGTTTCTCAAAGTATACCTGGACAGAACCACTAAAATCCAAATGTAAACTTGATGTTACTCGTGCATTTGAGCGAATACTAACTACGAGTAATCGAAAACCTGTTCATTTACAAACAGATTCTGGAACAGAATTCTATAACGTAACATTCCAAAAGCTTATGAAGAGCTACAATATTAATCACTACTCTTCCTATTCTACCAAGAAAGCTTCGATTGTAGAACGGGTTATTAAAACGATTAAAACTAAATTGTATAAGTACTTTAGTCTCATTGGGAATTACAAATGGTTAGGTTTACCATTAGAAGTTATTCTAAAAACCTATAATAATACAAAACATCGTACAATCAAATTTAAACCATTCGAGGTAAATAAGTTAAACGAGTCAAAGATAAGAGAAAATATTCAAAAAATTCAGAAACTTACATCACGCCGATGTCAACCTAAGTTCAAAGTAGGTGAAAATGTTCGGATCAGTAAATACAAACATATTTTTGATAAAGGTTACACGCCTAATTGGTCAACTGAAATATTTACTGTAAAAAAGATTAATAAAACCATACCAGTAACATATCATTTAGAAGATCATCGAAAGCAAACCATTAGAGGATGTTTCTACGAACAAGAACTTCAAAAAACTAGCTATCCAGGTGTCTATTTGATAGAAAAGGTTATTAGAAGGAAAGGAAATAAAGTTTACGTGAAATGGCTTGGCTTAAGCAACGAAGAAAACAGTTGGATTGATAAAGATGCAATTATGGATTAGGATTATGAATATATAACCGTGTTTGTAAGGATTTTTTCATTCATTACACTTTTCACTATGCAAGGCGGTGGACTAGTTAATAGTGTGATTAATAATCTGCCATTCGAACTTCATTTGCCTGGTTATAACTATTGCGGACCGGGAACAAAACTTGAGAAGCGATTGTTGCGAGGCGATCGAGGTGTGAATAAACTAGACGAAGCTTGTATGCATCACGACATTGCTTATGCAAATCACACAGATTTATCTAATCGTCACAAAGCGGATTTACAACTTTTAAACATGGCTAAACAAAGACTAAAATCAAGAGATGCAGGGAAAGGTGAAAAACTTAGCTCATGGATAGTGAGTAAAGTAATGAAAGCCAAACTAAAGTCGGGTGCCGGCATTAAAACATTTAATGCTTTTGTGTCAAAAATTAAGTCAAAAATGAAGAAATTAAAACCTAAAAATAGTAAAACATTAATCAACATTGCTTATTCAGCTGCGAAAAAGATATTTCCAGACATTCAGAAGATTCGCATACCACGAGTTATACCCATACCAAAGACAGGAGGAGTCTTACCTTTAATTCCAATTTTCGCAGGATTATCGGCTTTAGGAAGTTTAGCAGGCGGTGCAGCTGGTATTGCAAAAACCGTAAACGAATACAATGCAGCTCAAAAAAGCTTGCGAGAATCAGAACGACACAATAAGACCATGGAAGCTTTAGCGTTGGGCAAAGGGTTGTATATCAAGCCTCATAAAAACGGTAAAGGGCTGTTTATAAAATGTTCAAAAAACTAAATAAAAAGCTGCCTAATCGTCCTTTAACTAATATCGATATCAGTGAGCATGCACGTGACATTCCATACTTTCGAGGAGTCTATATGAAGGATCGATTACCAAGAACACCAAAACGCATTGAATGTGCTATCGTCAACTTAGACGATTCACGAAATGAAGGAACGCATTGGGTAGCTTACGCTAAAATAAACAATTATTGTGAATACTTTGATAGCTTTGGGGATTTGAAACCTCCGATGGAATTAATGCAGTATTTTAAAAATTGTAATGTTTTTTATAACTATACTAGATTTCAACAATTTAATACAGTAAACTGTGGACACTTATGTTTAGAATATCTACGGAAATTTTGGAATAAATACGTATAAATAATATGTATTTCTTTTATTTCAATCATTTTCATCATGTCACTCACCTTGTCGATAACTGCAAACTCGTCCGATTTATGTACATATTATCCTAATACATTACAACTTTATGGATCTTATGAGTGTGCCTTATTGCATTTCTCAACATTTAATTCAATTCCAAACATTGACGAAACGAATAATAAGTTATATTACGGCTCTAACGAAGTTCTTGAAATACCTGAAGGCACTTATGAATTACAAGATATCAACGATTATTTAAAATCGGAAATAAAAGATTGTTCAATAAAAGTACAGTGTAATAACAATACTCTAAAAACTTTGATATACTGTACCAAAGATATCAATTTTACTAAAGAAGGAACTTTTAGGAGATTATTAGGGTTTAATAAACAGATTTTAAAAGCCAATAAATGGCATGTATCTGAGTTACCAGTCAACATTTTGCCTACGACTGTGATCAGGATAGAATGTGACATTGTAAGTGGTTCATACATAAACGGAAAACCCAGTCACATTGTACACGAATTCGCACTCAATGTGCCACCTGGATATAGAATTATAGAAATTCCGAAAAACGCCATATACTTTCCAATCAACCAAAACAACATAAGCTGTATACATATCAGGCTATTAGATATAAACAATCGATTAATAAACTTACGTGGTGAAGAAGTGCAGCTATATTTACACCTAAGAAGAAAAAATGATTGACTACAATAAATATGTGCATCATCAAATTGAGAACGTCAGTTCAACTAAAGTGATCAAGCAAATAAGACCTCGGTCTAAGAAAAAAATAAAATTAACAAGAGACAATAAGGAATTTCTTAAAGCAATTGGTTTGCTAAAATGAATATCTTAGATGTTTTATCTGCTCCAACTTACGACAACACTGTTGAGGGCATTGAATTTCATTCTTACAAACCCTACGTAACAAGCTTCAACAGGAACGATGAAATCCGTATACCTATTAATCAACAGGATCTGTATATACTACCGTCAGCAAGCACTTTGTATTTGGAAGGAACTATAATCGTTAGCAAAAAAGATTCAAAAGATAAAGCGAGTAGTGTTTCTTTAACAAATAATTTTCTACTTTACTTGTTTCAAGATATAAGATACGAATTAAATGGAGTGGAAATTGATAAAATAAAAAACGCTGGTGTGACGACTACGATAAAATCATTAGTGTCTATGAATGAGAGTGAATCGAAGATATCTTATGCCTGGGGTTGGAATATCGATGGCATAAAAAATATTAATGGAGGTAGTTTTTCTGCTTCCATACCACTTTGTAACATTCTCGGATTTGCAGAAGATTTTAAGAAAGTAGTGATAAATAGTAGACACGAATTGATATTGTTACGAAGCAATACTAACCTCAACGCTGTAAAACTGAATACCGGTGAAGTCGTAGATGATGTTCAGATAAATAAAATTGTTTGGCGTGTACCGCATGTTAAAGTGTCAGATAAAGAGAAAATAAGTTTGTTAAAACTGCTAGAGAAAGACCGACCGCTCCAGATTATTTTTAGAAATTGGGATCTGTACGAATATCCCACTTTACCTAAAACAACGAAACATACTTGGTCGATTAAAACTTCATCGCAAATAGAGAAACCGAGATATGTCATTATCGGTTTACAGACAAACAGAAAAAACAATGCAAACTCTGATATGTCTCTGTTCGATCACTGTCATATTCGTGATGTTAAAGTATACCTCAATTCAAACTACTTCCCATATGAAAATCTTAATGTGAATTTTGCTGATAACAGAATTGCTTTATTATACGAGCAATACACTAGATTTCAGCAGTCATATTACGGACGCCGCGCGGAGCCTTTGTTAAGCGAAAAACAATTTAAGGACTTGGCTCCGCTCTTCGTTATTGACTGCTCCAGGCAAGCAGATAACTTGAAAGCAGGCCCTGTTGTGGATGTAAGAGTGGAAATCGAAACTGATTCGGTTATACCTGATCAAACTTCGGCATACTGCCTTATATTAAACGACTGCATAATTGAGTATAAACCGTTAAGCAATACCGTGAGGAAAATATCATGAATCCTGAAACTATAATAGTAGACGTTCAAGGCTTTAAGGTCTTCTTCAACACTTTTATAGTAAAAGAATTAGCTTTGGCTACTCGTGATTACACCCAAACCTTCTTAGTTAAGCCTCCATACTTGTTCAGATACTTAACAAGCAATGAACAGAAACAAGTCAAATGGTTAGAAAGAAACAGAGGCATTTATTGGAATGAAGGAAATATCGACTATAGGGAATTCCATCGCATAATCGTTCCATACTTACAAAATAAAGAAATTATTGTCAAAGGCTTGGAGAAGGTGCAGTGGATAAAGGAGCTATGTGAAAATTGTAAAGTAACAGAACTTGATGAGAGTCTATGTCCTAATTTATCTATTTTGCATAAAAAATACTGTAATATAGATTCGAATTTAAATTGTAATAATCATTTAAAGCAATGTGCACTTAAAAATGTATTATGTTTAAAAAAATATTTAGAGTGGTAATGGTAATTAATATGTAACAAACGTAAATAAAGGTTATTGATGGTTATAAATAAAAAATGATTCTCTGTGTTTTATAACAAGTTCTGTGAAGGAAACTGTGGGAGAAAAATGGATTTGTAATGAAAATGTATTTTAAGTTTATTAAATAAAACAATAATTTAATCTTAAATGATAAATGTGTTTTATTTCATTAGTTAACCTGTCTAATTACATTTTTCCACAATACAAATATTTAAATTAAAAGAGTTTATCAAAAATAACTGGAATTACATTAACCATAAAGATTCAGCATAAATTTAATTTAAAAAATACTTATAACAATTAGTAAAACCAAAAAATATAAAATTAAAAATCGCTGTCTATCAAAGTTTTTGAAATTTTTTTAACTAACGATTCCGTATCGTCCATAACACTATCCATAGCATCTTTAACAATGTATTGTGCATTTATTATCACGTTCTCACTCTCACTATCACTGTCACTTGTGTTGTTATTGCAAAGATCAACCACTGATATTTTTATCAGTTTTATCCCGCGTCGATGCAGTTTACTCATCACGAAAGATTTTGTTGGTTGTTTCTTATGGGAAGGCTTTTCCCGATGTTTTCGCCGGGACTTCTTTTCTTTTGTTATTTGACTGCAGTGAGGGGGTTCGTTGCAAATCATCTCAGAAAGTCCTTCGTAAGGATCCTGAGCGTACTGGCTGAACTGAACTTCTGAGTCGCAAATCTGAAACAAAATGATTAACGTCTTAATCAGTGAAACAATATGCGAGAGATTTTAAATTAGCTTTAATATTTAAATATATACATATTTTACTTACCAATGACATGTTTATGACGTACACTGATAGACCAAAAAACTATAATATTGTATACAAGTATTCGGTGTGAGTAAAATTTTCTAAATAAGTAACCTAAATATGTACTCCGATGGTTTTGATTATATTGTAAACGTAGCATTATGATCATAACATATATTGTTGAAAGTAAATCTTATCCACATACCAATAAAGGTGAAGCTTTGTGGAAGCATGTATAGACTTGAACCTCAACAAAATAACACGCTTGCATTTATAATTATTATTGAAAGTAAATCTTATCTATATACCCATAAGGTATAGCTTTGTTGCAGCATGTATAAACTCGAACCTCCACAAATAGCAAACTTGCAATTATAGTGTAAAGGTTATTAACATACAATATATCACATTTCACTATTTTAAACTAGCATCGCCCTGCGATGTTACCTACGAATTATTGATATGAGCCTAATTCGCTCATAATAATATGATTAGCAATAATTAATTAAATATTATGATCTATATATATAAAATTCAAAGTCCTGAGTGAGTGACTGACTGACTGACTGACTGATATATCAACGCACAGCCTAAGCCGCTGGTCATAGACACGTGAAATTTGGAGGGTGTGTTCTTTGTGAAGAGTAGGTATCCACTAAGAAAGGGCTTTTTGGTTTTTGTTGGTGGTTAAGAGGGTTAAATGGGGGTTGGAATTTCTGTGAAACTTTTTATTCTCTGGGTTGATTAACACGCGGACGAAGTCGCGGGCAGAAGCTAGTTAGAAATAAAACGACAATACATAAATAAACTGCTTCGAGTTTGTTTTAATTAATAATATAATGACGAACGTCGAAACGGATGTTGTGATCATATTACATTCTGGATGAAGAAACTTCAACGAGTCGAGGTTTCATTATCTATTTAACCAACTTTAAAAAGGAGGATGATGTTTTTGAACAAGTTTCTGATAAATAAAACAAGTACATGGTCACACATTTTATTTATTTTTCTGCAATCAATAACTTATTAAAAATATACTAAGTATATACACTTAAATTTATATTTATTTATAAACTAGCAGACACACGTGAAGAAATTCAATTTTTCACATTTGTTTTCACATTTTTAAAATGATCAAAGGTTTTTTATCTGTTAAACAAATAAACAAGTAAATTGATATTAAAGACACATTTAGTACAATAATAAGAATCTTTATGAATTTCCGAAAACTAAAGCTAAATAATATAATGCTAATTAACACTAGTACATTTATTTACTTAACTAAGAATGTTTTTGACTGGCCTGTTAGTCTAGTGGTTAGTGACCCTGACTGCAAAGACTGAGGTTGTGGGTTCGATTCCCACCCAGGACAAATCTTTGTGTGATCAGCACAATCATTTGTTCTGTGTCTGGGTGTAAAATTATCTATAATATGTATGTATTTAGAAATATATAAGTATGTTTATCAGTTGTCTAGTTGCCATAGTACAGGCTCTGCCTAGTTTGGGATCAGATAACGTTGTGTTGGTTGTCCTAAGATATTTATTATTATTATTATAATGTTATAATACAGGACAACTCTTTTATTTTATCAATACTTATACTTAGTAATAATTCCAAGATAAATGACGTGTTTCATTATTGGTTACCTAATATACATGAATGACCCCATGCTTTCGTTGCTATTTTGTCTTTCAAAATAATTCGTTTGTCATCGTTATTAGATAAGGTAATTTTATTAACATTTTGTGTAAAAATTTCGTGTTTCAATGATTTAAACATTATATTTTTTCTTCTAATAACTCCACCATTCAATAAAATGCTTTCGTAGTCTGTGATATCTAAATCTCGGAGCACATATGATTTAATTCCCTTAGCTTTTTTGATAACTGTATTTGAAGTTTTTAAAGAATAGAGCTTTGACCTCAACCCAACAAAATCAGAGATATATTTACCACCCATTTCATCTTTAAAAAGGCCTGGAATTTTTTTATTGATTAGAGGTATTGCATATTCGTTTTCATTTTCATAGTTACTGCTATCGAAGTATTGCAAGAAATGGTACTTCAGATCATTATAAAAATCGTTAGTATATATTTCATACACAAAAGAATCGGTATCTGTATAACATAAGCGTACTCGATCATGATAAAAAGGTTTAATAACATTATAATGAAAATTATACATATGGGACTTAGAAAGATCTAAAACTGTGAATCCTATGTAAATAGGTTTATCTAAGATGATTTTATCTGGTTTCATTTGTATAGCAACTAAATTTTCAGTCAATATTGTTGCACTATGAAAATAGGGATTAGCTATAAGCCTCTCAGCGGATATTGATTTGTTGGTTTTATTTGTTTTATCACACCATTGATTAACTAAATGTACGGTGACTCTCTTTTCAGTATTTTCCAACGTTTTACCAAAAACACTGTTGTTTAATAATTTAAAAAAGTCTTGCTCGAATGTACTTTTTGCTTTCTGACGTAATCGAGTGTTTAATTCTATGTATTCTTTTAAATAGGGTCTTTGTTTGAAAGTAATAACTCTGTGAATCTTTCGTAATATTAAACCATGCTCCAGACACTTTTTTAAATGAACATAGTGTATGACATAATTGTACTTATTATATAAATTTGCGATAAGTTTTTTTGTTTTACCACCTGGAGGAATGCATTTTTCAGGACAAAAAGGCAAGTCATTATGGTAATTGTGTAAGTGATCAGGATATAAAAGATCAACTTCTAATATATATCCCCAGTCAGCATTATCCTCAATATTTTGAACGCGTAAATTAATTAATTCGTTTTCATTAAGAAACCGAAAACTAGAATATGGCAAATACTGACACATACTATAACCATATAAATTATTACAGTCTAGATAGGCTATGAAACAATCCGGCTTTACAGCATTATATTCTATCATATATTTATGATTGGCTTTTGCGTACCGGTGCGAGCACATACACAAACCTCCTCTAATACCACCCTGAATCATTTTAATTATCGCTAAATCTGTCAACAGTTCTAATTGAACGCCTGTTTTAAGTAGCATTGCATCGAAAGATAGACTAGGAGTTGTTATATAAAATGCAGGGTCAAGTTTATAATATTGTTTACAAGTTTTTCTAAAATTTTGAAATATATCTGTTAGTAAGAGTACATCTGTTTTTAAGTACAGATCAGTGTATTCTCCTAAATTATTGATATTAAAACAATTCCAGACAGTGTTAGCATGATTATAATCGTCATTGCTGACGTCTTCGTTTGTCAAGGAATTGTGAAAGTAACACTTTAGCGGTAGCGCCTGTTGCTCGTAACATTTCCAATTTGTCATATAATCGTACGGATAAACACCTTTTCGTGTCAGCAAACTAAAATGTTTATTATCAGAAAAATGAGATCGAAGACTAACAAAATCTTCTATCTGCATTGTTTTAGCTAGTTTGTCTAAACTGGTGCCTAAAAAATTATAAGAATCTAAAAATCTTAATTGTACATATTCATTATCTGCAACGGGTATAAACTTTGAAAATGATATATATTTTTCTTTGGTCTTAGGTATAATTTTTATTTGACCAGGTATTTCACCTAATTTTTTCACAAATAAATGACAATCATACCCTGACAAGTTATGAAAAAATATTGGTATGAATTTTGGTACTTTATGTTGGAGGTTACAATGTCGATGAGCTGCGCCGCGGTACTTACCTGTGATGTGACAGTGATCTCTAACTCTGTCAGACCACAGCATGTTTTCACATATATGACACTTAATTGTTTTTCTAAAATCCTCATCATCTTTATCAGTAAATATCATAGGGTTGTTTTTAGTTAGTATTTTATATATTTCAATTGCATCCTGAGTAAGAAACTCTATAAACTTGGTAACACAATCCTCACCGCGATAACTTCTATACCTTTTATTATCATTATCATTGAAAGAAGATACTATGTTATAAGCAAAAGCGGCTGGCACGTGTCGCTGGGTGTATGTTGTATTAGCAGTATCAAATTCATCGCTGGAAATTGGCATTAACAGTGTTTCAAAATCGGCATAAATTACGAATGGAATGTCTTGTTTTCTTTGAAAGTTCTTAAACTCTAGCACAGATCCCCTATCAGGCAAAATTGTGACAACCCCTCCACACAGGTGTGTTTCAAGTTGACTAAGAGTAGAAAAAAACAATAAACAAGATTCGCAATAATATAATTTACCATGATGTTTAGAAATTTGAGTTCGAACTAAACGGGGCAAATTCTTTATAAGACAGTAATGGGAATTTGTATCATTTTCTAAATACAATAAGTGAATGCTCCTAGATTTTTTATTAATTGTTTTATATAATGGTCCTATAATGGTTTTATTATTTTTCAATCCATATACATAAATATTTATATTGGGATTATTTTTTTCAAAATTGGCTATGTCCGTGAATGTGATGGGAAATGACAGATCAATAATATTTAAAACATCCTGAAAACGAGGATATGATGTAACTCTGTCGGTATGTTGGGTTGCAGGATACAAGGCTGCCACAACACACCATAGAAAGCAGTACTTGTCGTTGTTCTTAATATTCAAGCAAGCTTTTTTATTTTTTATAAAATTTGGTAAAGGAATATATTTGGATCCACTGAGCGGCTGATATTTATTAATATTTATTTCAAAATAGGAGTTATTCAAAAATGTCCAACCGCTATCTCTTTCCTGAAACTCTTCTATTTTTTTGAGAAGTAGTAAAATTGTTGATTTAAAAATTGTGTCGAAATCGTAATTTAAATGAATAATAAAGTTTTTTGTAGCAAATGATTTCATTTCTTGATGATCGTTTTTAAACAAAAGAAATACCAAAAATAGTTCAAAGTTAACTTTAACAGATGTGTGCATTTTTAGTGAGTGGTCTATCAAATCCTTGACTTGTTCTCGAATTTTTATTAGAAAACTCTCTGGAAATGTATGGACTAACTCCTCAGTTGCAATAATCCTATAACTTACAATACGTCCTTTGAACGAGGAATTGATTATTTTTATATTACTACTAAAGTGAGCTACGCTATTGTTTTTATGTGTATTACTACGTAAATGACCAGACCACTTACGATTATCTACAGATACATGACATACTGAGCAGTAAGTCATTGTGATTGAATACACGAATTAGTATTGATATACAAGGATTAAGTAATAGTTATTTCAGCGTTTAGACCCAAGTATCAAATTAATATTAAATCGTGTATAACAATATGTTGTCCTTAAATATATATATATATATATAAATATATATGTATATATAATTATATACCTTTCATGCAGATTTACAGCTTCGAAAATGCGTTAGAACCACTATAATAAAATCTCGATCAGTTGTAGCTCCCGTTCCTCATTTGTTGTTTTGATCATATTGCATACATCCTTATTCTGGAAATAAGATGCAAAGATTTATTAGATAGGTACTTAGATTAATAATTCAGCAAAAACTTAGTTAACTTACAATACTTAATATATTTACCTGTTAGTTATTTGATCTTACGCACTTGTAGAAATTACCAGATAAAAATTATGTGCTACTAAATATTTTCCTTAAGAATAAATCTTCAATCTCATCGTCTTGGTACAATTTTGTAAATTGTAATGCATGTGTAGCTGAAAAAGAATAAAAATATTGTTATTTAAATTATAAATAAAATAACTATAAAGTATCAAAATAGATTATTATAAATGATTTATTAAAATAATAATTACCTGTTTAATATTCACAATTTCAATATTACACTTGTAATATTACGTATTTAGTAGTGACATTTATTTACCGAAATACGTAAAACGTCTTTACAATTTCAGAAAATTCCACAACGTCAAGCGTTCGTAATAAGACTATTGCTATCATATATCAACTTTCAGCGTTTCCGATGTATTGCCTAATTTATAGTCAGTTATTTTACACAGGGCTGTCATTATACTGCTTATATAACTACCGTTGTATGAAAATTGTAACGAAATGGTGTGTAAACCCTAAGTGTTTTCGATGCATCAGGAATTGGTTGTACTTTAGTTTACCTTAGTATTAACTTTTTCAAGGTTTAAAATACGACCAAATAAAAAAGTTCCATCACACGCTAGAACCCAAAGATTTTAAGTATCTTTTCATGTTAGACATTTCCAGCCTTATAAGTCACTACGTTTTTCATTATGATCATTGCAATTGTTCCAAGTGAACTAAGTAATAGTAACTTGCGACTCCGGACTTCAGTCGTGCACTCGTGATCCGCAATCGGTAAATTGTTGTACTCAGTCAGTAAAGTCAGTGTCGACAACCGCTATCACCAACACCAGTTGAAGATCATCGTGTCTGCTGGCGCTGCTATCGTCTTGAAGTTGAGTAAGTCCTCTACAAGTCCAGGAAAAAATGTAAGTATAAAATATTCGAAACTCTTCTGACTCTAAACTTCAGAACCACCGCTTACTTTTTAATTTATTTTATTTAAACGTATGTATCACTTTTTTGTTTCAGGTCCGATTCTGAGGGTTCATTCTATCAAACACCGTCAACCAATGAACGAAAAACGAAAACTGGTCGTAAACCTACAGAAAATGGAAAACGCAAATCAAAATCGAACCGTCCCAGGTAAATTACATATTGTTTTCCTACATGTTTCATCAAGTAAATTACAATATTGTTTTACATGTTTCACTATGTTTGTCTCATCAAGTCTCATGAGTGTAGTGATTGTGGTCGTTACTGTTAGTACATACAAGAATAGAGCATCAAAAAGTATTTCTCAACGAATAATAATTCTTTAATTTTTATACTCATCGAGTCTATTGAAAAGCCTTATTAAATATCAATTCTTGATCACCCAGTTCAGTATCAAATATAATTAGGCTTGTAATTAGTAAATTAACCAGGTTACATATTAAGTAGCTATGTTGTTTAAAAATTAAATAGTGTAATTGGTTTCTGTCGTAATATTTAAATAATTAAATTTAACTCAAGTTGTTTTCTTTTTACAGTAAAAAGGCTACGAGTATCAGCGATATATTCGGTATCAACCCGGCCCGCGAGACCAGCGCGGAAGTCGGAGAGGGATCATCGAGTCAAGCCAGCCTGTTGTCGTTGTTTGTGAACCGAGTGGCTAACGGGTGCGAGCGACGCACAGCTCGCACCGAGGGCGAATATTACATAGATTGCAAGGTGTACCGAGCTGACGACGCGCGCAACACCGACTCGATGGAGCTTTGGAAAAGAGCACTGGTACGAATCAAGCTCCAGGCGGACATTGACTCTCCTCAGTGGAAAAAACTGCAGGACTTTGTACGTTCTGCAGATGTTTTGTTCCCCGACAAACCGGTTTTTTATGATAAGTAAATAAATATGGTTTTATTTCAATGATTGTTTTTTATTATTTTTTAATTCCCTTGTATGCATACCCACACTTCATTTCACACACATCTCATACAGACATAATTAAATACGATATTATTATATGTGTGTATACACAGTCATATACATTCGTACCACTGTTTAGCTAGAAAAACACTAAACACATATCAATAGAATAACACGTGACATCTTTATAAACCGTACCACTACCACTATTTTGCATTACTAACTACTTATCGAGTCGGCCGTTCACGATTGGGCATTCTGGACCACCGAGCGATGGCGAAGCCGAGCGAAAAGTGGTCCAGAATGCCCAATTATATACTACTAACGGACTTGTATAAACACTGCTGAATTTAATTTGTATGTTAAAAATTATTCTAAATTATTTAAAAAAGTTTGTAGCATAGCCAAGTCACGTTATTTAAGTTCGAAAATTAAAAATAGCAGTAATGTAATTAAAACGACTTGGACTATCATTAATAGCGAAACAGGAAGGTCATGCAACCGAAGTAGTGACTACAGTCTTGCTATTGATGACAAAATAATTAAATCAGATTCTCAAGTCGCCGCAGCCTTTGAAAATTTCTTTGCAGAGATTCCCGTATCTACTACCAAGTCTTTGAACTCTTCACCCACTGCTGCAGAGTCTTTACTTAAAGAAAACGTACCTTTTTGTGATAGTGAATTTCATTTCCAATATGTAACCTGTAACGATATCATTAAAACTTTTCACTCTTTGAATGTTAAAAAGACCGCCGATTTATGGGGTAATTCTGTGGATACGGCTAAGTCGATCATAAACATTGTAGCACCAACTTTAGCTGTTATTTTTAATAATTGTATAGACCGTGGCGAGTTTCCTGATCTAATGAAAAACAGTAAAATAATACCGTTGTTTAAATCGGGTAGTACATCAGACCCTACTAACTATAGACCAATTTCAGTGCTACCTACCTTTAGTAAAATTTTTGAAAAACTTATTCTAAATCAATTGCAACGATTTTTTAATAAACATAATTTATTACACAACAAACAGTTTGGTTTTACAAAGGGTCGTTCGACTACCGATGCCGGAGTTGAACTTTTAGGTCATGTATATAATGCATGGGAGGACAAATGCGATGCTTTGGGTATTTTTTGCGATTTGTCCAAGGCATTCGATTGTGTTCTTCATGAAACATTGATCAGAAAACTACACCACTACGGAATCCGGAACGCCTCCCTGGATCTTCTTACTTCATACCTAAGTGATAGGATTCAGAGAGTTGACGTCAACGGAAAAAGATCACCTGGATCTATAGTTAGAATGGGGGTCCCCCAGGGGTCAATTTTAGGCCCATTTTTATTTCTTATTTATATAAATGACTTGCCTTACCTCATAAAGGATAAACATGATATAGTGTTGTTTGCAGACGACACTTCACTTTTATTCAAACTCAGACGTCAGCAGCTGGTTACTGACAATGTAAATAGAGCCCTTTCTAATGTAGTTAACTGGTTTAATGTTAATAACCTACTCCTTAACGAGAAAAAAACTAAATGTATTAAGTTTACGATACCTCATGTTAGACAAGTCGAAACTAGTGTCCTCATAAAGGGTGAAGAGTTGAAACCCGAAGATTCAACAGTATTCTTAGGCATAACTCTAGATGCCAAGCTTCAATGGGGCCCCCATATAGATAAATTGTCAAAAAAGCTTAGCTCTGCAGCATACGCTGTTAGAAAAATTCGTGATTTAACTGATTTAGAGACAGCCCGTTTAGTTTACTTTAGTTATTTTCATAGCGTGATGTCATACGGTATTCTGCTGTGGGGAAATGCCGCGGATATTCAGACAATATTTGTTTTACAAAAAAGGGCAATTCGTTCGATTTATAAATTAAGTCCTAGATACTCCCTCAGAGACAAATATAAAGAGATTAATATAATGACTGTGCCTTCTCAGTATATTTATGAAAATCTGCTGTATGCACATAAACATATTAATCTCTTTAAAAGATACAGTGATATCCATAATGTAAATACTAGAAACAAACAAAAATTTGTTATTCCTACAACCAGGCTCAAGAAAATAGGTGGCTCGTTTAGATGCCAATGTATTCGATTTTATAATAAACTTCCTAGCCTCATTCAAGAACTAAGCCTAAATAAATTCAAATCTTTTATAAAGCGTAAATTATGTCAGAAAGCCTACTATACTGTAAAAGACTATATTGAGGATAAAACGGCCTGGGATTGAGCTGCTCCAATAAATCTACACTGAATGTTGTTTTTTTTATTATTATTTTGCTATTGTACTCTTTTTTATTTTTTTTTATATTTTATTTTACATGACATGAATATTAATTATATGAATATTACTTTGATTATTGAGAATTTGAGGACTATGAGGGTCATTGTATCACTTTTAATTATGGTCTGGCAGTTTGAGTAGTTTGTGCGGCCTTCCCAAATGTCCTTTGGTATTGTTCGTCGAATCGTTGAGCTCCTTAAGTTCTGAGTTGAGTTTTACGATAATTGACAAATGCGTGCACTGACTGGACAGGTCCACTCAAATCTGTGTGGTTCTTTCCACAAAAGACCATTTCAGACACCGATCTACATGGTCATCAATTGATCTGACCAACAAAATTGTATCCGTTTCTCTTTTTTTCTTTTTTTTAATGTACATATTGACAGTGATAATTTTTCATATATACAATGACATGAATATTTACTTTGTAAAGTATCATATTGCTTTAATTATTGTGAATGTGAAGACTATGTGGGTCTTTTTCTTATTTTGTTTTCTTATTTTGTTTTCTTTCTTTCTCAGTAATCATGATCTGGCAGTTTGAGTAATTTATGTTCCGTGTTGATCTAAACGATTAGTGACAAATGCCTGCACTGACTGGACAGGTCCACTCAATCTGTGTGGTTCTTTCCTCAAAAGACCATTTCAGTCACCAATCTACATGGTCTTCACATGTTGTGACCAACAAAATTATATCCGTTTCTTTTTTTTTTATATACACATTGACATTGATCATTTTTATATATACAATGACATGAATATTTACTTTGTTAAGTATCATATTGTTTTAATTATTGTGAATGAGAAGACTATGTGGGTCTTTTTTTTATTTTGCTTTCTTTCTTTCTCAGCAATCATGATCTGGCAGTTTGAGTATTTTATGTGGCCTACCCGAATGTCCTTTCTTTGGTATTGTTCGTCACAGCGTTGGGCTCCTTATGTTCCGAGTTGAGCTAAACGATTAGTGACAAATGCTTGCACTGACTGAACAGGTCCACTCAATCTGTGTGGTTCTTTCCTCAAAAGACCATTTCAGTCACCAATCTACATGGTCTTCACATGTTGTGACCAATATTATGTCTGGACTTTTAAAAGAGACTGTGACCTCTGAGTTTGTTTCGGCCTTTCTTCTCAGAGTAGTCAGTTAGGAAACGCCGAACTCATCTAGTTTAAAAAAAAAATATCATTGACATGTAAAAGTGTTTGTACAAACCTACTTACAGAAATAAAATCATTTATCATTTATCATTTAAAGTCATAATAAAAGTACACTTGGCAAACAAGCTTATTACAAATTAGAGGATCCAACTAAAAATTCTTGGAAACGTGCTGGTCCATAGGACAGTCTTAGAGTTTATCAAACTGGTTGCTAACTTAATAGTATAGATAAGATTATTTTTTTCTTCTATGACACTGATTTACATTAAGTGATTACTTAACTCATACACTGACTTGTAATTTGTAAAAATATTAGGAAATACGTATTTCTTGCCTTTGCAATGTTTTTGTAAATATGTGAGCACTATGTATCTATCACATCATTAATTTATCTCCCATTGCTTCATTTGCAGTTCTTTTACCTGTTATGGTATGGTAATTTTTATTGTAGGTCCATCGTCTACTAAAACGAACAAAACCTTTTGATTTAGTGTAGTGTAAAAAGTGCAGAAATAACAGTGACAGTGACACACATATAACACATGAACAAAGTGTTTATAATATCATCATACCAGACTCTAAGAAAGTGGAACGGACTTGTGTAAAGTACAAAGGACACTATTCTAAGTTTTAAAATAATCATCATGTATAAAATTAAGTTAGATTTAAATTGTTTATTAGTCTTATAGACTAGATTGTAATTAATTATTAAGAACGGAGTTCTTTATAATAAAGGATTAAAAAAAAAAAAAAAATCGTCTTCACATATAATTGTATAAATATTGTATAAAAAATACTGAAAACTATTTTAAAAGAGTAACGGTGGAGTTTCTTGCCCATTCTTCTCCATACGAATCCACCTTTTGGAAGGGGCAACTAGAATCAATTATATTTTCATGTAACAGTTGACGTTCAAAAGTGTCTTTTTTGGGCCTAATTGAAATAAATGCTTTTCACTTCGACTTGCGTGATGTTATACAGCCTTCCTTAATAAATAGGCTACCCAACACAAAAAGATTTTTTCAATTCAGGCCAGTAGTTCCAGAGATTACCGCTTTCAACCAAACAAACAAACAAACTCTCCAGCTTTATAATATTAGTATAGATATATCTATCTTATTTCCTAATATTCTGTGTAACACTAACAGTGCATAATAAGTCTTGGCCTCGCACTAAAGTACCCGCGCAATCCCAATTTTGTTACATTTTTACAATGATTGTTTGTATGTTGAATAAAATATGATTCACCAGCGAAACACGTACATATGTATTTACAGAAAAATCATTAATATAACACTCTAAGTTCATTTGATCGCACTGACTGACAATTTCATTAACAGAGTGCATAAAAACAAAAACATTTTTCAGGATTTCATTTCTTTTGGATGACATGATTGCTATGTTTAAACATCCTAACACCTATACCTACCTATACTTTCAGTGTGACCCGCCACACTGAAAGTTCTTGTAAAATTAAATAACGGAACAT
Source organism: Aporophyla nigra (assembly GCA_947507805.1). Taxonomy (NCBI): domain Eukaryota; kingdom Metazoa; phylum Arthropoda; class Insecta; order Lepidoptera; family Noctuidae; genus Aporophyla; species Aporophyla nigra. The sequence goes on along the minus strand of OX382293.1, from coordinate 27,244,690 downwards.
AATGATGTAGAAGCCTGTTAATATTTTATTTTATTGCGTTTTATGTAGTCTCAATTCCTTTCTAAGCACCCTCGCATGCGATGGAACTATTGACTGAAGCAAGGGGCCCACTCTTCTTTAGGGATCCTTTCTACACCGTTTTCAAAGGTAGTCACGACATCTTCAGTCACGAATTCCTCTAAGTTTATATTTTATTTTTGGAAATAAATAAAAGTCACAAGGTGCCAGGTCGGGACGGTAACGAGGATGACTCACTAGCTCCACACCTTCGATACACAAATATGCCATAGCCCGCCTGGGGAAGTGAGCTGGAGCGTTGTCATGGTGAAGGAGAATCCTGTTTCTTGGGTCCTCATATCTAACATTTTCCATTACAACTGGTATACAATGATTGACATACAAATCTGCACTATACCAAATGAGATTCTGCAAGCACGAGGAAAAGTATGTTAATGTGAGCTGACAAACAACATCAACAAAAAGATTTGGGCAATGAAGCACCTTGAGAACTCAGCTTCAAAGATGAACCAATCCCCGTGTTTAATGGGACTTACAATCAATGGGTTTCGTTCAAAGACTTGTTTAGCAAAGTGATCGATCAAAACCTTCGATGTCGATTGCGCAAAAAAAAAATGGTTTTTGAAAAATAAGGCGACTGGAAAGGCAGAGCGTTCACAGACTGATAAATTATAAGGTATGGTGGCAGTCCCAGGTGGTGTCCCAAATTAACATTTTACTTGAGCTTCCCAATGTATGTACGATACCACTCGCTAGCCACGATTTAAACGTTACTAAGGAGACGTTACATGCTGTTCTGAATATTTTATTTTATTACTAGCTTCTAGCTCGCGACTTCGTCCGCATCAAATTTTTGCTCCCCTGACCCTTCCCGTCGCATTGAATTGCTTGCCAGTTTTCGTGCATTTTTCGTTGCTGTGCTGCTCCTTTTGACCGTAGTGTAATGTTTTATACCCTTCCTCAATAATTAGGCTACCCAACACAAAAAAAAATCAATTCGGACCAATAGTTACTGAAATTACCGCGTTGAACCAAACAAACAAAGAAACTCTTCAGCATTGTAATATTAGTATAGTATAGATTTTGGGGTGGCTTACAGCTAACAATGAGTGAGGTAATGCACGATAAGCCATTTAAAAACCTCACAGAGAGCAACAGAAATAATATGGGAACCGAAATATCAGCTTGTGATCCAGTTTTAGGTATTACATCTATTATTGCAATAGCTCGATACCATCACCGAATAGATAGAACCGGTCAACAAACCCTATCCGTAGGAGTTCTTGGAATTCTAGAAGATAAAATTTACTGCTCTAGAATCGTTTTGTCTTAAGATTACCTCCACATACAAACAAACACATTTTACCTCTTGATACTATTATGACGACAATAAAGGCATCGTGCAGAGAGGCTAATTCGACAGACAGTGGTAAAAATCTGGAGAGCAATTACTGAAGGGCGAGATGGTGCTTATAAAGGTTGACCAGACTCCTCGCTATTGATGGCTGCTCAGGCAGGCCATTCTCCTGCAGCTCGGCACCAACGGCGTGGCTCGCTCGGCCGACGTCGTCATGATTACCGCGTCCAGCACTTTACGACGAGGTGACAACCAACTATGTGCACTCCCAGTGAAGGATCAGAGTGGTAGTAACGTGTTCTCGCATTTATGTGTGCACAACCAGCATCATCGTTCAAACAGTGTGCCATTCGAATCCTCTCACCACTTTTTGTATAAACTACAACAAATCAAATCATAAACATAATAATATTTCTTTGATAACAGACAGACTGACAGACAGTGTTACTTTTGAATTTATAAAAGTATGGACTATAAATAGTACTGATAACTCAGTAGGTATTTCTCGTTCCTCCAACCAAGTCTTCATCGGTTTCCTTTTCTTTCCTCACTCGTCCACAAAGTAAGTAGGTAATAGGTATATTTTTTTTATTTTCATTTTATTGAGTTCACTGCCATACTTACGTACGTTCCTTTTTTTGTCCATTCCTATTCAACTTTGACCATAAGAGCAAAATAAAATAATTTCTTTTTTTCTTTTTTAAATCTTTTATTATAAATATATATAAACTTCTTTATTCACACATGTATAACAATAACAATTATTTTAAAATATTATTTAATTCATTGTGCGCCCTTTCAGTCTAGTGACTCATAATTATTGTTGAAATGTGTAACAAAAACTTTTTACCCCTTTTAACGAAGAGTATGAAATTCACCACAGTAAAATTTTATATGGAGGAGTAGATAGAAAACTAATATTTTAAAATGATAATGCATTCTTCTTCTTAGAAAATATAGTATGTATATGTATAATTTTCTAAATTAGTTGGGCCCAAAATTCAGCAACGCGAATACCGTTCGCTGATGCAGCAATTCGTGCATTAGAAATGCATTAAGTTGTAAATGTCATATAAAACGTTCTGGTATCGTTCTGATAACAGATTACAGTCACTTCGGGTTTCTCTTTTTCCATTCGTTAGTCGATGAAAAGTAAGGAATTCTTTTCATCTGTTTGAAGTTAATTATTTTATCACAGTTATTGATTGGTGGGAGGATTGAAGATTCGATAATCTATATTTTTTCTCCACAATAGACTAATAAATTAGCTGCAGATTAGCCATAGCTATTTCATTGAATGACTATTTCATTAATAATTCCTTCAACGGAACTAAATAAACTTCGATGGTTGCATGAATGATTATAGGCAATTAAAAACAGCTTGACACAAACCTACAAACTGCAATTAACGTAGGAAAGTTTGAACGTCGCGGGGTACCCCGGAGCTTTCACCTTAAACACTGTAGTGTAAGTAGACATATTTTTATTAATAACTAGCTTCTGCCCGTGACTTAGTCCGCGTTAAATTTCGTGTTCCCCCGACACTTCCCGTCGCGTCGAATCGCCTACCCGTGCGATTTTCCCCGTTTTTGCAACATTTTTCATTACTGCTCCGTTCCTCTTGGTTATAGCGTGATGTTATATAGCCTATGTTACTTGCAGATAATGTAGCTTTCCAATGGTGAAAGAATTTTAAAAAAATACAAACTTTTCCTCTTTATAATATTAGGGTAGATATAAAACTATGTCTACCTGCCATGACCTGGAACTTACAAAACAATAATTATGATGATTCTAGGTCTAAGTTCAGCGACCTGTTATTGCGTTCCATGTGAGTTAATAATAATTATCTTTTCGTACCACTTGCTCAAAAAAGTGACATTCTATGCCACAAAAAGCGAACGTAACAATAGTCATTTTTAATCTGTAAAAAAACAGGGAAAGAAAATTGTACTGAATTTCATTCATCCTCTAGGGGGAGAATGTGATTTAAATTTGGAATACTTACCGAAATTTATACTGAACTACATCTGTGTTTACACCATTGAGTTTGTATATAAAGCATTATACATCTTTTTGAAAAAGGAATACGCATTTATTATGCAGTTATGATGATTATTAAATAAAATTACGAAAACCGACGAGGTCGTAAGAGCTTGATACCTTTGCTTTTCCGACAAAAAAATATTAGTCTAGGAATTTACCGCGTTTTTGTTTTCTTCAAATACAGAAACGTTAAGTTTATTTTAATTTATTTTTAATTGTCATTATTTTTAATAAATGCTTATCTCATATTATTATTGTGTTAATTTTTTCGCATATGGTACGAAAAGTACAGTATTTTCCTCGATGAGAAAGCTGTCTTAGTCTTGGGTGAACTTAAATCCCTCGCTACACTCAGGACTCGTCTTAAATCCCTCGCTTCGCTCGTGATTTAAGTTTTTAACACCCTCGCTACGCTCGGGAATAAACCTCGAGTCCTTCGTTACGCTCGCGATTTAAATCGTCACCCGCGACAGACACTGCTTTATCCCCTTGGTTAATAATCTACTAATTAATATATAAGTACAGTAAAATACAGTATAAAACAACACTAAAACAAGTCGTGCGATAGTGCTTCGTCATTTGCCCTCGTGGAATGTGAAGTCCTGGAAGAAAGAAACGATGGTATATCAATTAAAATTGGTAGCTCAACTTCCTAACTATGTACATAATTGTGAGAGTCGCCAGAAGTCACTTCTTATGTACAGATTGGAATTCACATTTACAACATTACACAACACATTATGTATAATCAGCCTATATAATTCCCACTACTGGGCCACAGGCCTCCTCTCGGTGAGAGGGAGTGGGCCGTAATCTACCACGCGGGCCCAGTGCGGGTTGGTAGATGTCACATGTCTTCGATTTTTTGGTTCTAGAACATGACTGTTTCCTCCCGATGTTATCCTTCACCGTTTTGAGAGCAGTGTTGATGAAAATATTTACACAACGTAAAGCGCCTGCCTGGGTTCGGACCCACGACCTACAATTCATAAGTCGGGGCTGATATCACTGAGCTACCACTGCTCTCTCAACACATTATATAAATTAATTATTATCAATGAATTAGTTAATTTTATCTACTCGTGTAGTGTGCTCTTTGTGGTGTGGTGCTGGACCTAAAGAATAGCACCATTCCATTTCCCCCCATGCGTGTTGTAAGAGGCGACTATAGGACTTACTGGAGAATGGGCAGCGTTCTATGCATTTTACCATCATACTGCGATCGCCAACCCGCCTGCCTAGCATGGCGATTATGGCAAACCCCCCAAAATTAGGAGAGACCTATATCCAGCATTGGATGTCTTTCGGCTGACATGCTGATGATAAGGTACTCTTAAATCGAGCCACCCTCCTTTTTGATGTGAAATATCTATAGGCGAGGGGTAAACCTAAATTTTGGCGTGGCGAGCGTGGCGATGCACAGTGGGCCCATACTGAGAATTAGTGGACTTAGGCAACAAAGTTCCAATATCGTTGCAATTTTTTTATGTGGTAATTAACATATAATTAATATGTTATTTTTGATTATATTATATTTATTTCCTTTCGTAAAGTATGCTTTATAAATATTATCTTTACAAAATAAATTTTTGTTTTGCCTTGTGTCGCAGGTTCGCTAGGTTCAGCTACACTTCTCAAGGTCAGCCCTTGGATGGGCGACCATTTAGTTTTTGTTATGCCTTGTGTAGCAGGTTTGCTAGATTAAGCTACACTTATCCAGGTCAGCCTTTGGATGGGTGACCATTTAGCTTTTGTTTTGTCTTGTGTCGCAGGTTCGCTAGGTTAAGCTACACTTCGCAAGATCAGCCTTTAGATGGCTGACCATTTAGCTTTTGTTTTGCCTTATGTCGCAGGTTCGCTAGGTTAAGCTACACTTCTTAAGGTCAACCTCTGGATGGGTGACCATTTAGTTTATGTGTGGCGTTTTGTCGCAGGTTCGCTAGGTTAAGCTGCACTTCGCAAGGTCAGCCTTTGGATGGGTGACCATGTAGTTTTTGTTCTGCCTTGTGTCGCAAGTTCTTCAGGTTAAGCTACACTTCTCAAGGTCAGCATTTCAGTCAGCAATCACTTAAAATCCTTAATCAAAATATCAGAAGTATAACAAAAAATATGACAGGGCTACATACCATTCTTGCTAGAACGAAGGTTGAGTGGGATCTTATAACGCTGACTGAATGTTGGCTTCCTATTACCCACTTTATCCCCGATCTTCAAGGCTATAATTATTTCAAAACTGACAAAAATCTGACACAAAATGAGGGTGTAGTTGTCTATATCAATAAAAATCATAGAGTCATTGTGGAAGAACCTCCTATCGTGGATGCAAACTGTCTACTAATAAAAATTGACGTGCACACTACCATATTAGCTATATATCGTCCACCAGGCTATAGAGACATTAATAATTTTCTTAATTCATTAAACTTAATCCTGCTGAGCATCGCCCACTGTAAAAATATAATTATCACCGGTGACATAAATATAAACATTCATGATGCATGTCATGACTCAACAAAACATAGTTACTTAAATCTATTAGCTTCACATGGTCTACTCCCTGCACATACATTGCCCACGCGACTTCAAACCTGCCTTGATCACTTTATTCTAAAAACCACCCTTCCAGCGTCAACTTATGTAGCCCACTCTGCTTTAACTGACCATGAAACGGTTTTATTGTTCCTAGACAAGACAATTCCAAAAATAATTGCAAATAAAACCGCTGAACGCATCAATTACGATAACCTAGACGCTGAAATGAAAGAACTAGACTTCGGACAAGTTTACCGCACCCAAGACCCTCATATAGCAGCAGAAGAAATGATCACCCTTATTACAAAGACGATTGAATCTAATTCTAAAATCGTTAAAGTACCTAATCGGAAAAAAAATCATGAAACCCTGGCTCACCCCGGGCCTTCTTCGATGTATCCGGCATAGAGACAACCTACACAAAAAATTAAAAAAGTCACCTGAAAATGAAATGCTAAAAACAACCTTTATAAGGTACAGAAACTACTGCAACAAGCTACTGAGAAAGACTAAAGTGGAATTTGAAAGAAGAGAATTAAGTGATGCTGGTAACAATACCAAAAAAATCTGGACAGCTATAAATGCTCTAACAAATCGAACTAAGAAAAGGGACGACACATCACATCTACTACATATGTCAGCTACTCCGCTACAATCTGTTAACCTAGTCAATAAATTCTTCGCTGAAATAGGCAAAAATCTCGCAGAAAACATAGTCAGTATGTCAAATACCGTTACATCCCACACTGCCAACAATGGACACTTGCAATCTATGGCACTATTACCGACAGACGAAAATGAAGTTTCTAAAGAAATAATGTCTCTACGTAACGACTGTGCTGCGGGATGGGATCGAATTTCTAGTGGCCTCCTAAAAAAACACTTGGACACAGTTGTACCGCCCCTTACATACATTTGCAATCTTGCTCTCACTTCTGGTCAATTTCCCAAAGCCTTTAAAAGAGCTATAATACACCCAATCTTTAAGAGTGGGGACAGAGGCCGTGTCAACAATTATAGACCTATTGCAGTTCTTCCTGCCCTATCTAAAATATTGGAGCGGATCATGAACAACAGGCTCGTGGACTACCTAGAAAAATTTAACATGCTGTCGCCCTCCCAATATGGTTTTCGGGCTGGAAATTCTACGTCCGATGCGGTTCATGATCTGACAAACTATAAAATAAATAAATAAAATAAATAAATATCTTTGGACAACCAACACATCGTTATCTGATCCCAAACTAGGCAAAGCCTGTACTATGGTAACCAGACAACTGATAAACATACTTATATATTTCTAAATACATACATATTATAAATAAATTACACCCAGACACAGAACAAATGATTGTGCTCATCACACAAAGATTTGTCCTGGGTGGGAATCGAACCCACGACCTCAGTCTTACAGTCAGGGTCACTAACCACTAGACTAGCAGGCAAAAAAAAACAAAAACAAAAAAAAACAAAAAACCAAAACAAAAACAAAAACATGGATGGTGGGCAAAAGGTCTTAGGCATCTTTTTAGACCTTGCCAAAGCTTTTGACACGGTTTCTGTACCCATTCTCATTCAAAAGATGGAGGGATTGGGTATAAGAGGCGTGCAACTTAAACTATTTGAGGATTATTTGAGTGAGCGTACCCAGTGCGTTAAGATTGATGACGTCATTAGTGAGGAACGCTCTGTCTCCTATGGCGTACCACAAGGCAGCGTACTTGGTCTGACCCTCTTTCTTATATACATCAACGAGCTGGGTTTGCTCACTCTCCCCAAAGGTAAAATTATAACTTTCGCAGATGACACTGCCCTACTTTTTAGCGCTGACACATGGCATGAAGCATATGCGCATGCTCAGACAGGCTTTGACGTCGTAACGGAGTGGCTGCATAGTAACGTTCTTACACTAAACGCTGACAAAACGAAATACATTGCCTTTACCCTAAAAAACTACACGAAAACAACACCAACGACACCACTGTATTCCATTATAGCCCACACCTGTTCCAACCAAAATGACAACAAATGTACCTGCACACACTTACAAAAAGAAAACAGCCTAAAGTACTTAGGAATTATTATAGATCGCAACCTAAGATTTCAGGAACATATCAATACCCTTAGCAATAGATTGCGTAAATTAATATATGTCTTTAAGACCCTGAGACATGTGGCAGACGAAAAGCTGAGGAAATTAATTTACTTTGCCCTCGCCCAATCGCTGTTAACCTACTGCATAACATCCTGGGGTGGTGCACCTAAATACACAATCTTGGAACTGGAAAGGGCGCAGAGGGCTATCTTAAAGGTTTCCTCCTATCTACCATTCCGATATCCCACAGCACTTTTATACAAAGAGTCTAAAGTTTTAACTGTACGTCAGCTGTTTATATTACAAACGGTCCTAAAACAGCATGGACTCCTTACTTTCAACGCCTTACTAACACATGGTAAAAGACGATTTGATCCTATCGATCGCCATCATTATCGGCTGACTACTATCTTCTCTAAACGCTTCTTTTGCTACCTGGGTCGCTTTCTTTACAATACCATTAATAGATCGCTCTCTATTTATAGTCTTACCAGTAATAAGTGCAAAATGAAGGTAAGGAATTGGCTCCAGGAGTTAAGCTATGACGACACGGAAAAACTTCTTGCTGCCCCGATATAACTTGTTAACACATGAATTAACTTAAAACGTGAACTAAATGTTGCTAACGCAATGCTATACCAAATTTTTATTTTACTTTTTTCTTTCTTAAGAAAACAATTTAATCATATTACTCTGTCTTATTCCCTCCCACACACACACACACACACTCACACACATGACACATTTTTATTCAATTACTAACACTGCAATTAAAGATTATTGTTAAAATTATTAGTGCTAATAAGGCTTATTCTACCGCATTTAATAATGTGCGAGTACATAATTTTCTATGTAATATATCTCAGAATGTATCTCAGAATGGGGGGAGTCCTGGTGTCCTGAAATACAGGCCTTACGTCTAGCTTAGGCACCAGTCTCCCACAATGTAATTATTGAAATGTAGTAGTTATGTATACTGTGTTAAATGTATTTTATATTGTGGCGAGAAAATAAATCTCATCTTATCTTATCATCTTATTTAGATGGGTGATTTTTTTTATGTGAAACTTCTATAGGCGAGGGTAAACCAAATTTTTGCCGTGGCGACGCATCGCCATGCTGTTGATGTTATGTTTGTTACCTCAGAACTTTCTACTGTGTGAACCGATATTTTAATGATCCTTTTTTTATTTGCTTCAGACTAGGGTGGTACAGAGTAGTCCGAATTTTGATAGTTAATATGTTATTTTTGATTATACCATATTTATTTCCTTTCGTAAAGTATGCTTTATAAATATAATAATATGATCTTTACAAAACAATTTTGATGTTTCACATCTGCCAGGCGTCCCGCGACGGCTCACTTTTTTGTTAATAAAAGTCTTTATCGTTATAAACGGTCGTGGATTAAAACAAGAGCATTGTCCGGCTCGATTTAGGGATCCGCAAGAGCATGTTTAGACTACCACTGTAGCGTGTGCACGGCCAGAAGTCAGGATGGTAAGCAAAGATAGGACACCGTGATATTAGCTTGCTATTGCGCCCTAAGCTCGTTTAACTCCCCAAAAGATAATGGGATATAAACTTACAATAAAAACACAGGCTACGATGACAGCTAGCTTGAACTGCACAGCGAGATCAGCGGGGAAGGTGATAATGTAATCATCATTGAAGGAGGACATCTCTTCACTGAAGCCACGAGACTTCTTTTGAACGCCGCCTATGGGAGTCTTGGTGCTTGTCTGCAGCTGAAATTAAGATTATTATAATTATTTTCTCATGTATGATTAATCGATTAATCGATTATTGTGTGTTTAGTCTGTGCTAACTCTGACATAACATGCATGACAGGACACTGACACTCACTCTTTTCGTATTGTATAATGCGTACTGTGTGCATCGTTTCCTCCCATAGTTTTATTGATTCTTTCCTTGACCCCTGCTTTCATTTAACGGACTTCTGACTGATCTACATTGTACGACCCTTGCCTTGCTACCATGCCGGATACGGAGAACCCCACTCAAACGTTGGACTTGGACTTGTTATTTTGGATTCTACGAACGGCCTACCGATTGGGAATTGACACCATGGATCGTTGTGTGAATTGTAACATAGCGACTAATCGCTGTAATACAACAGATCGTCGAGCTTTTGAGGAAATTTGGTTACAATGCAATATTATTGATATGGAACTGATCATGTAGCCGGTAGATGGCCATGGCCATTAAAAAAGCATAAAAAAGTATTTCACTCCATAATAAGCGTTTAATTAACCTAAAAGGACTCAAGAAAACTAACGTAAACTTGAGAACTTTTATTTTTTCGTAAAAGCATGTGGCGTGAATGTCCTTCTGACACTTAAAGATTACCCCCATGTTTGTAACAAAAGTTAGCATTATACGTTTACGTAATTTCATTTTAAGAATAGAATCTATACTATTTATAATATTATAAAGCTGAAGAGTTTGTTTGTTTGTTTGGTTGAACGCGGTAATCTCAGGAACTACTGGTTCAAATTGAATATATACGGGATAAGTTTTTAACCAGTGCGCAAATTTTAACAAATTAAACATAAACGAGTTATAATAACCATGCAATTTTATTTTGATATATCTTAGTTCAAAAAACTTAAGTTATGGTTAACGAAAGATGTTTATTTTGGTAAACTGGTTTTTATGGTAACATGCGCGCGGTGGCTGCGCGACGGTGAAGGTGAACGATCGGGCGTAGCTACGAGTACCTACCTACCAGCTGTTCGATCGGTCAAAATTCTAAGAAGTTCGAAATAAGTATCTACGCTGGCGCGCGGTTATTGACCTGTTACTATTGATCGACAATAGTTTTACGAAATATGTAGGGTGTCCACAGTTTATTGATTTAAGGTCGGTTTTTTTTTAAGTATTGAATAAATAATTGAAATGTGTTCTATTACTGACACTGACACACCAAAAAAAATTTGCGCACTGGTTATAAATTTTGAGGAAGGTTTTAGGCTATATAACATCACGCTACAATCAAAAACAGCGGAGCAGCAATGAAAAATGGGCGAAAACTGGCACTCGATGTGACGGGAAGGGTCAGGGGAGCAAAAATTTGACGCGGACGAAGTCGCGGGCAGAAGCTAGTACAATATATTTGTTTGCTTTAAAACATGGTACATTAAGGTCTTATTCATACAATTATGATCGACTCGCCATGGACTAGCACACAATAATTAACATGTTAAATGTACAAACATACTATGATACATTAATTGTTACAATACTTATTCTAACATATCTTATAATGCTGGTGAAATCTTAACAATATTAGATAGATACAAAAAGTATAACTCCGCTCTCTTCTACTTCCGCGAAGGTGATCAGCCCTCCGAAGGTAATATCGGCTTCCTGGCCAACAAGGAACTCACTAGAAGCGTTGTGGAAATCAGAAGTGTGTCGACATGGGTAGCGTACCTTGTACTAAACCACACTGACCTGAAAGTGATACAGGTATATGCACCGACTTCGACATGCTCTGACGGCACAGCCGAGGCCATGTACAAGGAAATTGCCAAGGCAAGGCCCGGTACGACTAAGGCTCACTACAACATTGTTATGGTGGACGTCAATGCCAAAGTAGGACAACAGGAATGCGGCGAATCGAAAGTTGGACTGTTCGGTGTGTTCGTTTTTCGAAAAGAAACCCTACAGCTCAATCATTTGTTCTGTGTCTGGGTGTAATTTATCTATAGTATGTATGTATTTAGAAATATATAAGTATATTTATCAGTTGTCTGATTACCATAGTACAGGCTCTGCCTAGTTTGGGATCAGATAATGGTGTGTTGGTTGTCCTAAGATATTTATTTATTTTATTTTATTTTAGGAAGTAGACCTGACAGAGCCCCGAGAACGTAATAAGGAACGAGATTGATATCATCATGACGGAAATGAAGCACATAGGTATTTGGAGATGTCTCCGTGATCAATTTAGTTTAATACCGGAAGCGATTACAGACTTGTCCGAGGCCCTCTTAATATAAAATTTCAAGCTGAGCGAATCCGCAAGATGAGGCCTACCCTCCGACCTACGCCACTCCAAGCCGTTCTAGGATCCGAAAAGTTCCAACTGGAACTTCAAAATCGATTCGTCCTACTGGAAACCACTGGCACTTTTGACGAGAAGGCTGACGAGGTGCTCAATGCACTATGTGACGCAGATATTTTCCGTCGCAGCGGAAAAGTAAGGTGTCCAAACTTTCCTCGGAAACTGTCGGACTTATGAAGGAAAGATGAGAGTTGCCATCCACGCAGTCGTCTTCGTCAGATAAGAAGGCCTGAAACGTAAAGATCAGAAAGCTAACGCGACGCGATCTTCGGTGCTCAAACACCCGTGACATTGAGGTCGCAATTGAGCAGAATCGAGAGTCGAAAGGATTCGAAACTTAGAACTGAGGATAGGAAAATTGTGACTAAGAAGTCCGAGATTCTCGAGGAAGTCGAGGATTTTTACGGGTATCTATACACAACGCGAACGGCAAAACCAGCGGAACATAGTGCAGATGACCATCGGGCCGCACAAGGAGGACATACTAAATGTCGACCAGTGCGAGATTAGGGCGGCTCCCGAGCAGCTAAAGAACAATAAGGCACCTGGGGATGACGGAATAACCACAGAGCTCCTTAAAGCGGGTGGGGCTCCAGTCTTGATAGAGCTTGCGAGTCTTTTTAACTCCGTCATCCAAGAGGGTACAACGCCTGAAGCGTGGAGCAGAGGTGCGGTGGTTCTGTTCTTCAAAAAAAGTGACAAAACTTTGCTGAGGAACTACAGACCCATCTCACTTCTGAGCACCGTATACAAGCTGTTCTCGAGAGTCGTCACAAACCGTCTTGCCAGGAGACTTGACGAGTTCCAGCCACCAGAACAAGCCAGTTTTCGAAAAGGCTTCAGTACCGCACCACATCACACCACACCACACCACACCACATCCACCCCATCACTACACACACACCCACACCACACCAATTCACACCACATCAATACTATTCGACAAATTGTACAGAAGACCGAGGAGTACAACCAGCCGCTGAGTGGTGTTTGTGGAATACGAGAAAGCTTTCGACTCCATCGAAATATGGGCAGTTCTGGCCTCTCTACAACAATGTCGAACTGACTGGCGCTACATCGAAGTGTTGAGATGGTTGTATGACGTTGCCACGATGACTGTCCAGACCCAGGCCCTTTTTTTGTGGGTGGGAAACAAAGAGAATATAACCACTAGAGAGCGTATAGGCCGATTTCTGCTTAGCACACGACTCACCACTGCGGGCCGGGGGACGAGGAAGAACGTGCGGCTGCAATTGGTCAATTCAAGGTCAAGTTGCGAAGGTATGCCCATCGTAGGGCTGCTCTACTTCATTAAGGGAAAATAGTCGATATCGATAAAATGGATTTTAAAATTGTGATAAATACTCAATTAAAATCAAAGAAATCATATTTAATCAAAATCAATCACTAATAAAATGAAAACTAGAGAATCCAAGAACAGAACTTTCGCCACTATCATATTCGACGAAATAGCAATCAGAAACGGTGTCGAATATCATCCCCAAGGCAGAAGGTACTATGGTCACGGTAGTTTTGGCGCCAGTTTACAAACGGATTGTCAAGACGAAGCTAAAGAAGCCACAGTATTTCAATTGAATAAAATTTTCATTCATTTTAATTTAAATTTTCGATAAAGACTTTCAGCTATTAAAGGAAACAGCACTAATTTTTACGATAAAAATACAAAGTGAAAGTAAGGGATAGATGCATTAGAATTGTCTAATGAAAGAACGAGACTTTTCCAAAAGACATCAACGCGGGACTCACACAGTGTGCTGGTTTACCCGACCACCATTTTAAATAGACCCCTACGGTGGATCATAATCTGATTAAATCACAATAATTTTTCGTACTGTTTATTTACTGATGAAAAGTTATGCGATCATTTTTGTAACTAGAAGTCTTGGAATGTTTCCCACACCACTTCACCGCGCATGAAGGTATTTTGATGCGTTATAATTGCAGATTTAGTTATATTATTTGCAATAATTTAGCGTGCACAGAGGTCTAACAATTGGTCACAACTAAAATGGCTACTTGAACCGCAGCCTATGCATAGGCGACAAAATACTAATAGTTTTCGAGCGTCGGGGCACTGTATGCGCAGTCAAGTGGTTATATAGTCTTTGGTGGGAAATCATCAAATAACGTCTCCCGTTTTGGGCGGACTGCGACTGTGTCAGACTTTTATTGACTAAAACCCACCCGTGTTCCTTCAGTTGCCTATATGTCAGGGTCACGGTAACTCTTCCGAACAAATCTCGCGACCCTAGAAGGCATCAGTCCTGGCGGACCCCTTCAGTTCTGACTCGCACTTGTCCGGGTTTTTATTTCATAAAGAGACGGTTTTGGAATTCCGTTAAGTCTGAGGAACTATAATATAAGTGTATAATGTATGGTATAATATACAGTAGAAACTCGGTTATGCGGCCCTTAGTTATACGGATTCGCGATTATCTGGACTACGAACCGCTTTATACCTTCAAGTCGAATCCATACATGCACGGACATGAACGGGACTTGTATTACTAGAAAATGTCTGCTTTCTTCATACATTCGATTATCCGGATTTTTGATTATCCGAATGCCTAACGACAACAATTAGTCCTGTTAATCGAGTCTCTACTGTAACTTATGTTGCCACTGGGTCCTGGACCAAAATCAAATCAAAATCAAAAGTCATTTATTCAAACTAGGCTGAGAGTCAGCACTTTTTGAACGTCAAAGTTACATAAGACAGCCCCCCCAAAACGCCCACCCTTCGACACTTCCTAGTGCTTTAGCTGGGAAGAAGAAGTGGCGGAACAAACTCCCCAGCAGCACTGCTGTCTGTTAAGTTAGAAGAACTTGATTCTAGACAATATTGTATAAGTTATTAATATAATAAAACAAAACATACATTATTCGCCATAATGTCAGCTAGCACACGCCATTATACCAACAAAACATTGAAAACTAAACTCAAGCTGAAATAAATAATGAAACAAAATCGTAAACAGAACTTAAAACCTTACTAAAGCCTCCAGGCATAAAGGGCGCTTACATATACAACGATGCAAATGATACATATACACAATAAATGAAATTAAAAGAAAATAAAAATAAATTAACAAAAGCAGTTAAATAAAAAAAATATAAAAACAATTATATGAACTACCCATATAAACTGTCAGTGTGTGAGTTACAGTAATTACAGATTGTAAAACAGTGTCATAGAAAAAAAAAAAAATATTATCTACACAATTAAGTTAGCAACTAGTTTGATAAACTCTAAGACTGTCCTATGGAGCGAGACCAGCATGTTTCCAAGCATTCTTATCTTGGATGTAGTCCTCTAATTTGTAATAAGCTCGTTTACAAAGTGTACTTTTAATATGATTTTTAAACCTCCTTTCATTTAATTGCAATATATCAGAAGGTATTTTGTTGTAACATTTAACACAGTACCCCATAAAAGATATATGTACTTTTGCTAATCTGAAAAATGGTTGATCTATCTTGTCTTTATTTCTAGTATTAAAATTATGTCTATCGCTTATTTTATTAAAAAGATGTAGATTTTTTCTTACATACATAATATTTTCGTAAATGAATTGGCAAGGTACCGTCATAATATTAATCCTTTTAAATAGTTCCCTGAGGGATTCGCCGCGACATAGATTATAAATGGCTCTGACAGCTCGCTTTTGCAAAATAAAAATGGATTCAATGTCAGCAGCCCTACCCCACAGTAAAATGCCATACGACATAATGCTGTGGAAGTAGCTAAAATAGACCAAACGCGCGGTTTCTACATCTGTTAACTGTCTTATCTTTCTAACAGCATAAGCGGCCGAGCTTAACCGCCCCGCAAGAGATGTTATATGAGGTCCCCATTGTAATTTCTCGTCTAGCGTGATTCCTAGGAAAACCGTTTGATCAATAAATTCCAGTTTTTCCCCATTCAATAAGATGTCACATTCGCTACCTCTTTTTTTTTTTTTTGATGGGAAATCATCAAATGACTTCTCCCGCTCTGGGCGGAGCGGGAGGACGTGTCAGACTTTTACTGACTAAAACCCACCCGTGTTCCTTCAGTTGCCCATGTGCCAGGGTCACGGTATCTCTTTCGAACAATCACGCGACCCCGGCAGGCATCGGTCCTAGCAGACCCCTTCAGTACTGCTGACATCTCTTTGAGGCGCGCGTGGAACACTACGCGCCGTCGACCCGAGCTTGGTCCTTACCGGGCGGCGAGCTACCCATTGCTCGCCAAAATGTTGACATTCAAAAGTGCCTTCTATGTGCCTATTGACTATATATATTTGACTTTAGATAATAAAAAATAAACGTTTTACCGTAATTGTTTCTGTGTAACGCATTTTATGATCAAATAGAGTCAACAAAAACAATTCGGTTGGCCAACATAAAACTGGAAAATAGATAGAACCTTGCTAAATGATAGTCTTGGACCTGAAGAATGGAGTTATTGACGTCGTCAAGATTTTGAGACCGTCTTTCGATTTTAAATATCAATGATGTGTCATCTGCAAATAACACCATCTTCGGTTGGTTTGGAAGTAGATGGGGTAGATCATTAATGTATACTAAAAAGAGCAATGGACCCAATATCGAGCCTTGAGGAACGCCCATTGCCATTTCAGACCCCAATGAGTTTACGCCGTTTACTTGGACTTTGACCGTTGGGAGGCATGCGAGGAGCAGAAGTAATTGTAACTTAATTACCTCAAAGTAAACAGTGTTAGTCATCATCCCCTTGAGCCTGATGGTGGGGGTGTCCTGTGCATCGTGGATGCTGAAGACGGGCGTCACGAACGTCTTCTCCAGATGGACAGTGCTGACCAGCTCCTCGTTTATGAACAGCTCCACCTTTCGCGAAAAATTTATGCGTCCAGCTGTACGGACGAACGAGCACACCTGAAAATACTAGTTTATAAGGAATATGTTAGATATACAAACAAATGTAGAAATTTTACAGAGTGTGCCACAATTAATTTTAAGATATATTAAGTAACATATGCATTCTTTATCACATTAGCACAGTCGCGTGGATAATTTTACAACATAGACGCGAGCGAAGCCACGGGCAAAAGCTAGTCTATTCTAATACATAATATGTTTTATAAGTATAACAATTCCATTTTATTTTATTGTTCATTAAATTTTTTCGTAAATTTTGTATTTTACTTCCATTTTCATTTCATTTGCAGAATTGTATTACATTCTCACTCTGATCCGTGTGCTGGAGACACCTCGACATACAGGATGTCTTAGTTCAGGGGTCGAGATATCATTCATGTAATGTGTACTGAATTTTAGAAATAAATTGCTATTGCTACTAAACAATTATATACTTCTTTGGTATTGTTCGTCACAGCGTTGGGCTCCTTATGTTCCGAGTTGAGCTAAACGATTAGTGACAAATGCTTGCACTGACTGGACAGGTCCACTCAATCTGTGTGGTTCTTTCCTCAAAAGACTATTTCAGTCACCAATCTACGTGGTCTTCACATGATGTGACCAAGATTATGTCTGGACTTTAAAAGAGACTGTGACCTCTGAGTTTGTTTCGACCTTTCTTCTCAGACTAGTCAGTTAGGAAATGCCGACCTCATCTAGTTTAAAAAAAAATTATCATTGACATGTAAGTTTTTGTACAAACCTACGTACAGAAATAAAATCATTTATACCTAGCTACTAGTTTGATTGACAGATGTGTTTGGTGAAAAACAATGGGTCATTTTACAAGCGTCCTACTATCTCCCTTCCACTGGGAAGGGAAACAGAAAATACTCATAAATTACCATAGTACCCCGTTTAAATTAACATAACATGAATAAAACAACGAATCTATGTCTGCTCACCTTCCTCCCCATGTTATCCACTCCTTCAAAGGTAAACGCCCTGTGGCTTCCACCTCGGGTGGAGACGGGGACGTTCTCGTTCAGGGTTAACAGAAGCTCCTCCCCAGCGCCGAAGACGGAGTAATTGTTGCCTTCGTAACCTGAACTCGTCTGGTGGACCATGATGTTAGCCATCTGTGACAGGCGCTCCAGACCTGGAACTGTAATTTTACATGATTACTACAGCCCTGTAACTGAGGCTATAAAAGTACAAGGGATCTGAAAGGGGGAGGGGGACTTTGGGATTGGCAATTTCGACAGTGACTGACAAGTACGCCACCAATCTCACCGCAAATGGCAATAATTGAGATACGGAGCACTTAATATTTCTGCATGTGGCGCACTAAAGGCCTGCGGAGACAAGGAATTATCCTCGAGGCACTTTTTGCCAATTAATATAGATCCCTCATAAACTATATCGCATAACGCACACAAAGGACAATAAGTATCCCATACAAAAAGTGCTCCGAATAACCGAGAACGTCGAACACCGAGGCACCGGACTGGACCGGAGTCAGAGTACCGATTGTGTTTGTGATATTCAATTAGATCTGTTGTTCTAAAAAATGTAACAAATATAACTAACCTAACCTAATATCACTAAATACTCAAGCATTGCTTGATTCAAGCCATTTGTTAGGATGAAAACCAGTTTTAAGTAAGTTTTATATTTATTTTATTTACTTGCAAGGTACCAATTTCTTTCAGGTAAGTACAGCATGCATTACTTGTTGATTCGCTTACTTAAAATTAAATGTGTCCTTATAATAATAATAAATTGTTTATTTTCTTAGACAACAGAGATCCATTTTATGTTAGTAAGTTAGGTACAAAAAAAGGCAAAACAAAAACTTAAGACCTATGTTAGTGTGTTATAACTAAATAAATACAGAAACTATTATGCACCATGGCAATATGAATCACTCCTGCCTAACCAACACTTGCATGAAGTGATTCATCATTAGTGAATTAAATTATGCTTTAATAATCATGTTTTCGACTTAAACCTAAATTGAAATCTCAATCAAGCCAAAAGTTAGATCACATAAAATCAAATCAGAAACAAAAGCAAAATAACAATCCAAAAATGTACAATTAAAATCAAATTAAAATCAATAGGTTGGGGAAAAAGTTTCTTCGCATGTTTTAAGAAAATTCAAAACATTTTTTAATAAAGTTTATTTACATTTAACTAAAGTATGTAGGTACCATTTTGTTCGATAACTTTTTGCCATCTTGTAAGTAGGGACATGATCCCATTGCTATAGAAATTTTGGGACTTCTGGTCAAAATACCGCGACAAGTGGTTTTGGCAGTCCTCTCGTGATGTTAACCTGACACTGCCTAAAGAATTCTGAAGAGACCGAAACAGGTGGAAATCTGAAGGTGCAAGGTCAGGACTATACGGCGGATGCATTAACACCTCCCAGCCAAACTCTCTTAGTTTTTGTTGGGTGGCTAAAGATGTGTGAGGTCTAGCGTTATCATGATGAAAAACCACACCCCTTCTGTTGATTAATTCCGGCCGCTTTCTCTCAACTTCTTGCTTTAATCTCATCAGTTGTTCGCAGTAGATTTCAGAATCTATGGTCCTGCCTGGTAGTAACAGCTCATAATGAATAATGCCCTTCCAATCCCACCACACACACAGCATCACCTTGTTGCGAGTTAACCCGGGTTTCGCCACAGTCTGTGAAGTCTGACCGGCCTTTGATCACGACCTTTTTCATACGTTCTTGTCATACGTGATCCACTTTTCATCACCAGTTATCAGCTTCTTCAAAAATGGTTCGGTTTCATTACGTCGTAATAAAGAATCACAAATGAGTACACGGTTCATTAGGTTTCTTTCAGTGAGCTCGTGAGGTACCCAAATGTCGAGCTTTTTTGTGTACCCAGTTTTTTTCAAATGCGCCAAAACTGTTTTGTGGTCAATTTCCAGTTCTTCAGCTACGTCGTAACTACTGGTATGCCGATCTTGCTCCACTTTTTCAAAAATGGCATCCATTTTATCCGTAATAGGGCGACCAGAGCGACGTGCATCTTTGACATCAAAATTTCCGGATTGAAAACGCTTAAACCAAATTTGTGCTACTCTCACAGACACTACACTAGGTCCATAAACATCGCAAATTTTTTCGCGGCTTGCGTTGCATTTTTACCTTTTTTGTAGTAAAATTTTAAAATGCATCGAATTTCTTCATTAGATTCACTCATCTTGACGGTACGAAAAACAAATGAAAATCACACATTTTCCTAATTTGAATTTGGAATTATGTTCTTTAAAATTTAAACTTTCAATGATACCAAAACCAGCCAGATACAAATAGTATAGCCAAAGAGATTTTATTACAAGTTCATACATACTATAATGCGAAAAGACTTTTTCCCCAACCTAATACAATCAATTTCAAAATAAAATTAAAAACAAACATCAAATACAATAAATTAGTGACTTAGTGAACAATTTTCGTCATATTCAGCAGCCTGTAATTGTTCCCACTGCTGGGACTCAGGCCTCCTCTCGGTGAGAGGGGGTGGGCCATAATCCACCACGCGGACCCAGTGCGGGTTGGTAGATATCACATGTCTTCGAATTTTTTGTTGTAAGACATGTCGGTTTCCTCACGATGTTTTCCTTCACCGTTATGAGAGCAGTGGTGATGAAATAATTTACACAAAGTATAGCGCCGCTTGGGTTCGAATTCGTTACCACTGTACCAACACTGCTCAATTGAGTGAACAATTTTAGTTTGTCTTCATACAAGCTTCCCATAGAATAGTTTCTCTTTGAGAGTTGTGACCTCTGAGGCTTGACTCCTAATACAAGTGATACGTTTCTCCTAATACGTTTCAGTTCTGAGCAGATTTACGATCGATATAAGAGACCACATCTTAAACTTTCTTTCCGCTTGCCGCAGATTTTATTTCGGTTGATACTGGCTTAGCTATTGTATATGCTCGCCACTAGACTTTTGAGACTCACTGCATTCCTTATGATTTCAGCTCACTTTGACTCAGTTTTTTTTACACGCTTTGTATTAGCTTCACTTGTATGTTTGTATGTATGTTTGTATATTTGTTTGTAACCGACTCCTTATAGCGCGATTTTGACCCACTTTAAACGACCAGATTTCATTCAAATTTTGCACACCTATCAAGGACCGATGACAATGCAAAAATTTCATAAATTTGTGCCATTATCCTTGCCAGGGTTACCAGGACAGCAAAAAAAATGTCTTCGAAAACTACGCTGACATACGTCACAAACTAAATTGTGCCATCATCCTTGCCAGGGTTACCAGGACAGCAAAAAAAAAACTGTCTTCAAAAACTACGCTGACATACGTCACAAAGGTTGACTGGTAGAAAATGCCTATGGCATTAAGTCCGCCTCTGAACATTTATGTGCTTGAAGTATTAAATAAATAAATAAACTACGCTGACATACGTCTCAAAATTCGAAACACCCTAAAAAATAGAAAATAAATAATAGTTTAAAAAAAAACTAAAAAAAACACGCTTCCATTGAAAACCAAACTAAAAAGTACAAAATAATTGAAAAAAAGCGTGGGGTGCCTGACATCAATAACAATACCTTAAAAAGCAATGCAATTTTCAATGGTAGCGTGTTTTTTAGTTTTTTTTAAACTATTATTTATTTATTTGAGACGACATCTGATATTATTTTGCTATTGTAAACTTTAAATGTATGTATCTCTTTAGATTCTGCTAGTGCTTTATCTTATAAATTATTCTTATTCTGGAAAATGACACCAAAATCATGTTATTCTTATAGCATAAAAATGTTAAGCTGAAACTAAACATTTTTACACTAAACGAATTCTAATTTTGACACACACTACATAGGTATTTAAAAGCTAAATGCCACTCAGTCATACTTTCACTAACTAATCTCAAAAATTACGACCAACGAAGAATAAATTTGGCACAGAGGTAGGTTGTGAGTGGGAAACGTCAGCTAAGGAAGGATTTAGCAAACGTCCCCCATAAAGCGGGAAATTAAATTTGGGATGCAAGTCTGTATGGCTATCTGTCAGTTTCGAAGTTAAGTTCTTAAAATGTTGAGTTTAGGCTGACGATTAAAAATGAATTAATACGTATCTCCGCGTTAATGATAACTCTACCCCCGAAGAGCAGGGGATGAAGTTGTGTGTGGAAAGTCCTTCATTTAAAAAAAAAAAGCATTATGACATTTATTGTTTAAGCATATTTTCACACAAAAATAGAAAAAAAACAATAAATTTCGGGGTTCCCCATACTTAGAACTGAAACTCAAATTTTTATTTTTATCAAACCCATACGCGTGGGGTATCTATGAATAGGTCTTCAAAAATGATATTGAGGTTTCTAATATCATTATTTCCTAAAGCGAATGGTTTGCGCGAGAGACAAATCCAAAGTGGTAAAATGCCCCCCCCCCCCCCCTCCCCCGTAACTTCTAAAATAAGAGAATGATAAAACTAAAAAAATATATATGATGTACATCACCATGTAAACTTCCACGGAAAAATGGTTTGAACGAGATCTAGTACGTAGTTTTTTTTTAATACGTCATAAATCGTAAACCGCAATTTAACTTTCATTCAATCAACTCAAATATAAAAAAAAACATTTAATTTCATAAACATAAACCTTATGCATAAACCGTGAATACCTACAGGTTTGTACGGAACCCTCGGTGCGCGAGTCCGACTCGTACTTGGCCGGTTTTCTTTTCTTTTGGCTTATATTAAATTTTTTCTGTTATCATAACAAGTTACTTTAACTGGCATCGACATACCTGTTTATATCTGGCAGCCTAGTAGTTTGTCCAGGTAAATTATAGACAACCCGACGTTTGCACATTCTATATGTTTTATACTTTAAGTCCAGTATAAAATTTTCTTATTATCTTGATGTTGCAACATTTAATGAAAAATCATTTATTTTAAATAATTAAACATTTTTGTCCAGGATTTTTTTTGGCAACCCATTTTTAATATATTTTCTAATATACTAAATTTATTATAAAATAAGTTTTATTCTATTATCAGCTCGGTGAAGGTCGATATAGGTTCGGATCTTGTACTATATCCTATTAAAATTATAAATGCGAAAGTTTGAATACTTTGTAGGCTTAAATAGTTGTTATTCAATCTTGCAAATTCGGCTCAATAGATTCGGATTCGAGAAGAGGGCGACAAGCGGTGAGTCATGGTTAAATAAAAAATATAAAAAATTGGTTCCTTCGCGGAGGCACAGGGCAATTTTTGCCCCGCCTCGAAAAAATCTAGACCCGGGGCTGAGCTTCATCCAAGGCTGCAGCTAGACTCGAATTTGAAGTAGGGCAGAGTCGGCTACATATTTTTATATACTTATATCTTATTATTATATATCCTTCTACAAGGCTTTTATCATATGTTTTAAATAACATAGCGCTAAAAGGCTTACTTAAAATCAACTTTACGATTTTTTTGAGATACCGCTTTTGCACTTAGCAGGGCAGAATTGCTACATTTTTTTATCTAAAACTATAAACATATAATCAAATTCTAATAGGTTATCTTCGTTTTTGGTATTTTTAAGGTAGGGCATTGTGATTTCAAGGTAGGGCATTGCCCCACAATGCCCCCCCCCCCCCCCCTAGTTCATCAGTGTACTATAAAAACTTAAAATATAAAAGGAAGGTAAAGTATGCCCCATAATATTATCAGTGTTATCAGTCACTTAATAACATTGTGCCTGCCTATTACATATTAGAAAGTCATAGAAGTAAAACTTACCTTTGACTTGGGCAGCAGCCATTGTTTACAAACAAACAAATCCAAAACCAATACACAACTTTGTAGTTCTACTTAAGAATATTAAAACAGAAAGATATTTCACTATCATCGAGGTCATATTCACAAACATATTTTGCTGATTACATGTCGCAAAAAAACTATTTACATTAACCAACACGAAATTTCAAACTCAGTTGTTGAATACACAATAAAGAAAGAAAGATACGATTGAAACTTAAAAAAAAAAACGAATTAATAGGGGTCAATTAAAACGAATTTTGATAAAACTCCTTGAACGAAGCCGGAATCTATTGTTTGCGCGGCTGCTCCGTCCAAGGCTACGCGTGTTACTGACGGCGACGACTGACTGGCGCCTATACACCAAAAATATCTATTAGGGGCCATCCATAAATTACGTCACACCTTAAGAGGGAGGGAGGGGGTCGACTAAGTATGACATTGTGTGACAAGGGGGTGGGAGGGGTCCGAAAATTTCGTAACGTCCATTTCAAAATCTATTTTAATCTAAGTGTTAAGTAAAACATGTATCCGTATGATAGCTATTGCCCCAGTGTCGAGGCATACTTGTTTAAGCGATCATGTGGCATCTGTGGTCTATATTTTGCACTATATAAGGCCAACAATACACAAGCAATTACATAACTTGAAACAACAAGAAGTTTTGCCCATCATGAAGAGTCGTCCTCAAAGAATTGCTGCTAGACGTGCCAGAGAAATTCTTTGTTTGGGTGATGACGATGATGCTGTAGGTATGCTTCGATGAAAAAGATGTTGACACAAGGAATGTTCCTGTTGTCGCTAGTGTCGTTTCCGGTGGCGGCAAGTGCGCGAACGTCATCGGAAACTAAGGAGGAGCGCGCCATTGGAGTTTTAGAACAAACTGTTGTCGCTACTGCCGTTTCCGGTGGTGGCAAGCGCGCGAACGTCATCGGAAGCTAAGGCGGGGCGCGGAGTTTTAGAAAACTTCAATGAGTAACGACGGTGAAGACTCTCTCTCTGGAACACCGTCGCCGAGGCAACATCACTCCGGGTCATTTTACATTCGTGTGTAACTTATAGGTATCCGCCAGAAATAATGTTCGTATCGCATTATTTCTAGGCATTGTCTTTACGATTGATTAAAACTCTGGTTGATTGTGTTCTAAAATATTAAAGTTTGCAATTAAATGGTAACTAATTAATATTTCAATAAAAGTGTTGGCCCACAGTTTCAAACATATTCACTGATTAAATATAATTATGGATTACTCGATAATGTACCTACTTTGTTAACAATAAATGAGTCTCATGATTTACTGACCGGTATTATTCTTTTATCAGAAGTGCTATCGTGCCTACTACGCTCACAAATATGCCGCGAAGCCACAAACGAAGGTCAAGAGTGCCATCGACGAGTTCCAGCACGAGCAGCAGTAGTTCAAATAACCAGAAGCGCAATAAGCGAAGCCGCCGCCGCCGTAAGGATTCGCAAACCGTGAGTCAGAATGTTTTATTATCGTCAGTGATTCCCGAATTCGACCCGCTTATAGACAGTGTAGATATGTGGATTAATGTTGTGGAGGCTAATTCTAATGCCTTTGGATGGTCCGATAATATGACCAAGTATCAGGCGCTTCAGAAATTACGCAATACCGCGAAAACTTGGCTAGATGGTTTGCAGAAAAATGAAACCAGGTGGACCACGTGGAAGTGGAAGCAATGGCGCGAAACATTATCGGATACCTTTCAAGTTAAAAGTAATATGTTTAGATCACTCAAAGAGTTAATCGAAGCAAAACCTTCAGCAAATCAGTCTTTATACGAATTTTATTTTAATCAAAAATCGAAAATCGATCGGTTGCAGTTAGGTTTTCGAGACCGAGATATAATATCCATAATAGTAGGTTCAATAGGTGATAAAAACATTAGTGTAGCTGCCGAAGCAGGCAATTTTAGGTATTGTGACGATTTGGCATCCTTTTTACATGGCAAAATGTATTCACCTACGGAAAATGAGGTGCTTCCTAGAAATTCGTTGCCACCAAAACATTCTCGACTATTTCAACATGGGCACCATAATACATCAAATAAATCTGATGGCACAGTTGAACCTAGTGTGAGTTATAGTAGTTCATCGAATACTTGCTACCGATGTGGGGACACGGGCCACCGAAAAAATAACTGTACCGTAAAAGACAGCGTCAAGTGTTCCTTCTGCTCCAAAGTAGGGCATTTAGAGGCAGCTTGCAGGCTCAAATCGAAAACTAAGGCCGTGAAGGATATTGAGGTGAAATTGATTACTGATAAAAAAATTAAACAAAAGTTTAACAAACCAATTTTGATAAACAATATGGAATGTTGTGCTTTTTTTGATATGGGCAGTGACTGTTCTTTAATTACATATACATTAGTTAGCCATTTAAAGTTACAACCTATCCCATTAAATAATCCCATTAATTTAGTAGGATTTACTAATGATTTATCTGCTAAAGTAACTGAGGCTGTCGCAGTTAAACTCAAAGTCGATTATGTGGAATTAATTGTAACACTGTACGTTATTGACGCTCTATCCGGCTGTGATATTTTGATAGGGAGAAATTTTACCGAAGATAAAAATATAATGTATGTTCGTGTCGGAGAAACGTTAACTTTTCAATCAGTTGAATCATTGAATGTTTGCAGTATTAAGGTTACTAATAACGTATCACATGAATACGAAATGATATTGAATAAAATTTTATCAAAATACCCTCAATCTTTTTCCCAAGACTTATCAACTTTAGGAAAAACCTCATGTGTAGAGTTGGAAATACAACTAACGTCTAATAAACCTATTTACCAACGACCTTATAGGATGTCAGAGTCGGAAAGAGCAATCACGCGAGAAATAATAGATGATCTTTTAAAAAATGGTATAATTCAAAACAGTAACTCTGCCTATGCTAGCCCAGCTCTTTTAGTTGACAAGGCATCGGGGACTAAAAGGCTATGCGTAGACTACAGGCAGCTAAATAAAATTACTGTTAAAGAAAAATACCCAATGCCCATGATAGAGGATCTCATTGACAGATTGCAGGGTTGTAAATTCTATACTTCCCTAGACCTTAAAAGTGGCTATCATCAAATTAGCATAAAAACTGAAGATGTGCACAAAACTGCGTTCATAACAAGTGACGGCCATTTTGAATATTTAAGAATGCCTTTCGGAGTATGTAATGGACCGGCTGTCTTTCAAAGACTAATGAACACAGTTTTGGGCAATCTACGCTTCGGAAGGGTAATATGTTACATGGATGACTTACTTATAGCCACAAAAACTATTGAAGAAAATATGATTTGTTTAGAAATGGTTTTGGATATTTTTGTCAAAAATGGGTTAACTATAAATTTAGATAAGTGCTCATTTTTCAGACATCAAATAACGTTTTTGGGCTATGACATTTCCGAACAAGGCATTCGACCTAGTTCCCGAAAACTTGACGCTATATCAAAATACCAAACTCCAAAGTCAGTTCATCAATTAAGACAATTTTTGGGCTTGGTTAATTATTTTAGGAAATTTATTAATAACTGTGCGCTTCTCTGCAAACCGTTAACTAGTTTATTAAAAAAGGGTGCGATTTGGCAATGGGGCCCCCAACAAGACCAAGCTGTAGCATGTGTAAAAACTGCATTAATAGAAAATGCAGTACTTAGTGTTTTTGACCCCAAATTACCAATAAATTTATATACTGACGCCAGTCGTGATGGTATAGGATGTATTTTAACTCAAGTAACTAATAACGGTGAAAAGCCTGTGTATTTTTATAGTCGACAAACAAGTAATGATGAAAAGAAATACCATTCCTTTGAATTAGAGTTATTAGCAATAGTTTCCGGGTTACAAAAATTTAGACATTACTTATTAGGGACGAATTTTAAAATTACTACAGATTGCAATGCAGTACGATACGCATTAAGTAAGAAAGAGATTATTCCACGAATAAGTAGGTGGGTATTGTATACACAGGAATTTACGTTTGAAGTTGTTCATAGAGCTGGGTCACAAATGCAACACGTTGACGCATTGAGCAGGAACCCTATTGGTTCTATGAATAATTTATCTGATGAGGTAGTAAGTGTAAACACAATTACTGAAGGCGATTGGTTGCTAGCAGTTCAGTTACAAGACCCCAGTATATGTAGTATAAGAGACATATTACAGTCAGGGGAGGCCGAGACCAACAAACAAATATTCAAGGAATACGAGTTATTAGGAAACAAAGTATATCGTAGGACTGAGTTTGGCAGGCGTTGGTTAGTACCAAAAAAATGTATATGGTACATAATTCGTGCTAACCACGATGATGTAGGGCATTTTGCAGTAGACAAAACGGTCGAAAGAATAAGGTCAAAATATTGGTTTCCCCGTTTAAAGAAAACTGTTTCAAAATATATAAAAAGTTGCTTAAATTGTATCTATTATAAAAACATACATGGCAAGAAACCAGGCAAGTTATATCCGATCCCAAAATTTGCCAGACCATTCCACACACTTCACGTTGATCACCTTGGTCCATTTGTCAAGACTACGCAGCAAAACAATTACTTATTAGTGATAGTTGACTCGTTTACCAAATTTGTTTTTATTTCGGCTGTAAAAAACACTAAAAGCAAAGTTGTTACTAACGAATTAAATAAGATATTTAAAGTATTTGGAAATCCAAGACGCCTTGTTTGTGATGCTGGTAGTGCTTTTACATCCAAGCTGTTCACGAATTATTGCAAAGATAGAAACATTAGGCTTCACATAATTGCTACTGCGGTTCCACGTGCAAATGGCCAAGTGGAGCGCTATAATCAGACAATTTTAGAAGCATTGCGTAGTATGAGTGCTGACACTGATAATAATAAGTGGGATCAGCACATAACTAGTATACAACAAGGCATTAATAGCACAATTAATAAAACCACGTCTGCTGTGCCGAGTGAGGTATTTTTTGGATTCAGAATTCGAATGAATAATGATGCGATCACTGATGATAATAATGAGCATTCTACTGACGTCACTGCGTTGAGGAATACGGTCGACGTAAACATAAAGAGGAACGCTGAACGGCAAAAGGCGTCATTTGACTCTAAAAGGAAAGAGGCCCCTATTTATAAGGTCGGAGACTTAGTGGTGCTCAAAGTTCCAAGTCACACAAATGATGGTCAAAGCACTAAACTGATGCCTCTCTACAAGGGGCCCTTCCAAGTAACAAACATCATGGGACACGATAGATATCAAGTGGCGGACCTGAGGGGAGCTGAAAGATCGTCGAAAAGATATGATGGTGTTGCTTGCGTGGAGAATATGAAGCCTTGGATCCACGTTGCTGAAGGACCGGATGTTGTCAAAAATATATAAGTACCTAAGAGCGACAATAAGGTATTTTGTATTCACAATTTTATTTTCTTATTCCTTTTTTTCACTCTTTCTACTGTTGTTTTACTGTAATAATTGAAACGGTCAAATGCATTCGCTTTAAACATTATAAGTGTTTATGGGGGTTGGCCTGGACCAACAGGCATCCGTTGTGAAAGCTGTTGAAGGCCTGGACCAACAGGCATCCGTTGTGAAAGCTGTTGAAGGCCTGGACCAACAGGCATCCGTTGTGAAAGCTGTTGAAGGCCTGGACCAACAGGCATCCGTTGTGAAAGCTGTTGAAGGTCTAGACCAACAGGCATCCATTGTGAAAGCTGTTGAAGGCCTGGACCAACAGGCATCCGTCGTGAACACTGTTGTGTAGTTCGAACACCTTATCAACGATCCGATGTTAAAGCTGGCCACATAATGTACAGAGTCTAATAAACGGCTTAAATTAATTATTATTTATAATGTTTCAGCTTCTACATTGGACCAAAACGCTGTTCGAGGACGAACGCGTGAGCAGGACGGCCGGATGTTGTCGCTAGTGTCGTTTCCGGTGGCGGCAAGTGCGCGAACGTCATCGGAAACTAAGGAGGAGCGCGCCATTGGAGTTTTAGAACAAACTGTTGTCGCTACTGCCGTTTCCGGTGGTGGCAAGCGCGCGAACGTCATCGGAAGCTAAGGCGGGGCGCGGAGTTTTAGAAAACTTCAATGAGTAACGACGGTGAAGACTCTCTCTCTGGAACACCGTCGCCGAGGCAACATCACTCCGGGTCATTTTACATTCGTGTGTAACTTATAGGTATCCGCCAGAAATAATGTTCGTATCGCATTATTTCTAGGCATTGTCTTTACGATTGATTAAAACTCTGGTTGATTGTGTTCTAAAATATTAAAGTTTGCAATTAAATGGTAACTAATTAATATTTCAATAAAAGTGTTGGCCCACAGTTTCAAACATATTCACTGATTAAATATAATTATGGATTACTCGATAATGTACCTACTTTGTTAACAATAAATGAGTCTCATGATTTACTGACCGGTATTATTCTTTTATTCCTGACATTAACATCATCATTGTAATTTTTGTATATGGGTACAATGCCTGAAATAAAACATTATTTATTAATTTTATTAAGAACCCAAACGAGAACGAAGTAGCTGCTATGCCGGTTTTAAATAATTTAAAGGAGTGGGTTCAAAGTCCATGGACTTAAGATGATCCTTACTTAATTTAATTAATAGTTTTTTTTTTTTTTTTTGTTAATTTCTTGCAGTACTTTATTTGATGTTTATTTTATTGAAAAATCATTTAAATTGAAATGATACAAATTTCGGAACTGCTATTTTAATTCAATAATTATTTCTAGATGTAAAATTTTTAAATTTGTGACGTCACACTAGGGAGGGGGTCTCACAACGCTGACCAGCTGTGACAAGGACGGGGGCTGGTCAAAAATCATGAAATTTATGTGATGTAATTTATGGATGGCTCCTTATATAAATTATGTCCTAATATTCTGTGTAACACTACTAACAGTGGATAATATGTCTTGGCCTCGCGCTACAGTAGCCCACGAAATCCCAATTATCTTACATTTTTTACAATTTACAGGTCATGATCATGATAGGTTGTGTGTTGAATAAAATATGATTCACCAACGTAACACGTACATATGTATTTACAGAATAAACATTCAACAACACTCTAAGTTCATTTGATCGCACTGAAGGACAATTTCATTAAGAGAGTGCATAAAAACGAAAATATTTTTCACGATTTCATTTCTTTTGGATGACGTGATTAGTTGATTAGTATGTTTGAACATCACATACCTAAACGCGGGTCACACTGAAAGTTTTTACAAAATAAAAAGATGGAATTTATGGATGTAGAAGCCTGTTAATATTTTTATTTGATTGCTTTTTGATGTAGTCTCCGTTTCTTTCTAAGCACCGTTGCATGCGATGAAACTATTGACTGAAGCAGTGGGCCCACTCTTCTTTAGGGATCTCTTCCACTCTTCCTTTTTCAAACGCTGTCACGGCATCTTTAGGTTTCATAAATAATAATAATAATATAATATATACTTATGCCACATAGTCCGTCTGGCGGAGTTAGCTGGAGCGTTGTCGAAGTGAAGGAGGATCCTGCTTCTTGGGCGCTGCTATTATCCAAGACAACTGGCAAACAATGACTAACATACTTTGCACAAACAGTCCTTTTATCTTCTACGACAATATAATATATATATGTTCATAGTATGAGATGAATGCAAAATGGTAAATAGGAATGCTGTGGAAACTGAAAACAGAACCCTGCAGGATATAAGCAAGAAAAAGGCAAACACTACCTGTGGTGACGCGAGGAGCTAGGGCTGACGAGGCAAATCCTACGTTGAAAAGGTTGACTCTATGGTCGCAAGTTCACAGACTGCACTTGTACATCAACATGCTAGTTCGGCTTGGTAGGAATTCTTACGATTTCTCAACCATTCTTCAATGTTCTTTAAAAAAATTGTGACGACACTCTACGAGAGCAGAGCGACCAAGTGGATCTACTACATGATTTTGTTAGAGTACTTCCCACTTAAGCAGGTCTGAATCGTCTGGTGTACAGGTACATTTATCGAATATCGTTCCAAGAGAGTTCTTTGTTGTGTGAACCATTTCATCACCCAATAATTATCAAGCTGCCGTGATCAACCACAGTACTCTCTAACAAATTGAAGGGAGTGAAGTTCTATGCACCTCCATAACAATGTTGTGGAGCAATGTTATAACAGATTATTCAGCTGAATCCGAGTTATGCCATTCGGAACTTAACTCCGTTGACACTGTGTAACGGAACCAGGCTCAAAGTCGTGTCCTTGCAGAGTAACGTCATTGAGGCGAAAATTGTAAGACCAAGTTGGCGAGACAGTCTATACCGCGTACCCTTTCCAGTTAAGCGTGTGCAGTTCCCGGTAAGCGTATCGGTATCGGTGAGCGCACTGAAGGCTGCGGGTGTCGACCTAAGGACAAGCTGCTTCTAAAACGGACAATTATTTACTGTAAGTAGCTTGGTCCCGCGTCACCAATCCTGGTTCTCTGTATATTGTGGCTGCTGAAATATTGGGAAGTTTTATTTGGCTGTCTATATTGGAGTATATTGTATTGTACATTACAGTATATTGTGGTGTCTTGTAACTTCCACGTGAATAAAGTCGCGGGCAGAAGCTAGTTTCCTAACTTTTAAGAATAAAAATTTAATGAAGGAATGCAGGCGTTCATAAATTCAGTAAAAACAAAGAAAAAACTTTCCGAGGAAAAGGAATTCATTGACTTTGTAGTTTTGGTCTCAGCATCCAAAATAAGAGTCAAAACTGGTGACGCGGGAGCAATCGACGATTTTTTCTGTGGATGGGAAATCATCAAATGACGTCTCCCGCTCTGGGTGGAGCGGAAGGTCGTGTCAGACTTTTACTCACTAACCCACCCGTGTTCCTTCAGTTGCCTATATGCCAGGGACACGGTACCGCTTTTGAAACACCTGCAGCATTAGGCAAAGTTTTATAAAAATGATGCTGTAATTTCGGTATATTGTGTTGTCTTATGACTTTCGCACAAAAGAAGTCGCGGGCAGAAAATAATTAACATATTTGAGGAAACGATATTTAACGAATTTAATCCGTCGTTGAATTCTTAATGTAGAGTTGCACAGCATGAAAATTATTTACCGGAATTTGATGAATAATTGAACGAAACATTTCGGTACCAATAAAACAGAGATTACCCCCTACATACAAACATATTTTAACTTCTTTATAATATTATTTTTCTATAATAAAAGAAGAAAAGAAAGATAGAAAGAATACGGTTTATTTGGACACATTTCGTGAAACAGAAAATAAATACAATAGCGTGTAAAAAAAAAAACAATAACAGTGTGTGCCTCACGGCTACGCCAAAAAGGTTCATTTCAGCATTAATGTCAGAATTTTTAGTCGATCAAGATTCGTAACTCTTTTTCCTTGTTGATAATAATTATGTTATTACTGCCAAATGGTTTAAGGAGATTGGAGATTTTTTCTCAAGAACAGACAGATGCATTACATAAAACATTACTTAAAAACCAAGTGTGCGATAGTGTTCCGTCACTTGCCTTCGTGGAATCTGAAGTCCTGAAAGAAAGAAACAATGGTTTATTGATAAAAATCTGCATCCTCAATCTCGTAACTACATATTGAGTCGGCAGAAGTTACTTCTTATGTGTAGATTAAAAAATGATATTTTTTTCGTTACAAACACTGAAATCCAATACTTAAAAGAATGAATGAGAGTATTTACGAGAAGGACTTCGACTGGGTAGTGTTCCAGGCGCTCCATCACTGCCTCATCGATTTCCGTAACGTGAATGTGTTACAGGAACTATGCACCTCGGCCACTCTAGGTCCACATACATGCCCTATCTAACCCCGTACCAATCAAGCAGGAAATGAGACGGCATTTCACCAAATCTTTTAACAACAGTCCAAGAAGACATCGTGAAAAGATTCGATTGGGACTACATTAATGGTGCCTACCCGTCTTTCTTAAGATTAGCAGATGATATATTACTTTTCAATGAAATTTTTGATGATCTCCAGGAATAGTTGAAAACGTTTATGATGCCTCTTTTAAGGACTAAGGGTGAATATGGCCAAGACGAACATGATAGCAAACATTTTCAGCAATTCAAATCCTTTGGTGATAACTCCAAAGAATATGACCAAGACTTACAAAATATATATATATATATATATATAATACAAAATGTTTATTTCAGTACAAACTAGTATACATTAGTTTATGATTGGAGCCTCCTTTTAAGCATGATAACGCCTGTGTTAGGAGACTCCGCACTTCCATGGCTTTAGCTATTTTTTTAATCAGACACCGGTCTGTTGACCGGTAAGGACATACCGATGTCCATCTTGGTCGTGTCTTTTCTTTTGCCAATTAGCATCAACAAACAGAGTCATTGAGAAGAATACAAATGTGGCCCTCATTTATAGAAAACTGAACGACATTTTGAGATGAGGTAAAATTCCTCAGGTGTTAGAAGGCCCGCCTCTATAACCAGTGCGTTCTACCCACAGATGCATGACGTACGGTGCTGAAACAATGAAGCTCACGCAGGAGATTGTGTATAGGCTGAGAATTGCACAGAGAGTCATGGCGCATTCCACGCTTGCTCATAAACTGAGTTCCAAACGTTGAGATACGAAGACGTACGAAGGTCTTCGATATCGATAAGCACATTACGGAACACAAATGGAGTTAGGCAGGACCCTGCCGGGGTCGCGTGATTGTTCGAAAGAGATACCGTGACCCTGGCACATGGGCAACTGAAGGCACACGGGCGGGTTTTAGTCAGTAAAAGTCTGACACGCCCTCCCGCTCTGCCCAGAGCGGGAGAAGTCATTTCATGATTTCCCATCCGAAAAAAAAAAAAAAAGTTAGGCAGGACTCCGTGCAAGGCGCAGTGATGACAACTGGAGTAAGGCTGTCACAGAGTGGTGTACGAGGACGTTAAGACGAGATGTCGGTCGTTCGACGGCGAGATGGTCGGTCGACATTGTTGCCATCGCAGGCAAAACCGGGATGAGGCTGGCACAGGAGCGTGGGGATAGGCAAAAGAAAACAGAGGCCAGCAGTGGATGAAGTCGCGTTGTAGATGATGATGATAATGAATTAAGTTAAATACACTCCCGTACTGTTAAATTCAGACACCCTTCATTTTTTTGTTTAAAGATCAGCCGACCTATTTTGTTAAAATCTCACCGTGATAACTTGGGTGAAGTGAGCTGTCATTAGTGTCAATCCCTCGCTTCTTTACTTTTAGGTCACCACCTCGCCTACGTTCTCACGGTGAGATTTTAACAGAATAGGCCGGCTGTAACGTTTTAAATGGTCGTGAATTCAAATTTGGAACATTTGCTGGCTCGATTTAGTAGTCCGCGAGCCACTATAACTCGTGTACGGCTAGAAATGAGGACAGTAAGCAAAAATGCAGCGATGTGATATTAGCTTCCTAATCCCCTTTAAGCTCTTTTAACTCCCCAGAAAATAATCGGATACAAACTTACAATAAAAACACAGGCTACGATGACAGCTAACTTGAACTGCACAGCGAGATCAGCGGGGAAGCTGATAATGAAATCATCATTGAAGGAGAACATCTCTTCCCTGAAGCCACGAGACTTCTTTTGAATGCCACCTATGGGAATCTTGGTGCTTGTCTGTAGCTGGAATTAAGATCAATACATATTGTTCTTATATACATACTAGCATTTACTCGCGGCTTCACCCGCGTAGAGGTCAAAACATATTTAAAGGGCATATACACCGTGACATTTTAGTCGTCTTACAAAGGTTTTCCACTCAATGTATCCGACATAATATTATACCTCTAGGCATGATTAAGAAATTGTTACCAATTAAAACAAAATACGTACTAAGAAAAATTAATAATGCATTAGAATTATGAAATATCCTGTTAATAATATTTACGTATCATACGGCAGTGGACATACATACCTACCCAGCGCACGAGTCAACTAGAATCTAGTTACTAGATCATTCCATCTCCATTTTCCATGAGAAAAAATACGACATGCGTCATCATATTAAATCATTTTTATTTATTTTTTGTCATTCAAATGTTTATTTTTTTCTTATGGATGTGTAGTAATCATTGGATACATGAAGTGGGTTGCCGTTGTAAGACGACTAAAATGTCACGGTGTATATTATACAGGGTGTGGCGTAAGTAATGGTCCACCGTTCAGGATTCGATGAACCAGATAATTAACTATAACAATTAAAATTTTTAACCATTTTTACCCAAGGGTTCCGAAAATATTTAATTTTTGTCTTTTATTTACGAAATTTCTACCTTTTATTACATATTTGTTTGTAGTTTCAACAAAAACCATTATTTTTTCATTTGTTTTCTGTTAATTACCGCTGAATACTAGAGCTATCATGATAAATTATGTTTTTTTTTATGTAAATTCAGCTCTTCTGAAGAAAAAGTTGGTTCTTCTCTTATTTTAACCCCAATTTTTAACACACCATCAAGTCCAAGAGCGATTTTTGTAAAAAAAACCCCTGGGGTAAAAATGTTTAAAATTTTTAATTGTTATAGTTAATTATCTGGTTCATCGAATCCTGAACGGTGGACCACTACTTACGCCACACCCTGTATATATATTTTCATATTTCTGTCAGGATAAAATGGATCGTATGAACTAACATAGTTTATTCATAAGAGAAAAAAAATATTGTCTGAGTTAGCACATAGGATACATGTTACAATCTTGATTGAAAGTTATGAGTTTAACCCTAGATAACTAAACTATTTTCGTTGTTACATGGTTACTAAACATTCGTCGAACCGACTACGCCAAATAAAATTTATTTTTTGGAAAAAGTATTTATTAATCACAGGAACTTTTGATATTGGCACATTTTTTGGATCATTATTTAAAAAAAATGTAATTAAGAACTATTCCACACAGCCACAGCATTATCGATGTTCATCTAGAAGTACACAAACACGAGAATCACGGGTAGATGGGTCGTCGAACGGACGAATGTTTAGTTATCAAGGGTTAAAATTTTGTATGCATAGGTATGTAAATTTGATCAATATGGTAACGTTGAAACATTATTAACTTGGAGCTGATCTGATGATGGACCCGGAAGGTTGCAATGGTACCTCTGTAATAAAACAATTCAACTCCATTGTGTTTGGGAAAGTAATAATTAAGCTCTGGTTCTAAGTTAATTAGAAGGCATTTACTACCTGTTTGTGTACTACTACATAATTATTTTCCACAAATAAGTACTAAGAAAAATATATAAAAATAATAAAATAATTTGCTCTAAAACAAGCATTTAATAAATTTTAAAGTACTAAATTAAATTGTGTGCATTACGATTGCTCCGCCAGATTATCCAAACAGAAAACAACATCGGCAAAAAAACTTTCAATAGAAATGATTCTAATTACCGATTCCAAAAGATAGTTTTGTATGCAGAAAAATGGTTACTCCACCTTTACTCTTTTAAAAACCGGCCAAGTGCGAGTCGGACTAGCAAACAAAAGGTTCTATAAAAACGGCAAAAAAATCACGATTATTGTATGGGTGCCCCCTTAAATAATTATCGCATTCCGTTTTTTAGTATTTGTTGCTATAGCGACAACTGAAATGCATCATCTGTGAAATTGTCTAACTATCACGGTTCATGAGATACAGCATGGCGACATCAGACGAACGGACGGACGGACAGCGGAGTCTTAGTAATAGGGCCCCGTTTTACCTTTTGGGTACGGAACCCTAAAAATGGTTTACAATGTTATAAGTAGGTATTATTAAGTAGTACCTGGATGCCCGAGCTGTGCTCGGTATTTTTTTTCTTGGTAAATTGTGTTTTTTTGAAATTATACCTAAATACAAATTACATTTTGTTATTTTTCTTCCAATAAAAAAAAACGTAAGTTTATGTTTAAGTTGATAATCGATAAAGTTGATTTTTGAACACACGTATATAAAGACATTTTCTAAAAATGAATCCTAGCTAGATAGATTTATCGCCCACGAAACCTTCTGTATACGAAATTTCATGAAAATCGTTGGAGCCGTTTCCAAGATTCAGATTATATATATATTATATACAATAATTGCTCGTTTAAAGATATAAGATATTATGGTAACATGAAATTTACATAAGGTAGTGGTCACCAGTGTAGCCTACATTGCTGACCACTCATAACACGTCCGTATTCGATGCTGGCCCCGAGCAAATAGACCAAGTGCAACTCCGTGTGCTCAACCGTCATCTCAGAACGTCATTCTTTCAACTAACAATAGATTTCGATTTATGACGAAGAATTAAAAAAATACCTTTTCCCTCAAAAGCTCGGAAAAACTGCGAGACTCGATTCCTGAATAATCTATATTATCTATTACTAGCTTTTGCCAGCGGCTTCGCCCGCGTGAACGTCGGAAAATATCCCTCGGGAACTTACTACCGGGATAAAAATACCCTATGAGTAGGGCTTGCAATCCGGATATCCGGATATCCGTATTATCCGGATATCCGAAGATTTTAAAATCCGAATTTTACTTGCATCACCATCCGGAGTTTTCGGATGTTACGGATAGTTGTTTTTATTTTTTAAATATTAAATAAAGAGCTGCC
Organism: Aporophyla nigra; assembly: GCA_947507805.1. Lineage (NCBI taxonomy): Eukaryota > Metazoa > Arthropoda > Insecta > Lepidoptera > Noctuidae > Aporophyla > Aporophyla nigra. The sequence goes on along the minus strand of OX382293.1, from coordinate 27,206,237 downwards.
AACTGTGGAGTACATAACTGTTATTACGTTATTTATTAGAGATGGGCCGACTATGACTTTGGCCGCCTAGCCGGCTAGTCGGCTGCAAAATAGCCGACTAGTCAGCCAAGCCGATCATTGATTTCGGTTGAGTTCGGTTGACATCAGCTATGTTCAAAATGACAAACCTACTTCTTGCCAGTTGTTTGCTATAGACTTTCTTCCTTTTGAAAATCCTTCAAACGAATCTGTGAGACTGACGATTGTTAAATTTATTTCTACATTTTTTGATGCACAACAACCAGATCAAACAGTCATAACTTCAGCGGACAATACACAAGATACAGAAGGTTATTCTTCTTTAACTGTAAGCGTATCATTCGCTGAAAAGTATGAGATCATTTGGTAACTTACATATTATAAACGTACACACATTGCAAGGCAACTCTTATTATATTTTGTTATTCTTGGAATATCGCTTAGTACGAACTTGTTGGGGTCTCGTCGGTTACGGACATTAACATCATCAGCTTTAATAAATAAATGTTGACGTTTCTTTACAAACATACATATCGCATAGATGTAAAGAGAAGGCAGCGGTAACAAACCAAGTTAGAAAGTGAACTAGTTATTTTAAATGTGATTGTTACTTGAAATATTGGTATAGTTTATTATTTCTTTGCCATTTTGCTTGAGAGACTGATTAAAACGTGTTACAGAAGCTAATCAGTTTTATTTATATAAAAAATAACCGTATTATCCGCAATATCCGGATACTCCAGATAGTAAAATATTAATATCCGTATTATCCGGATAGTAAAATTGAACGGATATTGCAAGCCCTACCTATGAGTTAATCCAGGTTATAAACTAACTGTGTTCCAAATTTCATCCAAATCCGTTCAGTAGTTTTTGCGTGAAAGAGGAACAAACATCCACACATCCATACATACAAACTTTCGCGTTTATAATATTAGTAGGATAAAGCTGAAGAGTTTGTTTGTTTGATTGAACGCGGTTATCTCAGGAACGCCTGGTCCGAATTGAAAAGATCTTTTTGTGTTGGGTAGCCTATTTATCGAGGAAGGCTATAGATTATATAACATTACGCTACAACTAAGAGGAGCGGAGCAGTAATGAAAAATGTTGAAAAAACGGGTAGGCAATTTGACGCGACGGGAAGGGTCGGGAGAACAAGAAATTTAACGCGGACGAAGTCGCGGGCAGAAGCTAGTTTACAATATGTACCTACTTTCGGATCCAGTGGGAGACTCCGACTCGCAGTTGTCCGGGTTTTTAGTTCATAAAGAGACGGTTTTGGAATTCCGCTCAGACTGACGCATTGATAATATAATATATCTATGGTATAATATAAACTATGTGTATATGGTGCAATATAATATACCCAGTGGCAGGGTCCCGGATTGTTGGGAGGCCTGCAAGGAGCAGAAGTAATGTAACTTAATTACCTCAAAGTAAACAGTGTTAGTCATCTTCCCCTTGAGTCTGATGGTAGGGGTGTCCTGTGCGTCGTGGATGCTGAAGATGGGCGTCACGTAAGTCTTCTCCAGATGGACAGTGCTGATCAGCTCCTCGTTCATGAACAGCTTCACCTTACTCGAAATAAATATGCGTCCAACTGTACGGACAAACGAGCACACCTGAAAATGCAAGTTGATAAGGAAAATGAATAGCGGGCCATCCATAAATTAAGTCACACGAATTTCATGATTTTTGACCCCCTCCCCCGTCCTTGTCACAGCTGGGCACATTTGTAAGACCCCCCCCCCCCCCTAGTGTGACGTCACATATACTATAATTTTACATCTAGAAATAATTATTGAATTAAAACAATAAATTCCGAAATTTAAATGTTTTTTTTTATAAAATGAACATCAAATCAAACACTGCAAGAAATTAACAAAAAAAAAACGATTAATTATATTAATTAAAGATCAAACTTAATCATCTTGAGTCCATATAGGCATATGCATGGAATAGCAGCTACTTCATTCTCGTTTGGGTTGTTAATGTCAGGAATATTCGTTGTGTCCACATCTTTCTCATCGAACCATACATCATCATCGTCATCATCCAAACAAAGAATTTGTCTGGCACGCCTAGCAGAAATTCTTTGAGGACGACTCTTCACGATGGGCAAAACTTGTTGTTTCTTATGTATTTGCTTGTGTTGATTAGTGGCCTTATGTGATGCAAAATATAGACCACACATGCCACATGATCGCTTAAACAAGTATGCCTCGACACTGGGGCAATAGCTATCATACGAATATGTGTTTTACTAAACACTTAGATTAAAATTGATTTTGAAATGTGATGTCACGAAATTTAGGATCCTCCCACCCCCTTGTCACACAATGTCACACTTCGTCGACCCCCTCCCTCCCCCTTAAGGTGTAACGTAATTTATGGATGGCTCCTAGTGACACACACTGTAAAATTTCTATATTTATTTGTTAGGTTTACAAACAAATGTATGATTTTTAACAGAGTGTGCCACTATTAATTTTAAGAGTTATGAAATTATAAGAACGTAAGTAACATATGCATTTTTTGTCTCAGTAGCACAGTCGCGTGGTTAATTTTACAACATATACGCGAGCGAAGCCACGGGCAAAAGCTAGTCTATTCTAATACATTTTTTTTTAATAAGTTTAACAATTTTATTTTATTGTTCATTATGACCTCGACATATAGGATGTCTTAGTTCAGGTATCGAAATATCATCCATATGATGTGTACTGAATTTTAGAAATAAATTACTACTACTAGGTACTATATAATTATATACCTAGCTACTAGTTCGATTGACAGATGTTTTTGGTGAGAAACAGTGGATCATTTTACAAGCTTCCTACTATCTCCCTTCCATCCACTGGGAAGGGGAACAGAAAATACTCATAAATTACAACGGAACCCCATTTCGTGAATAAAACAATGAATCTATGTCTGCTTACCTTCCTCCCCATGTTATCAACTCCGTCAAAGGTAAACGCCCTGTCCCTTCCATCTCGGAAGAAGGTGTCGGGGACGTTCTCGTTCAGTGTTAACAGAAGCTCCTCCCCAGCGCCGAAGACGGAGTAATTGTTTCCATTGTAGCCTGAACTCGTCTGGTGGACCATGATGGTAGCCATCTGTGCCAGGCGCTCCAGACCTGGAACTGTAATTTTACATGATTACTACAACCCCTTGACTGGAGCTATAAAAGTCCAAGGGATCTGAACGAGGGGGGGGACTTCGAGGTTGGCAATTTCGACCGTGGCTGACAAATACACCACCGATCTCACCACAAATGGCGATAATTATGATACGCAGCACTTCATATCTTTATCTGCATGTGGCGCACTAAAGGCCTGCGGAGACAAGGAACTATCCTCGGGGTACTATTTGCCAATTAATATAGATCCCTCATAAACTGTATCGAATAACGCACACAAAGGACAATAAGTGTCCCATACAAAAAGTGCCCCGAATAACCGAGAACGTCGAACACCGAGGCACCGGACTAGACCGGAGTCGGAGTACCGAGTGTGATATTCAATTAGATTATTAGTTCTGAAAAATGTAATAAATATAACTAACCTAACCTAATATCACTTAATACTCAAGCAATGCTTGAAACTATGTAGATTCAAGCCACTAGGGTACCAATTTCTTACAGGTAAGCTAAACACAGCATGCATTACTTGTTGATTCACTTACTTAAAATTAGATTAATGGGATCAATGCGCGGGTACATAAATAACATTCCGAAAAGAATACGCTTCAACATCTACAACTCATTAGTTCGGTCGCACATAAATTATCTCATCGAAATCTGGGGATGTGCCACAAAATCTGCAATTAAAGACCTACAAATAGCATAAAATAAAATAATTAAACTACTATTCAACTACGATTACCTCACACCTACAGTCGAGCTATATAAAAATACCAAACTAATGAGCATTAATCAACTATACACATTCAACATCTGCATTCTCATCAGAAAAATTCTTAACAAAACCATACAGACACATTTATCTTTCAACACGAAATCATCCAAATACAGCCAAAGAAACCCTAACCAAATACAGACACGCCCTCCGCGAACACAATATGGCAGGAAAAACATAAAATACGAAGGCGTTCAACTTTTTAATAATCTACCGGTAGAAATCAGGAGCACATCTTCTTTCAACTTATTTAAATCTAAACTCAAGCAGTACGTCACTAACAACACAAAACTATTATGTTAGCGATTTAAGGTAGTTTTAGACGCGATAAAATGTCGACATCGTACCTACCTGCATTAAAAACAAAACTGTTAGCTACTAGACTACACTTTCCTTAATTATGTATTTATTCGATAAGTGAACAATGTATGTTCTTCTAGAATAAATAAAGAATCTTTAAACCGAGATGAGTTCTTATGCTCTAATAATCATGTTTTCGACTTAAACCTAAATTGATATCTCAATCAACCCAAAAATTCGATCACATAAAATCAAATCAAAAACAAAATAACAATCCAATTATGTACAATTAATATCAAAATACAATTAAAATCAAAATACAATTTGTTGTAAAGCTGTGCTCCTTCACACAGAATAGTTCTCCTGCCGTAGTTTGTTCTAGGTGCCCGTAACGCTATGTTATTTGCTTGTCTAGTTCTGTATCTCTGTTTTTTAATTGTGATTGTTTTGTAAGAGTTATTTGTGTGTGTAAGCTTTTGTTTAAAATTTTATGTACAAGTATGCAGGTATTATACCTAAATATCTGTGAAATATTCATGTCATTGTAAAGTTTTAGTGTAGGTGTTCTGTAATTGTACTTAAAAAAAAGCAGTTTAATAATTTTATTTTGAGCTATTTGCAAGTTTTGTAGGTTAGATTTGTAAGTACAGCCATACACTTCAATTAGGTAGTCCAAATGAGGTTTCACCATGGAGTTATAAATCATATCGCAGACTTGTGTGGAAGACAACGAACAATGCTGCGTCGTGCGCCTGTTAAGGCAGAGAGCTTATTTTTTATTTTCTCTCTATGTGCCTTCCACGACAAGTCGCTGTCCAGTATAAGTCCTAGGTCTTTTTCTGCATTTGATTTTTCTACAATTTTACCATTTATGTTAAGAGTGTGTTGTGTTTGTCTCTTTTTATTTTTAACAGCAAATATTGTGTTCTTTGTTTTATTAGTATTGACTGTCAGCAAATTACACTGGAACCAATTAAATAATCTATGTAAATCATTTTGAGCCTGTTCCATAAGAGTATCTATTTTATTACCAAAATAGAACAGACTCGTATCATCGGCATATAGTGATAAATCACCTTGTAGTCCTATATCTGTAATGTTATTTATATATATTAAGAACAGCAAAGGGCCCAGTATAGAGCCTTGGGGAACTCCACATGTAATCAGTTGGGGGTTACTTTGAAAGTTATCGATTTTTACCACTTGAAACCTATCTGTCAGGTATGATTTAAAGATTCTGTATGCTGCTCCAGATACCAATCGCCTTCAGTTTTCTTAGAAGCAGATCATGACTTACTGTGTCGAAGGCTTTCTTTAGATTTTATTTCGGTTGATACTGGCTTAGCTATTGTATATGCTCACCACTAGACTTTTGAGACTCACTGCATTCCTTATGATTTCAGCTTACTTCGATTCAGTTTTTTTTTTATTTGAGACGACATTTTCTTTTTTTTTTTTTGGATGGGAAATCATCAAATGACTTCTCCCGCTCTGGGCGGAGCGGGAGGGCGTGTCAGACTTTTACTGACTAAAACCCACCCGTGTTCCTTCAGTTGCCCATGTGCCAGAGTCACGGTATCTCTTTCGAACAATCTCGCGACCCTGGCAGGCATCGGTCCTAGCAGACCCCTACATTGCTGCTGACATCTCTTTGAGGCGCGCGTGGAACACTACGCGCCGTCGACCCGAGCCTGGTCCTTACCGGGCGGCGAGCTACCCATTGCTCGCCACCCGCAAGCTCGCGCCTACGGTGGCCGGGAGTCCGCTATCGACTCCCGACGCCCGGGGCGTCTCCTCCTGCGGCGGCTAGGGACGTGAGGGCGCAGAGACTGCCATTTCCTCACGCGCCCCGCCTCCTCCTTCGCGAGCATTACTGCTTCGCAGAAGGAGGTGACGGCTTCCCATGCCCTCTCGCTCCGTACCATGGCTCGCACCAGGGCCGGACGCGAGAGGTCGCCACCGCCGATCGCCTCCACGAGGACACGGCGGTGCTCCGCCCAGGCAGGGCACACCTCCACCGTATGCTCCACCGTGTCCTCCAGACGATTCTCACAATGGAAACACCCGGGCGTTTCCTCCCGCTTTATCCTGAACAGGAACCCACCGAAGCACCCATACCCGGTGAGAACCTGCGTCAAAACAAACTCGTCCGCTTTACAACATTAGTACAGATTGTAAACTTTAAATGTATATTTGACCCTACGCTGGCAAATATATCTAATGTTTGTCTTTACTTGCTGCTAGTGCTTTGTCTTATTATTTATTCTTATTCTGGAAAATGACACCAAAATCACGTTATTCGTATAGTGTAAAAATGTTTAGTTTCAGCTAAACATTTTTATGCTATACGAATTCGAATTGCGAAATGTCACTCATTCATACATTTACTCATTGATTAATCAAGAAATCTCAAAAATGACTGGACCAACGAAGATGAAATTTGGCACAGAGGACGATTCTGAATGGTAAACGTCAGCTAGGAAGGAAAGTCCCGTAAAGGGGTTAAATAACACCCCGTAAAGAGTTCTTCAAATGTTGAGTTTAGGCTGACGATTAAAAATGAATCAATACGTATCTCAGCGTTTATGATAATTCTACCCCCGAAGAGCAGGGGATGAAGTTGTGTGGAAAGTTCTTCATTTTCAAAGAAAGCATTATGACATTTATTGTTTAGGCATCATCATCATCATCATCATTTCAGCCGAAAGACGTCCACTGCTGGACATAGGCCTCCCCCAAGCTCCGCCACTTCGACCGGTTTTGTGCTTCCCGCATCCAGCGGGTTCCTGCGGCCTTCACAAGGTCATCGGTCCACCTTGTGGGAGGCCTTCCAACTCTACGTCTTCCGGTACGCGGTCGCCACTCCAGAACTTTTCGGCCCCATCGGCCATCTGTTCTGCGAGCAATGTGCCCTGCCCACTGCCACTTCAGTTTAGCAATTCTTCGGGCTATGTCGGTTACCTTGGTTCTCCTACGGATCTCTTCATTTCTGATTCGATCACGTAGGGAAACTCCAAGCATAGCCCTCTCCATCGCCCTTTGGGTGACTTTCAGCCTTCTAATAAGGCCCATTGTGAGCGACCACGTTTCGGTTCCATATGTCATCACTGGCAACACACACTGGTCAAAGACTTTCGTCTTGAGACACTGCGGTATGTGGGACGAGAAGATATTGCGTAGCTTCCCAAACGCTGCCCAGCCGAGTCGTATTCGACGATTGACCTCTTTCTCGAAGTTGGACCTACCTAACTGGACAGTTTGTCCTAGGTACACATATTCGTCCACAACTTCGAGTGTAGCGCCTCCGATCTTCACTGGAGTGGGTATCACACGAGCATTGGACATGACCTTTGTCTTGTCCATGTTCATCCTGAGACCCACTCTTTCGGAAGCTCTACTGAGGTCATCGAGCATTGTACTGAGGCCCTCCATAGTCTCAGCCATGACAACTATATCATCGGCAAACCGAAGGTGAGTGATGTACTCGCCATTGATGTTGATGCCAGCCCCTTTCCAGTCCAGAACCTTGAAGACATCCTCCAGTGCAGCGGTGAACAGTTTCGGAGAAATAACGTCTCCCTGTCTCACCCCTCGCTGCAGAAGGATAGGTTTCGAGGTCTGGTCCTGAAGTCGGACTGACATAGTGGCGTTTTCGTACAGACACTTCAGCACCTCGATGTACCGATAGTCGATCTGGCACCGTTGAAGAGACTGCAGTACAGCCCAGGTTTCGACCGAATCGAAGGCTTTTTCGTAGTCCACAAACGCTAAACAAAGAGGCAGGTTATACTCTTCGGTCTTCTGTATAACCTGCCGCAGCGTATGTATGTGGTCCACGGTGCTAAAGCCTTTACGGAATCCGGCTTGTTCGGGAGGCTGGAAGTCGTCAAACCTGCGCGCTAGACGGTTCGTGATGACTCTTGAAAACAGCTTGTAGACATGGCTCAGAAGTGAGATGGGCCTATAATTCTTAAGTAGGGCATTGTCACCCTTCTTAAGGAAAAGTAAAAAGTGTTTAGGCATACCTACCTATAGTTGAAAATAAACTCTACGAATTTCAAATCTTAAAGTGAAAGATTTTGTATTGAAGTTATTGATTCGCAAAATTTTGTATAAGTACTAGTAAAAATAATGCACACGTGTATCGTACTAGATCCCGACACCTCACATCCTACTACATCCTACGTCCTTCCGATGTTTGTTACTCTTTCACGTAAAATAGCAGAACAGATTTGAATGAAATTTGACACACAGATTTTGTATGACCTGGATTTACATTCAAGATACTTTTTATCGCGGTAATACGTTCCCGAGGGATCATTTTTAATCTCCACGTGAGTGAAGCCGCAGGAAAAAGTTAGATTTACATAGGGAAATATGTTCGCTTTGGTTAATGATTAACTATGTCTTCCTTTCCTACTAAAATTATAAATGCGAAAGTTTGAATACTTTGTAGGTTTAAATGTTTGTTATTAAATCTTGCAAAATTAGCTCAACGGATTCAGATTCGGAAAGAGCGAGACGACAAGAGGAGAGTCTTACGCCGCGTTCCGTATTACGCTCACATCGATTTGAGCGCATAGCGCCCGTACCGAATTGGCGTGAGCGCGATAACGCTGTCCCGTGAATCGTCATAGATGACGTCATGACAGATGCCATCTTGCGATAACGCCGACCATGCCCTAAACCGATATCACCGTGAGCGCTGTCAAAAATGACAGTTGTGCTCTTTGGCTTTAGGTCGCATCATATGTTAAACTAACTTGGATTTATTAGAAATTGTGCTTCTGGCTACACTCTACAGTCGCCATCAAACCAAATAAGAAGAAGAAATTTGTGGTGTAAACAAGTTTTAAATGGCGTATATGGGTTTTGACGTTGAGTGAGCACCGTTAGCGCGTTCACGAGCGTTCCGTATTGTGACGGTTCTCAACTGTCATAATCGTGTTAACCAAATCGGAACGCCAATTTATTGCTGTGAACGCCGTGAGCGATATTTTCTTATTCGGAAGGCACCCATGGTTAAATAAAAAAACAACAAATGTCTCCTTCTCCGAGGCCGGCAGAAACCAGTTTTCGGGTAAATTAAAACGTATCATTGACAAAACTGAACAAAACCGAAATATTATTGTTTGCGCGACTGCTCCGTCCAAGGCTACGCGTGTAACACTAACTAGCGGTGGCGACTGACTGGTGCCTAAGCACCAAAAATATCTAGTATGCTACTTGTTTCCTAATATTCTGTGTAACACTAACAGTGCATAATAAGTCTTGGCCCATTTTCCGACCACATATTATGGCTAGAAACCGATTCGACTCTATATTTCCTTGTATTCCTTTTCTTAAATTTTTTACAACCAGTAGTGATGATTATTCTGTAAATACATGCGTATTATGGTCGTGTCTGCAATACCTGCGTTCTGCAATTACTAAGTTCATTAAATCCCATGAAAGGACAATTTGATTGGCCGAGTGCACAAAACGAAAATATTTTTTACAGTTTTATTTCACTTGTATGTCGTGATGAGTTGATTACTATGTTTTAACATCACGCGTGGGTCACACTGAAAGTATTAAAAGTTAAAAACGGGCCTACTCTTCTTTGGGGATCTTTTCTACACCTTTTTCAAAGGCAGCCACCGCATTTTCAGGGTTCATAACGAATTCCTCTAAGTTTATCTTTTATTTTTGTAAATAAATAAAAGTCACAAGGTGCCAAGTCGGGACTGTAAGGAGAATGACTCACTAACTCCACAACTGCGATAGGTAAATATGGCATTGTCCGTCTGGCGGAGTGAGCTGGAGCGTTCTCCTGGTGAAGGAGGATCCAGCTTCTTGGGCGCTGCTATCTAACATTTTCCAAGACAATTGGTAAACAATGAGTAACATGACAAACAAGACTTATCTTCTAGGACAACTGTTGTGAAATGACCCGTCCGTCAAAAGAATGAGGCGATCATCTTTCTATGTCCTTCTTTACTTTTGTCGGCAAATTGTCGAATGGAAACATCCTTTGCGCAGATTGTCTTTTGGTTTCCGGTTCGTAACAATATACCCAGCTTTCATCACATGTGACGATGTCATATACAGTATTCGAGTCACCTCCGTCATACCTTTCAAGCATTGAGCGGCACCAATCTAAAGAACCGCGTATTTGATCTTCCGTCAAAATTTGAAGTATCATACCAACTTTCATTCCCTATTTTAACCCCTTATCGATGGAATTTTCAATAATCCTTCCTTATTGACTACTTACGCTGTATAATGTGCAAAATTTCAGGTTCAGAGGTTTACGCTGTGCGTTGACGTATCAGTCGGTCAGTTTACTTAGCCGATAAATACAGGGTCGAATTGAATTAGCTGGCAATTTATGGGTGGTATCACAGTCCTGTTTAATGGTGATTTCCGGCAAACACTACCTGTACTGACGCGAGGAGATAGGGCTGACGAGGCGAATGCTACGTTGAAAAGGTTGACTCTATGGTGCAAGTTCACAGGCTGCGCTTGAACATCAACATGCTAGTTCGGTATACTCGTAGTAGGAATTTTCAAGAATTCTTCAATGTTCTTTTAAAAAATTGTGACGACACTCGTAAGAGAGCAGAGTGGCAAGGTGGATCTACCAGAAGCTTTTGTTAGAGTACTTTCCACGTTAGCAGATCTGAATCGTCTGGTCTACAGGGACACTAGTCGAATATTGTTCCAAGAGAGTTCTTTGGTGGTGAAACATAAATAAAACCCAATAATTATCAAGCTGAGATTAATTATTATGAGATCATTAACCACAGTATTCTCTAACAAATTGAAGGAGTGAAGTTGTATGCACCTCCATAACAATTTTGTGGAGCAAGGTTATTACACATTATTCAGCTGAAGGTCGTTGACCCAATTATGCTCCTTTGTAACTTAACTCCGCTGATGCTGATGAACCCGGCCCATTGTCAAGTCTTAGCATAGTAACGTCATCGAGGCGGAAATTGTAAAAGGTTGTGGTATTGGCGAGACAGTGTTTATATCGCATATACCAATACCCGAATGGCTGCTGAAAAAATACAAACGCAGTTTATAAGGATATAAAAATGTGGCTGTTTGTATTGCATTATATTCTGGTGTCCTCCGACTTTCCACGTAAGCGAAGTCGCGGGTAGAAGCTAGTTAGTAAATTTAAAAACTGTTGCTGTCATTTCGATATTTTGTGTTGTCTTACGACTTCTACACGAACGAAGTCACAGGCAGAAGATAATTTAAACAGTTGAGGACAGGATATTTAACGAACTTAATTCGTTATTCGCAGAGAGAAATATATATAAATGATGCATAATTTAACGAAACAGTCGAACAGTAATTACCCCAACTAATCCAGGGATTACCCCTACAGCTCCGGGCGTCGGGAGTTGCCACGCCCTTCCACTCCACCCAGAGCGAGAGACGTCATATGATTATTTCCAATCCACAAAAAAAAAACCCCTACATACAAACAAACCTTTAACCTCTTTATAATATTATTTTTCTATAATAAAAAAAGGAAAGAAAGATACAAAGAATACGGTTTGTTTGGACACATTTCGTGAAACACAAAATACAATAGTAGTAGTAAAAAGAACAACAACAGTGTGTGCCTCACGGCGGCGGCGGCGCCAAAAAGGTTGATTTCAGCATTAATGTCAGACAGATGCTGTACTGCGCAGATGCCGAGTGCTGTGATGTTGTGCTGTGTGTATAATAATATATTTAAATAGCAGCTCCGCACGATATCTCAAACGATTACAGAAGTGGCACCGAAATCTGAGCAATTACAGATGGACGAGATGGTGCTGATGTCCACTCCCGGTGAAGAGAAAGAAAAGAGAAACAAAGAAAAATTGTTTATTCTGCACAAAAAAAACGCACAATACAAGATAAAAATTCAAGAATCACAGCTGCACTCCTGGGTTAGTGACTTATTTTCCAGGCGCTCAAATGGTTATTGTTTTGTCTACCATACTGACCCCCTTTATTGTTTCCTTTCTTCGTATTCAACTTTGACCTTGTATCGGGTAGTTAAATAATCTTCGTAACTAGGTTGTGGAAGTCAGATAGACAGTCGCTCCATGTAAAATACTGGTATTCAGCTGCTTCCGGTTAGCCTGTAAGCTGACCCCAACATAGTTGATGAAAGGCTAGCGTGATGATGAGTGCAGTGGTGGCGCAGTGGTAACGACCACGACTTACGAGTAGTAGGTCGGGAGTTCGAACCCAAAAAGACACTTTACTTTATGTAAATTATTTCATCACCACTTCTCTCAAAACGGTGAAGGAAAACATCGTGAGGAAACCGGCATGTCTTAGAACCAAAAATTCGAAGACATGTGACATCTACCAAACCGCCCTGGGCTCACGTGGTAGATTATGGCCCACTCCGGCTCACCGACAAGGGGCCTGTGTCCCAGCAGTGGGAAAGTTATAGGCTAGGTGATGATGAAGTACATTTGCGCCAATGTTGGTTCAAGAATAAAATACAACAAATTAATCTATAACTCTTATAATACCTTTAAAAACGACACATAAATTTCACAAACAGTAACAATGAAATATAAAAAAATATCAATAAAATCATTGTGCACCCTCTCACTCGACCTCTAGTCACTCTCATAGCAAAGCCAAGGCACAAAACGTTCCTAAGTATAAAGCAAGATGGGGCTATATTCTACAATCTCTTCACTTAAAACTCATTATTAAAGGACCTACGTAATAAGCCGGGTGACATTTTTTAACGTCTTGAAAAAAAAATGGGTATAATAGGTGAACGGAGTAGAAGCCTTTGGCATAGAAATTTTTATTATTTTTATTTTTGAATAACGCGTAATGAAATTGATCTAGCAATAAATACTACACATTTAAAGTAACATTTTCATACTAGAACAACAAAAACCGAAATTTGGAAATAAAAGCAATTAAAATCTATCAAAACTCTAATCATACGCACCCTACTCAATGCGCGGCATATATCAATGATTTCATAGCGCGGTCCTTCCCTTTGAAGCCGACCGATAGGCGGCCTCATTGATCCTTCGCAGGCGCACGAGCCACACACGCATCTCCGTCCGGCCGCGTCCCGCGCTCCTTTAGTCACCTGCGATGAATCTGAAGGCCTTGCTGCCTTCTATTCTAGTTACACAACACACCATATGAAGGTTGAGACGGTAAAAAATGTCATCTGGTATATGTCACCGTAACATTATGAACTCCTTTAGTTTTAATATTTATCTCGTGAGACTGTAAACTGTCGAAAAATTGTGTATTGCAAAAACCATTTACAAGTTTAACGCATTATTTATCGCTAGTTTATAATCTGTCCATGGGAAACCGGAAAATTTTGAATGGTATCTATCAATGTTGCATGCGACAAATCGCCCTTATACTATGTTTTGTTTGGTAGTCGGAGATCAAGTTTGTGAAGTCTGTCATCAAGGTACACAAATTGGATTAAATACGTATGATCGGAGCTAACTCAAAACTACCCAAACAAAGTTAATCAAATGTATATGAGACCACTGCGTAAGCTTCCTATATCAAATGTAAACATATTTATTCAAATCGGTCCACAATTGACAAAAATACCTATGAACTAACTATACTTATATACCCACCTCCTTTTTTAAAGTCGGTCAAAAATAAAGGATTATACTTTACTTTCGTTTTTTAAATGAAAATATACATATTTGTTTATATTTTGTAAGTTGAAGTAGCTTGCTTCTTCCACATAATTTAGCACCAATCATAAAATTTATTACCTAGACTATTAATATGGAAAGTTGCACACTAAAATCAAGGAATATATCCTTATTCTAATGGAGATAGAAAATATGGAAAACTTAGGTAATAAAGACCAATCATATCGGTAAGTTTCTTAATAATAAATGCAAGCTTGACTGGTTAAATAATACGGTAGTCTAAAAACTACGAGCATTATAATATAGAATGACATGGTAATAAGTACAAAGAAATGATTTGACTACATTTACTACAGCCACTATAAAAGTCATATAAAACGGACATATTTTTCTAATCAGCGCGCGTAGTATACCATGTATGACCACCGTTGAAATGGGTTTTGTCGACGGAAGAATAGACAAAATTACAGATTGTAGAAAGATTAAAGACAGATTTAAAGATTGTAGAAAGATTTGTACCGTTTTATGCTGGCGTAGCATGACAATTCTATCTCTATTCTACCATGAATAGACAAAGTTCTTTTTATGGTGGTCATGCTACGCGTGCAGGTCACTTCGGGTTTCTCTTTTTCCTTAAGTTTTAGTTGATCAAGAGTAGTAAGTCTATTCGTCTGTTTGACAATAATTATTTTATCGCTGCCAAATGTTTTAAGGAGATTGGAGATTCCATAAATTGTATATGTTTTCTCTAGAACAGACTGTTAAATTACTTTATTAATACGTTCATAACAATAATTATGATGATGCCATCTAAAAGCGACCAATTGTTGCGTTACATCTTCGATATTAATCAAATCACCTTCTAATCAGTAAGTACATAAAATGCAGTACAAAAAAAGCATTACTTAAAACCAGTTGTGCGATAGTGTTCCATCACTTGCCCTCGTGGTATGTGAAGTCCTGGAAGGAAATAACAATAGTTTATTGATAAAAATCTGCATCCTCAATCTCGTAACTACATAGTGAGTTGGCAGAAGTTACTTCTTATATGTAGATTACAAAATGATAATTATTAGTTACAAACACTGAAATATATAATACAAAAATAATGAATGAGAGTATTTACGAGAAGGCCTTCGACAGTGTCGAAAATTGGGTAGTGTTCCAGGCGCTCGATCACTGCCTCATCGATTTCCGTTACGTGATTGTGCAACGGGAACATACATCTGGACCGCTCTGCAGGTCCACATATGTAACATGCCCTATATAACCCCGTACCAATAAAGCGTGAGCCAGACGAAGCGATACCATTACACCGAAACTTTCCACAACACAAACGGATCGATTGGGACTACATTAATGGTGTCTACCTGTCTCTCTTAAGATTGGCAGATGACCTAGTGCTTTTTGATGATCTCCAGGAATGCTTAAAAACGTTTATGATGCCTCTTTCAAGGTACGACTTAGTGTGAACATGGTCAAGACGAACATTATGGTAAACATATTCAGCAATTCAAATCCTTTGGTGATAACTCCAAGGAATATGACAAAGATAGACTTCCCGGTCAACAGACACTATAACTAGTGTGTTCTGCCCACCACTAAGATGACCCAGGACGCTGTGTATGGGCTGAGAGTTGCATAGAGACCAAAGACTATATAACCAATTCTCTTTGATAGAGAATCATGGCGCGTTCCATGCTTGCTCATAAACTAAGTTCCAAACGTCGAGATACGAAGGCGTACGAAGGTCTTCAATATCGATAACCACATTATGGAACACAAATGGAGTTGGGCAGGACACCATGCAAGGCGCAGTGATGACAGTGGAGTAAGGCTGTGACAGAGTGGTGTCCGAGGACTTTAAGACGACATGTTGGTCGTGGCAAAACGGGGATGAGGCTGGCACAGGAGAGTGGATTGGCAAAAGAAAAAAGAGGCCTATGGCCAGCAGTGGATGAAGTCGCGCTGTAGAAGATGATGCTGAATTAAGTTAGATACACTCTCGTACTCTTAAATCTAGCCACCCTCTAATTTTTGTACAAAGATCTTTAACGATTTAAATGATCTTAAATTCAAATTTGAATCATTGGCTGGCTCGATTTAGAAGGCCGTGATTCCACTACTAGCACTGTAACTTCTGTAAGGCCAAAAGTCAGCAAGGGGAGCAAAGATTTAGCATCGTTATACTCCCCAGAAAATAATCGGTACCAAACTTACAATGTAAACGCAGGCTACGATGACAGCTAGCTTGTATTGCACAGCAAGATCAACGGGGAAGCTGATGACGTAATCATCTTTAAAGGAGAACATGTCGTCTCGCCAGCCACGAGACGTCTTTTGAAGGCCACCTATGGGGGTCTTGGTGTTGGTCTGCAACTGGAATTAAGTTTATTATATTTTATAATATAGATTAGGCTACTTAGGGACTATAGTTTTCAATAGCATATTCGCTCGTGTGGGTATTAAAAATTGACCCACGGAAATACCGCCGGGATCAAGAATCTTATTAACAAACTCAGGTTAGTTCATAATTGTTACAAGCTTTTATTTAGTTTGACCTGTCCCGGTGTCTGTAATGAAATCTTGCAAGTTACAATTGACCCAATTTCCAATTGAGCTGAAATTTTGCACATATGCCAGAGCTGATCTGATGATGGAACCGGTAGGTGGCCATGGGAACTCCGTAATAAAACGAGGCAATACCATCCATTTTGGGCTCGTCTGATTAGTCTTGACAAGTAATCTGGTTATAAATATAAAATATATGTGACTTAGAAAGAAATAACTAACTAGTTATTTAACATCATACACAGTAAACGAAAAAAAAAACTTTAATGCGACCCAAAGTAGATTTACTAGCGTCCGTAGCTTGTTTGCGTTTCACGAAGCTCCGTACTCCCATTAGTGTCTCGTATCCATACGATCATTAGTGTCAAGCACTAAAAGCTTACGCCAGTTATCTTTAGCCAAGGAAAGCAGGGTGAGGTCCTTATCCACCGCGAACACATCTCGATGCATTCCCACGTCGGCCTCTAGGAAATATTCCTTGAGAAATTTCGCGATTGTGGTTTCTTGGAGGGTCTTAGCTTTTGAAAAGCCTCAACTTCTACACTTTAGCGAGATAATAATATAGTCACATTACCAATGACCGTGGCTAATACATTCGATTCGTAGTAGCTTACAGATCTTCCTATTTAGGGCGTGGAGTTCGGTCTGAGTCCATTTGAGCATGCCGAAAGGGTACGTCAAAACCGTCAGAACTCACCCGTTAAAGGCACGCACCTTGTTTCCGCCTAATAGCAGGCTATTAATACTTTTTTCAGAAGGCAAAAGAAGCGCTCCTTCGTTCATTAATTTATTACGAAGTTCGATGAAATTTCGCACGTAAAATCCGTTAAGACGTAAAAAGGTACCAGACATGCAGACAGATGACTAGAGAGTCCGACGCAGTTAATTTCGTGTAGATAATATTAGGAGGTATGGTCTTTACGTGTCGCGGTACCACTTGGTCCCTGGTCCTGTGGGAGGTATGCGAGAGGTGGAAATAATGTAACTAAAATACCTCAAAGAAAGCAGCTTGAAGCGCCGCCCCCTTGAGCCTCATGATGAGGCTGTTCTTTGCGTCATGGATGCTGTAGACGGGCGTAATGAAATTCTTCTCCAAGCGAATAATGCTGAACAGCTCGTTGTTCAAGAACAGCTCCACCTTGAACTTAATAAAGAAGCCTCCGTCTGGACGGCGGAACGAGCAAATCTGAAAATGCAGGTTTATAATGTATTTCTACATGTCTGTAATTTACATGTTTAATTTACATGATAAAGGCACTTTTTATAAAACTTTCCTGTATTACGTACCTATGTAGTTTTGGTCTCAGCAGCCAAAATATAAAAATAATTAGGACTGGTGACTAAGGAGCAAGCGACGTATAGTTGTCCTGTGAACTAATATGTCCTGAGGTCGACCTTCAGTCTTCAGTAGTGCCTAATTTCCCATTGCTTGCGAATATTTTCGGTTTTAGTAAGTTAATGAACGCCTGCGTGCCTGTAGGTATAAACTACCTAATGGTACAACACTGAAACTAACTGATGGTTTCTTACAGATTATTCCTGACGAATAGCTACCACTAAAATAACGTAACAGTGGTGTCAGTTCACCGAAAATTAATTTACTTAACAAGAAACGATTGGCAAAAACATGATTTGTCATTTCATCATTATATAATAACACATTTCTCAAATAATTCACTTAAAAAAATAATTATCCGATAAACTTTTTTTTTATAACGTATTATTTGACAAACAACACAGTTCTCATTCTAACCTCATTCAGGTAACGTGTACTATAGTTTTGGAAATAGTTTACTATTACTATTATACTATCACCTAGCTACTGTTTCAATTGAAGGATTTCATTGATGACAGACAAATGGCCACTTTATGAGGTTCTGACTTCCTTGCTTCTACTGGCAAGGCGAAAATAATCCTAATAATATTATAAATGTGAATGTAAGTTTGTTTGTTACGCTTTCACGCGAAAACTACTCCACCGATCATCATGAAACTTGCTATACATATTCTTGGAGGTATTAGAAGTAACACAGGATACTTTTATGAAAAAAAAAAAAACATGTTTGGCAAGGATAATGGCACAAATTCATGAAATTATTGCATTGTCATCGGTCCTTGACAGGTGTGCAAAGTTTGAATGAAATCTGGTCGTTTAAAGTGGGTCAAAATCGCGCTATAAGGAGTCGGTTACAAACAAACAAACATACAAGTGAAGCTAATATAAAGCGTGTAATAAGAAAAGGACCCCATTAAAATTAGCATAATTAATAAAATATCGGATCTGTGTCTGCTAACCTTCCTCCCTGTTTTATCCACTCCGTCAAAGCTAAACGACCTGTTCTTTCCTCCTCGGAAGAAAGTGTCGGGGACGTTCTCGTTTAGGGTAAACAAGAGCTCCTCCCCAGCGCCGAGGACAGAGTAATTGTTGCCATCGTAGCCTCTAGTCGTCTGGTGGACCATGACAGTAGCCAGCTGTGACAGGCACTCCAGACCTGGAACTGTAATTTCGTTACTGATATCGTGTCGTCTTCAAAAGGTCACAAATTCAAGCGTGGCAGACATGTGCACTACCTAGCGCATCGCAACTTGGCGATAAACGAGATGCATAGCACTTCTTATGTTACTCTGCAAGTGGGACACTAAAGAAATCACTACGTGATTAGCGCAGGCTTGGATCGTTACACGGTGGGAGGACTGGGTGCGGGGGGCTCAGTTGAATTCTGCCAGGAGCTCTCCGCTTTTATTGGAGCTATTTAAAGGGTTAGCTTTCTGTAACCTAACAGATTTATACCGCGGCGAACCAGAAGCGGGTGAGTTCCCTGTGGCCGAAGAAAATAAAGGGAAATATATATTTTAGTAATATTATGTCAGAGAAATAGATTTTTGGTATTTTATATAGTAAACTAGCTTCCGCCAGCGGCTTCGCCCGCGTGAAAATTCAACCCTCCAATTCACCCTCTTAGGGATGGAATTTCAAAAAACCCTTTCTTAGTGGATAC
The DNA here is from genome assembly GCA_947507805.1 of Aporophyla nigra. Lineage (NCBI taxonomy): Eukaryota > Metazoa > Arthropoda > Insecta > Lepidoptera > Noctuidae > Aporophyla > Aporophyla nigra. Next base: position 27,186,779 of record OX382293.1, on the reverse strand, counting down.
CTACTCTTCACAAAGAACACACCCTCCAAATTTCATGTCTCTACAACCAGCGGTTTAGGCTGTGCGTTGATATATCAGTCAGTCAGTCAGTCAGTCAACCTAACAGATTTATACCGCGGCGAACCAGAAGCGGGTGAGTTGCCTGTGGCCGAAGAAAATAAAGGGAAAAATATATTTTAGTAATATCATGTCAGAGAAATAGATTTTTGGTATTTTATATACTAAATCAAGACAAGTTTTTTTTCACCGTTTATTTACATTTGATAAAAATATACAGCAGTGCAGTGGAGCAGTGGCGGCCTAGTGATAACGGCCGCGACTTACGAAAAAGTAGGTCGTGAGTTCAAATCCAAGCAGGTGCTTTACTTTTTAACCGACGAAAAAACGGAGGAGGTTTCTCAATTCAACCGTACCTATATTTTTTTTTTAATGTGTGTTCGCGGATAACTCGGTCGTTTATGAATCGATTCTGACGATTCTTTTTTTGTTGGAAAGGAGATATCCCAAGGGTGGTACCATGATAAGGAAACCAGGATCTGATGATGGCATCCCAGAAAAGTCGATGGGAGCCTTCGAAAACCGTAGTGGCGAGTAGTGCGTTTTTTTTTTTTTTTCTTTAAGTATCTTATAGCACTACTATTTAATGAAGGTCTGAAGTTGCTCTGATTATGAAGCCGAAAGTCAGTCGAGGGAACTCCTCAACGACTTACAGCAATTACCCCACCTTGATTCATTTCTATTGATGAAAACTTTGCACCCATATGGGTTATAAGTGCCATTACAGGTCTGATGATAAAGACCATAGACAGTTGAGGGAATTCCTCAACGACCACGCATAACTTTTTACATAGTAGTCCAATTGTGATAATTCTTTTTTTATTGGAAAGGGTTTACCCCGAAGTTGATCCCATATAAATTTGGAAAACAAAATCGACCTTTAGGTCGGAAAACAGGGGATTATTGAATGTTCACTCACTGATTGTAATGTATGACAACGCATAACTTTATACAGAGTAGTCCGATTTTGATAATTCTTTTTTTATTGGATATGGCATACCTTGCCAAGTATTATTTGTATAGTAGCTTCTGCCCGCAACTTCGTCCGCGTTAAATTTCTTGTTCCCCGACCCTTCCCGTCGCGTTGAATCGCCTACCCGCGCGATTATCCCCGTGTAAGCAACATTTTTCATTACTGTAATTTTATATAGCCTATAGCCTTTCTCGATAAATAGGCTACTCAACACAAAAAGAATTTTTCAATTTGGACCAGTAGTTCCTGAGATTACCGCGTTCAATCAAACAAATTCTTCAGCTTTATAATATTAGTATAGATTAAAGCCACAAAAAATATTAATAAAATAAAACTTTTAACAAAAAAATTAAACCGCCGAAAAACTGAAAAGCAAAAAATAATAAACGTTATTATTTTTTGCTTTTCAGTTTTTTCGGCGGTTTAATTTATTTGTTAAAAAGTTTTTTGTAAATTATTTCATCACCACTGCGCTCAAAACGGTGAAAGAAAACATCGTAAGGAAACCGTCATGTCTTAGAACCAAAAATTCGAAGACATGTGACATCTAGCAAGCCGCACTGGGCCCGCGTGATGGATTACGGCCCACTCCCTACGAGACGAGCCCTGTATCCCAACAGTGGGAACATTATAAGCTGCTGATGATAATAATATACAAGGTCAAATTAAATTTGCTGGCAATACTTTATCCACGTGTTGGGTATCGATTTCAAACACAAAGGAGATAAAAAAAAATAAGTATGGGTATAGAATGGGCAAAGTATTGTTAGCCATTATTGGCATTAGTCTGTGGAGCTTGACGGCCCTTTGACCATGATCTTTTTTCGCACTTTCTTGTCGTAGATAGGTGATCCATTTTATAACATCAGTAATTAATCTTTAAAAAAAACCGGCCAAGTGCGAGTCGGACTCGCGCACCCAGGGTTCTGTACAAACCTGCCGGGTTCCTACAAAGGTATTCACGGTTTATGCATAAGGTTTATGTTTATGAAATGAACTGATTTTTTTTTAAATTTTTATGTTTGAGTTGATTGAATTGAATGAAAGGTAAATATCGGTTTACGATTTATGACGTATTAAAAAAAAACTACTTACTAGATCTCGTTCAAACCAATTTTCGGTGGAAGTTTATATGGTAATGTACATCATATATTTTTTTAGTTTTATCATTCTCTTATTTTAGAAGTTACAGGGGGTGGGACACATTTTACCACTTTGGAAGTGTCTCTCGCGCAAACCATTCAGTTTAGATTTTTTTTTATTAGAAACCTCAATATAATTTTTGAAGACCTACCCATAGATACCCCACATGCATAGGTTTGATGAAAAAAAAATTGAGTTTCAGTTCTAAGTATGGGGAACCCCAAATTTTTTTTTTCTATTTTTAATAAAATAGGCCTCCCCCAAAAATTTGGGGGAGGCCTATGTCCAGCAGTGGACGTCTTTCCGCTGAAATGATGATGATGATGATGATTTTTAATACATCTACTTACCAAGTTCCAACAGCATACCTCTTATAGTTTCGGAAAAAAGTGGGCTGTGACATACGGACGGACAGACAGACAGACATGAAGAATCCATAAGGGTTCCGTTTCTTGCCATTTGGCAACGGAACCTAAAAAAAAATGGTTTGGTTTCATTACGTTTCGATAGAGAACTGCAAATTAGTCCACGGTTCATACGGTTTCTTTCACTGAGTTCATGTGGCACCTAAATATTGAGCTTTTTTGTACCCAAACTTCATGAAATGGGTTAAAACTATTTTGTGGTTAAGGGCCTTGGTCCGGTTTAATGCCGTAAAACGGTCACCTTATGAACCTATCTTCTCATTAACGGCTTGGTTTGAAGATTTGAAAAAAAAATATTTCTGCTATAGATTCATGTACATAATTTTTACAAGAGCACTTTTTTCGTAGGGTTAAAACCTTTGCTGTAAAAAAATATTTACGACAACCCAATTTTTTGGCTTATATTTCATACTCCTACTAAACAGCTTTGTTATTTGGAAATATTTTTACACATAAAAATAAACGGTTTTAGGCACTACGATTTTACAATAAAACATTGTAAATTAATCAAAATTTTGCAAAGAAATACCCCAATTTTAAGCCGTCAAGGGTAGAGGGGCTCTGCGCAGGCGCGGGCTGCAGTCGTGCATTAGCATTCAGACGGGAGGGCTGTGTCGCTCGCTGCTCCGCTCCAGCTATCGACCGACTACGCGCGACGTGTGTGTTAGTGTAAATACTTACGAATGTATTGTAACAGTGTGTGTTTATAGACTAGCTCCTTGCAGAGGAGTCGATTTGTTTGTGCGCGTGGACGCTTTATTAATGGTGGCATTTCTAAATACTTTTTTGTTTATATATTTTATTGTGTGAACTGTAACATAGTTTGTATTTAAATAAAAATGCCCAGGCAAAGAAAGTGTTTAATTTATTAGCGATTATCCTACAGTTATTGACTATTTCTGTTTTGTTGTAATTTTTAATTTTTAGTGTCTCCTTACCAAAACTGTGCGTTACAAAAACATTTTTTTTTTTTTTAATAATGTTAATATTTCTCATGTAAGTGAAATTTGTTTTTTATGGGAAATAAAGATATCTCTAACCCGAAAAGTTGTCTTTCTTTAATCAATCACATACCTGCATGTTTAAAGAAATATGTCCAGTATAAACATCAAATAGTTGCGTCTTTCTAAAGTATCAGCCATTGATCCACCATTCGGTACCTTTTACAGTCGTAGGCAAAAATACCGACTTTCGTCCGTCTCTGCATAATCTTTGGTCGTCGTTTTAGTTTAGCGCGCCGCCGCCACTCGTTACGTGTGTGCGGGAGTATGGAGCTTAGCTCCGCCCATATGCTCAAGGTTAACGAGGATACTATACACCTTAACCGCTTACTGTTGTACAAATCAGCTACCATGCTCCGCTTTTTCAAAAATGGCGTCGGATACCATAATTTTCCCTATTTTGTAATAAAACTTCAAGTGTAAGAATCGAATTTCTTCGTTACATTCTAGTTAGGTTCACTCATTTTGGCGGACAGAAAAACAATTGAAAAATGACGGGATATCGTTTTTACTTAATTTTTTTTTAAATATAATTTTTATAATGGTATCAAAACCAGCCAGATATAAAAATAACAGCCAGGTATAATACTTTTTATTTTTCTTTTTTAGAGTATCATCTTTTTAATGGTATCAAAACCAGCCAGATATAAACAGAACCGCCAAAGAGATTTGACTTACGTACGAAATACGAAAAAACTTATAAAGAAAAAGTTATAAGGGGCCCTAGGCGTACCAAATTTTCCGATGCCTGTAAGTGCAATGGTGACAATTTTCTTTTTAGGGTTCCGTACCAAAATGGTACAAAGGAACCCTTACGGTGAGACTCAGTCTGTATGTCCGTCTGTCTGTGACAGCTGGTTATGGAACTAATAAAATAAATAATGCACTAATAACTTGAAATTTGGAATAGTTTTAGATGACGTTTGCCCAACTATTTTGCAAATAAGAAAAAAAATAAAAATACGTATACTTTTGCCGAAAAAAAAATTATATTAAAAAAAAATCGAATTCTTTAAAAATCTTTCCTGTTACCATGCCCTAGTAGCCCACTAGGGCATGTGGGGTAACAGGAAAGATGCTATTTGCACATTTCCAAACATTCTTTATTTAGCCGCATAATTTCGACGGTAGACAAAAATGTAAAAAAAATTACCGCCCTCTATAATCTCCGAAGTTTCCATGGAGAAATTATGAAATTATTCTGTGTGATAGAAGTTTATGTAAAGATTACAGGAAAAATAAAACGATGTCTCTAAATAGCACACTTTTTCAGAAATCATCAACAAAAATTACATTAGTTCCTCTATCGGTCAAGAGATGGCGCTAACTGAAAACTGCAATACTATATGCAATAATATAATACTCACTATAAAATATTGTATTTATATATGATGGTACGGAACCGGTCCAGAGCATCCTCAGTGCGCGAGACTGAGTTTTTTTATATGTCGTTTATATGTCGAACATTTATTAACCTTTGCTAATATAAGTTCGACATGTCAAAAAAATGCCCATAACATTATCAGTATTATGTTATCACTTAATAACATTGCACCTATGTATTATTAGGAAGTGATGTAGAACTTACCGATGTCTAGGGCAGCAGCCATTGTTTACAAACAAACAAATGTAAAGTCAATACCGACACGACTACCTCTATATTAAAACAGATAGATATTTCATTATCATCGAGGTCACATTCACTAACTATTCTGCTGATTACGTCACTTAGCAACTATTTACATTACTTAACCAACACAAGATTTAAAACACAGTCCTTGAATGCACACTTTGAAACGACAATAACTTTTAAACACGAATTAATCGGGGTCAATTAAATTAATTATTAATAAAACTACGACTGCACTGAAGCCGGAATATTATTCTTTGCGCGACTATTCCGTCTAAGGCTGAACATCTGACTGGCGACTGACTGGCGCCTATCCACCAACAATATCTAGCTATAACTCGGTTCCTATATGTATACTTTTTGACGCTATTTACTACCCAACCAGGTATTGCTCCATTTTCAGGTCACATGTGGCTGGAAACAGACTCTACATTCATTTGGTTAAAACAAACCAAACGTTATTCTAATAACTAATACTTATTAGTAGAACGAGTTGATTGTATCGTATGCTGTGAAGGTCAAGTGCATGAAAACAGAAACAGTTTCGTTTCAGTTTGGATGACGCGATTACTATATTTGAACTTTACGAAATTAGGTAAGTAGGTACTCTTGTCATTATTATGGATCGCACGTCATATGTCATAGGCCACAAAATGTTGTGATAACTAACGATGCCATCGAACTAATGACCTTGAGCGTGTTTGGGGCTTTATGTGTGTTAGTTGGTCTCACCTAGTGTGCACAGTCTAGACGCTTGTTGCCAACCAAGCGATAGCAGTGTGTCGGTGCAGGCGGCGAGTGCTCATAAAATATTTATTTTTAAACTAGCTTTTGCCCGCGGCGTCGCGTAGTCCCTGTGGAGATCACTGATGTTCCACTATTATAAAGTATTCTATATTTTGATCACTACTGGAATAAAATAACCGCATATCCTACCTAACCCAGGTTATTGTCTATCCATGTGCAAAATTTTATCCAAATCCGCTCAGCAGTTTATACAACTAATCAGAACAAATACACACAGACCCACCGACAAACAGACAGAATTACTTTCGCTTTTATGGGATCGGATGACTTGGTTGATATTTTATCGTCCCTTCAGCCACGGTAATAATATTTCAGCGAACTCTTCATCGATATCCTTTTTTGTCCTCACTAGTCCACAAAGTGCTAATAGATTCCGATCTTTTAATTTATTGCTTTCAGTACGACTTACCCATTTATGGCCCCTTCTTCCTATTCAAATAAGTCCTTTTAAAAAAAAACAAATAAGTTTTAACACTTTAATATCTTTTTGAAAACAACCTCATAATTTTGGTAAATATAAACTTCATAAATTCAGTGTGCACCCTCTCTCACAACATCTAGTGACGCTTAAAAGAATAAATACTCATAATAAAGTTTATAGCATCGAAGTTTCGAAACCTAAAGCTAGATGGGGTTGTAATAAAAAATCTTTTCACTGAGAATTCCATGCCAACGTTACATTTTAGTTCAAGTTAAAATAAGGTATCTGCGGTAACGAAAAGACACGAAGAAATTCAGCCGCCGACGCGTCGCGTCGTTCTCGTATCCCAATGCGCTATTACTTCCTCTTCACTCTTTTTCATTATGCACGGCCCCTAAGCAGGGCCGAGCCGCCCCTGTGTGCGAAGTGTGCGGCGCACACAGGCGCCAAGACAATAGAGGCGCTGCCATCGAAATTATTTTTGTTACACTTACCCAACAACATATTCTTTGTAGGGGAGTATCGATAAGTAAGTAGGTACAATAGGCGCAACATATGCCTTGTAAATAACAAAACATAATTATAATGCGCTTATTGTACAAGTCTTCTAAGATAATTTTCACGTGTCGGGTTTAATATTACGCTTTAGGTTTTAGTTAACACTAGTTACGAGCTCAGCGTTAAAATCAAAAGAACCGCCGTGAGTTTGTTTGAATGAATTATGAACGTAACCCTATGCGATGCGTGCGAAGCAAGCGGGGTGGGGTGACGGGGATTCCCCGACTTTAAGGAACGAGAGTGCCAAAACAATTGAACAATCAGTCAATTGAAAGTGTGTGCAAGGTGCGCATTGACATTTTATAATAAGATTAAGTTCTAGCTCTAAAAACAATATATAGTTTGTGTGTTAGTGATTGTTTTAACGTGTTTTCATGAGTGATAGTACTCAAGATAAAAAAATTGAGAGGTGTCAAAGGACACCCGGATGGAACGAAGTTCCTTTTCAGGATTCATGATAGTTATAATTTTTTATTATTTATTATGTACAAAAAACCTGTATACACTCAACAAAAATATTCTCTCTCTCTCTCTCTCTCTCTCTCTAGCCCCTTTCGCAACGAGCGACAAAGAACTTCGTTCCAAAAAAAAAAATTGCACTCCGGGAGTGCCGGCAGAAGTGAAAACTTGATTATTAACGTTGAGCATGTTTGATATTTTGGAATGGTTAGGGAATAATTTGTTGTTCAATTTCCATATTTTAAGCACTTTATATTCACGAATTTTACGAATACACAACAATGTGATCACTACACAGACGGTCGAGCCATCAGCTGTCACCATCCATGGATGCGCGTGGCACGCTGTAACATAGACGAACATTCGCGCAAGCGCCCTGCGCCGCCTAAACGAAACAGTAGGCCCAGGCATACATTTTCGCCGCGCCGTAGAGAGGGGATAGCTGTCTACTCTCCATCCGTCCTACGCTTTTTCGATCAGGTCACGTGTCCTGACGCGAGTTTAAGATTTTATACCCATTACAGAAAAAGTGCTCAACGCCGCTAAAGAAGTTTTCACTTCAAAAATATACGATCGAATTGAGAAACCTCCTCCTTTTTTTGAAGTCGGTTAAAAAGTGTCGTTACAACTTTTTCTCTTAATTTTTTCCGTCTAGCCCCCTTTCGCAACATTGGAAGGAATTTCGTTCCAAAAAAAAAAAATAATTGTTAACAGAAATTAATAAGGGAAAGAAAACAAGAAGAAGAACGTGATAAAAATACAAATAAAATAAGTAAATATTTTACGGCTCTACCATTCACTTCCAAAGAATCATTAGAGACAGAAACCAGTCATTTATCGATGAAGATGTTATAAAATCTGATTCAAAAAAGGCTTCAAGTACGTGCTTTTTATGTAATTTTCTATACAAAATAAATATAACTTTCGTCTGTTAGTAATGTCAAAAAAAAACATTTTCTTTTTTAATTTCATTACAAGCCCTGCTCAGCTTGGGACTAAACGGTGGAGTTTGATTGTCGAGAAATATTCTTTTATTTATTTATTTTATCATACATAATTATTCATAGATAGATAAATCAGTTTATTCAGACAGGTAGATAGGTACTCATATGTCTTTGTTTGTCTGTGTTTAATTTAAGATGATGCCGACAAAGTTTCGTCCGTGCCTCTGCCTGATACACCATTGTCACCGCCAAGACAAGTATCGTCACCAATACCAACTTTTTCCAAAGATGACCCTGGACTCTGGTCAAAGGTTTTCAATGCTACTTTGATCCAGTATTTAATAGATAATCCTATTAAACAAATTAAACTGTATAATTTTCCGCGTGACTTTTCGGGGCGAAAATTTTCCGAGTATTATTATGAAAGGCATTTAGGAAACGGTGAAAAGTATCACAGAGAGTAGTAGTAGATCTGCTGTATTCAGTGTCCAAAAATGCGGTTTATTGCTTCTGTTGCAAGCTATTTGAATCAAAACAAAACAATAAATTCTGCGAGGGAATTAGTGATTGGCAACATCTAGCTTTGTATTGCAGCAGACGTGAGAAAAGTTCTGCTCATTTCAATAATTATAAAAAATGGACAGATTTATGTCACGCTCTTAAAAATAAAAACACTATTGATAGTATTCAACAAAAACTTTTAGGGGTTGAAAGAAAACGGTCAAAATGAACAAATAACAAAAAAACATAAGTTGAAACATGAAGATTCGTGAAAAAAAAGAGGCGCTTCATAGGTTTCGCACACAGGCGCTGTGGGGAGTCGGCGCTGCCCTGCCCCTAAGGGACGCAGCGTGATGTTAATAGCCTATAACCTTTCCCCAGAATTGGGCTTACAAATGCAAAAATATTTTTTCAAATCCGATTGTTAAGTAGTTCCAGTGATTACTACCTACAAATAAACTCACTCTTTATCATTAGTGTAGATCATGTAGATAGGTTACATACCTAAATTGTTTTTATGGAAGGTTGAACTATATAATCAAGGAAACATCACCATAATTTCAGCCGAAAGACGTCCACTGCTGGTCTCTCTCATCCAGCAGATTACTGCGGCCTTTACCAGCTCATCGGTCCACCTTGTGGGAGGCCTTACAAAGCTACGTCTTCCAGTACGCGGTCGCCACTACAAAACTTTCAGCCCCATCGGCCATTTGTTCTGTGAGCAATGTAACCTGGTGACTGCCAATTAAGTTTGGCAATTCTTCGTTACCTTGGTTCTTCTACGCAGCTCTAGGTACATTTATGATTCGATCACTTTGGGACATAATCGAGACGATATTGCGTAGCTTCCCGAATGCTGCCCAGCCGAGTCAGATTAGATGATTGACCTCTTTCTTGAAGGTGGGACAACCCAGCTGGACCATTCGTCCTAGGTAAACATAACCGTCTGCAACTGAGTATATTCTCCGATCTTCACGATGGTGTGACAGAGTTAGACATCACCTTCATTTTGCCCATGTTCATTTTAAGACCCACTCTTTTGGAAGCTCTACTGAGATCATTGAGCACTGTACTGTCCTCCATGGTCTCACTCATGACTACTATATCGTCGGCTTACTGAAGGTGAGCAATGTACTCGCCATTGATGTTGATGCCAACCCATCTCCAGTCCAGAACCTTGAAGACATCCTCCAGTGCAGCGTGAACAGTTTCGGAGAGATAAATTCTCCCTGTCTGTCTCCTCGCCACAGAAGGATAGGTTTCGAGGTTTGGTCGACACAGTAGCGTTTTCATGCAAACACTTCAACACTACGATGTACCAATAATAATCAATCTCTCCAATCACTGTTGGAGTGACTGAAGTTTTAAAACGAATGTTTCTTGTATTCATAACAATCATTATGATAATGGGATGTTTAATTGCAGCAAACAATTGTTGCGTTGAATCTTAGATAAGAGAAAACATTTATTAACAAGTGTTTTCAGTAAGTGCTTACATAAAAATACATATTAATACAAGATAAAAACATTAACAAGTTGTGAGATAACGCTCCGTCATTTGCCCTCGTGGAAGCTGAAGTCCTGGAAACAAAAAACAATGTCTCATAACTACATAGTGGGTCGTCAGAAGATACCTCCTTACCTAAATACGGCACCCTAAGTGCGTAACACAATGACAGTCGCAATCTAAATCATTTTTAACAATACCTATGACTAATCCATTGCCTCATATGTTCGCAAAATTTGTCTGTTCCACAACGTTACTAACGCAATGAATGTTGCTGAACTGTCAAAAAGCCATTGCTACGTAATTTGCCGGTCAGTGTAAAGCTGTATGTGGAATAAAATATGATTCGTGACCGTAACACGTACCCATGTATTAACTGAATTATAATCATCAAAATCAATATCAAAACCACCCTCTTAGTTCATTTAAATCTATTGAATGACTATTTCATGAAAAAGTTTTAAAATTTCGCTGGCTACCTTGGAGCTTACAATGTAAGCTCGTTTAAGTAACCAAAAGATAATCGTAAACACACTTACAATAAAAACACACGCTACGATGACAGCTAGCTTGAACTGCACAGCGAGATCAATTGGGAAGCTGATGATGTAATCATCATTGAACGAGAACATCTCGTCGCTGAAACCACGAGACTTCTTTTGGAGGCCGCCTATGGGGGTCTTGGTGTTTGTCTGCAGCTGGAATTAAAGATTTTATTTTATAGTCTACATATTAGCTTTCAGCCGCAACTTCGTCCGCGTGGCAATTCAAAAATGATCGCACGGGATTATACGTTCGGTATAAAAAAGTATCTATTTTATGTTTAGATACAAGATAAGATACAATATATGTTTTTTTGCTAAAACATGAGTATACACATAAATGCAAGATGTTACATAAAACTTCAATTGATTCACTGTCATGTTTTGCCTTAATGGCGTACAAAATATAACTGATTAAGGAAAATCTAAATAACGATAACACTATTTACTCATCCATGCATTATAACAACAATTAACGGTCAAAAGTTCTGAACTGCATAATGTCAAAATTGGTTTGTTACCTATGTAATTATAGTCAAATATGCGTTTAATAATGTAGTCAAAAACTTTTTACAAAAAATAATAGTTTAAAAAAACTAAAAAACACGCTTCCATTGAAAACCAAACTAAAAAGTACAGAATAATGGAAAAAAGCGTGGGGTGCTTTTTTTAAGGTATTTTTTTATTGATATCAGGCACCCCACGCTTTTTTCCATTATTTTGTACTTTTTAGTTTGGGTTTACAAAATACAGTCGAATTGATAACCTCCTAGTCCCTTTATTTATTGCGGATACTTCTCTGAACGAAAATAAGGGATATGGGTCTCAATAATTGCATAAGCTCTTTATTTTCTTTTTTGAACAGTGGTCTATCTGTAGAAATTTTGAATCCCTCAGGAAAAATGCGCCTTCATGCAAAGATTAATTATAGACTTAAGTGTGTACATATTTCTCCCACTACTAATTTTATAACTTTTGTTGATAGACCGTCATATCCTACGCTGTTTATCTTTTTCAATGTTTTATAATTTTGAAAACTTCGATCAACAAACATGGGATCTTAAAAATAGAATCTTCTCTTTTTACACGCTTTATATTAGCTTCACTTGTATGTTTGTATGTTTGTATATTTGTATGTTTGTATATTTGTATGTTTGTTTGTAACCGACTTCTTATAGTGCGATTTTGACCCACTTTAAACGACCAGATTTCATTCAAACTTTGCACACCTGTCAAGGACTGATGACAATGCAATAATTTCATAAATTTGTGCCATTATCCTTGCCAGGGTTACCAGGATAGCAAAAAAACTGTCACAAACTACGCTAACATACGTCTCAAAATTCGAAATACCCTAAAAAATAGAAAATAAATAATAGTTTAAAAAAACTAAAAAACACGCTTCCATGGAAAACCAAACTAAAAAGTACAAAATAATGGAAAAAAAGCGTGGGGTGCCTGATATCAATAAAAAATACCTTAAAAGCACCCCACGCTTTTTTTCCATTATTTTGTACTTTTTAGTTTGGTTTTCCATGGAAGCGTGTTTTTTAGTTTTTTTTAAACTATTATTTATTTGAATCAATGATGTGAATGTGACATTTATCCCAAAGCCAGATATTGGGTTTATTTAGCCAAGTCATGGTCCTGTTTGCGAAATCCATTCAGCCGTTAAGACGTGCAAAGGTAATAGACATACTGACAGGCAGACGGACAAAGAGTCCTACACAGTTACTTTCGCACTGATAATACTGGTATGATTGTCTTTACGTATCGCGGTTCCAATGGGTCCCGCTACTCCCCGAGACCTTTGGGAGGCATGAGAAGGGCGGATGTAGTGTAACTTAATTACCTCAAAGTAACCAGTGTGAGATATCCTCCCCTTGAGCCTGATGGTGGGGATGTCCTGTGCGTCGTGGATGCTGAAGATGGGCGTCATGAAAGTCTTCTTCAGGTGGACAATGCTAATCAGCTCCTCGTTCATGAACAGCTCCACCTGATCCGCAATAAATATGCGTCCAACTGGACGGAGGAACGAGCATACCTGGAAATGCAGACTAATAAGGAAAATGAATTGTGTCACACTAAGTTGTTAGTTAAATAAACGAAAGAATAATTGAATCGAATAATAAAATAACGCAATATTTTTTATTTCCAGAAAAAAATATTAGACCATAGAGGATAATAATGTAGCCAGTCATTAGCTAATTATACAACGTGTACAGCCTTGCGTCACTGCGTTGTGGGTTATATTTTTGATAGGAATAGCGCGTTTCTAGCGTGCAGTCTTGAAGGTACTGCCTTCTTTTAACTTCAGAACCTTCTCTCCACTCTTGTTTATGGCAAGAGGCGCAGCTGCTTAGCGTCAAAAAGTATTTAAACTTATATGAGTCTACGGAGATATTAGCTCTCAGTATTTGCCAAAAACAAACAAAAGAACAAATTGATATTCTGCTTCATGGGCAACGAGCAAACTCGCCGGAAAGCACCATAACAGTATAGTGCCACGCGTCAACAGCTTTAGCTAATTCTAATTAGTAGTAGTACTAGAGAGACGTACCTAGTAGTTAGAGACGTGAGCAATTTCCGGATTAAAAAGAAAATCTTACTTTAGCTTGAAAGTTATAGCTATGATCATACTGAAAACCTTATCAGTAATCTCATCTGGCGGACAGACACAGAGTACACTCACTCATCACATATATGCATATACATGTTACCCCCTATTCTAAAACAGAATGTTTTAAAATGATAATGATGACCACTTCATTGTTTTGTTCAAATGTTAACATTCATTTCAAATTTCTTTTAATTTATAATGTTTATAGTCTATGCCTTCTCATTCTGTTCTCTTGAGGAACCTCGACCTCTATCATGTCTCAGCTTAGGAGTCGAGTATTCTACTTCATGCAAAGTGAAGTTCAGAAATAGATTACTATTGCTACTATTTCAATTGATAGATTTATTTTATAAAATGCAAACGGCCTCTTTATGCGGGTCTCCATCCTCCCAATGGAGAGGCGAACATAATATGAAAATAACAAAAAAAATAAACATTTAAAGGCTCGTGCAGACTAGCGCGACGCAAAGTCGCGCGCGATTCGGCAATTTATATCCGTATAACAATTTCTATGAAGAACGGGCGCGCGCGTTTTCGCGTCGTCACGCATGTCTGAATTTGTATAGTCGGATCTATATCTCCTCACCTTCCTCCCCATGTTATCTACTCCATCAAAACTAAACGCCCTGCGGCTTCCACCTCGAAAAAAGGTGTCAGGGACGTTCTCGTGCAGGGTTAACAGGAGCTCCTCCCCAGCGCCGAGGACGGAGTAATTGTTGCCGTTGTAGCCTGAACTCGTCTGGTGCACCATAATGGTAGCCATTTGTGACAGGCGCTCTAGACCTGGAACTGTGATTTTACGTTAAATAAGAACATTTATAACTCCAATCGTGCATTATACAAATAACAGATAAAATGCGACTCTAATATCGCCTAATATTATAAGTATTTTCTTCTATCTTAACATAGGTATATGTTAACGACGAATATCCCCGTATGCACTGTGCCAGTGCACCCAAGGACATCCTCCGGTTGCTGTTGGACTATTACAGGATATGGAAACAAAGATATTGGACTATGTATTTGGATGGCTAAAATGGACTGGTTACCAAGAACTATGGGAGCCTATGGCCCCTGCCGCATCAATGTTTTGTAAATACACGGATTAAATAGCAGAGGGTGACTTGCACCCTCAATAATAGGCCCCAGAAACCGTCGCTGGCACATAGTGACGCACCGACAAGGGGGCAACACTTCCTGAGGTGCTTGAGAAGTGGAGAGGTATTCCACGGCTTTCAGAACAATCCCAGAGCCCGGAAGATGTTTAAGATCCCTACGAGCACTTACTGGAATACTTCCTTTCCCCGAGCACGTTTGCTCTTGCGAATCTCCACTCAAGCCGGCCAATAAAGGCAAGAATGAGGTGGGAGCTTTGAACCTCTTCAGTGTTCACTCCAGCCGGCCAATAAAGGCAAGCCAGAGATGAGGAACAAGAATTCTCCCGGGAGATAGGGTCCGTGGGGTCGCTACTGCCCAACAGCACGCAACATGCTGCCCTGCGGGTTATTAGTATTATCATTTATCAGTTTATCACTTAACATCATTGTACCTTTTACTAGGTCATTCATGTGTAACTCACCTTTGGCTTCAGCACCAGCCATTGTTTAAAACCAATCAAACAAATCTAAAATTAACACAATAATTTACTAGTCAATAGTTTTGTCAAAAAACAGAAAAAGTTAAAGTTAACTAGGTATAAGGCGGCTAATGAAGTATCATTCACAATTTAAACATTTTGCCGATTAGAAGTCGCAAAACAAGATTTATAACAAGGACAATTTGAGACGATAATAACTTATATCCACGAATTTATATGGGTCAAATAAAACAAGCTATTCACGAAACAAAAATTTGCGCGACTGTCCTCTGCAAGGCCAGACGTCTGACTGGCGAATTATTAGCGTCTCTAGTGCCTATACCACATGGTTCATAATATGTTGATACTAGAGACGAGATTGACAAGAATATGAATTCATATCATGTCTTATATTATAGTCACCATGCATATTAATTCTAGCCTAATATTCCAGCCCCTTGTGGCATAAAAAGCACTTTGTAATTGCATGCATTTCGTTGAAACATACATAGGCGTGGTTAGCTAACAAAACGTCATTCGCATATTTACGTACGAGCGTTGATCGTGCTCACACATGAAGGTCAAGTGCATCAAAACAAATATATTTTTGAACAGTTTCGTTTCAATATGGATGACGCGATTAATAGGTATACAGAAGTCAACCACAAGAACGTAACCTTGGATGCGTTTCGGCCGCATTGGGCGTGGTAGGGAGTCCCACCTTGTATGACCTGTCTAGACGCTTGTTGCCAACCGCACGAGCGCAGTTGTGTTTACTTATTTATTGATATGACACTTTAATGACTGAAGGCTTCTTTAGACAAGCGAAGCGACAGCGCGACGCGACTCTTGTAGAACAATTCAAATTAAGTTTTCATAGAAATTGTTCTACGAAAGTCGCGTCACGCCGTGCGCAGTAGCGTCGCGCCTGATTGCGGAAGCCTTTACTCACTAGAATATACACTAACAAATCATTAGTAGTTTTAGATATTGTGAGAAGCTATGTCACCTATAGAAGTGCACAGCACTAGCAGAGACCTTATGGTTAAAGGACGTGTCGATACTATAAGATGAGTGTTGCTGCGGGCATGGCGAGTCATGAGTGCTCTTAAGGTTTCCATTTCCATTCTCAAGAAGTTAGTCCGAGTACACACAGACCTAAAAATATCATGGTGGGAGTTTTTCGCGGACTGTATCTTCAAGGCACTGCTAGTAGTAGTAATCAGCCTGTGTTTTCCCACTGCAAGCCAAAGGATGGGAGGCCTTTGGCTTCCTTTATTCACTAAACTCTATCCTGAACAAATAAGGACGAATCCCTGGTGAAAGACCACCACAACATGGGTCCCCGGAATCGTCATACGGCAACGCGGAAGATCCAGGCATAGTTGGCGGGACGACCTCGACGCCTACATGAGGAATTCGTCCTTATAAATTAGTCCTTAGATGCCATGTGGGCACATTGCATCTAACATGCGGCAACCGTGTCCGGCCCATTCCAATTTGAACTTGGCTGCTTTTTGGGTGACGTCTATGATTTACGATTTTTAATATATACAAATAAATAAAATTGGAATGTCTGTTTTTAATATTAAGATAACCACTTTTTACTAAGTGTATATGGATGTATACACGGTACACATATACCAAAACAACATTTTTTACAATTTTTGTCTGTCTGTCTGTTTGTTCCGGCTAATCTCTTAAATGGTTGGACTGATTTTGACAGGACTTTCACTGGCAGATAGCTGATGTAACAAGGAGTAATTTAGGCTACTTTTAGAAAGATTCTTTTATTTTAGAAAAAAATAACTGTCTTCGAAAACTACGGTGACATACGTCATAAACTACGCTGAAATACGTCTCAAAATTCGAAAAACCCAGGCTGAATCCTACGAAATAGATCAAAATAATGTACTACAGTATTATACACCTTAAAAAAGCCTACAAGAATGTCGCAATGGTATATGTCTATCTCTTAGGGATAACCCACAATAACCATTTTTTATCTTTTACTTTTTACGAGAAATAAGGGCTTATTTACGAAGCGATTTTAAGCAATACAGCATTAATCCTTATCCAATTAAGTACCTTAAATACATTGTGCATTTAATATAGATCAATATGGCCCTTCACGGCATGTAATTTAAATGAATATCTTAGAAGATATTAGAGATTTAAAAAGCGGGCGCAGAGCGCGTTGTCAGCGGCCGGGTAGTACAGGATAAGTAGGATTGTAATTCATATTACTTTGGCTTCATAGTAATTGCGAATATCATGTGTGTTCATTATACTCAAAATAAACCTAATAGTATTATTCCAAGTAAGAGACCGGGAAATGGCTTAGATGTTTAGATTTTTGGATGTTTGTTTCTCAATGATGCAAAGACGGCCAAACGGATTTAGATCGAATTTGGCATAAAGATATATTATATCATGGATACGTAACAGATAGGATACCTACTTTATCCCGGTAGTAGGTTCCGGGTGATATTTTCCGACAGCTATACGGGCCAAGCCACTGGCAAAAGTACTATTCCTATAATTATGTTCGGTGTCTGGTAAATGATTGAGTGTCTGTATAGGTAAAATAGGAGCGTTAAGAAAAACCAGGAAGACATATTCAACTAAACCAAGCCCTATGTCGCAGTCGTCTTACTCTGAATACTATTACTCTTATTTTAAAAACACCAACACACATGATGTTCTCATAAACTATGAATCCTAAGTAATATCAATTATAATCCTACTACTACTAATATTATAAATGTGAAAATATGTATGATTGGGTGTTTGTTTCTCAATCACGCAAAAATGGCTGAATGGATCTGGATCGAAAATAGCACACAGAGTCTATATTACCTATATAACCTGGAATAACACATTCTTATCGCGGTAGTACGTTCTCTTGCATTAATTTCCGACTTCCACGCGGGCGAAGCCGCGGGCAAAAGCTAGTAAAACATATAGGTAAGTACATACTTAAAGTAAAGTAAAGTAAATTTAACGTAGTTTTAGATTTAAAAGTATTTTCTGATGAAATGGTGTAAAACCATTTGTTCGAGGGTCTGGTTGACGTAATTTGCAGTTTCCACGGCAGCGACTTCGTTCTCCAGGTCTGACTGGAACGCTTCAGATCCTAACATAGTTTGGAGCATGCTTGGACGGAGCCTAGACTTCATGAAACGACTTCACCCGAGAGAAATTAATATTCAGAGAGCCTAGGACAAGTCTGTGATCACTGCCGGTATTGAACCTGTTGATCATCGAGACATCTCTGAATGTATCCTTCTTCCGTTATGATGAAGTCTATCTCATTTTTGTCATAGTGTCGGAGCTACGCCACGTCCACTTCCTTTGGAGCTGTTTCTTACAGAAGGAATTCATCAACCCATAGGTTCCTATTACCGATTCACTGCAATGCTGTTTTCTCACTTTATCGTTAAAATCTCCCACGAGAACGTTGTAGTGGGCCTTACAGGTAGAATGCAAGGCCTTGGAAATGTCTTCGTACATTTCCTCCACTTCGTCATCCGAGTGTGCCGAGGTCGGTGCGTAAACCTGAACAACCTTGAGGCTTTACCACTTGGCTAGTTAAACTACGAGGTATGCTACCCTGTTCGAGACACTGGAGACTTCCATAACATTGTCACGAAGGATGTGTTTATCAGGAACACGACTCTGCCTTGTGATAGCTGGTTCGATTCGATTCGTCACATGGGCGTAAAGTGAAAATTTTACACTGTTCTTTACTTTCCTCTTATACAATTGTTCTTGTAGTAACGAAACAGCCAAACCCACATATTTTGACTAAGGTATAGAGTTTGTGAAGGTAGGACTTGTAGAGATAGAAGCTTGGCTATACATGAGATCTGATAACTTTTTGGCAGTGCAAGCCAATGGTCTCGTCTTGGCAACATCTTACATGAAAATGTTTTTGGTGGGATCATATTTTCGGTAAGGTTGTGTTTATGACTAGTATTTGAATGTATCTATACTTAATTTCGATTTCATATTATTGTAAGCCCGCTGCATAATTTAGTTTGTCAATAGAATTTTAGCTATTATTTATTTTGTTGACTTTTTACCAGATTATTATGCAACAACAAAATAAAAGAAACAATTAATATTTAACATAGTTTTAATAGAACATTTTTTTAAACATTTATGTCATGGCACATTAAGGTACAACATATTTCGCCTCCTATATTTTAGCATAGTTTAGATAACTAAGTCTAAGCAAACCCAAGTAAATTAGTACCTACCTACCTACCTTAACTTAATTTATGTAAAGCTGCATCATAATATCAAGGCATATACTGTGTCCCGTGACTTTGTCGTAATTCTAGTAGAGGCACATACAAAATTAAAGAGGTCCTATTGTTTAAAAGAAATACTATAAAATCTAAAAAACTTATGAATCGTGATTACGAACGTAACCATAGTATTCAATTAAAATTATAAGAGCAAAAGTAGTTTCAGACGAAACATTAAACTGGTACGAACTGAGAAATAGCCCAGGAGCAAAATCGGGAAAAAATTATCAAGAGCTTTTTTTATTTGTGAAAACAAACAGTTACACATTACAATTTTATAGAAAAATTTGATCTACAGAGTGAGTAAATCTGTAACCCACAACATTTCTGCCAGGGTCGCGAGATTGTTCGAAAGAGACACCGTGACCCTGGCACTTGAGCAACTGAAGGAACACGGGTGGGTTTTAGTCAGTAAAAGTCTGACACGCCCTCCCGCTCCGCCCAAGAGCGGGAGACGTCATTTGAAGATTTCCCATCCAAAAAAAAAACGCACGACATTTTCCACATATTATAAAAACAAGTTATAAAATAATGCTACTCATGGAGTTATCAATAGTCAGCTGATATAAACATAGTACTTAGTCTTTTACTAATAAATGCATATGGTAGTTAGTTAGTCGCTGGTCCAGCTCCAAAGAGTAACAGTGTAACAGTGGGCATTTCTGTGACATAATCATCTGCATAGTCTATTTTTGTAACCGTGTTGGGTTGGGCTCGGTTTCCAGTCTAAATGAATACAGGTGAATACCAGAATTTTTCATGGAGTGACTGCCAGACTTTCTATTTCACCTCCACAATTCAATTACTGGGTAACAATTAAAACTGGTCGTCAGAATTTCGGGATCCTTACCACTTCATCATCATTATAATATTCTGTTAGCTTCTGCTCTTCAAGAGGGAGTGGTCTGCAATCTAGCACGCGGGCCCAGTGCGGGTTGGAAGATGTCACATGCTTTTGAATTGTTGGTTCATTCTAGGACATGCCGGTTTCCTCACGATGTTTTCCTTCATTCTCTTGAGAGACCTGTCTACTCACTCTGATAAAATGACAAATAGAATGAATAGACTAACACGAAACAACAAAACGTTTACTTAAAATAGACATGGAGAAAACGTCAATTGTAAATTACATTTTTTTTTAACTTATTTCAGACAAAAACGTCCATAGGCAAGGCAAGGTTGCTAGTAACAAAGATTTAATAAAAAATTAAATATCGACTCCATCATAATTTTTTTCTTTGACTTTCTTTTTGACTTTTTTTCTTCTTCTTTATTTGATTTTTTATTTGGTTTTTTTTAAATATTTTTTATAGATATGAAATCACAGGTTTATATTTATAAGAAGACAAAGAAGACTGCACCGCGATAAGTGTAACATGTTGTAGGCACATACAGATCAAGGTACAAATATTAACAAACTGCCCATATAGAATGCATAGAGAAACAGCACATGAAATAGCGATACAGCACAAGATGCCATGTAACTTCGTAGTTAAGATAAATAATGTATTCTCTTTCACACTGAACCCGCACACTTTTTGGAGATTCTTTTCAGATAAAGAAACACATAAGCAAATATTTAAACTAAATACTTAAGAGTACAATGAAACAAAAAACGAATCGTAAACATTTGTGCGGCAGCGCTCCGTCATCGCCTGGACTCGTAGAATCTGAAGTCCTGGAGTAGAGAGAAAGCAAGCGTTTAGTAACAGAGATACACGACGCTACTTTTTCATGCTATAATATAGCAAGTTGGTGTTAGTAAGTTGCAAATATCATTTATTTATTTGATTTGACTTTGTGTTGAAGAGTATTTATTATTCACGAGCTTTTGCCAGTGGCTTCGTCCGCATATTATACATATAAACCTTCCTCTTGAATCACTCTATCTAATAAAAAAACCGCATCAAAATCCGTTGCGTAGTTATAAAGATCTAAGCATACATAGGGACAGACAGCGGGAAGTGACTTTATTGTATACAATGTAGTGATTATCATCTCCTTGTCCTTATCCCAGATTGCTATATATTTGAAAAATTCGCTCACTCGGCAGCGTAAATATCGTAATGTATTTCAAATTCTGAGTGACAAACTTACAATGAGAACGCAGGCTGCGATGACAGCCAGCTTCAAGTGCAGAGCGAGATCAGCGGGGAAGGTGATGACGTAGTCATCGTTACGGGAGAGCATCTCGTTGCGCCACCCGCGATTCTTCTTCAGGACACCGCCGATAACAGACTTAGTTTTTGTGAGCAGCTGGAATCGGACAGAATAATTTTACTATGGAGGAAGCGGTTTCTAAAGCCAGGTAGAGGGTTTGTAGTTTACCGCCGTCTGTCGGAACAGGTCAACTCAAAGCTGCAATAGCTCTTCTAAAAGCCCTTCCGAACATGGACCTCCACCCTAATTGCGAAACGCACAATTTATCGGAATCTGAATGGGCTTAAAGATTATTTCTAAACCATTGCGTCATTTGTTCGAATAAATTGTTGGCTCAGCAACGTAAACAACGTATTAAACCAATTCCTACCGATAAAAAGTTCCGCAATTACCCCTCTGCTTTGTTAGATTTGCATAATATTATAATAATATCAAATGAGCTCTGAGTTTTTTGGCATTCCTTCTCAGGAGTTGATCGCGAGTTAGCTAGGAGATGCTGGCGCCATCTAGTTTTAAAATAATGACCAAAAAATCTACGATCTACCTGCAAAAATAAACATAATTTCATTACTTGATAGTTAGGAGGGCTAGCCAATAACTGCCCCTTGAGCCTGAGCATGGGGCAGTCTTGGGCGTCGTTGATGCTGAAGGCCGGCGACAAGAAGGTAGACTCCATGCGGACCACGCTGATCACCTCGTCATTCATGGACAGCTCGATCTTGTCCGATAAGGACATGCCTGGGCGACGGAACGAGACCACCTGGAAATGTAACAAATTGATAAATAGGACGTAATCTTAAAATTCACAGAAAAGAACAACTTTAGATTATCCCCCAGTAGGGACAAAGGAAAAGTCCTATAATCTGATGGAACTACAAATCTAAAAATTACCCTTGTGACTTATGTGGAACATTCTGCGAAAAATCATTGTCTGCTCACCTTCGTCCCGGTGTTATCCACGCCGTGCATGTGAAAACCCCTACGGTTTCCACCGGAGAAAATGGGGTTTCCATGGTCTTCCTCGATCAGGTTGAACAGGACCACCTCTTCACCGAAGACTGCGTAGGTATTGCCTTTGTTGCTTGAAACCCTCTGGTTGATGATGACGGTGTCGAGGTGAGTCAGGCGCTCGAGACCTGGAAGTGAAATGGTATAGCTATCAATCAACATGTCATATGTTCCCTTTATTCATGACATGATACCCGAATCAGCCCGATTTTTTGGAGTCTCACATCAGCAGGCTCGCTTATAGCAGGCTACATTTTGGGATAAGGATATATGGCTATTCGGCTTATAGGATACCGGATATCCGGGCAAGCTAGTATCCGTTACATCACTAGTTAACATAACATGTTATCGTTATTTATATCAAAGACCCATACAAATAACTGCATAAATGAATTTACCGCCAAAAATATTAACAACCGAAGATAATATGTAGAACAGAATCCTATTTGTAGCCGAGCAAAATAATTACAATTTCGGATTTAGGTTAAATCCGAAATTGTTATCTAGCAATTTCCGTTTAGTAGTCCCTTGACTCGACTAAGCTCTTGCACTCTACTAAATCTGTGCACTCTACCTCCCTAACTGTTAGCCGTTTGCAAATGCAAATAGCGTCACTCAAACATGAAATATATGTTTTAAATTTAAATATTTGATTATTTGCAAAAGTAAGTAGGTAGGTAAATAACCCCATATTAAAACTAAAATTATGACTTACCGGAGTCAGCAGAAGCCATTGTTTCCAAGCAAACAAATCAAAAATCAAACGCGATAAACACTGACACCTAATTTCATTAAAATGATTAAAAACACTAACAAATTATGTTTGAAAAAAACACAGTGACTAACAACTTTTTTAACTGGTTAAATACGCACGAATTATAAATCAGACAAATTAGGATAATATGAAACAGTGGGGTCAAACGATGCAAACAAGCCTAAAAATATTAGATATTATTCTGTGAGCTGAAATGACCGGGTTGCGAAGCGACTGTTATACCCAAGGCCAGACGCTTGACTGGCAGTCTGGCGCCTGGCCGCCTATACCATAGTCTCCTCACCACTTCCAGTGGCTATAACACGTGTACTAATACTTATACTGTCTTACTCTTAACTGTCTGCTCTAGCGTCTAGTCGTAACAGTAACGCACAGCACGAGTAATAGCGAACATTATTCGACAAATAATAAGTACCGAGAGTTTCTTGTGCTCCTTTGAGAAGGTCAAGTTCAAGTGCATTGCCAGCACAGTACAGTCGAAAATAACATTATACTGTAGTTAGGTAGACATAGCCACTAAATTCGTTTGTAACTTACAACGCCCTTGGTGGTGGGCAAGTTGTGTGTGCATCTTCATTCTGACAAACTCGCAAGCAGTCTATTCACCGCATATATCTCTTCCTATTCTCAGAAGTTACGAATGTCATCGAAGTGCAGCAGATACTCCATAATAAGCGATCTTCTACGTAGTTATCACATTAAACCGGTGACCTTGGCAATAATCATATTTTTTATGATATCACCCACAAGGCTATTTGCAAATATATAATTTCGTTTCTGTGTTGTGATAAACTAGTTACATCATTTTATTTATTACTAGCTGACCTGTGCCCACTTCGTTGGGCGGTAAAGGGTTTTGTTTTTATTGCATACCAGCTTCTGCCAGTGACTTCCTCCGCGATAAATTTTTTGTTCCCCCGACCCTTCCCGTCGCGTTGAATCGCATACCCGTGCAATTTTCCCCGTTTTAGTAACATTTTTCATTACTGCTCCGCTCCTCTTGGTTTTAGCGTGATTTTATATAGCCTATAGCCTTCCTCAATAAATAGGCTACCCAACACAGAAAGAATTTTTCAATTCGGACCAGTAGTTCCGGAGATTACCCCCTACATACAAACTTATAAACTTACAAACAAATGTTACCTCTTTATAATATTAGTATAGACATGCTTTATATTAGCTTCACTTGTATGTTTGTTTGTATGCTTGTTTGTAACCGACTCCATATAGCGCGATTTTGACCCACTTAAACTCTGTAAAAGTCTTAAAGTCTTAAACTCTGTAGATTTATCGAGGACCGATGACAATACTATAATTTCATAAAGTGCCATTATCCTTGTTTCACATACATACATTACATATTGTACATAAACTCACGCCTTTCCCCATGGTGGTAGGCAGAAACTACGGAACGCCACCTGCTACGATCCTTACATACTCCTTTTGCCTCGTTTATGTTATTCAATTGATCATACACACACGCCGGTTGCGAGTACTACACACCTGACCTTTCTGAAGAACATCACCAATAAGGTCACTATATGTTCTCCTAGGGCGTCCCCTCCCGGTGTTTCCACTCACATCTGCCTCGTAAATACCTTTTGTAAGCCGTCCTTCATTCATCCCCTCAACATGACCAAACCATCTAAGCATACTTTTTTTAATTTTATCATAACGTCTACTTTTAAACCACATCGTTGTCTTATCACATCATTCCTCAGCCTATCATTCGTAGGCGTCACACCACACATGCTTCGCAACGAACGCATTGCCACAGCATTAATTCTGCTTCCATGCTTCCTTTGCCAAACCCAACATTCACTTCCATACATAAGCGTAGGTACCAGTACACCATTGTGAACAGCCAGTCGAGTCTTTTCGGACATTAATTGGTTGGTCACAATCGCATGTATCGCACCGTTTACTTATTTTCCCGCATTTACTCTTTTTTCCACATCTTTATCAATCTTTCCATCCCTTGTAAACAAACTCCCCAAATATACGAACTCACTTACTTGCTCCACACTCTTATCATTTATTTTTACATCACATACCGATACGTTTTCTTCTCTTTCAAACACCATGACCTTTGTCTTATTCACATTTATATTCATCCCCTTCATCTTTGTTAATTTTATTTATTCTTTATTAGATTGTTAGGTACATACATACTTAAAAATATTAAAACTTTTATTAGCATTCACGGAAGGTTCAAGTTCAGGTTCAGGTGTAGGTCCAGGCAGACCTTTCTTTCAGACAGAGGAGCCGGCGCGTTGTATGACGCGCGCCTCCCTGCCAGGGTACTAGCGGATTTGTTCGAAAGAAATACCGTGGCGCTGGCACTGGCAACAGAAGGAACATGGATAGATTTAACTCAGTAAAATTCTGAAACGCCCTCCCGCTCCGCCTAGAGCGGGACACGTCATTTGACGATTTCCCACGCAGGAAAACAAAAAAAAAGGCAGACCTTTCTTAGCCTTCAAATTCTCACACTTTTACTTCCAACAGCAAAATAATACAAAAAATTAATATTTAAGTCAGTTTTAATAGAATATTTATCAAACCATTTACATATTTTAACTTAAGACATGTTTGTAAATATTATGGAAAATATAAAAAAAACAGCTTTGTTAGGAAGCTATCAATCTCCTCGGTTATTCATTCTTGTGTTGCTAGTGCGACATCTAGTAGCAATTACAAGAACTAATAAAGGCTCATTGCTTATGTCAAAGGTACAAGTCACATTCAAAAATCTTCTAAAATAAAATGGCACTGTTTCAAAAAATGTTTTATTAGATAACACCATCTATTTTAAAAAGTTACAAGGAATAAATGCGTCATCTTTAAATAATATGTTAATAAAGTTGTAAATACATTTACATGAGTAATAACAGCTATTTAAAATCGTCTCCTATGTATTAACTTGGTTCTAGTATCTATGTTTAAGAAAACCTAAGTACTTTAGATAGGTAGGTACCTACCTACACGGTCTTCATGTTTTGCATCAAAACATCAAGGCATACACATTGTCTCCGTGTCTCGTGACTTCACTTAATTATAATAGAGTAAGCATGTAAAAAATAAAAGTCTTATTGCTAAAAAAAATACAATAAAACCCCACTTAAAACTAACAAACTTATAAATACGTATTCACCAGTTAAAAATTATAGCATTAAGAGGTACGAACTGAGGAAGTAGCCCAGGAATAGATTTGGGAAGATAGTATCAAGAGATATCAATAGTCAGCTGAACACAGTGATCTTATCATTAACTAATAAATGCATATCTGACTATGTTAGTTAGTCGCTGGCCAGCTCCAGAGAGTAGCAATAGGCATATCTGTGACATAATCATCTGCCCTAGTCTATTTTTCTAACCATGTTGAGTTGGGCTCGGCTTCCAGCCTTACAGGAGAATATCGGTATTTTACATGGAGATCACTTACCCGATACCCCTAGGTTTGTGAAACTGGCATGCAGTGTGGCTGTAAGACGTTCGTGCTTCTGTCGACTTATACTCACATAATGAGGAATAGAAAGTACTGACTACAAGAATAACATAACTAACAAAAAAAACTTAAAATGAACATGGCAAAAAACAAACTGCACAATAATATACTACTATTTTTTAAATCGTTTGGTTCTCGTGAAGTCGTGACAATGTACATTATAAAGACTTCACGAGAACCAAAGATGTGTGTCAAATTTCAACCCGATAGCTTCAGTGGAAGTAGGTGAAATATTAATTGCAAAATTCCAGGAAGTTAAATAAAACCTTGTTATTAATAAAAAAATATCTACTGAAAAATATTTTTTAGACAAAGATACCAACGCGGTGATAACTGTGCATGAAGTACCAAGGCACAGTCAGAAGCAAGATGAAAATAAAAACAACCTGACCATATAAAAATGCATAAATTTGTGTGATAACAGAAATAGTGATACATCACAAGGTGCCTTGTAACTTCGTAAGTAGATAAGATAAATTATAAATATCATAGTATCTTTGAGTTGCGTTTCGCTCCATTAGTGGTAACTAAATCGCTTCATGCTATCGACTATTATGTTAGGGAGGTATACATATACTAACTAAACTCTTTTCGTCTGTTTGATATGTTATCAGTACCATCTGCTCCACTACTCGTCCGCTTCTGATGAAATTCAGGAAATAAATACTTTCTACTACCATGTTTAGGGCACACTAACACCAAAATATTAAAAAAAATGTTTTGGTTTTAGTTTTTTCTACAGGAAAAGCACAGTAAATACCCGAAAAATTATATTATACTGTCATACATATACAGCATGGCTGGTAAATCGACGCGAAAACTGTAACCATGAATTCAGCACATGATGATTCAGGGCCAAGTAAGACGATTATAAAAAGCTTGTGCAAGTCTTTTGATGGACACAAGGATTTGAGATCACGCCATAACACAGAACATAGACCAACCACACTCACTAATCAGAACATATTTCATCAGGTGCTCCGGAATCAGTTACAAGTCTTATCTAAATTGTACATTCATCAATAATATGGGTTGTTAAAGTTTAGATCATGGACCACTCGTTGCTTACTATCATAGATAATAAAAAAAAACACTTATTAAACTATTTGAGAATATAAAATTCAAAAATAAGTAAAACAAAATGAGTGACAAAGCTCCTTCACTAACTCTCGTGGTATCTGTAGTCCTGAAAAGAAAAACAATGGGTTATTTATACGAATTTATTATTTCATAAAGAAATAGCTACCTTTTCTACGTGAAACTGGTGTTCTGGAAATAGTTGATATCGCTAGTCTTTCAACTGACCCACAACTACCTACTTACATACAAACAGGCATTCTAAAGAGAATGTGTTCTGATAATTCTAGTAACTAATAAAGATCATATTCGTTTGTATTTGTCGACGGATGTCAAGAACGCATTCTTTCGACGGATTGTAGGTTGATAATGCATCTCGTTAAAAACAAATTAATCTACCGCGAGACAAGAGTCAGATATCAATGTGAGCGACGACTTGTATTTCTAATTATCTTGCGAGTTTAATTGTTTCTCGGTGCACTCTTACTCCATTATTCTCCTCCTCTTATACCAAGTTACCGGTGCCACTATCAGACTTCCGCCTACGTAGGTACTCATTTCTTATTCTATCTATTCGTGTAACCCCACATCCCTCTTTCTCATCTCAGCTGCTTGCAGTTGCCTTTCATTAATCCTTTTTCTGGTACAATATTCTGACTATACAAGACAGCAATTCAAACTATTGTTTTATATATATTCCCCTTATGTTTGTGGGGAATGCTAGCGACGCAGATTCCCGTGAATAGTCGCCTTTTTATCCATCCATATGTGCTTAACCATCCGATCTACTTCGCCATCGCTTAGCACGAGAACATACGACGATTAGTTCAGAAAGCTAATTAAACTACTCTAATAATTTTAATGAGATCGGACTAATCGTGATGATAAGTTTATATCGAGAAACTTCAGACATGAAGGCACAGTTATCCTATGAAAACCTGGCCCTGGCAGCTCTACCGAACACGACATTACAGACCAATGACTTTATTTTGTAAAAAGTTCATAGGAGTGTCTGTGTGACGGCCGCAAAACAGCCAAGCTGTACATTTTAGCCACAATGTATGATGGTCTGTAGAGTTAGGGCTTGGCTCTACATTCGATCTGATATCTGATCTACCGGTAAAAGCGTTATGCGAGTTTTACATGAACTGTTTTTGGTTGTATTTACTTTAATTAAAACAGTTAAAACCCAATTGCAATAACCAAAGACAGTCTTATATGTACCTACACACGCACAAATAAAAAATGGAAACCAATAAATTGGACGTTAAAACATAAAAGTTAAGAACACTCATAAATCCCTCTCACAATACTCACTTCTGTCATGCCAATAAAACCTTCGTAACTACATTATACCCATACAGCCTAGACCATTTGTTGGATGGAGCCAGTTTCATCAAAGAACGTTGATCACTGATGAATGTTATCGAAAGTTCATTGAGAACTGATGGTGCACTCACTATAAGAACACAGGCTCCGATGACGGCGAGCTTGAAGCGCACGTCGAGGTCAGCGGGGAAGCTGATGACGTAGTCGTCGTGGTACGAGAACATCTCCTTCAGCAGGCCGCCGAACTTCTTGTTGATGCCGCCGATCGTGACCTTGTTCTTTGTTTGCAGCTGGAATATGTTGATCATGTTTCATGTTTATTTACAGGTAATGGTGTAGCCTAGTTACAAGGATATTTCACATACTTATTAGAATGACAGCGACGGAGTCTAAACAGCGTGTTTTTTTTTGGGCTATCATCTCGCATGTTAACCTATGAGGTTGTCGGCTGCTTAACTGGACTTTCCTGTACCTGCCAGCGAACTCAAAATCCCAGTCAAGGGCTAATCGGCGTGATTGTGTCCTTTCTTTTTATAGCCGCTGGTGCGCATCCCGCCACTTACGACTTTCGACTTAATCGGAAATCTTTATAACCGGTCAAGTGCGGAGCCATGGCGAGAAATCATGACTTTGGTGTATTTTGTAAAGAAATTGACATAAAGTGGTTTTAAATGAAACTGCCAGATGTTTAGCGTTTTCGCCAAGAACTATCGCGACTTTCTGTCCGATAAACCCAGAAGCAGTTTGGTACAAAGTACCCGGAAAGATAACACCTACTCACGCTTCATCATTAGGGCCGTCTTCTCCAAACTGTAAATGTTCGAATGAGTATCCATCCATTACATATTGAGAACTGTTGATCCCGGTTATCATACGTAGAACTTTGACAGTCCTTACGGGTAGTTAGAAGCCCTAAAGTCTGACAATTATCAGGCTCACCCTTTGGTATCGTGTTAGCCAGTACTTAACTGTTTTCACTAACAAAACTAATAATAATTAAGCATTCATTTGGCACACATAGCACGCAAATATGGTGTTCAATTCTCGATTATTTTCTATTACACAAAAGACTTCTTTTATCTGCAATAGATACTGTAAGTTTTCAGCTATAGATAACGGTTTTAGGCGATCGAACCCATGAAAGGGAGACCACTGTTACCAAACCATAATGATATATAAGTAAGCAAATTACCTGAAAGTCATAATCAGTAACCTCTCCCTTGATCCTGAGTGTTGGGGAGTCGTTTGCGTCGTTGATGCTGAAGACGGGCGTCATGAAGGTGGCTTCCTTGCGCACAATACTCACAAGCTTGTTGTTCAAGGACACCTCCACCTTGTCTGACATGAACACGCCTGGACGACGGAGTGAAAAAACCTGGCAAAACAGCAGTTTCAGTATCAGCACTTCTTGGGTCTTACTATAATCATTTTCAGCACTAGCGATGTGCAGAGCAGATCAAGGTGACAGGAAATAACAATACATAAAAATCTTTTTACCAAAA
Source organism: Aporophyla nigra (assembly GCA_947507805.1). Classification (NCBI taxonomy): domain Eukaryota; kingdom Metazoa; phylum Arthropoda; class Insecta; order Lepidoptera; family Noctuidae; genus Aporophyla; species Aporophyla nigra. The sequence continues at coordinate 27,155,943 of OX382293.1, read as the reverse complement.
AATTTAACCGCCGAAAAAACTGAAAAGCAAAAAATAATAAACCTTAAAATTATGAGTCGGCGCTTTGAGTGATCTTTGTTCATTGATTTTCCAGCGCCGACTCATAATTTTAAGGTTTATTATTTTTTGCTTTTCAGTTTTTTCGGCGGTTAAATTTTTTGGTAAAAAGTTTTTATTTTATAATTTTTTGTGGCTTTAATGTACTTATAATACTTGGCAAGGTATACCCTATCCAATGAATAAAGAATTATCAAAATCGGACTACTCTGTATAAAGTTATGCGTGGTTAAACATTAGAATCAGTGAGTGAACAATCAATCATCCCCTGTTTTCTGACCCTTAGGGTTTGATTTTGTTTTCCAAATTTACATGGGACCACCCTCGGAGTATACCCTTTCCAATAAAAATAGAATTATCACAATCGGGCTACTATGTAAAAAATTATGCGTGGTCATACATAAAAAAAATATATATATAATATATATATACGCGTCGAATTGATAACCTCCTCCGTTTTTTTTCGTCGGTTAAAAATACTATATCGCACGACTCTTCTCTTGTTTAGGGATACACAGTTATACCTACACCCCGAACTTCGGCGTAACGTTATGTTATCTGCATCAATAGTACCTAGGTACCGTAGCGTCAACTGCCCGTACGTAAACTATTAGGAACAATAGTACCTAGGTACCGTAGCGTAGGTAATACTGCCCGTACGTAAACTATTAGGAACAATAGTACCTAGGTACTGTAGCGTAGATAATACTGCCCGTACGTATACTATTAGGAACAATAGTACCTAGGTACCGTAGCGTAGGTAATACTGCCCGTACGTAAACTATTAGGAACAATAGTACCTAGGTACCGTAGCGTAGGTAATACTGCCCGTACGTAAACTATTAGGAACACATTGCAAGTCCTGACAACGAGTATTGAGAGACCTACGCTCAGTCGACAAAAGTGCGTGTTTCACGACATTCGTTAAAAAGATTTTTCTGCTTTCGTGTGTAAGTTATTTTGGTTCCATAATATTATAACAAATTATTCAACCACCTAAACTGACGCAATTTATACACGAAAGCACAACTAGTGCTTAATGACCGCCCAAATAATAGTTTTTATGGTGAACAGAATCAGAAAAGTTACACATTTTTATGATAATTTACATTGAAAGAACACGCCCCAGTATTGATAATTGTGATGTCACAAAGAGAAATACTGAATCAATCGTTGTTTTCACAACAAATACCTAAATGAAGTATTTGCAGAAACCATGAATCAACACCACTTAATAACTTAATGGATCGCTGCCTAAACACTCCAGCAACGTCAAGGAGTTTAAGTACTGCTATGTAGTCATGATGCAAGTTTTAAAATCTCAAGTGCCTGAAATTTTATCGACACTCATTTCTTGGAACTGGGATCCAGTAATACTGCTTTGTGTGGCCGAAAGAAGTGTGAGGTGATACCCGAACAAGAAACTCTATACTATAATACTACATAAAATAGGTGCCTACAGCATTGAATTCTGTGTACAGAGAGCATTGTTATAGCCATATGAACTAAAGAGGTGTTTACTCAGTCGCCCACTCAGTATCCCTGTTACCACCCACTATTCACACAAAACTCCATTACAATCTTTTAGGTAACATACACGTATACGATTACTGAGCAACCCCTTTTTATGGGAGCACACTGAGCCCACACTTATTGCAATTGAAACTGTCAATTAACGGACATGACGTAATGCCACAGTGCAAACCTAGAGGACACCGATGCCATTAGTTTGTCGACCCCTCTCATGGGTAACGCAAATAACCCATTTTATGGGACGTTTTACTTAAAGGTGTGTCCAAAATCTGATGTCTGTTTGTTTGGGAGCTGTTTTTAAACGCGCCCTTCCATTATCAGCCTATATTGTTCCCACTGCTGGGACACAGGCCTCCTCTCGGTGAAAGGGAATGAACCGTAATCTACCACGCGGGCCCAGTGCAGATTGGTAGATGTCGCATGTCTTAGAAATTTTGGTTCTATGACATGCCGGTTTCCTCACGATGTTTTCCTTCACCGTTTTGAGAGCACGCGCCCTTTATTGAGGTGAAATACCAAGTCTGGGGCACCCTATTGATAACATCACAACAGACGAAAGAGCTTTAATATTTGACTTTCAATTACTTCAACCGTTAAATACAAGATTAGCTGCAACTTAGGCTAAGCCATACTAGTCAGTTTAGATATAGACTATCGGATTCACCGAGAATCTTTACACTAAAGTAAGTTGAACCAAAGATAACTTTTAAGTTTTATTGATCCTGTTGACGTCAGTAGGTTGGTGGTCGTTTATATGACTCTGGAACCCAACATAGTCACATCTCCCAAAATAATCTCACCCCGAAGACGTCAGCACTTCCCTAATCACCACACATTTTAGACAGATATTTTTCTCACCTTCTTCCCTGTAGTATCTACTCCGTACATGTGGAAGCCCCTGCTGTGCCCATGCGCGAGGAAGGTCAGGGCGTGGCCATCCTCCTTCAGGTAGAACAACTCTTCCCCCTCACTGTGCACAGTGTACTTGTTGCCCTTGAACCCTCGCCCCTTCTGGTTGATGTTGACGGTTGCCAGCCGCGTCAGGCGCTCCAGGCCCGAACCTGTCATTTACAAAAATTTAATATGGATCTGGAATATTTTGAACAATATGAAAACAGTGTTTCACTTATTAGTCATTTGGTTTGTTTGTTTTTGTATAACCATTAGAGATGTTTAGAGACATATGGTCCACTTGCTCATTGAATATTAATTTAGATAAAACAGGCGATCTACTTAAAAGTTGTTCCGTTATGTATGAGTTTATGACATTTAGCTTGTTTAATTAAATTTGAAAATATCTTGTTTATAATCATTGGTATTTTCGGCAGTGTGTTGGTTATAAGGAAAAATGTTAACGATAGTTATTTTCATCTAATTGAAATTTACTAATTCGCATTTCCATTAGCCGGAAATCATAGGAAATTAATCTTTTTCCGGGTCGGTGTATAGTCTATCTATAATATAATAGATAACGTATAGTTTTGTTGACGTACCTATTTTCCTTCTAGAGGTCGATAGAACCAAAATTGTAAGTGTAGAAGACAATTAAGTTGTTCAACAGTATGTCCTAGATTTACTTCATCTTAACATTTTTTTCATTAAGTATACACGATAAGATAAGACACGTCAGAACGTTCTGAAATTTGCAATCTACTGAAGGCTTTCACTCTAGATAGGTACAAACGCACATCTTTGCTAACAATTACACAACGAAAATCGCCTTTATTACTACGACATACAGGGACTGTGCGGTTTACTGTACTAAACTCCGGAACTCTACCCTAAACTCTTGATAATGAATATCTGAAAATTTTCATTCCTCAACTTCGTATTTTAACCGACTTTAAAAAAGAACATTCGGTTCTAAATTGGTTTGTATTGTTTTTTTACGTTTGTTACTCAGACATTTTTTATAAACCGATTTACAAAAATCTTTTATTTTATTTGAGTGTGGTGTTCCATATTAATATGGTCAAATTCTGATTAGTGGTTTTTGAGTCACTTTATCGTTGTTTTTTTTTTTGTTTCTATTTTATTGAAAATAGAAAAAGAAACAACGACAAAGTTTTGTCCTTTTTACACGCTTTATATTAGCTTCACTTGTATGTTTGTATATTTGTATGTTTGTATATTTGTATGTTTGTTTGTAACCGACTCCTTATAGCGCGATTTTGACCCACTTTAAACGACCAGATTTCATTCAAACTTTGCACACCTGTCAAGGACCGATGACAATACAATAACTTCATAAATTTGTGCCATTATCCTTGCCAGGGTTACCAGGACAGCAAAAAAACTGTCACAAACTACGCTGACATACGTCTCAAAATTCGAAATACCCTAAAAATAGAAAATATATAATAGTTTAAAAAAACTAAAAAACACGCTTCCATTGAAAACCAAACTAAAAAGTACAAAATAATGGAAAAAAAGCGTGGCGTGCCTGATATCATTTAAAAAATACCTTAAAAAGCACCCCACGCTTTTTTTCCATTATTTTGTACTTTTTAGTTTGGTTTTCAATGGAAGCGTGTTTTTTAGTTTTTTTAAACTATTATTTATTTTTATATCCTTAAGTACTTACTTTATATTTTTTTTAGATACTTTTACATTTATTTATCCCTTTATTTATAAACGTCGCTTCAAGTTAAGTAAATTACTTAACTTTATGCATGTTACATTCAATGTAACATAACATCTATTATATCTAAGCAACGTTCATAAATAAATAGTAAAGCATGGGGAAATCTCGGTAGCTAAGCATACTTTATTTAACTTTTTTAATAAAATAAATGTTTATTAGCATTTGTACCTGGGTAAGGTCAAAATAAAAATAAATTAAATTACACAGGTAAATGACCTCTGATTATGACATAAAAGACATTGTTGATATTTATCTATACTTACCCGTATCTTTAGCGGCAGCCATTGTTTACAAGCAAACAAATCTAAAACCAACACACAACCACCCAATAGTCGCCAGACACTTCAATTAAAATTAAAGTCACAAACACATCTGCTGCTGTAAAGTCCGATGCAATTTACAAAGTCAAACAAAAGATACCTAAAAACAAAAATATATATGACAACATACTGATTATCTACGACAAAAATAACCAACAAAAGAGTAGGTGTTAATTAAGACAAGTTATTATACGCGAATGAGCGTTGAAACAATTGTCGCTAATTATTATTATTTCTCAGCGCAGAATATACGCGACTGTTCTCGGCCACGCCAGACGTCTGACTGGCGTCTATATCTATAGCCTAGTATAGTACTTATGAACCGGTATACTTACTGACACTATACTTTGCAGGGATCGTGAACACGGAAGGATAAAATCGAAATTGATAAGTACTTAGCCAGTAAACTACATTGCATTGTATAATTAAATCAAACAAGTTCAATATTCAAGCCTATAGTTGTGAAAAGACTAGGCAGATGATGATGAAGGACAGATTGAATTAGCTGGCGAAACTTTATAGACCTGATGGATTATGAGTTTAATTTATTTTCCTTTTTGGATATACCTACCCATCACGTCTGTGAATGTAACTCACATACACAAAGAAAAAAAATTAAATAACATTTTTATGTTTTTTTAGTTGCCAGATAATTTAATTAAACAGTAAAAAAATATCTGGCAACTTTACCCAAATGTTGGGTATCGACGCAGAAAACAATGCGAACAAAAACAAACTATAGTGAACTAACTTCTCGCCTGACCGACGCTCAACACGGTTTTCGGACTGGTCGAAGTACGGGGAGTAACTTGTTGTCATTTATGACATATCTGTCGCCTGTTATTGACGCTGGGGGACAGGTGGACACTGCGTACTTCGACTTTCGGAAGGCGTTTGACACTGTCGATAACGATGTGCTGTTGGCTAAGTTTGCGGCATTTGGTTTCACACCGCACCTTCTGAAATTCTTCGCGAACTACCTTAGTGATCGCCGGCAGTACGTCGAATATGGTGGATTTGTCTCCAAGCCTTATTTTACGTTTTCGGGCGTGAGTCAGGGTAGCAATATTGGTCCATTAGGATTTATTCTGATGGTCAATGATCTCCCTGAAGTCGTAAAGGAGGCGAAGTGTTTGCTATTCGCGGACGACCTTAAGTTGTTTCTGTCGGTAGCAAATACTTCGGACTGTGAACGACTTCAACAGGATGTTGATAGGGTAGTGCAGTGGAGCGTAGAAAATAAGTTAAGTTTTAATATATCCAAATGTGGTATAATGAGCTACACTCGCGCGCGGGAACCTCTGCTGCATCAGTATAAGATGGAAGCCGCGGTCATGTCACGAGTCACGCATGTGCGAGACCTGGGAGTGGAGATGGTGCCGGAATTGATGTTTCGTGGGCACATCTTAGATATATGCCGCAAGTCCTTTCGTAATCTTGGGTTTATCCTCAGACAGTGCAAGGACTTCCAGAACACGGCAGTGCTTAAAATAATGTACAATGCACTAGTAAGGAGCCGTTTAGAGACGAGTGCTATTGTTTGGAATCCCCATGAGGCTAAATACCGGGAAATGGTGGAAAGAATTCAGAACAAATTCACTCGGTTTCTATATTTTAAGCAGTATGGCGTCTATCCCTTCTTCCCTCTTTTGTACCCGAGTCTGTTCGTAATAGGGATGGTAGGGTACAGTAGGCTAGCGGTGCGGAGGGACGTCAGTCTTTGTAGCTTTGTGTTTCGGGTGCTGCGCGGTTGGCTGCACCACCCCGAACTGCTGGTAGAGCTGGGGGTGCGCGCGCCGGCCGGCTGCGGGGGCGCGCGTCGCCCGACGCCTACTCTACTGGAGCCATGCTCTAGGACAAACTTGAACAAGTATGCCCCCTTGTCACGAGTCATAAGACTGATAAATATTATTTCAACGGAGGTAGATATATTTCAGTGCAGCCTGACGAGGTTCACAGAAGTAGCACTGAAGTGCATCGAAAATATTTAAAGGACCATTTCTGGTGCTTTTTTTTTTTGTTAATTTAAATATGCTATTTTTGTTTTTGTTTGTATCATATAGTAATAACATCGCATTGGCGAATCATAGCTGTTAGGATGTTATGTACCAATTTTAAATAAATAAATAAAATAAATAAAAAATATACTTGTCAGTGTCAGTAAATTTTGAACAAGTTGAATGGTGAAAAAAAAACTTTTTTTTTTTGTTTAATTGTATTTTATTTCGATACCCAACACGTGGGTAAAGTGTTGCCAGCTAACTAAATTTGACCCTGTATAAAGATATTTTTCCTAACATCGGTCTAATATCGATGACACCTATTGAGCAATAAAATTTATTCACTTAAAATGTTACGAAAGTACGAAGGTTCGCGACCCCTGCTATAGTCACCATGTATTATGTAATGTAGTAGGTAAGTCTCGACACATTATCAGACCCAATGTGAACAGCAACTCACTTTGTATGCATTTCGGAATAAATCAGTGACGTAGCATGATTCGTGAACTGATTGTGCTCAAGGTCAAGTGCGTAATAAGTTATCGGGTTTAAACAACAAACTAGATTATTTTTGTTCTTATAGCTGCTCAAGCCTACACTGTTCTCCCATAGGTAACCTTTGACCCTGTTGTGTTACACCGCACTTATTTGAACACATCACACAAAGCAATCATCACAAAGCCAATTATTTTAAAAGAGTTATCGTGGAGCCACCAGGTCCGACATGGATCGGCTCAAGAAAAAACTTTTTTACAAAAAAAAAACAACCGACTTCCTTAAAAACACTACAAACTGGAAAATAACTTTAATTTCGGAAGTCGGTGTCTTAGGATCTGTATTTATGGTTTTTTTGCCACCGACTTCCGAAATTAAAGTTATTTTTCACTTTGTAGTGTTTTTAAGGAAGTCGGTTGTTTTTTTTTTTTGTAAAAAAGTTTTTATTTTTAAATGTTTAGTTGTGGTATCCACCCCGCACTAATTCCAAACAAACAATGCATATTTATGCGATTGCAGAAATCGCGGTTCTTAAGCTGTCATTTTTTAAAGAGTTCCAGTGTCTATCTCTGGAATCCATCATCAGATCTATATGAAAATTATATGGGACCATTTCGGAATAAACTCCTTTCAAACACAAAAAGAATTTTGCAAATCCGTCTATGTATGACGGAGTTATGGCCGAACATACATAAAAAAAAAAATATAAACATCCGAATTGAGAACCTCCTCCTTTTTGAAGTCGGTTAAAAATATGGAGAAACAGACACTTCACAAAGGCCACTAAAATGCGAATCGTCGGGGCATTCATCATTTCATCAGCCTATAATGTTCCCACTGCTGGGACACAGGCCTCCTCTCCGTGAGAGGGAGTGGGCCATAATCCACCACGTGGGCCCAGTGCTTCTAAGACATGCGGGTTTCCTCACGATGTTTTTCTTCACCGTTTTGAGAGCAGTGGCGATGAAATAATTTACACAAACTAAAGCGCCTGCTTGGGTTTGAACTCATGACCTCGTAACTCGTGGCCATTACCACTGGGCCAGCACTGCTCACTGGGCCACCACTGCTCTGTCAGGACATTAGTGTTTTCCATATTTCTTTACGATACTGAGACGTAAGGTGCAAAGCAGTCGTCAGACCACTAAGTTATTTGTTTTGTCGATTAAAATAGTTATTCTTAAATATGTATGTTATTCAGATGGACTGCTTATCTCCATAAAGTTATAGCGTGTTGATAATCAAAAGGTTAAATCTATAAGTACCTGCAAAATTCCAACCTTTTGGCTCGTCTCTACAATTTGCAGTAAAAAGGAGAAGAATACCAACATAATGACTGGCCTGTTAGTCTAGTGGTTAGTGACCCTGACTGCTAAGACTGAGGTCGTGGGTTCGATTCCCACCTAGAACAAATGTTGTGTGATGAGCACAATCATTTATTCTGTGTCTGGGTGTAATGTATCTATAATATGTATGTATTTAGAAATATATAAGTATATTTATCAGTTGTCTGGTTACCATAGTACAAGCTCTGCCTAGTTTGGGATCAGATAACGGTGTGTTGGTTGTCCTAACATATTATTATTATTATAATGCAATATTGTACATACCCCCATAGCAAATAGCGTGATAATTTATAGCCTACAAACTGCCCAGACCTATAGGAAATATCTAAGCAAAATTGGAACAGAATCTATCCGGCAGTATTTCCGTGATACTAGAACATACATTCAGGCACAGTAGTAGCACAGATTGTAAAACAGATACCTAAATAAAACTCATTGTAGAACAAATACCTAAATAGGTGTGTTCACACAAAAAAAAAAATCTTTTAAAACATACTCGATCTACATGAAACATTATGTTGTATCCAAAGACTATATAAATTCTCTTTGGTTGTATCCTACCAAATTATAAAATTTTAGTTAGTAGTTACTTATAATACCTATAACAAGTATCTAATCGTTTGTATAGTTTCAAGAGAATGTGATAGGTACGTACGTCACGTATCATACGTTAAATACTTCATTCGAGAAAGCCATAGGTTGTGTCTCACGGCTACATATCAAGCTATACAAAACCAGTTTTAGCTGACCTCCCTTCATATAGGCTTTTCGTACAATGAGAAGTCAGCTTATACTGGAAATGTATAGCTTGATTTGTCGCCGTGTGTACCTACCTAGTGTAGTTCAATTCAATAGTAAAGGATTGTCATACAGTTAGAAAAACCAAAAACATAATGTTGCGTTTCTATAATAATTTTCATGACTGCCCCTAGGTCTAGTGGCCGCAAGCGAGAATGCGGAGGATGGGGTCCTGGGTTCGATCCACAGTTAAACATAATGTTAATATTGGGTTTCCCATTTAGAATACTTTCTCCTGTAGTTATAGCTCGGAATCGGCATGTACCATGTTTGGGTCAGTTCAGACAGAACGGAATGTACTGGCTCCATTGAAAATACAACCTTATGACAATACTCAAAAGTATAAAATTTGTATAAGAATCCCCCCCTCCATCTTACTTGTTGTGTAGTGATAATTTGGTATTTTAAAACACAAAACCCTATTTAGTGAACCCTCATTGGTGCATGAGGGTGGCACCCCATCCATGTGGAGCTTCAGCATAACTGGCAAAATGTGGGACATACCTTCAGAATTATAGAGACCAAATTGGTAAGATTTCAACTTTGACTCATAAAATGATAAAACTTATTAAAATAGAGCCCCATTATTGAGATAAAGGATTCTATTATAAGTTTTATAATTTTTTGAGTCAAACTTGAAATCCAAAAATTTCATTAGGTCTCTAAAGTTTGGAAGGTGCGACGTTTCCCTGCCTATCTGTTATTTCGGGCAATACAGTAAACAGACCACTAGACTATGCAGGTCAAAAGTCTAATTTTATAACAATGATAAAATAATGTATTTGTATCCATGTATTATTGAACGCTACATAATAATAAGCTTTTGTTTACCAACACAGTCGTGATTGTACGCTTCCTAAAGGCTTCACACGCCACGCGCCCCTTGTAGAACAATCTCCATGAAGTTTACATAGAAATTGTTCTACTTACGAGATTCGCATCGCGCCCGTGTGTGGCCTTAAAGCGGAATTAAATTCTAACACAATACAATAACTAACAACACAAATAATAAATAAAACAACAAATTTTAAATTAGGTAACTATATTTATTAAAATCAATTGAACAAATAACACAAATAGTAAGATCGGTAGTTTGGACTTCGGCACGGTACGGTTAAACTAATATAATCAGTCTATCAAAGTAAAAAAGTAGGTTCAGTACCTATTTAGGCAACACACTATCCTTAAGATTTTTCTTCACTGCTGCTAGACTTCTCCTGTATAGGAATAGCTCTCTCCTGCAGGGGTGCAGATCTGAACGCCACCAGCACCAGCTTCCCCTTATCTAGATGACACTCCACGCGCTCCGGAGGAAAACCTTCCGGCAACAGGAATCGCCTTTCAAAATGACTCTTTGTCCATCCATCTTCTTTCTTGATCTCCTTCTTGCCTTCCACCATTATCTCATTCCCGACAGTCTTCACATGGATCTGGTCTGGAGAGAAATTCTGGACGTCCAAGTGAACTTCCACCTTCTTTCCGTCGACTTTGACTTCATGGTCGGAGTATATTCCTTCGAGATGGTCGTTGGGTGCTGTTAGTGCCTTGAGGTACTTTACTGGGTCCCTGAAGAAAGGGTCTCTTGAAAAGACCGCGAAGGGATCCTCGAAAGCTCTGACGACGGGGTCCCGGGTCAGATTCCTCAGATGACGTAACCAATAAGGAGCAAGTGACATTTTGATCGTTTTGTTTTGTTTACTTCACTTTCGCTTCTACCTCGGTCGCTGTCAAACTTTGAATACTGCGTAGTTCCCGCGCGGCGCCCTTTATATAGGTTTGCTAACAACGCTATCTATCTACGAGAGGCCGCATGAATAGACATGAAAAATCTCCGACAATCAAGAAAATTCGAGCATGTTATGAGCCAATTTAATTTAGCGTCATCTAGCGTTGTATAGCTGAACTTCTAAGATACCTTGTGCCTTGACCTTGCAAGTTAACATACGATTGCCGAAGTTTTGTTCATAATTTTGTTCATAGTCGAGATTTAATTATTTTTTGTGTGCTCATGCATCGTTCTGTTAAAGATAAAAACAAAAAAAATTGATCTGCCAAAAACTAAAGCTAATGTAGTTCAACTATTCAGTTCTAGATGACGCTAGTAACAGCTTTTCATGATACGAAAATTTTATAACCACGCCATCTCTTAGCTAGTAGTAAAATCAGAAAGTGTTAACTAGAAAGTTCAAGAGTGTATTTCCAAAATAAACAAGGCTTACAAAATCAATACTATGCTTATTACTGTGCTATACAATATTTATTAGACAATATAATCGGTTCATAAATTAAACTGTTCCCATGTCTAAGGTATTGGTGTAAAATTAAAACATTATTGTGCAATCGGAGATGACATGATGAAATCTTGCTACGTGCATCTGTGTTTACTGTCGCTGAATGGTCGCATTTCGACCATGCTTTTTTATTCATCTTATGTTTGTTTAATGAATTATTATATAAAAATATTAGCATTCTGCACTTCTCCACCATATCAACGTTATCTGTGCCATATTTCATAGAGACCGTCCGTATAATTTAAGCAAAAAGGGGCACAAAGATTTTGCTTTATGTATTATGAAAGATTAAATAATCGGCTAGCAATGTTTTCGATATACCTATCTCTGGTATTCCAGATAGAAATACCATCACGCTTGCTTGTAATAACCCACCAATATAGGTAACAGAAAAGAAGGCTTCATCAATCAACCTAGGATCTAGGGATATTTCTGCTTTTATTCCTTTTTTATTCCCATCAATGTTAAATGATGTTTACTCGATGTTTATTGTTCCATTTGGTTTTAAAGAAGGTGAGATGCGTAGTAATCGTATTTTTGTATATAATATCATTGGTAGTAATGACACCAGGCGTGCGTGTATGACCAGAGGGGTACCTAATTGCGTAATACAACTATCAGTAGGAATCGCTTTCATTTTGACAGTTCACAACATTCATGACGTTGTTTACGTTGCTAAGCAAACAAATTTTTCGAACATATGAAAGAATGGATTAGCAATAAGCTTCAAAATTGTTCCGATTTCTATTATTACGATTATTATTCCGATTATTGTGTTACGCAATTAGGGTGCAGATACCTTTTTGAACATGAATGAAGCAAAATGAGTATGTAAGTATAGATCGTGGCAGGTAGCGTTCTGTAGTTTTAGGTGTGGTTAAAAAGACGTGAGCCTATGTATGTATATATGTGTGGTTCGAATATTTTGCTTTTTATCGGACTAGTCCACTCTCGATACACGAAATTAGTAACTTCGGTCGAAGATACGGGCGTGGCGTACCTACTCTGTATCGCTTACGGACATAACATTACTTCAGAGCCCGAATAACAACACGATCGGACGGACAGGACAGTTATCCTTTCTCCGGATGTATTTTTACCCGTCTGAAAAATTGAATTAATCGGGAGTAAGTACGCTAAATTCGGGTGTATCGAATTATTTACGGACTCAATACACGCATGTGTCAGTAGTTCAATGAGCCATATCATAAGACTTACTGCAAACAGGAAAAAAGCAATTTCAACGTTTCCCCACCAGAGGTGCATACATAGGAAACTGCTCTGATATCATAAGTAATTTGTCTAGTTTACCTCGAGCACACACGAGTCGCTGATATCTTGCACAAACACCATCGAATGAAACTGGTCACAATTGACGCATGAATTGGGCACTGAATATCTATTATTAAACTACTAATAATATTGAAGATTATTGACGTCATGCTATGTCATAAATTAGTACCCCATTAGTATCATCAACTGAAAACCAGATATAAAAGAAATGGTTTGTGAAACAGATTTGTAATAAATTTGTTGTTAAATAAAAGACGAGTCCTTTAAAATCTAATTTCTTGAAATGTAAAAGATTTGAAGAAGGAATAAGCATGATAATAAAATATGCAGTTATTTGTAAACTCAACAATATTATATCTGCCTATGCAGGCAGAGTCGTGTCATTTTGTCACAACTCTTCCAAATATTTATCATGGTGCCGAACGAACTGAACCCATGGGCGCCGGGACCAGGGTTTAGTTGCATCTCCCTGGCTTTAAAACAAAAAAAAAATATTCGAAAACGCCTTATACAATAATAGAGAGTTACCTACCTATTCGAGGCGTGTTCCTACAATTCTAAGCACAGCTAGCCTCTTTCTGTATGCATGAACAAATTAAAGCCTATGCCATTGAAGGAAGGTGAAATGCAAAAATTATAGAGCTTGATTTGTGAGTCTAAAGATGTACCCTGCTGAAAATAAACTTATAATCGCCCATGGTTTGAGCCAATCTTAACTTTGTTCGTAGTAACACTAAACACAGTAGACAAAAATGCAAGATTCGTCGGTCCTGAACATTCGGATTTGTTACCTATTTCATAGTAGACCCTCTGACCATATAGTGCAAACATGGTAATTGTGTCCTTTTTAATTTTTATATGGGTTGAAGACCTGAAATAAATGTTTTTTTTTTTAATAGATTACCAAATCATAAAAGTTGACTGAATACAAAATGCTTAGCTAATCGAAAATGAGCAGCATTCGTTGAACACAGAAATAATCAAGCTCACAAGAGCATCGCGTCCTAGAAAGTGCAATTGATCTAGAAAATTCGGGAGATTAACTGTGCAAAGACACGATGTGGGTGAATTGTGCGATACAAAGCATATGCATAGATGATCTGGTAGGTACTTACACTAGGAGGACATTTCTAATTAAATGGTCTTTTGTCTCGTGGCCGAAGCGCACGGAAGTCTACGAAACATGTTACACGCTGCTTCGTGACTCTCTAGTTACTATTACTTTTATTGAATTAAAAATATCAATATAACAACTGTAATATTCAGGTTCCGTATAATGCACCAATGCCGGCTACATAGGTGAAAGCCATACTAACGAAGTTCTTAAGCGCCCTATAGACGTCACAGATGTCGAGAAACGGGTGGCCTAACTACTGGGCTACTGGATTTCTCTTTATTTTATCAACATCGCAATATATTTACGTACCTAGGTACACAATCTTAGCATGTGGTATACTAACCTTTTTTCGTGTGCATATTATATGTTCTGGATGTGGAACGTGGCGTACAGGATGTTGTGGCGCAACATGGGAGAGCCTTCAGAATCAACTCAGGCTATCAGTCTTGAGATTGCGATAGGCCAAGTTGATTGATATGTTCTGCCCCGAACGTACGATAGCGCTATGTCCTGAAGCATGAAGGCAGCTAGGCCAAAAAGATGCAATAGAAGCAAAATAAGTAAAGTTACCCTATTGGTGGGAGAGTACAGGTTCCTCGTGAGAATTGGCCCCATAACTTACCTACCTACCTATCAGGCGCGGTCCGAGGGGACCCCCCCTCGGACCGCGCCTAGGGGTCATGACCCCCCCTAAGACAGTCATGCTGTCGAAAGCCTGAACGATTTGCCTGTCTTACTATATTAAAATTGTTCTCACTTGAGCCACGGAGACTCCGATGGACATTTGCAAAAAGATTATAACCCGGGACATCATGCTGATCAGTAGCGCTTAGGACTACTAGACCAAAGAGGATGTACCTTCCTAAAAATATTCTTCAGCACTCATGGTGACCCCCCCAAAATGTTAGGCTGCGACCGCGCCTGCTACCTATATCTTCTTCCAAGCAACGATCACCCGTTCCTGCGTAGAAATGTATGGACTGCACCAAGGTGTTGGTCTTACAGAACCCATTTTAGGCAAAAGATAGCATGGAAACAAGTTGCTTTGCATTCCACTGTCATTATGCAAAACCCATCAAATGGGAACACAGATACACTTCTTGAAATATGTAGATTAGGACGAGAATATATCGCGGTGACTTTTGCGAACACACTATCTACAAAACCAAGTTTCATATTTTAGTAAGGTTAATGGTAAAGTGCCATGGGTTATTCTGTTACTTACATCCTTTTGGTTTTCAGAACGACGTCTATTTACATCAAAAACTGGATATGCTCCGCTTCAAAAGTAACCTTTCCGCATTGTAAGTATGGAAGTACAGAACCCTCCACGATTTGTTGAAACAAATAGTTTGTTCCAGTTAGCACCAAATTATGGTAGTATTATTTATAATTTCCATTAAAGCTGCGATACGCGTCAGTACCTTCCGCCAGAACTTCTATATAAGGGCAGGAGTTCCGAAAATGCATCAGTTAGAATTTTGCAGGGACAATTAGAAGATATTTGAAAGTGTTGTAAAAAATGCAGAAAATTATAATATTTTTATTTGTGGCCGTATTTTGTACAGTTTTGTGTCAGCCTTTGGATTTAGAGGGAATTGGTAAGTATCATCTACTTAAACACATGCATTGAACAGGCTTTCAGTGAATGATTATAACATTTTTTGTTCACAATAATCGGTTTCCTAAATTCCTTTGGCTAAGTACTAACAGACACACGGGTAGGCCTATCAGGTTAAGCTACGCTTGCTAACCGCAGCATGAGTCCGTGGATGAGTGACCATATTTATACCACACCAAGACCCCTCGTTTCTCTTACCCAGTAACTGGGTTGTGGAGGTCAGATAGGCAATCGCTCCATGTAATATACTGGTAATCAACTTCGTCTGGTAAGACTGGAAGCCGACCCCAATATAGTTGGGAAAAGGCTAGATTATGTCTTGACTTTATATCGTGCAGGCTCTTTTTAGGTCCGGAATATTTATCCGGTTACGGTCTTCAATTCAACAAAAGAAGAACATTATTTCCTTGATGATGCTTGTTCCAGACGATGAGTCAGAAGAAGTGCAGCATCACCTGAGCAAGAGGTTCATCAACCCGATGTTCGCGCTGGGAGGGGTGGCAGACAGCGGCGTCACCAAGATGAGGACCAAGAGACAGTAAGTTATTGACTAACAAAGGAGGAATACCTAAACGAGTTATGTTATTGGCTCACAGGCTCTTTATCCGTACAGTGAGGGCAAGATCACACTTGCTAAATGTGTATATTCTATGGTTATGTTTTTGTTGCAGAGCAGACGAGTGTGAAAAACTGGCGCTGTGCAAACTACATGCGAGATCACACCGCAACTTCTTAGCAGCTTTCCAACTGTATTTTGTCAAGTAAGCCAGGGACTACGTTTTCAACATCATCATCAGCCTATAGCAGTCCACTGCTGGACATAGGCCTCTCCAATTGCACGCCATTCAGCCCGATTCTCGGCAACTCTCATCCAGCTGCTACCAGCCACCCTGCGAAGATCGTCGCTCCACCTAGCCTGAGGGCGTCCTACCTTACGTTTGCCGATTCGCGGTCTCCACTCAAGAACACGTCTACCCCAACGGTCTTCGGTTCTACGGCTAATGTGGCCAGCCCATTGCCACTTCAGCTTGCTAATTCTTTGAGCTATGTCGATAACTTTGGTTCTCTGCCGGATCACCTCATTCCGGATTCTGTCCCTCAGAGATACTCCAAGCATAGCTTGTTCCATTGCTCGCTGAGCAACTTTGAATTGATGGACCAGCCGTACCGTGAGTGTTTCGGCTCCGTAGGTCATAACAGGCAGGACGCACTGATTGAAGACTTTCATCTTTAGGCTCTGCGGAATACGCGACGAGAAGACTCGACGAAGTTTCCCAAACGCTGCCCAACCCAGCTGAATTCTTCTGTTAGCCTCCTTCTCAAGGTTGTTCTTACCAAACTGCAGAGTTTGCCCGAGGTAAACGTATTCTCGAACAACCTTGAGGGTACCGCCATTAACAGCAATCGGTCCCGGAGTTACGTGTTCGTTGAACATAACTTGGGTTTTGTCCAAGTTCATCCGGAGACCAATGCTTTTAGAAGAATCAACTAGGTCGTCCAGCATCTGCTGCAAGTCCTGCAGCGGTTCAGCCAATATGACGATGTCGTCTGCAAATCTCAAGTGTGTTAATACCGCGTCCACTCCTTCAGCGTCTTGAACACAAATCCTCCAATGCGTTAGAGAACTATTTTGGGGAAATTACGTCCCCTTGTCTCACTCCTCGACGCAGGGGGATTTGTTCAGTTCGTTGGTCCTGAGTTTGGACGGTCATTGTCGCGTTTTCGTAAAGACATCTCAGCACTTCGATGTATCGCCAGTCAACTTGGCATCGCTGCAAAGACTCCAAAAACTTTTTACCAAAAAATTTAACCGCCGAAAAAACTGAAAAGCAAAAAATAATAAACCTTAAAATTATGAGTCGGCGCTTTGAGTGATCTTTGTTCATTGATTTTCCAGCGCCGACTCATAATTTTAAGGTTTATTATTTTTTGCTTTTCAGTTTTTTCGGCGGTTAAATTTTTTGGTAAAAAGTTTTTATTTTATAATTTTTTGTGGCTTTAATGTACTTATAATACTTGGCAAGGTATACCCTATCCAATGAATAAAGAATGATCAAAATCGGACTAATCTGTATAAAGTTATGCGTGGTTAAAAATTACAATCAGTGAGTGAACAATCAATCATCCCCTGTTTTCTGACCCTTAGGGTTTGATTTTGTTTTCCAAATTAATATGGGACCACTCTCGGAGTATACCCTTTCCAATAAAAAAAGAATTATCACAATCGGACTACTATGTAAAAAGTTATGCGTGGTCATACATAAAAAAAAAACAAACAAAAAAAAAAATATACGCGTCGAATTGATAACCTCCTCCGTTTTTTTTCGTCGGTTAAAAACAGACCAGATCTCGATAGAGTCAAAAGCCTTCTCATAGTCCACAAACGCAAGACACAACGGGCGATTATACTCTTCGGACTTCTGTATAATCTGCCGCACTGTGTGGATGTGGTCTATGGTACTGTATCTTCCTCGAAACCCGGCCTGCTCCGGTGGCTGAAACTCATCGAGTCTCCGCGCTAGACGATTCGTGACGACTCTTGAAAACAGCTTATATACGTGGCTTAGGAGCGAAATGGGTCTGTAGTTTTTTAAAAGGGTTTTAGCCCCCTTTTCAAAGAAAAGTACGACTACGCTCCTTCGCCACGCTTCTGGAGTTCTCCCAGAGAACAGGACCGAATTGAAGAGCTCTCGAAGCTCTTTCAGGACTGGACTACTTTTTAACTACCTTCAAATACGAGGAGATTCTCTTTTCACCTGTACTTATTTTTTTTACCTTTAAAACTCTTTTAAAATAAATTAAAAAAACCGCCCAAGTGTAAGTCGGACTCGCGCACCGAGGGTTCCGTACAAACCTATAGGTATTCACGGTTTATGCATAAGGTTTATGTTTATGAAATTAAATGGTTTTTTAAAATTTTTCTATTCGAGTTGTTTGAATGAAAGGTAAATTGCGGTTTACGATTTATGACGTAATAAAAAAAACTACTTATTAGATCTCGTTCAAACCAATTTTTGGTGGAAGGTTACATACATGATAATGTACATCATATATTTTTTAGTTTTATTATTCTCTTATTTTAGAAGTTACAGGGGGGGGGGACATACATTTTGTCAGGCCTGTTGGTCTAGTGGTTAGCGACCCTGACTGCTATGCCGGAGGTCGTGGGTTCGATTCCCACCCAGGACAAATGTTTGTGTGATGAGCACGATCATTTGTTCTGTGTCTGGGTGTAATTTATCTATAATATGTATGTATTTAGAAATATATAAGTATGTTTATCAGTTGTCTAGTACCCATAACACAAGCTCTGCTTAGCTTGGGACTAGATGGCGTTGTGTGATAGTTGTGGAATATTGTTATTATTATTATTTTACCACTTTGGAAGTGTATCTCGCGCAAACCATTCAGTTTAGAAAAAAAATATATTAGAAACCTCAATATCATTTTTGAAGACCTATCCATAGATACCCCACACGTATAGGTTTGATGAAAAAAAAAAATAGAGTTTCAGTTCTAAGTATGGGGAACCCCAAAATTTATTGTTTTTTTTTTCTATTTTTGTGTGAAAATCTTAATCCGGTTCACAGAATACATCTACTTACCAAGTTTCAACAGCATAGCTCTTATAGTTTCGGAAAAAAGTGGCTGTGACATATGGACGGACAGACAGACAGACATGACGAATCTATAAGGGTTCCGTTTTTTGCCATTTGGCAACGGAACCCTAAAAACAACCGACTTCCATAATAACCAGTGCAAAGTGAAAATATCTGATTTCGAAAGTTGGAGACAAAGCTAAAATACAGGTCTAATATTTTTTTTTTGTTAAAAACTCATTATATTATTGAAAGTTATGGTTATGGTGCAATGACACTAAGCTTGGTCGTTCGTCAGAAATTGAATGCCAATAGAGTGAAGACTGTTCCATAGTCATCCAATATGTATATTCTATAGACACCTGACGTCGTCTAAATTAGCCGCTGTGCCAGTTATGTATCGGATATAACATTTCAGGAAAATTCATTTATAGATCCAAATACGAGGTAACGACCAAACGTTATATGGCGTCTTTACTCCGGACTCCGGTGCAAAGAGCTAATTGGAGAAACCCGAAAGAGTTAAACAAAATTGTTTTTATTTACAGCAAAGAAAACGCGAGACTGTGGGACCATCACGCAAGATCTGCTGCTGATTGTCAGGAGCGCTATGGAGACTGTTACGAATAATTTATTAATTACATAACTACAACAAAACGTGAAGATTACTGCTACTAGTCCAAGCTTTAACATCTACTGCGATATTTAGAAAAACATTTGAAATGAGAGAGATAAAAGGAATCTTTGTTGCCTTGTTTGTAAGAACCCTATTTACGTACAATCATTTCAGAAAGGAAAAATGAATGTTTAAAATAAAATCATTTTCATAAACAAACAATCCATTTTATTTTCTTCACATTTGGACCATACATCACATAAATGCATTCAAAGTTTAAACAATGCACAACAAAATATAAATTAATTTACTCACTGTATACCTTAACCGAACATAACTTATAGGTAATAATATATTAATAAATGATATGAATTGGAATATAACGATCGCCGGGACATTTGTTCAATCCGTAAGCGAGAAACAAATAAATGATAATTTTATAAGAAAACAGAGACCCGTATTAATAAATCACTCAGTTGTTTGAGAGCTTCCTCTTAAGAGATAAATTAGAGAAATATCTTTTGAGATGCTGTATAAAACGACAGGTTGATATCGTTTATATTGAGACTAGAGATCTGCTCTCAGTCGCCGCGCGAGTTATAAATACGGCTCTATTCTGTTTAAGAAATGCAGTCTTTTCAATTTAAAACAAGTTCTAAAGACTTGATACAATGCTGGTGTTTCATACCAATTTGAGTGATTTAAAACTATTTATTTTATAATTATTTGCATTTATTCATTCTGTTCTATTTTATGATAAAATGACGACGGTTAAAATGTTTTGCCGTTAGCATAATAAATATAATTTCGATTAATCGATTCTTAGTAACGTCCTACCTGTATACATAACGAATTTGTTCGAATAAAGACGTAGTACGAAGTAAACATTGTGGTTATTTTATTTTTGGTAGGACCCTGATACTTTTGTTTGAACAAATAATTTAATATGGATTAACAAACGTGATATTTTCGTATGATGATTTAAACATTGTTTTATTAATGTATCACGATTTTACAATGACGTAGCGTATTGATTAGCCCATCGTTTTTGAAAATTCGGCTGTAGAATATTAAAACTCAGTCAGTATCTGCATAAAACTAAATGTTACAGGAGAGCCGAACTAAACTTTTGTTGTAGATACTAAGTTTCCGACTTAGTGCAATTTTGTATTTGACTAATTTCAGAGAGTTTTTTTTAGTTTAGTGTATGAATGATCTATGCGGGTATTGTGGGTCAACAAGGTCGAAAAATGCAAAAAACACCCATTTATGAAACGAATGTCAGATATCCGGTTTTGAAATTGAACAGCCGAATTCTAATCGAACACAATTTCCGTATTTCAGTAGAAAATACACTTCACTACACATTTTCATGCACAATTACTTGTTAATGTGTCAAGTGGAGCACAACGACAAACTGTAGACACAGTGAGTCGCAGAGCTACTCTGAGTGTTTAGAGTTGTTTCTTCTTGGGCTTCTTGCCGGGCGGGCTGAGCGCCGACACGATCTGGTCGATGCTGGCGCGGTCCAGCGCGGCGCCGCGCTCGGGGCGCGCGCGCGCCGGGCGCGAGCTGCGCGGCGCCAGCGCCGCCGCCAGCCACGCCAGCACGCGAGCGCGCTGCGTGTACGCGAACACTAGCGCCGCTAGTAACGGGATTACTAGGAGCGACGTTTGACGGACTTCCTGTTCACTGGATTTTACCTGGAAAACATTAAAGTGGTTTTGATTCGGACCAAAATAATTAAGACAAAAAAAAAAAACTAAAAAACATGCTTCCATTGAAAACCAAACTAAAAAGTACAAAATAATGGAAAAAAGCGTGGAGTACTTTTTAAGGTATTTTTTTATTGATATCAGGCACTCCACGCTTTTTTCCCATTATTTTGTACTTTTTAGTTTGGTTTTCAATGGAAGTCTGTTTTTAGTTTTTTTAAACTATTATATATTTTCTATTTTTTAGGGTGTTTCGAATTTTGAGACGTATGTCAGCGTAGTTTGTGTCGTATGTCAGCATAATTTGTGACGTATGTCAGCGTAGTTTTCCAAGACAATTTTTTTGCTGTCCTAGTAACCCTGACAAGGATAATAGCACAAATTTATGAAATTATGGCATTGTCATCGGTCCTTGACATGTGTGCAAAGTTTGAATGAAATCTGGTCGTTTAAAGTGGGTCAAAATCGCGCTATAAGGAGTCGGTTACAAACAAACATACAAGTGAAGCTAATATAAAGCGTGTATAAACATTCGTCACAATTGAGTTGCATACGCCAGCGCCATCTAGTAGCGATTAATGGAGTTGATGGAGTAAGGCCCTTGATCGAATGTTGAAGCACTTGTCCGTTGACGATCGGTGCGTGGTGCACATCTACAAACTACGATACATACCAACCTAGTTATACATGAGTAATTAACTATTATGTTATAACTGTTGAATTAAAATTACAGTTTGATTAAGCAAACGAAACTGTTCTCTTCATCCAACGTTACCCACCGACGCCCACAATTAACAGAACCAATAATAAATACTAATACTGATGGACAGGTTCATCTTCCATCACAATTATCAATAAAATATTTTAAACCATTTCCCAATAAAACAAGTAATTATCCCTTAATATCTTCAAAATAATAATCATAATAAATAACCAGACTGGATCACGCCCAATGAAGGCATCCATGGCATCTTAATAAATCCTAAAAATCAAAGCCAAACATTTTACAAACAAAAATTATTCCAAAAATGCTTACCTTAGGCAAAAACTCAATAGTAAAATGCTTAAATTGTCCATCGGAATTAAAATAATGCACCTCCTCGCCATACGAGTGCGTCGACTTAGACAAAGTGGACTCTAACTGCAGCACATAAGTCTTATTATCGGCTGGCAGGCGGGGCAGCACATACATAAGCCCTGGGTTGTTGTGCGGGAAGTAGCCGGCGGGGTCCAGCTTAGTGGAGTAGATGGGCGAGTGAGGGGTGGTCTCGAGCGCGAGAGTGAGCCGCAGCGACTTGTAGTGGTCGATGTTGGGCGTGTACACGAGGACGTTCGTGTCCGTGATCTGTGTCGGTTGGATCGCGATGAGGCGCACGTTCTCGATGTCTTTGTTGTCTTTCACCTGGGAAAATTAATTGTTAGATCAGTGTTAGCAGTATATCTTATGTTCTAAATTGAGCTACACGATTACTGACAAATGCGTGCACGGTCTGGAAAGGTCCAATCAATCTGGGTTCATTTCTCAAAAAAAAAAAACTTTCAGACACAAATCCACCTGATCTGACCAAGATTAAGTACTTGATACAAGAGTAAGACTTTAGAAGAGACTGTGACCTCTGAGTTTGTTTCGGCCTTTCTTCTCAGAGTAGTCAGCCAGGAAATGCCGACCTCATACAGTTTTAAAAATATGATTGACGTGTAAAAGTGTTTGTATAAACCTACTTACAGAAATAAAATTATTTATCACGTGACTAAACAAAAAACACCAACGAGCGGATAATGCAAGTTTGACAGGGAATTTTTGCCATCATCAGCCTACAGCAGTTCATTGCTGCACACAGACTTCTTCAGTTTTACAGTAATGACTATAGTCAATGAATAATCAAAACACTTACCGTTCAGACATATATGCTATTTTGTCTTGTGGCACAAATTGATATTAAACATCATAATCATCAACAACATTTCAGCCGAAAGGCGTCCACTGCTGGAAATAAGCCACCCCTAAAAGCACCGCCACTTCGACTGGTTCTGTGCTTCTCGCATCCAACGGATTCCTGCGGCCTTAACCAGGTCATTGGTCCATATTGTGGTAGGCCTTCCAACACTCTCTATTCTGCGCGCAATGTGTCCTGCCCACTGCCACTTAAGTTTGGCAGTTCTTCGGGCTATTTCGGTTACCTTGGTTCTCTTACGGATCTCTTCATTTCTGTTTCGATCGCGACATAAAACCTACATACAAATAAAATCGATCTTACCTCTAAAACTGGGGGTGCTTTAGCTAATTTAAGGCCCAGAAGCTCCGGGGCAGACGATTCCTTCAGCTGAATATTGTACTCGCAGTTCGGGAGTAAGCCTCGAATTCTGTAAATAATTAATTTGTAAATTGTTAAAACGATTGTTTAAGAAAATAACGAACCAACTATACGAATATAGGAATTGAATTTAGAATCTTAGTAAATCTTAATCATTATGTTATGAAACTAGAAACTTGATGTCATACAGTGGTATACTTCAAATTTCATTCCACACAAAGAAAAATGGGCAAAAGTGGTTTGTGGTCCAATAGCGATACGATTCTAATATTTGTGATAATGTGATGTAGGCAGTGTAGGCTGGTGGTATCTATAAACTATGAAAAGTGGCCGTGCCACTTTTTGGAAACCAACACCAATATTTTTCAACGAAATGTACATATGGGGAAAACTATTTTTATTTCCTACTTTTCTATTACTCTAACTTCAGTTGGCTTCGAAATGTTTTTAATCGCTATACGTAACTGCATCTATAATTGAACATAATCATAATAGGTTGGTTAGGAATTATCATTATTCCAGCTGACTGAACTTTAAGGAGTGGATAGAGAGATGCCACGACATCCTCATCTTCCGCCTGACGCAGATTCTCACCGGGCATAGGTGCTTCGAGGGTTCCTATTCAGGATAAAGCGGGAGGAAACGCCCGGGTGTTTCCATTGCGAGGATCGCCTGGAGGACACGGTGGAGCATACAGTGGAGATGTGCCCTGCCTAGGCGGAGCACCACCGTATCCTCGCGGAGGCGATCGGCGGCGGCGACCTCTCGCGTCCGGTCCTGATGCGAGCCATGGTACGGAGCGGGGCATGGGAAGCCGTCACCTCCTTCTGCGAAGCAATAATGCTCGCAAAGGAGGAGCCGGGGTGCGTGAGGAAGTGGCAGTCTCTGCGCCCTCACGTCCCTAGCCGCCGCAGGAGGAGACGCCCCGGGCGTCGGGAGGCGATAGCGGACTCTTGGCCACCGCAGGCGCGGGCTTGTGGGCGGCGAGCAATGGGTAGCTCGCCACCCGGTAACGACCAGGCCCGTGTCGACGGCGCGTAGTGTTCACGCGTGCCTCAAAGAGATGTCAGCAGTACTGAAGGGGTCTGCTAGGACCGATGCCTGCCTGGGTCGCGAGATTTGTTCGATAGAGACACCGTGGCCTTGGCACATGGGCAACTGAAGGAACACCGGTGGGTTTTAGTCAGTAAAAGTCTGACACGCTCTTTCGCTCCACCCAAGAGCGGGAGACGTCATTTGATGGTTTACCAACCAAAAAAATAAAATAGTGTGTTGTTTGTACAAAATCTTTGAATGCACTTATCGAATACCCAAAAAGTTAGAGAAAATTTTGCGTAATTCTGTTTTCTTGTAGCTAAAACGGTTAAGATACCTTTGCAAATTTTAAAAGTATATTTTTCTCAAAATTGTCCAGTCAAATTGTCATGCTCCATTTCACAAGGGTATAAATGACACAATTATCAAAACCGCTTCGCTATTGGTTCATAGACTATTTCCTAAACAAAATCGTCCAGTCTCCTTTCAATAAAAAATCTCAATGAACATAAATAACATTATGACGGTAAAGTAGACAGGAGGATCAAGCATCTTATTTCTAGGCGTTACTAAATTTGCCGAAGATGTAAACCACAGCTGCTCGAAAGTGAATTGAAATCACCCCCCGCCGTCCCTCCACAGTAGTGCGGCACGTGTTGTTGTGTTACCTGAAGGCGCCATTAGGTTCAGTAGTGGCCTCCTCCGTAGCGCAGTGCGGCGCCTGTCCGCGCGGCGCGGCCAGCAGCGCGGCGCCCGGCCAGCCCGCGCCGCCCAGAGACACCAGAGCGCCCACACACGACCACGCCACGCGGACTCCTCTGTGGGACAACGAAGTATAACAATAAGTTTAAATAGATGACAAGCCATTTCATTACCCCCATTTCTTCCCGTGGGTGTCGTAAGAGGCGACGAAAGGACTTACTACGGAATGGGCAGCAGCGTTCTCTTTGCATTTTACCACCAAACTGCGATCGCCAAGCCGCCTGCCAAGCGTGGCGATTATGGCAAGTCCCCCCAAAAAATATACCGGTCAAATTGGCGGTGCATGGGGGAGGCTCATGTCCAGCAGTGGACTTCTTACGGCTGAAATGATGATGATGATGATGAGATGACAAGAAGAAATAAAACAAGTAAGTACGCAAATAAGGGGAAGAAACACGCTCTATTTTTAATTCGCCCGCTACGTCGTCAGCGCAGATTTCGTTCTTACAAGATATTTGTTGAAAATTAAATTTGTTGAAATTGAAATAAACATTTTTAATTTTTGGAACGAAGTTCCTTATCGCGCGTTGTGAAAGGGGGCTAGACGGAAAAAATTCTTACGAAAAGTTGTCACGACACTTTTTAACCGACTTCAAAGAAAGGACGAGGTTTCTCAATTCGACCGTATATATTTTGTATGTTGTTGTTTTTTTTTGTTGTGAGTAGAGAGGGAGAGAGAGAGGGAGGGAGGGAGAGAGAGAGAACGAGGTAGAGAGAGAGGGAGATAGGGAGGGAAAGAGAGAGAGGGAGAGAGAGAGCGAGGTAGAGAGAGAGAGGGAGAGAGGGAGAGAGAAGGAGATAGGGAGAGAGAGAGAATATTTTTGTTGAGTGTATACAGGTTTTTTGTACATAATAAATAATTAAAAAATTATAACTATTATGAATCCTGGAAAGGAACTTCGTTCCATCCGGGTGTCCCTTGACACCTCTAAAGTTTTTTTTTTAAATTTAATTTTAATTAATGATTAAGATCTTTATTATTCTTTGGACAAGCTAGCACAACCACAAGCTTTGGATAATCACCGGAAAAAACACTTTTGATTTTAATGTAAATCGTTCTGGGCCCATACTACCCGTATGCTTAGCCTAGTCCACTATCTGTCCAAAACCCTATTGCATAGCGTAGCTTACCATTACAGAGCGGCAAGAAATTCTATGACTTATATATTTGATTTCTCCAAGTAAGTAAACAGGAAAAGTTTTTAGCCAGTGCGCAAATTTTAACAAATTAAGCTTAAACATTTTCGTACAAAAAATTAAGTTATCGTTAACGAAAGATGTTTATTTTGAAACTGGTTTTTATGGTAACTCGCGCGCGGCGGCGTAGGTGAATGAACGTACAAATACCTAACATACACAGCTGAGCGCTCGCTAGATTCTAAGAAGTTCGAAGTACTTACCTACACCGGCGGAGCATTCGGGCGGTTACTGACCTATTATCAGGTTCGAACTAGATTTGTTTTGAAGGCAAGGCCGTGACCTGAAGTTTATTTGAAGAGTAATACCAATTTTTCCTTCATACTTTCATGGGCGTAGGACCAAAAAATGGAGAAAATAAATCGTTATTTTATTAATTTAATTAAGACTAACACTTCGCCCGCGACTTCGTCTGCGTGACTCACAGGAACTGTGTATTTTTTCGGGATAAAAAGTAGCCTGTCGTCTGCGTGACCCACAGGAAGTTGCGTGTTAGTCTGCGATAATGCAGCTTTCTATTGGTGAAAGAATTTTCAAAATCATTCTTGCATTTTTTTATTTATTTATTACTAATAGAGTAAGCGTAGAGCTGTTCGCTCACACCGCGGCATTTTTCTTACTTTTAGCAATTTATACCCGTCGTAACTTCTAAACGAAAGGTCTGATTCGAATAATTTAAAGAGTAATCGACGTGTATATAATCAACCCTGATCATGAAACCATTTATTTGGATAAGGATTAATATCATGATACGAATGTCATCATCTTACGATTGTACCCTTGTTTTGACTGACCCATTTGAACAAAACGAGGTTACTGTGACTTAACTGTAATAGTTGGACATTATAGCCTTGCGGACTTTTTTATAGGTAATGATGAGTACTATAAACATGTAGTACATTATTTAATTAAACTTTATGCACAAGTAAAAAATACTGTACAAAGGCGGACCTAATGCGTGACGCATTTTCTACCAGTCGACCTTATTCAAACAATTTTCTACCGCAAACACCCACCGCTATTTGAGCAGCTGCCGGTCGGTTCACTTATTAGTCATATAACATCAACTATAGATGTCAACATCGCTGCGATAAAACCGCAAAACTACACTACTTTCAAAAGCACTACAACGTTATACTCACAGAAGAACAAAACGACCACTCGGGCCCGGAAGAGCTATGAGTCTACACTGATGGCTCAAAGACCACCTCTGGAACCGGAGTCGGAGTTTTCTCACACGACCTAAACACAAAAATATCCAGCCCGCTGGGAATGCTCAACACTGTCTACCAGGCGGAATGCGTGGGCATTATACAGGCGGCGTAAGCCATAGAAGCCAGAAGAGTTACGGACACCCATATACGTATACTCTCCGACAGCGCCTCAGTCCTCCAATCCCTAGCCAAACGATACATAACCTCGAGCCTTACACTAGAATGTCACAACGCATTAGAACGGGTAACAGTTTCTAATCGCAACAAAGTGACACTGCAATGGATAAAAGGACACAGTGGATCACTAGGCAATGACGCTGCTGACGAACTGGCCGGAAAGGCATCCAGCGCGTCAGTCTGCGGCTCCGAGCCCATCGTGCCCATCCCCTTCAACCAGCTACGCAGGTGGCTGCAGGAATTTACCCACACACAAGCGGAGAGCTGGTGGACCTCGGCACCAGGCTGCAGGCAGTCCAGGGAAGCTATGCCATCCCCGGATGGCAGGCTAACCAGACGTCTGCTACGCCTGGACAGGGATGGTCTGCGTCTGATGACGGGCACCATCACAGGACACTGCCCGCTAAACAAGCACTTTTACACAATGCGCGTAACGGACAGCCCCCTGTGCAGGGCCTGCATGGAGGCTGAGGAAACCGTTGCGCATTTACTCTTCGAATGTACAGGCGTCACCCAGATTAGGACAGATACCCTCGGGACAACCAAATCTTACACGGACGTTCTTAGCAGACCAGGAGACATAACCAACTTCTGGAGGGAGGTGGGCTGGTTGGAGTACATACCGACGGCCGCCATGGCCCACGCACAATGGTCCACTCAAAGGACTAAGTGCGGAAACCAAAACCCCATAACATAGAACATAGATGTCAACATCAGCCGGCTGAGTATGACTTTTGTATTTGCAACGCTACCTCCCGAATAATAATTGGCGAAATGTGTACTAAAGGTACTAGGTATTCTGCCCAACCCTTCTGGGAAACAAGGCCTGATGTTATGGTATGTTCAACAATCACTTTTTACTCAGGTGAATAGTACTCGCAACCGGTGTGTATGATCAGATGTATGAACCTAAACGAGGTAAAAGGAGTATATAAGGATCGTAGCAGGTGGCGTTCCGTATTTTCTGCCTACCCCATGCGAAAAAAGCGTGAGTTTATGTATGTTTGTTTTTATAAATTCACTTTTAAAATCTATTGTCCCAGAGCGTCATAGCCATCCGGCTAGTCCGGGGATACCGTACGGTCTCCTGCGAGGCAGCGAACCTCCTTGTCGGAGTGCCGCCATGGGATCTAGAGGCAAAGGTCCTCGCGCATATGTTGGAGTGGCGCGAGGAGGCGAAACGCCGGGGCGAAACTCCGCTGCCGCGACAAATCGCGGCACGGCGGACAGAGCTCCGGTGTGATCTCATGGCGACATGGCGGGTATGACTGTCGCAACACAGCGCTGGGCACGCCACAATTGCGGCGATAAGCCCCCTCTTTGAGGAGTGGATAGAGAGGCGCCACGGCATCTTCACCTTCCGCCTTACGGAGGTCCTCACCGGACATGACTGTTTCGGGAGGTTCCTGTTCCGGACAAGGCGGGTGGAAATGCCCGGGTGTTACCACTGTGTGGATCGCCTGGAGGACACGGTGGAGCATACGGTGGAGGCGTGCCCTGCCTGGTCGGAGCACCGCCGTGTCCTCGTGGAGGCGATCGGCGGCAACGACCTCTCGCGTCCGGCCATGGTGCGAGCCATGGTACGGAGCAAGAGGGCATGGGAAGCCGTCACCTCCTGCGAAGCAGTAATGCTCGCGAAGGAGGCGGCGGGGTGCGTGAGGAAGAGGCAGCCTCTGCGCCCTCATGCCCCTAGCCGCCGCAGGAGACGCCCCGGGCGTCGGGAGTCGAACGCGGACTCCCGGCCACCGTAGGCGCGGGCTTGCGGGCGGTGAGCAATGGGTAGCTCGCCGCCCGGTAAGGACCAGGCCTGTGTCGACGGCGCGTAGTGTTCCACGCGCGTCTCAAAGAGATGTCAGCAACAACTGAAGGGGTCTGCTAGGATCGATGCCTGCCAGGGTCGCGAGATTTGTTAGAAAGAGATACCGTGGTCCTAGCATATGGGCAACTGAAGGAACACGGGTGGGTTTAGTCAGTAAAAGTCTGACACGCCCTTCCGCTCCAGCCTGAGCGGGAGCCGTCATTTGATGATTACCAATCCACAAAAAATTTAAAAACTATATTTAGAGGTACAATTTGTTTGTAGTTAAATTAAAACTAATTATTCCCAAGAATTTCGAACGCCAAAAAGTTAACTTTTAAGTCTAGATGTGACCTGTCGGAAAATAGGACGATAATGAACGATTTGGCTCTCTGCAGCCATATAGTGGACGCGGGCTGAAATACGTCCTGCCAGGGTCGCGAGATTTGTTCGAAAGAGATACCGTGGCCCTGGCACAGGCAACTGAAGGAACACGGGTGGGTTTTAGTCAGTAAAAGTTTGTCACGTATTCACGCTCCACCCAGAGCGGGAAACGTCGTATGATGATTTCCCAACCAGAAAAGAATAATGTCTACAATACGTTATCATAGTGTTGTTAAGAAGGACTTAATTGCATAAACCTTTACAGATATGACAAGAAAAGCGGAAGATGCTAGACTAAAACGATGTTTACAAGACCCTGTAATGAACCTGAAGAATACAATGTAGTTACTCATACTATTGAATTCTTTAGTCCTACCAAATTCATCAAAAAAATCTAATTGAAAATAGACTAGTTTGCTTGATTCCCCCTCTTAATGCTGTTAAATAGTATTTCGTTTGGAAGCCTTCTATGAATAAATAATTAATATATAAAAGGTATAAGTAAATGAGTTGTTTACTTGAGCGTAATATGGTGCGTGTGTCCCTCGTCCAGCGTGACGATGTGGTGCGGCGGCTGGAAGCGGTACTCCTTCATGTTGGGCTTGACGTAGTACTGCGCCGGCGCCAGCGAGCCGAAGCGCAGCCGCCCGTCCGCGCCGCTCGCCACGTTGCGCCGGTACGTGCCGCCGCTCACCGACACCAGCGCGCCCTGCAGGCAAACAACACGACCTCAGTTCACGCTAACATATATTTAACCCCTGACGCAAAAAGAGGGGTGTTATAAGTTTGACCGGTATGTGTCTGTCTGTGGCACCGTAGCTCTTACACGGGTGATCCGATTGTTTTTTATGACCGCTGCGGTTTTTAGACAGTCATATCAAAATCGGTTCAGCTATTTCGACACAACGATCCTTTGATCAAAATATTACCTACAACTTCTTACTAAACTTACAGGGTTAATACATATTAAATGTGTTTTAAATCTTTTAGGACTTTTTGTTTTGCTTGGGGTAATTTTAAATTTAACATTTTGTACGCCATTGCTTGGATTTTCACTGTCGATTCGATCAAAATCAAAAGTCATTTATTCAAACTAGACTGGGAATCAGCACTTTCTGAACGTCAAAGTTATAACACAATCCCCCAAAACGCTCATAAAATCTAACCTGCAAGGGCGTGCCATCAGCATCATCTTTCAACTCCACAGTGATCTCCGCCAGCTTGTGAGCGACAATATCTCCAAAATCGTCCGGAGCACTGAACACGTAGGAATCCTTCTCCGCGGTGATCTTGTAATGTTTAGACGCGTCGAGCGGGCCGAAGCGGTAAGTGCCGTCTTCTGACGTCACTTGGATTAGTTTTAGATCATCTGCAACGTAGAGAGGTAGGTAAGAAAATGTTTGGTTTTTTTTTATTGGTAGTTTTGTTGACATTAAATTGTTACGTTTATTTCTGACATCAGGCTCAGTCGGTCTGGTAAAAGCTTCAACATTTTCAAAAAAAAATCAAGTCTATAGCAATTCAGTATAGTTGAAACACGGTGTCACATTGGTCTTAAAGCAAAAATAAACCTTGGCGTCTTATGACGTGCCATTCAATCTAAGAGCTCTTACACACGAGCGGCATGTTGCTAACGGCAAGTAACTGTAGCCGTCGACACGCGATGATGACGCTGATCTTTGAAGATGGCATGTCGCCGGCTGCAGTCGGCTGCCGTCGGCTACAGTCGGCTGCCGTCGAGACGCGTCGACGGCTGTCACCGACACGTATCGACGGTAGCAATTACCTTTGCCGTTGGCAACATGCCGCTCGTGTGTAAGAGCTCTAAGGGGGGTAAACTAATTACCAAGGTCGATTACATTATAGGCTTCTAACCCAGCGGAGAGAACAATCGTGATTTTCTCAGTAGAAGAAAAATTACAGTTGTCATTTCAAATTGTAATTTATGGCTAACTAACTGAGCACTAACGAAGGGTGTTGCTACTGTCCAAATGTTTATGTTTATGTAATGATATCAGATGCTTTACCCAGGTTAATTTTTAGGGTTCCGTTGCCAAATGGCAAAAAACGGAACCCTTATAGATTCGTCACGTCTGTCTGTCTGTCCGTGTATGTCACAGCCACTTTTTTACGAAACTATAAGAGCTATACTGTTAAACTTGGTAAGTAGATGTATTCTGTGAACCGCATTAAGATTTTTACAAAAAAATAGAAAAAAAAAACAATAATATTTGGGGTTCCCCATACATAGAACTAAAACTCAAAAAAAAAAAAAACATCAAACCCATACGTGTGGGGTATCTATGGATTAGGTCTTCAAAAATGATATTGAGGTTTCTAATATCATTTTTTTCTAAACTGAATAGTTTGCGCGAGAGACACTTCCAAAGTGGTAAAATGTCCCCCCCCCCCCGTAACTTCTAAAATAAGGGAATGATAAAACTAAAAAAAATATATGATGTACATTACCATGTAAACTACCAACGAAAATTGGTTTGAACGAGATCTAGTAAGTAGTTTTTCTTTTATACGTCATAAATCGTAAACCACGGAGTTCAAGCTGAGTCTTTGACACAGCCGGACGTGTTTGCGCGCGCGCAACAGATGTGGTATTTTACCCGCCTGTCTTCGAAACCGAACCGTGCTATTGTGTGTGTGCTTCTGTGTCGTAATTTGAAATCGGGTGCCTATACAACGTGTAACATAATTAACGTAAGGGCCTCATACACCCTAATTAGAGTTTTGAGTGAATTAGAGTATTGAGGAAAAAAAAAATCGTGTGCGTACACTAGCATTGTTTTATGCATTTGAATTTGAGCCCTACTGCCTTGAGATAGGACTGAATTCTTTCTGGCTCAATCGGCAGACTTGCGTCCATTCAGTTACGTTACACCTTGTCTACAACAAGCAAGCAAAAGTGTCATTGGTGCGCTACAGACTGGAGCAGACCCTGCCTGCTAGAAGAAGAGTGACCCCTGATGAACCCGGTGAGCCCGTTCCTAATATTTCAGGGATTTTTGTTCACTAAACTGCTACTTGTTTTGGCGCGCGCGGGAACCCAACATCACACGAGCAAGCGCTGTGTGAATGATTGCGTTCACACTAACTACAAAAGGGCTGAGCAGGCCTATTCTCGCTATCATTCTGGAACATAATATGATACCTATTATGACGCCACAACTAAAGATGTATTATTATATTGTAACACAGTAACGAATTTTTAAATTGCTAAAAGCTTGCCAAGTGGCCCACAACCACTCCGATTTGAATCGGTTACACGTGAGGCGAAAAGTTAAAAAAATAATAAAAAAAGGGTACCCGATCCCTTAAGACCCTTAAATTTTAAGTTGAATGCACATCTTGTTATACAGATAAACAAAAGAAACCAAAAAAAAAAGGTCAAACCCATAAATTTACTCCCTACAAGTGTAGTCAGCTTGAGCGCCCGACTTGCACGTGTCTTTGACTTGGCCCACAAACAAAAGCATTTACAGTGGTTACATTGTACCCATTTTAAAAGGCGGGAATTCAAGATCTCGCCGCATACGTCTTGGAACATCGCCATGATGATAGAATTCATCTAGCACTTCTAAATAATATACAGGAATTTCTCCCCAACAGCATTCTTTCCCAGGAACAAAGGATTACAAAATACATCACTGCGTAATTTAACGAAACATTCTGGGGTGGCCAAGATATAATTATCGCCGCGTCCGAATTCTACCTCGTGAACGTGCATGTGCACATAAACAATAGAAACACACAGGTATATTCACCAACCAGCGAACCAGCTCCCGCTAACATACACATCCTCTTCATGAACCAGCACTATGATAGCTGGATCCTGACCAACGACAACCAGTACAATAACAACCGGATAATCCTAACGCAACTAACGCAAGGTCTAACCAGCGTCAAAGCACAACTACTTACTCAACCGAATAGTAACAGGAACAACACACGAGAAGAGTAAGAAAAACCCACGAAACCCCAGCTTCAAACGGGGTTGCTCGTAAAAAGTCAAGTAGGTAGGTAACTCATTAACACCATGCGAACAAAAAGAATCAACACCACTTACACCCTTATCAGATGTAATCGCGGACGACACGGGATACAGAACACTGAGAAACCCCACCTCGACCGCAATTAAGTACACTTGCACAGACCTGTGCATAGCAACTTGGAACGTTCGCGGCGCCTCGAAACCAGGAAAAAAAATCAAATTGACGCCGAACTGTCACGCAGGGGCATTAACATAGCTAACCTATAGGAAACAGGGATGAACGCAGGAACATCCAGCTCCGCACACTACGACTGGTACCTCTCAGGAAGTGCGGGTAACGCACATCGGAGTCTTGCAATTTTATTAAGAAAAAATGCCCAAATTGAATTAATCAACAGCAAAAAGGACACCGACGTGAGGTCAGCTACCCTTGAGGTCGGCATGGGAAATGACAAACCAACTCCTCTGTACATAACCAACTCACACATCAACAGCTGTTCCGGGAAAGCAACCAGATCATTCACAGACTTATTAAACTTGATAAACCAAGGAAATGTACTCTCATAATAATCGGCGACTTCAACGCCCATATAGGTCGACAAGATCCATTAACCTTCCAACGCAAAGGGTTGATACAACAAAACCTTCACCATGAATTTTCCAACTACAACGGCGAACTATTAATGGATATAGCCAACAGGGAAAAAAATTCAAACAGAAACAACAAAAGCTAGAACATAATGTAGAATAACATGCTCGAAGGGTACTCAAAAATCGCAATTAGACTACATCATCACGCCACAGGCAGCAGAAAAACTGTTTCACTTTATTAAAGGTGAATGGGTCACCGGTCGCATATCTGACCATAAAATAATCTGGGGACTACTAAAATCAAACTTAATTGTAAATAAAAACAAAAAATAAAACACTAAAGTAAGACAAAGGTACCAAGGAAACAACAAAGGAGGCCAATTATTTAAACTACAAACAATGCAACTTCGCCGCCCTCAACAGAGGAGCCATCAAAACAAAATATCAAGATTGCATCACAAAAAAACTACTCAAGGGATCATCAAATAGCCCTCGCTAACATACAAAAGGCCAAATTCCTACAAAGCAGGCAACCGGATAACCCCAATAGGCATAATCGCGTCAAAGAATGTCAAACTACACTTCAAAAGGTTACATATCTGGAGGAACAAAAAACATGCAGAGCCTGCTTCTCTGGACTAGGTAAAATGCACCCCACAAAGCGCGTGCAAATGCTCTATTCATTCTACAGGAAAAACAAACAACAAACAAAACGCCGAAAAAGAAACGCGTCCATACCGATGTCCAAATGGGAGAAAACACTAAAAAACTCCGAGGGTCTTCACATACCAACGGTAAATATTACAAAACCGATAATAGCAGCACAAGGCGAAGAACCGACGGTGGCCGAAATAATAGGCATCATCAATAAAATGCGAAACGGGACGGCCCCCGGAACGGATCAAGTAGTAAGCGAGCTTTACAAAGCGATGCCCAAAACATTACAGGAAGCCGTAACTAAACACATAAGTAAAGCCTAGTCAGAGAACACAGTACGGGACACGTGGCTAGAGACCGTACAGTTACAAATTCCAAAAAAAAAATAATCCTAAAGATGTGAACGAGTATCGTCGCATAACGATTTGCAATACGGGCTATAGAATTTACGCTACATACTTACCTAAAAAACTTGACGACAAAATAACGGAACAAGGCAGTTACAAAGCGGCTTTCTTAAACAATAGATCAACAGATGACCACATTTTACGCTCAAAAGGGTTCTAGACGAGGAATGGCGTGCAGGTAAACGAACGCACGTTCTCGCCCTCGACATAGAAAAAGCATTTGACAACGTTGACCTCAAGGCATTAAGAAACATATTATTACAACAAATCGATGACCAACAGGATAATCACGGCATGCTTGAAGGAAAGAACATGCATCAAATGGTGCGGCCAGCAAAGCAGCTGGATTATCAAAGGAAAGGGAGTTAAAAAAGGTTGCACCCTGTCCCCTCGCCTTTTTACATTGGTCACCGACGAAGTTCTGAGAACTCTCGAAGAGGAAACTCATTTAATCAAACTAGATCAGGACTGCAAAATCTCCCTCCCCCTAGTATTATAATTTGCAAATGACCTTATTCTCATTACAGATGAGCTAGAGGGACTAGAACGCATCTCAAACCACATAAACCCTTACTTAATAGTGTAGGCCTTTAAATAAACGAAACAAAAAATGTAACTAGGGACCCCATAAAAACACAGAAAACGACCCACGTGACCCTCAACTGAATAAATATACCAACAGGGGATGAAATCAAAAACTCAATTAGAAAACGACGCCAACATGCCACGAGAAACGCTAAATCTTTACTACCATTCATATTGAACTCAAAAATGTATTGCAAATTAGCCACACTTATGTATCGAATGACTATCGTACCTTGTATGATATATGGCTTAAAAGTATCAGCACTCACAGAGGCGAACCTTTCAAGATTGAGAAGATATGAAAGAGTTATCATGAGAGACTTGATCAACCACGCTAGGAAAAACCGAGACAGAAGAAAATGCATCAAATCTTAGACGGTAAAACCATAACAAAACAGATCAAGAACCACAGGATGTGCTACATGGCATACATTTTCAGACGCTCTGAACCACACTTGTTACATGCAGCAAAGCAGTACAGGGCCAAATCTAAGAAGGTCGGACGACCTAGTTACACATGGAATGACAACCTAAAGCAGGGCATGAAATACTTCGACAAGGAAATCCAGTTTTGGAGGGACACGGCTGGAGATAGAAATAAGATCAAGAAAGCGGCTACTGATATCTACAAAAAACCAGAAACTGATAGCAGCGAGAACTCAGAAGACGACCAAGAAAACAACAACACGGAACATAGCAAAGCCTTGACATAGAAAAGAGCCAAGCAAACGGTTAACCCCACCAAAAGATGCTTCGATGAACCTCGATCTGGATCAACATGCCGGCGACGACGTGAAAAGATGCCCTCCTATAGACAAATATCACCCTTCTCTCCACTAGTCCAATGCTTACTTAAGGCTGCATAGTCGGTAGGCTCGTAATCCTTTCCTATCCTATGGGCACGTCTTCCCTACCATTACAGTGCCCCCCGGTCTACTTCTTGATATGCAATGGTCTATGTAGCACCATGAAACATGAGGCTTCAAAGGCTAGTGCAAATCTTGGGGTTCATTCGATTAATCGAGTCTGGTCAAACCACGCTGGGATCGGTGCAATTCATTTCATTTCATTTCATATACGTCATAAATCGTAAACCACAATTTACCTTTCATTCAGTCAACTCAAATATAAAAATTTAAACAAAAAACATTTAATTTCATAAACGATGATGACGAATGATGATGATGATGACCTGCAGGTTTTTACGGAACCCTCGGTGCGCGAGTCCGACTCGCACTTGGCCGGTTTTTAATTCTTTCCACGTTCACGTAAAGGAATGTGTGCAGTAGTGGACTGTGATAGGCTGATTTGATTGATTGTGTGAAGGAATATAGGAAGGGATTCTGCTCCTTTCAATTCTCGATCATTAGGTGGGCTTGTGGAATATTTAGAGTAACAAAAAGCAACATTGTTGGACCGGTTACGTTTTCACTTTTGTATAGTTTTGTTTTCAGATGTTTCTACTTTGGACGGCTTGTGGACAATGATTACCCACCAGGGACAGCTAATGTCACTATACGTACCTGACGTGATTGTGAGCGTGACTCAAGGTGAGCGCTTGTCGCGCGCGCAGGCTCAGCGCGTGTCACTATATGTACCTGACGTGAGTGTGAGCGTGAAGTGCTCGACGGGCGGCACGAGCTTGCCGCTCAAGGTAAGCGCTTGTCGCGCGCGCAGGCTCAGCGCGTGTCACTATATGTACCTGACGTGAGTGTGAGCGTGAAGTGCTCGACGGGCGGCACGAGCTTGCCGCTCAAGGTGAGCGCTTGTCGCGCGCGCAGGCTCAGCGCGTGTCACTATATGTACCTGACGTGAGTGTGAGCGTGACGTGCTCGACGGGCGGCACGAGCTTGCCGCTCAAGGTGAGCGCTTGTCGCGCGCGCAGGCTCAGCGCGTGTCACTATATGTACCTGACGTGAGTGTGAGCGTGACGTGCTCGACGGGCGGCACGAGCTTGCCGCTCAAGGTGAGCGCTTGTCGCGCGCGCAGGCTCAGCGCGTGTCACTATATGTACCTGACGTGAGTGTGAGCGTGACGTGCTCGACGGGCGGCACGAGCTTGCCGCTCAAGGTGAGCGCTTGTCGCGCGCGCAGGCTCAGCGCGTGTCACTATATGTACCTGACGTGAGTGTGAGCGTGACGTGCTCGACGGGCGGCACGAGCTTGCCGCTCAAGGTGAGCGCTTGTCGCGCGCGCAGGCTCAGCGCGTGTCACTATATGTACCTGACGTGAGTGTGAGCGTGACGTGCTCAACGGGCGGCACGAGCTTGCCGCTCAAGGTGAGCGCTTGTCGCGCGCGCAGGCTCAGCGCGTGTCACTATATGTACCTGACGTGAGTGTGAGCGTGACGTGCTCGACGGGCGGCACGAGCTTGCCGCTCAAGGTGAGCGCTTGTCGCGCGCGCAGGCTCAGCGCGTGTCACTATATGTACCTGACGTGAGTGTGAGCGTGACGTGCTCGACGGGCGGCACGAGCTTGCCGCTCAAGGTGAGCGCTTGTCGCGCGCGCAGGCTCAGCGCGTGTCACTATATGTACCTGACGTGAGTGTGAGCGTGACGTGCTCGACGGGCGGCACGAGCTTGCCGCTCAAGGTGAGCGCTTGTCGCGCGCGCAGGCTCAGCGCGTGTCACTATATGTACCTGACGTGAGTGTGAGCGTGACGTGCTCGACGGGCGGCACGAGCTTGCCGCTCAAGGTGAGCGCTTGTCGCGCGCGCAGGCTCAGCGCGTGTCACTATATGTACCTGACGTGAGTGTGAGCGTGACGTGCTCGACGGGCGGCACGAGCTTGCCGCTCAAGGTGAGCGCTTGTCGCGCGCGCAGGCTCAGCGCGTGTCACTATATGTACCTGACGTGAGTGTGAGCGTGACGTGCTCGACGGGCGGCACGAGCTTGCCGCTCAAGGTGAGCGCTTGTCGCGCGCGCAGGCTCAGCGCGTGTCACTATATGTACCTGACGTGAGTGTGAGCGTGACGTGCTCGACGGGCGGCACGAGCTTGCCGCTCAAGGTGAGCGCTTGTCGCGCGCGCAGGCTCAGCGCGTGTCACTATATGTACCTGACGTGAGTGTGAGCGTGACGTGCTCGACGGGCGGCACGAGCTTGCCGCTCAAGGTGAGCGCTTGTCGCGCGCGCAGGCTCAGCGCGTGTCACTATATGTACCTGACGTGAGTGTGAGCGTGACGTGCTCGACGGGCGGCACGAGCTTGCCGCTCAAGGTGAGCGCTTGTCGCGCGCGCAGGCTCAGCGCGTGTCACTATATGTACCTGACGTGAGTGTGAGCGTGACGTGCTCGACGGGCGGCACGAGCTTGCCGCTCAAGGTGAGCGCTTGTCGCGCGCGCAGGCTCAGCGCGTGTCACTATATGTACCTGACGTGAGTGTGAGCGTGACGTGCTCGACGGGCGGCACGAGCTTGCCGCTCAAGGTGAGCGCTTGTCGCGCGCGCAGGCTCAGCGCGTGTCACTATATTTACCTGACGTGAGTGTGAGCGTGACGTGCTCGACGGGCGGCACGAGCTTGCCGCTCAAGGTGAGCGCTTGTCGCGCGCGCAGGCTCAGCGCGTGTCACTATATGTACCTGACGTGAGTGTGAGCGTGACGTGCTCGACGGGCGGCACGAGCTTGCCGCTCAAGGTGAGCGCTTGTCGCGCGCGCAGGCTCAGCGCGTGTCACTATATGTACCTGACGTGAGTGTGAGCGTGACGTGCTCGACGGGCGGCACGAGCTTGCCGCTCAAGGTGAGCGCTTGTCGCGCGCGCAGGCTCAGCGCGTGTCACTATATGTACCTGACGTGAGTGTGAGCGTGACGTGCTCGACGGGCGGCACGAGCTTGCCGCTCAAGGTGAGCGCTTGTCGCGCGCGCAGGCTCAGCGCGTGTCACTATGAAGTATGGAGGCGAAAGGAAACACGTCAGGTCAAGACAAGCGTTTATTATCGACTACTTACTGGATACAATGTTGCTTACTGCTAAGTACATTTATCTACTTCACCTCCGGGGGTGAAAGAAAAAAAATTAAACTTAAATACAAACAAAGCAAAGGTACCTTTTCTTAAAACTTACTTACTAAATTTTTTTGTCCTATCTTTATGTATTACATCTACTTTACCCTTTTTAATTATCTTTACATTTACGCCTAAATCTTCCAATACTTCAAAAGGTCCATCAAAAACACAGTCTAATTTACGAGCACATTCATTCTTAACTAAAATAAGATCATTTTTCTTATAAAATACAGGATTACATGATTTATCATATTTGTCTTTTCTTTTCTCCTTACGAGCTACCAAATTATTTCTAGCATCTCTTAAAGCTACTTGCAACTTATATTTTAAATCTAAACAATAATCATCAGTATTATAAAGTGGTTCTACATCATGTTCTAAACTGTTTGGCAAACGACATTGTCTTCCAAACACAAGTTCATAAGGTGTATATTTTGTTTGCGTGTTTACACTAGTATTAAAACTAAAACACCAAAAAGGTAACCAATCCGACCATGAATGATAAACATTATTACAATAAGTTCTTAAAAATGCTCCTAAATGTTTATGAGCTATCTCTAAGGAACCGATTGATTGATGATGGTATGCAGTGGATGTCAACTTTTCTATTTCTAATAGCCTACATACTTGTTCCATAACTTGAGAAATAAATTCTGTCCCCCTATCCGTAGCTATAGATTTAGGGATGCCTAATCTTAAAATAAAATTATTCACGAATACTTTGGCTACAGTTACCGTTTCTTTATTGGGTAATGGATATGCCTCTATATATTTTGTCAACTCGCATTGCAGGGTTAAAATGTAACAATTTCCTGATTCATCTCTATCCAAAGGTCCAACTAAATCTACAAAAACTTTATCAAAGGCAGCTGTTGCTGTAGTAGTTATAGTCAAGGGTTGTCTTGTATATTTACTTTGTTTCATTTTCTGACACATCTCACATTTACTTATAAATTTTCGAATATCAGTATCTAACCCTGGCCAATAATATTTCCTCTTAATGTTATTTGCCATTCTATTCATACCTGCATGACCACTGGTGGGTAATAAATGATAGTTATTCAAAATAAACTCTTTTTCCTTCTCGTCATATATTCTTTCAATTCCTCTCAAAATACATATTCGGGGTCCGGTCCATTCTTTTAAAGATTTAATTTCACTACATAAACCTTTTATAAATTCATTATTGTTATCATCTTTCACTATGCATAGTTCCTTTACTTTTATTCTTTCACAAAACTCCTTTAACTTAGTTGCAAATTCGGCTCGCGAGAAATGCAATCTAAAGTCAAGGTTAATACACAACAACATTTTGTTTGGTATATAAACCATACAATCTTCTTGTTCTTTTATCATATTTTCTCTTTTAAACTTCCTTATAGTTTTCTCTTCTACTAACTTTATCTCAATAGAATCACACGGCTGTCTTAGTAATTCCACGACCCTTGGTTGATCAGGCCAGTTGTCGGTGGCTTTACTAGGCACAGTTTGTTTTTTCTTACAACTCTCTTCCAACCTTCTCTTTTGTCCCCTAGTTGTTACAGCTAGAATTTGCTCTTTCATATCCTTCAATTCATTCAATGTTATGGACACCCTAGACAATGCATCTGCGATAACATTGTCCTTACCTTTCACATACACTATCTTAAAATCATATTCTTCAAGTATTAACCTGAATTTAATTAGCCTACTAGATGGGTCTTTCATGCCAAACAAATAAACTAAAGGTTTGTGGTCTGTCCTAATTGTAAAAGTTCTGCCAAATAAATATGGCCTGAAGTATTTTACTGCCCATACAATTGCTGTTAGTTCTTTCTGTATTACTGGATAATTTTTTTCTGCCTTATTTAAAGGTCTGCTGGCATAAGCAACTGGTTTCATATCCTTATTACACAATACTGCTCCTACTGCCATATCAGACGCGTCAGTCTGTAATATGAATTCATTGGTTTCTGAAAAATCTGGATATTGTAGTATTGGTGGCGTCGTTAATGATGTTTTTAGAAAATTAAATGCATTTTGACACTCCGAGCTCCAAACAAATGGTTCATCTTTCTTTAGCAAACGATTTAAAGGCATAGTAATTGTTGCAAAGGATGGCACAAATTTTCTGTAGTAGTTGCAGAAGGCAACAAACCGTCTTACCTCATCTACATTTTTAGGTATAGGAAAATTTTCTAAAACTTTAGTTTTGTCAGGGTCAGGCGAAACACCGTCAGCAGAAACTAAATGACCTAGATACAAAATTTCTTTCTTTAAGAATTGACACTTTATGGGATTCAACTTTAAATTTACCTTTCTCAGTCTTTCGAAAACAGCAATGAGATTTTGGTTGTGAATAGTTAAAGATCTTCCAAAAACGATTAAGTCATCTAAATAAATAAAACACTTTTCAAAAGCTAAACCTGACATCGCAATTGACATGACTCTACTGAAAGCGCTACATGAAGTCTTAAGACCCATGGGTAATCGTTTTAATTGGTAATGTCCTGTACTAGTCGAAAATGCTGTATATTTTCGGCTTTCAGGAGCCAGTTTTACTTGGTAATATCCTTGTTGAAGGTCTAAATGACTAAAGTATATTGAGCCAGACAATGAATCTAAAATATCAGTAATGTTAGGCAAAGGGAATTTGTCGTTTACAATATTTTCATTTAATTTTCTGAAGTCTATTACTAAACGCCACTTCTGAGAACCATCCGATTTTTTTGGAACTAGTAGTATTGGACTAGACCATTCACTAGATGATTCTTCTATAATATCATCTTTAAGCATATTTTCGATTTGTTTATTTACTTCCGGTTTTAAGGCTTGTGGTAATCTATATGGTTTTGTATAAATAGGATTAATGTTACTCTTCATTGTTATGGATTGTTCGCAAATATTTGTAGTTTCTAACTTATCACCGGGTAAAAAGAAAGTATCTGAATATTTAGTACAAATCTTTTCAATTGAATCCTTTTCTTCCTTGTTTAAATGTTGTAACTCTAATAAAGGTAATAAAGTATTGGCTCGTTTTAAACTACTTTCTTGCTTGCTAAATTCAAAAATATGGTAGTCCTTTAACGCCTCTACGTTTAATTCGAAATTTTTTAAGCGTACTTCGTCATCTCTAGTATTTAATATTTTTATTGGGACTCTTTTATTTTTAGGCCTAACTATAGTACCTGCTAGGAAAACATCCTTTTCTAACTCTCTAGCGCTAACAAAACAATCACCTTCCACTTCCTTGTTTAAATAAATGTAGTGAATGGTTTCACTCCGAGGTGGGATTAGCAGTAAATTACTGTAATCCGGTTTGTCATAAATTGGTAGATTAAAATAATTTTCTCCTATCTGCAGCGTTAAGGTGACATATTGAAAAAACCGTGCTTTTTCTTTTAAGTGTACCTTTCTTACCATATGATAGCCGAACTTAATATTTAAGTGCATGTTTTTTGACTATATGGTCTAGTATCCTGTAAAAGGAATACACGATACGATAAAATTTTCTCGATACAAAAAAATCGCAAAGTTCTATCCATGTTTATGATTTTTTTAGCCTCAAGGCGCAATGCGTTAGATTTATTAAACATAGTTTACTTTAAAACATTGATAATAATCTTATCTAAGTTTTTGTAAAACAGTTTTCGTTTTAATCATACTTTTCATTCATAAAAGATGGCGATTCGTTTTGGCACATACGTTATTTTATTCCAAGCGCATACACATTATCGCCATCTCTTTTTTTGCCTATAATAAGTAGTGTCATCACTCTCGTCCGTTCATAAATCAGTCGCCCAGTAGGGCTCATCGACGACGGATCTATGTCACTTTTTTACAAATCGGTGCGATCAAAATTACGTTTTTTAAATATTTATGTTCCCAGAAAAAGGTAGTAGTGAAGTATTTTGCTGTAATTATTTAATATAATAAGTGTTGGCTTTCC
The DNA here is from genome assembly GCA_947507805.1 of Aporophyla nigra. Lineage (NCBI taxonomy): Eukaryota > Metazoa > Arthropoda > Insecta > Lepidoptera > Noctuidae > Aporophyla > Aporophyla nigra. Next base: position 27,111,446 of record OX382293.1, on the reverse strand, counting down.
AAAAACTTTATATTTAGACTGTATATGTGTCTATTTTTGTGACTGTGAATAATATTACAATCTTTTTCTATTACTATTTAGTGACGACCTAAATTATGTATGAAAATGGGAAGAACCATAAACCAAAATTGAACAGTACCTTCAAGGTTAGGAGTACCTGCACAGGGCAATTAATTCATTCATTTTGCGGGAATTCAATACCAATAAGATGATGATAACAGTAAGAGGAATTCACCACCTTCATTATAGCATTACAGCAACAATATATTCTCACTTTGTAAAGTAATATTGAGTTAACATCCTATTTTCTAGAGAAGAACATCAGTTTTATCCCAAAAACTTATAATAATCGTTCATTTAGAAATAAATTAAAATATATGATTAGTTTTTAGATTTGAAGTCCGTCAACAATATATTTATGTCAAGTACTGACACTATAAATACAAGAGCACAACGAAGGAATGGAGTAGCATTACAAGTGTGAAAAAGGTGAGGTTTTATATCTGACTGCGGCCCAAAGGAGGGTAATGATTTTACCAAGCAAATGTATGGTGATCGGTGAAACGAAGTTGGAGTTTATCAATCTCTTATATGTCAACATCCATTTTATTTATATACCTCTAGAAGATTGTCGTAAATAACAAAGGTATGCAAAATGTACCTTTTTGAAAATTACAAACAAAGCTACTACTTACACATTTAGATTTTCATAACGACTAGCTGACCTGTGCCCACTTCGTTGGGCGGTAAAGGGTTTTGTTTTTATTGCATACCAGCTTCTGCCAGTGACTTCGTCCGCGATAAATTTTTTGTTCCCCCGACCCTTCCCGTCGCGTTGAATCGCATACCCGTGCAATTTTCCCCGTTTTAGCAACATTTTTCATCACTGCCTAGCTCCTCTTGGTTTTAGCGTGATGTTATATAGCCTATAGCCTTTCTCTATCGACTATTCTGCCAATGTCTAAAGTCAATTGAGATAACATAAGTGCGTGCTTAAATAAAAAAATAAATCTTCGATGAAATAAACTGTTATAAATCCTTGTAATATCTTATTTGCTTGTCACTGAAGCTTCTTTGTCATATTTGACATTAAACATTTTCATTTTCATATCTTTACAGTAAAACTGAATCACCATCTTGACCAAAAATTGAGACAAAAGCTTTTTCTCTAAATCTATTCTATGGAAAAGTAGTGCCCGTAGCCAATTTTTTTTTTCTTTGATTCGAGATCCTAAAAGTTCTGCTGCCATTTTAGAAAGATCTTATTTACGCACCAAGTTGTTTAATTCTGGTTGTGCAAATAGCTGTGGCTCGGTTTTGTCGATAGAGAGACCAATCAGTCGACAGTCAATCACATTTACTAGATATTTTTAATAACTACCAACAAGTAAAATGACAGTCGAAAATAATAATTGTTCATCATCTGCCTAGCCTTTTCCTAACTATATTGGGGTCGGCTTCCAGTCTCACCGGATGCAGCTGAGTACCAGTATTTTACATGGAGCGACTGCCTGTCTAACCTCCACAACCCAGTTACTGGATACCCCTTGGTAAGACTGGTTGTCATACTTTCGGGCTTCTGACGACCCGTAACGACTGTCTAAGATCTACGAAAGACAGCCGGGACCAATAATTTTTTTTTTTTGGATGGTATATCATCAAATGACGTCTCCCGCTCTGGGTGGAGCAGAAGGGCGTGTCAGACTTTTACTGACTAAAACCCTTTAGTTGCCCATATGCCAGGACCACGGTACCTCGTTCGAACTAGTCTCGCGACCCTGGCAGGGGGACCAACGGCTTAACGTTCTTTCCGAGGCACGGGTCTTGGTCTGTAAAGATGGTCAACCATCCACGGGCCAACCGCGGCAAGCGTAGCTTAACCTGAACGACCGACCCGTGCAGCTGTTGTAACTTAGCCACAAGCCCTTCCGAAAATAATAATTGTTATCATATCATATTTGTACTATGGTAGCATTTATGAAGATTTTTACAAAATCTTACGTGATGGAATTTTTTCTTTATTTTTCCGTTAATCAGGAATTCAAATTCTATAACAAACCATTATTCGATTTCAATTAATTTTTTTTTTTTTACCCATGCATACCATTAATCAAAATTTAAGTTTAAGGTTTTTAAATATTTTGTATTAGTTGTCTACTCCATAGTTTACTATGCGCAAAAATTTCAAAGACAGAGACAAATTAACGTCACTTGGCATGCACATTTTTCTTAAATATGTTGCCGTCTTTATCTTGCATTTTTATTTTAACAGTTGTGCGACGGTGACACGAATAATGCTTAGCAAAAGGCCATGCTAAGCAACGTTTTTAAATTTCGGTCAGTGATAATTCCTTCGTTCCACTTTTGGCCATTGGTAAAATAAGTCAATAAAGTTTGTGGCGCTGACGTGTCGGCCGACCACTGAAGATAGATCCGCCACTCCCCGCGTGCGGGGGAAACAATCCAACTATCATTTATTGTCAAGGTAGGGTCTTAACAAATTTTTATTTAAATTAATATTAGCTTTATACCTACTCATGAAGTCTAAACCTAATATTCCATCGACGATGATAGGTAATCTTTAAAAAATATGAAACTTATTTTGAAACATTTCAGTTTCAGAGACTTCTAGATCGAGCACTGTATAACCACAGGAGTAAACTTTACCTCCGATTCCATTGACCGCTAAAGTATCTTGAAACACCTGTGTTTTTTTTGGAAGTACTTCTTCCTTAATAATCGAAATAGATGCCCCTGTATCTAATAATAGTATAAGCTTTTTACCCTTAGTATAGTAATTAATATATTTAAATTTACCGCTAGAAGTATTATAAACAAAATTATTAATCACGAAAAAACTGATTTCCTATCTTATTAGGCTTCTGCTCCATACTACTTGCATTGCATGCTTGAGTATTGACACTTTGTGTTGTGACCCCTACTTTGCGAAATTCTTGTCCACCACGCCTATTATTGTAATAACCTTGTTTGTTATACTGACCTCTGCCGCGGGGGGCGTACCTAAAAGGTCTGGAGTAGCCTTGATATCTATTTGGATGATGGCCATAATTATTAAAATTGTTTTGAAAATTACCTCTGTTATTATTGTGGTAATCTGGACGACCGCGTCCTCTATTTTGCCCTCGAAACCTTGAAAAACGATAATTTTGCCTACCTCGCCACGTTGAAGTCATCTCCATAACCTCAGCAGGCTTCGAAGAAGATGAAGATGGCGGGGACTCGTCCTTGGCTGCCTGGATTGCGTCCTTCAGCAATGTGTAGTTGCGTGCGGCGATGATCGTGCCCAACCTTTCACTTTTAAGACCATCTGTAAACTTTTTCAAAACCATTTTTTCATTAATTGGCTTCAAAATCGCACATTTGGCAGCGTCACCCTCAGCCTGAGAAATATTCAAATCTGTTAATAGTCTTTCAAGTTCCGATCCATATTCCTCAACAGTTCTATAACCTTGGTTCAAGGATTGAATTTGATTTTGAACTGCTATGAATGACTTTTTTACTAAAAGCTTTATCCTAAAATCCTTAATCATGTCATTAATTGTCAAGTAAGTGTCTGCTACTCGTAACTTGGCATTTTCAGATAACCTTCCCTTTAGTATAAACTTAATTAATAACTGTTGACCCACATCATTAAGCATATCCGCATACATTTCTACCGCATCAATCATTCGTTTCGTTGTATTTTCCTTATCATCTAACATAGGTATTAACATACAAGCAGTTTTCATATCGAATTCCATGATTTCTGACTTTATTTCTACTTTAGGCAAAGTACACAATTCTGATATTTCTGAAAATAATGCACAGATCTTTTTGTACGTGGTATTAATTAACTCTGTTTCTGATTCCTTTGTCGTTTTACTTAAAGTAGAAAATAATGTCTTACTTTTATTTAACAATATTTCGGCCTCTTGTAACTTATCCGACGAAACAGAACCTTTATATCTACTCTGGCCTTTTTTTATAAGGTATTTCCGAATCTCTAGTAAATCTTCATAATATTCTATTAAATCGTCAACCATATTTTAGTAACAAAGCATTATTATTTAAAGGAATTAGTTGTAGCTTCATATCTTATTTCATTTATAACAATTTTATTTAATCTAATTCGAGGCACTGTCATTCAATGCGCCGATAAAAAAATGCTGGGTCGGCATTGTACGTACTGCCGTAATGCGATTCGCAATCTATTTTTAGAACTTAAAATGACTAAACTATGTACCTACATACTTTAAAACTAAAATTGTCAATAATCTTACGTATTGAAACACTTTCACTATTACTTTCACACCAACGCACCTTTTTTTTTATTTTTTTATTCACTTTTAAACACTTATGCACTCACGAATGTTCTCTTGAATTGAATTTACTGCACTCAAACTTCTTCTTCACCATGAGCTTGGTCACGCCTTCCAGATAAACGATGCCGCATCCTTCTTATAAATGCTGAATCTATTTGCTGGTCTATCCATTTCTTGTGTCCTTTTATCACTTTCTTGTAAATTATTACAAGTATCACAATAGCCATCAGCACCAGAAATGTAGTCATTAGAATATTATTAAACTTCATATGATACTCTTGTTCAGAATCACTTGCGCTGTTATTGCCACCTGAAGCGTTTTGGGCAATGACAATTTCCTTTTCCTCAGTTTTAGAGTAGGATTTCCCCATTTTCCTTACTTTTAGCGCTTTGTACGACACAGTTACAGTTAATCACACTCGTGGCTCTATTATTCACCTTGTAAAAGTAAAACATTATAACTTTGTGCACCGAGGCACACAGGAATTCGCCTTGTTAGCACTTTGCGCCCGCTATCCGATAGCTCGCAAGCTTAGTTCCCGGAACGCGTATGGCAGGGTCGCCATGAAGTATGGAGGCGAAAGGAAACACGTCAGGTCAAGACAAGCGTTTATTATCGACTACTTACTGGATACAATGTTGCTTACTGCTAAGTACATTTATCTACTTCAACTATATTTACCTGACGTGAGTGTGAGCGTGACGTGCTCGACGGGCGGCACGAGCTTGCCGCTCAAGGTGAGCGCTTGTCGCGCGCGCAGGCTCAGCGCGTGTCACTATATGTACCTGACGTGAGTGTGAGCGTGACGTGCTCGACGGGCGGCACGAGCTTGCCGCTCAAGGTGAGCGCTTGTCGCGCGCGCAGGCTCAGCGCGTGTCACTATATGTACCTGACGTGAGTGTGAGCGTGACGTGCTGGACGGGCGGCACGAGCTTGCCGCTCAAGGTGAGCGCTTGTCGCGCGCGCAGGCTCAGCGCGTGTCACTATATGTACCTGACGTGAGTGTGAGCGTGACGTGCTCGACGGGCGGCACGAGCTTGCCGCTCAAGGTGAGCGCTTGTCGCGCGCGCAGGCTCAGCGCGTGTCACTATATGTACCTGACGTGAGTGTGAGCGTGACGTGCTGGACGGGCGGCACGAGCTTGCCGCTCAAGGTGAGCGCTTGTCGCGCGCGCAGGCTCAGCGCGTGTCACTATATGTACCTGACGTGAGTGTGAGCGTGACGTGCTCGACGGGCGGCACGAGCTTGCCGCTCAAGGTGAGCGCTTGTCGCGCGCGCAGGCTCAGCGCGTGTCACTATATGTACCTGACGTGAGTGTGAGCGTGACGTGCTCGACGGGCGGCACGAGCTTGCCGCTCAAGGTGAGCGCTTGTCGCGCGCGCAGGCTCAGCGCGTGTCACTATATGTACCTGACGTGAGTGTGAGCGTGACGTGCTCGACGGGCGGCACGAGCTTGCCGCTCAAGGTGAGCGCTTGTCGCGCGCGCAGGCTCAGCGCGTGTCACTATATGTACCTGACGTGAGTGTGAGCGTGACGTGCTCGACGGGCGGCACGAGCTTGCCGCTCAAGGTGAGCGCTTGTCGCGCGCGCAGGCTCAGCGCGTGTCACTATATGTACCTGACGTGAGTGTGAGCGTGACGTGCTCGACGGGCGGCACGAGCTTGCCGCTCAAGGTGAGCGCTTGTCGCGCGCGCAGGCTCAGCGCGTGTCACTATATGTACCTGACGTGAGTGTGAGCGTGACGTGCTCGACGGGCGGCACGAGCTTGCCGCTCAAGGTGAGCGCTTGTCGCGCGCGCAGGCTCAGCGCGTGTCACTATATGTACCTGACGTGAGTGTGAGCGTGACGTGCTCGACGGGCGGCACGAGCTTGCCGCTCAAGGTGAGCGCTTGTCGCGCGCGCAGGCTCAGCGCGTGTCACTATATGTACCTGACGTGAGTGTGAGCGTGACGTGCTCGACGGGCGGCACGAGCTTGCCGCTCAAGGTGAGCGCTTGTCGCGCGCGCAGGCTCAGCGCGTGTCACTATATGTACCTGACGTGAGTGTGAGCGTGACGTGCTCGACGGGCGGCACGAGCTTGCCGCTCAAGGTGAGCGCTTGTCGCGCGCGCAGGCTCAGCGCGTGTCACTATATGTACCTGACGTGAGTGTGAGCGTGACGTGCTCGACGGGCGGCACGAGCTTGCCGCTCAAGGTGAGCGCTTGTCGCGCGCGCAGGCTCAGCGCGTGTCACTATATGTACCTGACGTGAGTGTGAGCGTGACGTGCTCGACGGGCGGCACGAGCTTGCCGCTCAAGGTGAGCGCTTGTCGCGCGCGCAGGCTCAGCGCGTGTCACTATATGTACCTGACGTGAGTGTGAGCGTGACGTGCTCGACGGGCGGCACGAGCTTGCCGCTCAAGGTGAGCGCTTGTCGCGCGCGCAGGCTCAGCGCGTGTCACTATATGTACCTGACGTGAGTGTGAGCGTGACGTGCTCGACGGGCGGCACGAGCTTGCCGCTCAAGGTGAGCGCTTGTCGCGCGCGCAGGCTCAGCGCGTGTCACTATATGTACCTGACGTGAGTGTGAGCGTGACGTGCTCGACGGGCGGCACGAGCTTGCCGCTCAAGGTGAGCGCTTGTCGCGCGCGCAGGCTCAGCGCGTGTCACTATATGTACCTGACGTGAGTGTGAGCGTGACGTGCTCGACGGGCGGCACGAGCTTGCCGCTCAAGGTGAGCGCTTGTCGCGCGCGCAGGCTCAGCGCGTGTCACTATATGTACCTGACGTGAGTGTGAGCGTGACGTGCTCGACGGGCGGCACGAGCTTGCCGCTCAAGGTGAGCGCTTGTCGCGCGCGCAGGCTCAGCGCGTGTCACTATATGTACCTGACGTGAGTGTGAGCGTGACGTGCTCGACGGGCGGCACGAGCTTGCCGCTCAAGGTGAGCGCTTGTCGCGCGCGCAGGCTCAGCGCGTGTCACTATATGTACCTGACGTGAGTGTGAGCGTGACGTGCTCGACGGGCGGCACGAGCTTGCCGCTCAAGGTGAGCGCTTGTCGCGCGCGCAGGCTCAGCGCGTGTCACTATATGTACCTGACGTGAGTGTGAGCGTGACGTGCTCGACGGGCGGCACGAGCTTGCCGCTCAAGGTGAGCGCTTGTCGCGCGCGCAGGCTCAGCGCGTGTCACTATATGTACCTGACGTGAGTGTGAGCGTGACGTGCTCGACGGGCGGCACGAGCTTGCCGCTCAAGGTGAGCGCTTGTCGCGCGCGCAGGCTCAGCGCGTGTCACTATATGTACCTGACGTGAGTGTGAGCGTGACGTGCTCGACGGGCGGCACGAGCTTGCCGCTCAAGGTGAGCGCTTGTCGCGCGCGCAGGCTCAGCGCGTGTCACTATATGTACCTGACGTGAGTGTGAGCGTGACGTGCTCGACGGGCGGCACGAGCTTGCCGCTCAAGGTGAGCGCTTGTCGCGCGCGCAGGCTCAGCGCGTGTCACTATATGTACCTGACGTGAGTGTGAGCGTGACGTGCTCGACGGGCGGCACGAGCTTGCCGCTCAAGGTGAGCGCTTGTCGCGCGCGCAGGCTCAGCGCGTGTCACTATATGTACCTGACGTGAGTGTGAGCGTGACGTGCTCGACGGGCGGCACGAGCTTGCCGCTCAAGGTGAGCGCTTGTCGCGCGCGCAGGCTCAGCGCGTGTCACTATATGTACCTGACGTGAGTGTGAGCGTGACGTGCTCGACGGGCGGCACGAGCTTGCCGCTCAAGGTGAGCGCTTGTCGCGCGCGCAGGCTCAGCGCGTGTCACTATATGTACCTGACGTGAGTGTGAGCGTGACGTGCTCGACGGGCGGCACGAGCTTGCCGCTCAAGGTGAGCGCTTGTCGCGCGCGCAGGCTCAGCGCGTGTCACTATATGTACCTGACGTGAGTGTGAGCGTGACGTGCTCGACGGGCGGCACGAGCTTGCCGCTCAAGGTGAGCGCTTGTCGCGCGCGCAGGCTCAGCGCGTGTCACTATATGTACCTGACGTGAGTGTGAGCGTGACGTGCTCGACGGGCGGCACGAGCTTGCCGCTCAAGGTGAGCGCTTGTCGCGCGCGCAGGCTCAGCGCGTGTCACTATATGTACCTGACGTGAGTGTGAGCGTGACGTGCTCGACGGGCGGCACGAGCTTGCCGCTCAAGGTGAGCGCTTGTCGCGCGCGCAGGCTCAGCGCGTGTCACTATATGTACCTGACGTGAGTGTGAGCGTGACGTGCTCGACGGGCGGCACGAGCTTGCCGCTCAAGGTGAGCGCTTGTCGCGCGCGCAGGCTCAGCGCGTGTCACTATATGTACCTGACGTGAGTGTGAGCGTGACGTGCTCGACGGGCGGCACGAGCTTGCCGCTCAAGGTGAGCGCTTGTCGCGCGCGCAGGCTCAGCGCGTGTCACTATATGTACCTGACGTGAGTGTGAGCGTGACGTGCTCGACGGGCGGCACGAGCTTGCCGCTCAAGGTGAGCGCTTGTCGCGCGCGCAGGCTCAGCGCGTGTCACTATATGTACCTGACGTGAGTGTGAGCGTGACGTGCTCGACGGGCGGCACGAGCTTGCCGCTCAAGGTGAGCGCTTGTCGCGCGCGCAGGCTCAGCGCGTGTCACTATATGTACCTGACGTGAGTGTGAGCGTGACGTGCTCGACGGGCGGCACGAGCTTGCCGCTCAAGGTGAGCGCTTGTCGCGCGCGCAGGCTCAGCGCGTGTCACTATATGTACCTGACGTGAGTGTGAGCGTGACGTGCTCGACGGGCGGCACGAGCTTGCCGCTCAAGGTGAGCGCTTGTCGCGCGCGCAGGCTCAGCGCGTGTCACTATATGTACCTGACGTGAGTGTGAGCGTGACGTGCTCGACGGGCGGCACGAGCTTGCCGCTCAAGGTGAGCGCTTGTCGCGCGCGCAGGCTCAGCGCGTGTCACTATATGTACCTGACGTGAGTGTGAGCGTGACGTGCTCGACGGGCGGCACGAGCTTGCCGCTCAAGGTGAGCGCTTGTCGCGCGCGCAGGCTCAGCGCGTGCGGCTGGCAGCGCGCGCGCCCCACCACCTGCTGCGGCGCGCTCGGCGACATCAGCAGGGTCGACGACGACGCCGATACTACCGCTACCTCGCCCTGGGAACCACAATGGACAATAGTTAAGTCTGGCTGCTTGAATTAAAACTATAAACATTGACACAACAATCTTGTCAAAATATGGCACACGTTTTTGTTGCACTGCTGGACATAGGCCTCCCCTAAGCTCCGCCACTTCGACCGGTTTTGTGCTTCCCGCATCCAGCGGATTCCTGCAGCCTTCATAAGGTCACCTTGTTGGAGGCCTTCCAACTCTACTTTTTGTTCTTTTGTTGTTTCCTTTAGTTCCATTTGTTATTGATGTCGATACCCAACATGTGGGTAAAGTATTGCCAGTTTGCAAAGCAAAGAGTTGCCGCCAGAGCTTGACGCCACCTTTGACGTATATTCTAAACTGTTGCCTACAAAAAGGCATCTTTTCTGATGCACTAAAAAAAGCTATCATCCATCCGATTCATAAGGGAGGGAACAGAAATTGTGTCAACAATTAGACCCATATCAGTCTTATCAGCAATCTCTAAGATACTAGGAAGGATCCTGAATAATGCCTTTCACCCATTTATGCCCGCTGTTCTCATTTGGGGACATTTGTTTAAGTACCCACATTTTTCAATTGAATTTAGCTATGGTGACGGTTACACGTAAGGTATTTACTGTGATCCATCAGTAAATAGTGACGTATCGTGGTATTTAATTAACGTGTAACCTAATGTATTGATGTATGTCATTATTTATTCATGGATTTCTAGATTTCTTGATTCTGTATTGATGATCCGTCGGATTATGATAAATATTGATCGTGTAGCCTCGCGTCAATATTTATCACGTCAGTACGCGTTACGGTAGCAATGGAGGAGGACGACTTTTTGGATCTTGTGGCGGCGGACGCACCGTCGCACTATGGTTCGCGTAGAACAAGCTAGCTGGACAAAAGTCACTGTTGAATTTCTGGGAATTTATAACCTGAGCCCCTGTCTCGAAGAACATATATCAATGTTTCGCAAGTATCCATGACTGTCTGGCATATTGAAGCCGGTGACATTATAGCCGAAAACCTTATATCTTTAAAGTTCCGCCCGTTGCTAGGTAATGCAAAGTTAACGCTAATTTTTCTCTCGGGGTAATAGATTTTCTCATCACGGTATCTTGTTTGGTTAAAAAAGGTGTTACTATTGTCAAAAGTTCTTCAAAGCAGGGTTCAGGCATTCGAAAATAATTCTCGTAATCATCCATTTCACCATGTAATTTAATTTCTGCCATTAAATTCAAATGTGTGTACCTTTCCCTTTGTTGTAACCAATTTTTTGGCCATCGCTTTCGCTTGACCTTTTTATTTAAACTAAGTGCTAAAATAATAGCCACGCAACCAATGATATTTTAATAAAAATCATTGCACGCAACCTTTAATTTTCAGCTCTCGTGGCCATTTTAGACGTTTAAACAGCAGGAGACCGGACACAATACTAACGTAATAAATATTGAACGTGTAGGCTGGTGTATTAATCCATCGGTAAAAACTGAAAACCATCAACAAATACTATATTGACGGATCACAGTAAATACCTTACGTGTAACCGTCGCCTATGTGTTGTTTGAAGGCGTATTTGTAGTGTCAATTAGTGTGGCTCACAAATAAATATTGCAGTTTTGTGAGTTTATGGATTAAGTGGCAAGAAAAAGAAATTTCTGGGATGAGAGGGGGGCGGCATACGCGGCTTTTATGTTAAGTAACGTTTTGAAATACGCGCACAACAAAAACACAATTTTGAAATTCTCGATGTATCCTGCATTCACATTAATGCACAAATTATACCGACGGAGAATATTGTTATTTATTTTTCTAATTAAATCACTGTCCGTCGCTAAGCACTTTAATTTGTGAAATGCTAAAATAATCTTATATTTTAGTTCAACAATTGTATTTACCACAGAGGCATACACTTCACCCTTAATGTACCCACAAAAAGAAATCCATGGGAGTAAGGTCTGGAGATCGTGGTGGCCACCGAACAGTCGTGTCGTATCACAATAAAAGCACTCAATCACAAAAAAAAAAAACTAACACTAAATAATAATAATCCCAAGTAACGTGTCCTGTCACAATAAAAAATCGAAATACTGTCTGTCTTAAACTTATTTAGTGTCCTATCACAAAATCACAATTGTCAGCGCGCGAGTCCGACAAAACAAAACCGGCGCAAGAGCTTTCTTCCGTGTTACGTAATAAAGTACGTTCCCATAGGGTTGGCGTCGGCGAACTGAAAAAACAAGTTTTTTGGATGCCCGCCCCACTTACCGATCGCAAGGACCTATTTCTATTTCGTTTACGCGCGGGATGTTTTGCTATGACTGTCACTCTCGTAATGAAAGTGCAAGTGTGTGTATTTATTGCTTCCGTGTTTGCATTGCCATCTTTTAGCGAAAACATTTGGTTGTACTTGTGACTTGTGTCACAGCGGCAACAACGCATTAGATTTATCGTTTTAAGGTGCATGACCTATGCGTATAGACATAATCAGCTGTTAGGAAAGATACATCGTGTTCAAACGGGGCAAAAAACTTAAAAAATCATTTGCGATTAAACTACTGCTCCTGTTTAATTGATTTTTGGTACAGAGCTTGAAAATGGTGTCTAGTAAAGTTTAAAGGAAAGCCCCTCTGTCGTATCAACTTTGTATAAGTATTGATTGTTTGTCGGGAAAGTTTACATTGTTAGTAAGCCCTATAATAAACCATTGCCTCTTAAATGACGCCCACTCTTTGCTACCCTTCGCTAAGTTTTTTACATAGTTATCGAGGATGCTGAAGCCGAAACTGAAGTAAGTATTTAAGTAAGTATTTATTGGAACAAAAAAAAAAACAATACAATTTTGTGATCGTTAATACTGCGTTAGTATAGTAACTGTGTCGCAGATATTAGCGCCCACCCCAGGAGCGAAAGACAACTGAGTTCCATAATAACAATTTTGATTAAACTTATAGAAACTAGACATACACATTAAAATTAAAAAAAAAAATGAACTAAACATTTATTAATAATTGTTGTGGTATAAATAAGTGGGTGTATGTGTGTGTGTGTGTTTTTGTGTGTGTGTGTGTGTGTATGTGTGTGTGTGTGTGTGTGTGTGTGTGTGTGTAAAGGTTGCGTGTATGAGTATGCGGAGAATGTGATATGATAATTTAAGTTTGTATGAGGCTCTCTGTTTCCTCATAAGTCAGGTTTTGCAGCCATTTTTCAATTTTCAGTTTACACTCTCGTAACGAAAGTGGATAGATATTTAATTTCTCATTAATTTTGTTATAGATAACAGGACTCAAAAAGTTATATTGTCTTCTCGCAATCACTAGATTAACTCTCTCCGTCTGACATATTCTGTTAGCTCTCCGTTTCTGAGTATTGAGATTAGGGTCATATTCAATATCAGTATGCTTGCGTAATTATATGCTTATAAGAAATGCTTGTCTCACAGAAGGAACTTTGCAAAGAGCATACAAGTCGTGCGTGGGGAACCGAATAGGTTTATGTGCCATGACTTTTAGAACGGCTCTTTGTGCTCTTTCCAGACGTAGTAGAAGGCATTTACCAGAGCATCCCCACGCCGTAATGCAGTAAGTTATTACGGAATGTGCTAGTGCATAATATTACAGTTTTTAACGTGTGAAAATCTGCCGAAGTTCTAAGATTTTTAAATACAAATATTAATTTTCTGACACGCGAAACCAATAACTCAATCTGCTTGGTCCAGGTCATTGTGCTATCTATAATGACCCCTAAATATTTAGAATCATTAGTACGCATAATTGTAGCACAGTTGCAGGTTGCACTTGTATTTGAGAAACATTTGTGAGCAGTTAGTGTGAAGGAGGAGTCTGGTTGTGATCTAAGCCGTGGTGCGAAGGTTATGAATTTAGTTTTTTCTAAATTCAGGGTGAGTAAATTGTTATTTAACCAATTCATAATATCCCGCAAGGCAGATTCTGCATGAAAGCGCACATCTGCCCAGTCACTTCCATGAACTAGTAATACTGTGTCATCAGCGTATGTTATGATTTTGCAATTTGTTAGGGACAAGTTACAGAGTCTATTTATATAAATAAGGAAGAGAGTGGGCCCCAGAACACTGCCCTGAGGAACTCCGTAGGTTAGAAACTGTTCTTCACTTATGTGGTTACCGATTTTTACAACCTGTGAGCGGTTCCTAAGGTAACTTTTAAAAATATCCAGCGGTAGCCCCCTTACCCCAATCTGAAACAATCTCTCGAGCAAAAGAGGGACAGAGACAGTGTCAAATGCCTTCGAGAGGTCTAGAAAAATAGCTATTGTTTTAAGCTTATGATTCAAATTATTTGCAATAGCTCCAGTTAATTCCAGCACAGCATCTTCTGTGCTTTTCCCGGACCGAAATCCGTATTGGTTGTCGGCAATAATTTTGTTATTGTTTAAATAACTGAGAAGTCTATTGTTTAAAAAATTTTCAAGAATCTTAGAAAGAATAGTGAGCACCGAGATAGGTCTATAGTTATTGACACTGGCCCTGTCCCCACTTTTATAAATAGGATGTACAATAGCCCTCTTGAATACAGTGGGAAATACCCCGGTTTCGAAAACGAGATTGAAGACATGGCAGATAATAGGGATTAGAGTATTTCTGGCAGCGCTAATTAGACTAGCAGATATACCGTCCCAACCTACTGCGGTATTGAGTTTCAATGCCAAAATAATTCCCTCGATTTCTTCATTATCTGTACCAAAAATCGCCATTGAGTCTTGTGGTGCCCCATTACCACTTTCCGACTGGGAATTACAAGGAACACGTGTAATTTTGGATGCCAGAGTTTTTCCCACATTTGCGAAGAAGTCATTGACGTGATTGAGTGAAAGACTAGGATCGGGATTAAGAGACAGAAGTTCATTCGGAGAAGTCTTGTTACTTTTTAAGTTAGATATAATTTTAATAAGATTCCATGTGGCTTTTGGATTTTTACGGTATTTCAGGAATTCAGATTTTTCATACTGGCGTTTCAGCTTTTTCAGTAATTTGTTGCAAAAATTTCTATAACGTGTGTACGTTAATATAAGAATGTGATTTTCCGGATTTCGTTTTGTTTTACGATAAAGATTGTCACGATTTCGTATGCATTTCAAAAGCCCTGGTGTAATCCACGGTTTAATAATTCTTTTTCTATTGGGAATAACACGGACACTTGTATTTTTTTCAACTACCGTAGAGATTATATTAACAAGAATATCTGCAGCGCGGTTGGCATCTTTTTTGCAGTCTGTTACAAGTGAAAAATCAGTACTTTCTAGCATTCACAAGCGTCAATATCAACACGGCTGCATGAGTTGTTAAATTTAGGAGTTTTATTGTTAAGTTTGCAAAAAACGATTATTGGGGCATGATCTATTATATATGAGTCGAGAACAAGTACGATTGCAGGTTTATTTGATTTAATGATTGCGTGATCCAGACAACTACGAGTATGTTTACGGGTAGGGAAAAGGTGACCTGGTAGCATACCATGCGAAGCAACCGTATTCAGATATGAATCCGCATTTGTATCGTTGTTATTCGGCAAAATATTAATATTTATGTCTCCAAGTAAGACAATTGTCTTAAATGTTTTTAGTAAATACAAAGTTTTATCTAAGCTACAAATAAAATTTTGGGTATTCCGATATGATGGGGAGCGATAAATAGCTATAAGTGCTACGTCAGAGTTAATTTGAAGTATGATACAATTTGCCTCGCGTATGGTATGTGTTACTACAGTGCAGCATATGTTTAATTTGGTATACACTACTATGCCATCGTTCTGATTTGTGTATTCGGATGTGTGAACATCAAACCCCGTCATGTGAGGTAACAAAGGACACTTGCTCAGCCAGCACTCAGATAATACGATAACGTCAAATTCGACTTTAATTCGGTCTAGTAATATTGAAAGATTATGAAAATTGGAGGAATTGCCAAGGCTTCTTATATTAAGATGAAAGAATTTCAGTCCACCTGAAGCACTACCTAAATAAGTGTGGCATTGTTCTGGGGAACATAAATGTGCATTAGTTACAGAAAGATGTTCTAAATCCTCTGTTATTCTCTTGTTTTCATTATCCATATTCCGAGTTGTAAGTTGAACAAGGATTCAAGATTAGATGGCATTTTTGATAAAAGTGGACTATCCTGGCTAAGTTAATATAGCTATAGCGAAATTTGTACGATAATCTTGATGAAAGGTCCTGACTGATGAGAGCTCCATGAATGTTTGAATGTGTCGGTGGTTGTGGGGGTACTTGTGTATGTGTTAGTGTGATATAAAGTAAATTATTAATTAATATATTTAAGATTTTTTGGTGTATATTTGTAGTCGTTTTGAACGCGTGTAAGTATAAGTGTTTGTTGCCACTTATGTGGAAGGTGCATCCGTTTTTGCGTTTGAGTGTGGTTAAACAAAGATAAAAAGTTGCATAACAATAGGCACATTTTAGGCATAAGGATATTAGTATAAAAGGGTAACAGTAACCGATTTTCCTTATTGATAGTCAATCCTCTAATGCATTATTTGTTAAATCAGCTTCAGAGTTTATTGAATAGGAGTTTGCTCCCTCCTTCTTGCGAATATAGATCCTGCCATGAGCAGTCCAACAAAACTTAAAATCGTTGGTTTTAGAAAATTCTCGAGCCAAGTAATATAGTCTTTTAGCTTTAATATGTTAAGCTTTCAGATAGGAAAACTGGTTTGTCTGGGCCATAAAGTTGAAGCTTAACAGTTGATAGTTTATTGAGACTATTAGTTTTGTTATAGTTTTTTACTGAGTTTAGTATTTCTTCTTTCATAATAACTGTTGTAAAATTGATTAAAATAGGTTTATTCGATTCCGATTTAGTTTTCAACCTGTAGATATCCTTTATATCAGTTTTATTTATGTGCAAGTTCAGAGCTTTGCCAGTGTTAATAGTAATTTTTGCAAGTTTATCTTTGCTTTCGTTTGTACTGGTAGGTATATTTCTGAGATCCAGGCAAGATGCCCGCTGATATCTTTCCAGGGTTTCCACTTTTTCTTCTAACAACTGGATATATGCAAGATTTTCTTTTCGCTCAGCAGTTAACTTGCCGAATTCTTTCAGCAGGTCATCGTATTTTCCAGAGACAAAATAAGCAGATTCTTTAATAGAAGAGTTGAGTTCTTTTAGTTCATTAACAGATTTCTGAAGATTACTATATTTTTCATTCTGTTTACTTTCAAAATCAGAGAAAAGTTTTTTCATTTCAATCATAAACACACTTATTTCATCCACCTCATGAAACTTGCGTTTTCTTATTGCGTTAGGCTCAAGTTCTAACGCCTTGGTAGACAAGTTGGGTTCGGAAACATGGAGGCTAGAGGGTGACGAAGATGTTGGAGTGCTGTTTAGTGGCATAATTAGTGTTCAGATAGGATAAAATAAGAAAAGAATAGTGATCTGCCCAACAAAAAGTGTTCCTCAGGTGGGTTTGAACTCAGAAACTCCACAACAAAAAATACAAAAATCCAAAAAGTAAAATATTCTGACTTGGGATAGAACTTGCTTCAACAGGCGTAGATAAGTTGTTCGCGCCTCGAGACCAAACTTGTTACGATGAAAGTTGTTCAAATTAGCGATTTGCTGCTAAGTAAGTGCGGTGCGGTTAAAAAGTAGTTCACCTTTATTTGTATTAGAGGTCAACTTTGCACTAATTGATCACAACAACACGTTTTCTTATTTAAAACTTTTTCAAATGAGTTTTACTCACTGCTGCTTATTGAATTG
This sequence comes from Aporophyla nigra, assembly GCA_947507805.1. Taxonomy (NCBI): domain Eukaryota; kingdom Metazoa; phylum Arthropoda; class Insecta; order Lepidoptera; family Noctuidae; genus Aporophyla; species Aporophyla nigra. The sequence goes on along the minus strand of OX382293.1, from coordinate 27,094,240 downwards.
TTTATTCTTTTACACAGATTCACTTTGTCACTTAGTTCGTAGCCGAAAACTGCTCAGTTTTGGTTTATTGCCGTAATTTAAATAATTTTACGAATAAGTAATGAGGAGCGCTTGTAAACACGTCAGTTCGCGGCGGCGGCTCGGGCGGGGGGGAAAAAGTCAAAATTAACAATGGCAGCTACGCAATTTTCATAATGGATGTCATTTTCATTGTTTTCGAGGGTGCAGAAACTGATGGTGCTTTCAAATAATTACAATAAAGTTTCACTATTTTAAAATTAAACGACGTTTCATTTGAAGTTGAATAAAAAAAAGTGTAATGAACTTCGTTTCGGAGGGGGGTCCCTCCGACCTCAAACATTTTATTATATTTTTTTCAAATCAAATCACATTTATTCGTAAATGTAGGTTAAAAATCACGACTAGAATTCTTTTTGTTTGCTTAATTGTTACTCTTCCACGCTAAAACGGCTAAACGGATTTGGCACATGAGCAGAACATGACCTGGAAAAGAACATAAGCTACTTTTTTATTTGGGATGAAAATCAGGGGGTATACATATTACTGTTGACTGTTTCTTAGAACAGTGGACAACGTTGTGAGGAAACCAGCATATCCTAGAATCAAAAACTCGCGAGGTTGTGACATCTACTACCCTGCACAGTGCCTGGTGGATTACGGCCCACTCACACACAGGAAGCTTGTGTCCCACACCCAGTTGTGTGAATTTGTTTTTTGCTATACTTCGTGCTCAGTCACGGCCCTGTCTTACATTGTCAGGGCACGTATATGGGAACATTGTTTACTTACATCAGCCATATACAGCGTATGCTCGAAGCCGTATCCTCCGCCGGGCTGTTTGAGCGGCACCAGCGGGCCCACGTCCTTGGTGGCGTGCCCGTCGGTACTGATGTGTAGCACCAGGTCTTCGACGGGTTGTGGTGATGTCACTTTGATGACCACTGAGTGGGCGGTGGCTACAAAGTAGACTGTCTGCAAAAAATGAAATAAGTTTATTAGAAATACTTTCCGCGCACAGTTTCGTTCGTGTGAATTTCTAGTTTTAATTTTAAACATGACACTCGGGAATAATGTAGCTTACCATTAGTGCACAGAGTTTCGGAATCGGATCAGTAGTATTAAAGATTACTCCTACACACAAACTCACAACCTCTTAGCAATATTAGTAAGGCAAAACCCTGATGTATTAGTAAGGGTTGGAAATATTTTGAATTGGATTTGATTGATGTTGACAACAGCATTTTTGCTTGAAAACAATAAGTCTAACCGCGCAAAGTGACACATGGGATAAGTTGATTCTGTCATTTTTGCGCAATAAAACTTTTCGGAATAAATTAAGCACTTGCAAAACACATAGTCACTATCTCAAATCTAAATATGATACTGATGATGAAACTCAGGGTTGAGAGACGCACGGAACCGAGATGCATGGCGGAAAAAGAGGAAGAGGAATCAACCAGGGGGGTGATACCGGGCTGAGATGATGAAAATGTAGATGCTACTCACAGTGGGCACGAGCGTGGAGGTGTCGGCCTGCGCCTGGTCGGGCTGGAAGCGGTGGCAGCCGCGCGGCCGCAGCGAGTACAGCTCGGCGCCCGGCACGCACTGCTGCGACGCGCCCGCCGGCACCAACATCACGCCGTCTGAGCTCTTACTGCTATACTCTACCTGCCGGACAACACAACATAACAAATTAATGTTCATTGCTTTATGCAGTTCCGGAATTCGATGTTCATATTCATATCTTTATTTACATTCCATTATGTTAAAAGTTCTTTCAAATGGCTTAAAGCTAATGTAATAGGTTGGGGAAAAAGTTTCTTCGCATTTTTTAAGAAAATTCAAAACATTTTTTAATAAAGTTTATTTACATTTAACTAAAGTATGTAGGTACCATTTTGTTCGATAACTTTTTGCCATCTTGTAGGTAGGGACATGATCCCATTGCTATAGAAATTTTGGGACTTCTGGTCAAAATACCGCGACAAGTGGTTTTGGCAGTCCTCTCGTGATGTTAACCTGACACTGCCTAAAGAATTCTGAAGAGACCGAAACAGGTGGAAATCTGAAGGTGCAAGGTCAGGACTATACGGCGGATGCATTAACACCTCCCAGCCAAACTCTCTTAATTTTTGTTGGGTGGCTAAAGATGTGTGAGGTCTAGCGTTATCATGATGAAAAACCACACCCCTTCTGTTGATTAATTCCGGCCGCTTTCTCTCAACTTCTTGCTTTAATCTCATCAGTTGTTCGCAGTAGAGTTCAGAATCGATGGTCCTTCCTGGTGGTAACAGCTCATAATGAATAATGCCCTTCCAATCCCACCACACACACAGCATCACCTTGTTGCGAGTTAACCCGGGTTTCGCCACAGTCTGTGAAGCCTGACCGGCCTTTGACCACGACCTTTTTCGCACGTTCTTGTCATACGTGATCCACTTTTCATCACCAGTTACCAGCTTCTTCAAAAATGGTTCGCTTTCATTACGTCGTAATAAAGAATCACAAATGAGTACACGGTTCATTAGGTTTCTTTCAGTGAGCTCGTGAGGTACCCAAATGTCGAGCTTTTTTGTGTACCCAGTTTTTTTAAATGCGCCAAAACTGTTTTGTGGTCAATTTCAAGTTCTTCAACTACGTCGTAACTACTGGTATGCCGATCTTGCTCCACTTTTTCAAAAATGGCATCCATTTTATCCGTAATAGGGCGACCAGAGCGACGTGCATCTTTGACATCAAAATTTCCGGATTGAAAACGCTTAAACCAAATTTTTGCTACTCTCACAGACACTACACTAGGTCCATAAACATCGCAAATTTTTTTCGCGGCTTGCGTTGCATTTTTACCTTTTTTGTAGTAAAATTTTAAAATGTATCGAATTTCTTCATTAGATTCACTCATCTTGACGGTACGAAAAACAAATGAAAATCACATATTTTCCTAATTTGAATTTGGAATTATGTTCTTTAAAATTTAAACTTTCAATGATACCAAAACCAGCCAGATACAAATAGTATAGCCAAAGAGATTTTATTACAAGTTCATACATACTATAATGAGAAAAGACTTTTTCCCCAACCTAATATAATGTACAATTACGGACCCTCTAGGGCACAGTAAAATGTATTACAACTAATTCTAAAAATAAAATAAGAATTTTAAATAATTATGTCTTTAACATTAATTAGGTACATCATTTATTATATTGAGATCAGTTATGCATGTGAAAAAGTATCTATTTGTGTAGACTGTGTAGTGTGGTGTCTGTCTGTGTACAACAAATTTTTGAAGTGATAACTTCTTATGGGAGGGCAAACCACTTCGTTACGTAACGCGGAACGGCGCCAGTCTGTCTGGTTTCCCTTTCTCTCACGCATTCGGCAGCGGTTGGCAGGCTCCTCCTCTCTCACTCTAACCCACAGCACTAGCCGTTTTTCGGATAGACGCTTTCCCCTCTCTCTACTCAGTGTTTAGTGTGCGATAGACATAATACTACTACTACTATAACCTAAAACCATCACCGGTTCAATATTAAATAGTTCAACTTAGATTAGTTTATCACTTCTGTCGCCCTGAGATGCACATGTTTCTTTTTCGTCATGTTTGTTTTGTGTTGTTTGTTGTTGTTAAAGCAGTTCTGCGTTAGTACGGTCTACCACGGTACACGACAGTGGTGACACTCGAATTTAGATACTCTTACTGCCACGATATAAGGACCCTGTCAGACACAGAAATTGACATCATGGATGTGTGGTTAACTGATCCGTCAATATTTCTTTTTTTTTAAATGGTTGAAAATAACTGTTCTAAAATGTATATTTGACCTTCAGGAAACTTCGAATTTATTGTCAGTTAATCATACATTTCTTGGACTAATTTTGAATATTAAAAAATATCCTTACCTCAACCTCATGCGTAGAATGTATTCTCAACACATAGCCGGTGTGTTCAAAGGTGGGCACATTGGCATGGTCTTGGGTGACAGCCACATTATGTCTTGCTTCTGCCCAACACAGCGGGTCGCTTTCTACTGAGATCTCTACGCTGCCAGGAAGTACTTCCTCGAAAGTGTACTTGCCATCTTTAAACATAATTAAAACCAACTTTAACAATTCAGACACCGGGAGGGGACGCCCTAGGAGGACATATAGGGACCTTCTTGGTGATTTTCTTCAGAAAGGTCAGGTGCGTAGTACTCGCAACCGGCGTGTGTGTATGACCAATTGTATGAACCTAAACGAGGCAAAAGAAGTGTGTAGAGATCGTAGCAGGTGGCGTTCCGTGGTTTCTGCCTACCACCATGGGAAAAAGGCGTGATTGTATGTATGTAACAATCAGTATCACAAAGTGTTGTTCCTAACAATGTTGGCATGAAGTAATTTAAAGGTTAAAGGCTATACAAAAGCCTTTACTGTCCCACTGCTGGGTAAAGGCCTCCCCAAACACCTTCCAAAAACTCTTTTCCCGCTCCACCTTGAACCAGCCGTACGCCTCCAAGTCATCTCACCACCGCTTTCTGGGCGGCGCGCGGCGTCGTCATATTCTAGGCGTCGACTAAAGAAAAGTATCACTGTCAATCAACTTGGCTCCATAGATCCTCAGAGGACGGGATTTTCATGTTTACTAAGCCTTAGTTGGTTATCACCAGCGGGGTCAATAGTGTTACAAGACTAATAATTAACATGCATCATCACATTCACAACCAATCCCTTCTGGTAAAACTTAGGTGGAGTGAGCTGTCATTTACCTGATACTAGATTGCACCTAAGTTTTCCTAGTGAGATATGTACAGAATACATCGGCAGGTGCTGCTTCGGTCCGTGACCTCGCCAAGCTCACCACCAAGCTGTGTCCTTACCCTTAGCGATGGTAGTGACGGGCGTGCCGACGTAGCCGCCGTCGGGCGACAGCGGGCGCAGCGTGACGGGGATGTCGGCGCAGGCGGCCGCCAGCTTGCAGCGCACGCGCCCGCTCAGCTTGCCCTTCAGCTGGGAGAACGTCACGCCGTCCACGGGCGCGTTGCCCACTGACACTTTCTGGGTCAGTGGGTAGTATCTTTTGAAGAGATATACTATTTATTACAGTGGAGTGTTCTTGAAACTTAAGGATGAAAACCGAAAAGCTACAAGCAGTAATGTACGCGATTTCTAGTAAAACTGTGCGTTTTTGTATAAAGCGTTACTTAATTTAAATTATGTCTTTGCAACAGTTGCTTAAAAGGGTAAAAATCAGATAACAAATATTTATTTATTTAAATCTCCCTTACAACTATTATTTCTATATGTTTTTAAAGACAGTGTAGGAGTGAACTCTCAAAATATATCGTCGTCAAAGATATTTTAATGCTTATTACAATAATAACAAATTCTATATTATGTGTTCAAAGTTTATGGTACTAGGTCGATGAGTAAATTTATCACTTCACATATATCGATAAATACTGATTTCAACAAGGTAGACCATGAAATACTACTTAATAAAATAGTATTCAATGGATTCCCTTCAGAGATGGTTTACCTCATAAGTAACGAATCGCAGTCAGAAGGTTGTAATTGTGATGTTCGTCCGGGGAGTAAATAAAAGGCGTGTAGTCGCTTAGCTCGTATATTGCGGACTGCCGGCGGCGGCCGGCACCTAACCTACCTACATTACATCCCTCCACCACTAATTAACCACAAGTGACTAACTTAATAATTACAATAACTAACTTACTCTATATACAGATAACATAACTTATACTTAACTAAATACTTAACTAAATCCTTAATTAAATCTTATAATTAACATCTTTATTAAGCCTACATTTCCTAATAGGGCGAGACTGGGGCGGTACAGGTATAGTCGGTGGCGTCGAAAACTCTTCTGCCACTGTATCTTGATCGGTTTGATCGTTTTTCTGGGGCGGTGACGACGCAGGCTCCCGTGCAGGCGACGACGATGCCACCGAGACCTCCGGCCGCTCCGACCTGCCTTCGAGGGGCGACGTAGGAGCTGAAGCTTCTGGTGAACGTGACCAATCTGTGGGGACCACAAGCGAACTACTAGTCCTTCGCCTAAGCTGATCGATATGCCTATGTACTTGTTTACCGTTACTGTCTAGTACCTTATAATTACTTGGCCCTGTCAAGTTAACTATAGTACCGGGCAGCCATTTCTCCCCCTTTAGATATTGTCGATACCAAATGTCGTCTCCTACTTCCACCCTCCTTTCCGTCCCTCCCGCACTATCAACCTGCCCTTGCTGCACTTTTTGTATCCTAACTCCCACATCGGGTTTTAGCACGTCTAACTTGGTTCGCAACCGTCTTCCTATGAGTGCGACTGATGGGCTTATTCCCGTAGTGCAGTGTTCGGTATTCCTATAATATAATAAAAATGTGTTCAGAGCCTGTTCTACACTGTTATTATCTAAATTAGCTTTTTTAATAACCCTTTTTAAAGTCTTAACTGCATTTTCCGCGGCCCCATTGGATGAGGGGTGATAGGGGGCTGTAAATATATGCTGGATACCGTCACCTTGTATGAATTGGGCAAATTCACTACTGGTGAACGGCGGTCCATTATCCGTCACTATCTGCCTGGGGATTCCCCACCTACTCCACAGCTCGCGCAACCTCATCATCGTATGACTCGCTGCAGTACTGGGAACTTGAAATACCTCCAGCCACTTGGATGTTGAGTCTACTATAACTAAGTAAGTTTTACCACATATAGGCCCCATAAAGTCTAGATGCAGCCGAGACCACGGCCTGGCGGGCCAGGGCCAAGGGCGGGGGGAGGCGCGTGGCGGGTCGTCCGCGTACGCGGCGCACACGGTGCAGGCGCGACACTCGCGCTCCACCGCCTCGTCGATGCCCGGCCACCATACATAACTGCGTGCCAACGCCTTCGACTTTACGATGCCCATATGTGGCTCATGGATGATTGTTAAAACCTTATTCCTACATCTTTCCGGTATCACCACCCGGTGACCCCACATGACACAACCTAACTCCTCGTACAGTTCCGCTTTCCTATTGAAATACGGTTGTAAGTTTACGATTTCGCACCTATCTGACCATCCGTCTCGTAGGTAGTTTAAAATTCTACTTAAAAGCGGATCCCTCTCCGTTTGTTTTTTTATTTCGCTATAATCAAGCAACAACCCGTCTTGTGCAAAGTGTAGGTACGTTTGTTCAGGAATTGACTCCTCCCTCACGTTTTTAACGCTATTATTTTCTGGCAGACGTGATAAGCCGTCAGCACAATTTTCATTCGTTCGAATATATTCTATGTCGTAATTGTATGCTGATAATATCACTGCCCATCGCTGCATCCTACTCGCCGTCATGGTAGGTATCCCCGTTTGCGGGCCTAACATAGATACTAGGGGTTTGTGGTCAGTGCGCAAAATAAACTTTCTTCCGTAAATATATTGATGGAATTTACTTATACTGAATATAATCGCTAGTGCTTCCCGGTGTATTTGCGAGTAGTTTTTCTCCGCGATGGTAAGCGTACGTGACGCATATGCTATCGGGCGCTCGCCCTGCGGCCCGGGCTGCGCCAGCACGCCCCCCACGCCGCGCGCGCTCGCGTCACACGTCACGATCAGAGGTTCGTTGGGATCGTAGTGTGCTAATACTTCGGTGCCCATTAATGCTTGTTTTATTTGTGTAAACACACGCTCACACTGTTCATCCCAGTTCCAGTCTACACCTTTTCGTAATAGTCTGTGTAAGGGTACTAACATAGAACTGAAATTTTTAATAAACTTTGAATAAAAATTCACCATACCTATAAAGGAACGTAGTTCGCTAACATTATTGGGAGCTTCTAGTTTACTTATTGCTTTTATTTTCGATTTGTCCGCTTTGACCCCTTCTTTGGAAACAACATAGCCTAAATAAGTCACTTCATCAACCAAGAAAACACATTTTTCTTGCTTTAGCTTTAGCCCACTCTCAGATAGCCGCTGTAAGACTTGTTCGAGCGCGTGTAAATGCTCGCTTTTATTTTTCCCGCTAATTATAACGTCATCGAGAAACACTTGCACATTCGGTAAATTGCCCAGTAAATTCGTCATTATACGTTGGAAAATCCCTACACTTGACGACAAACCGTAAACTAACCTATTATACTGAAATAGACCCCGATGTGTATTGATAACAGTATATTTTTTTGAATCATCTAGTTCTACCTGGTTGTACGCACGTGAAAGGTCAATTTTACTAAAATACTGTGCCCCGTTGAGGCCTACCAGTACATCTTCAATCTTAGGAAGTGGGTATCGATCGATCAGCAAGGCGGGATTCAGAGTCGCCTTATAGTCAGCACAAATCCGCAACGTACCGTCTGCTTTAGCCACCGGTACCAAAGGTGAGGCCCAGTCGGAGCAGTCGACGGGCTCGATGACGCCGTCGCGCAGCATGCCATCAAGCTCAGCGTCGATGCGCTCGCGCAGCGCGTATGGTACGGGCCGCGCGCGCTGGAACACCGGCGTCGCCCCCGGGCGCACTCGTAGCGTTGCCTTGCCGCCGCTGTACCGACCCAGTTCGCCGCTGAATAACTCCTTATATCTGTCGAGAATCATTTTAATTCCTTCATTAATTTGCACATAATTCATGCTATTCCTGCTTTTGTGGGTACATGTAAGCACCGGTATTTTTATTTGTAGGTCTGCTAGCCATTGCCTACCTATTAAAGATGTAGTACCGTTTTTTATCACAAACAATTCTAGATATTTTTCCTGCCCTTGGAATCGAACTCGTGGGCGAATTATTCCTAAAGGTTTTATTTTAGTACCATCATAAAATTTTAAAATTGTATCATCATTCATAAGAATATGATGTGAAAAATAACGTTCGTAGGCACAATTATTTATACATGAAATCGCCGTCCCTGTGTCTACCTCCATTTTTATCACGATATCATCTATTAAAATAGGCAAACTTACGGGCTTATAATTATTGAGTCCGATTAGGTTTAAACTCTCTTCGATGTCCTCCACGTCGGACTCACCGACGACCTCCGCGGAATACATATTACCACTCCGTCGACCGCGACGATATGTAGTTCCTCGCGACGATCGTTCGACGTTCTCCGGACAGACCCGACGTAAATGCCCCGTCCGCTGGCATTTGCTGCACGCGAACTCCCTATAGCGACAGCTTGCCTCACTGTGGTTAGTGGCTCCGCAAGCTGCGCAGTTGTTGCAGCGTCCCGATGCGAAACTCGTGGTAGACGGGTGCGCCACGCGGTTTGCGGGTCGCCTGCCGGCGCCGCCACCGCCACCGCCGCCGCCGCCAGCAGGCGCGCCGCCCGGTACGCGGCGATTGTGTGGCCGCGTGCTGCCACCACTCCTGCGGTGACTCGCTCCGCAGCTGTCCCCAGTAGTTGATGCGACCAAATGTACCGCTTCCGCCTTTGGACTGCATGTGGACGCTCCATCCACTACTGCTGCGTCTCTTTCCGCCGCTTCCATTGCGTTCGCTATCTTCACGGCTTGTAAAAATGTTATTGAGTCATCCTCCGCAAACAGTCGTTGCCTGATGACGTCACTCTTGAGTCCGCATATGAACTGGTCCCGCAAGCTCTCACTCAAATATTCTGAAAACTTACAGTTTCGAGCTAATCTTTTTAACTCCGTGACATATGTCGCCACGTTCTCGTCCCCTCCCTGTCTTTTCTGCCGAAAACGGTACCTTTCCGCTAATGAAGATGGTGTCGGCTGAAGGTGCTGACGCATTATACCCACGGCTTCACTGTACCTTAACTCCGACGGTTTCTTTGGACTCGATAGGTTGACGAGTAACTCATACGCTTCATCACCGATTATAGAAATTAGGGTAGGTAACTTGAACTCCTCCGCCACTTTATTCACTACAAAGTACATTTCCAACCTATCCACGTAGGATGACCAGTGCCCCGTTTCCACGTCAAATTCACTCAACTTCCCAATCGACATCTTGACTATTATTCTTTAACGCACGCACACCAAAAGTAATTAACTCTCGTCGCCACTGTGATGTTCGTCCGGGGAGTAAATAAAAGGCGTGTAGTCGCTTAGCTCGTATATTGCGGACTGCCGGCGGCGGCCGGCACCTAACCTACCTACATTACAGTAATCAATGCTCATCCATCTACCATCATACAGGTGACATCTGGTGTGTCCCGAGGCTCTATACTTGGTCTCTTTTCCGAGCATTCCGAGCTCTCGAGCTAACCGGTAATACCGGTTATCCAGTACCAAAATAATATGGTACCAACAAGCTGGTCTGATAATGGACCTGAATGCTAAATAACGGAACTCTTAAATTGCTAGTTTACTACAAGTAAATCGAGTTTGGACTCATTAGATGTGTCTCAACTAGTCCTGTTCATTTTACATGATGACGATGACCTGATGACTGACCTTTACGTTATACAACTGAACTCCTGATTAACTACTAGTAAACATATTGATTGCGCGCTCATTAGATGTGTCTCAACTGAAGGGTACTGCTGTGATTTTAACTGATGATTGACTTGTACGCCAGAGTTTATTGTCAGAAGGAGTGTCTTTAATGACCTCAAATAAAAAAGTGTAATTATTATTATTTCAAAAAAGTCTAAGACATGTCTCGGAAAGTTGAGGTCCTGGAGTTATGAAATGCGTAAGTGTGGCCGATACAAACTTACAGAAAGGCCTTTGCTCTTAGGCAATTTTAAACGATGAGGCACCAATTGATGACTATCCGTTTGCACTATACAAGTAAATCCAATAACAATCTCTGGTGGTGTCATAATAATTGTAATTGTATCCCTAGCATTTATTATTTCACTGTTATGTATCCTATAGTTAATTACTGAAAAGGTTTGTGGGCTGCCAAATTGTCTGTTCTGTTCATTTCTTATTCCTATCTATATATATAAAATTCAAAGTCCTGAGTGACTGACTGACTGACTGATATATCAACGCACAGCCTAAACCGCTGGTCATACAGACATGAAATTTGTAGGGTGTAATCTTTGTCAGGAGTAGGTGTCCACTAAGTAAGGGTATTTTGAAATTCCATTCCTAAGAGGGTGAAATAGGGGGTTGAAATGTGGAATTTTTCGACATCCACTCGGGCGAAGCCGCGGGCAAAAGCTAGTGTTTAATATTGCAGCTGTTTGTTCCATTTGATTAAAATAAAATATCAAAACCTGAAACCTAATTTATACTACTTAATACTCTAATAAACAATACAAAATACAACAACGTTAGACTAAAAGATACATATAACATACTCTATACTTAGAAGTATTCTTTCTAGGTATAAAGTAAGAAGGTATAGAGTTAAACTAAAGATAATGAAGAATAACTCACTGCAATCCATCCCTCTGCTCCTGCTCCGACACTTCCACCTTAGCACTATACAGGCCGGGCGCCAGGTACGTGCACCAAGCTCCCTGCTCGCCGGCCGCGCCCACGCGCAGCTGGCCGGCGCCGCGCGGCGCCTGCAGCAGCACGTTGCGGCTGCCGGCCGGCGTCACGGCCCCGCACACGCGCCAGCGGGCCGCGCGAGCGTTGGGGGCCGCGCGGGGACCCGTAGCGGTCACTACTAGTTGGATTTCGTCGAACTGGCATTGTTCTGGGGGAATTGAAAAGACATTTTCATATATTTTTAAGGATATAAGTATGAACAGCACTGAGACTTATGACGGTCTAAGTTTTATGTATTTCGGACATTATCATTGAGTGGGTCACAATCTGGAACTGACGATATGATAGTGACAACATCAAATATTTGGGTTAAGCAAATACGGATTAGTACTGTATTGCAATGTTGTAAGACAAAAACTATACAGAGTTTAATTAACAACTAGTAATTCACAATAAAGCGTCGTAACACTTTCGTAACACTAATAGGTTTCAAAACAACAATTCCTTACCATGTTTAAACTCGAGGGTGTACGTAGAAGGCTGCAGATTGGGCAGAGTGAACTTGCCAGCCGCGTCGGTGTTGCCGATCGGTTTGCCATCCATTATGACACGCGCGCCAGGCATGCCCGGCCCGCCTATTGACTTCACTACATTCCCTACTACTGTGAACCCTGTTACCTGAGAAGAGAATAGATAGTTGATCAAAAGGAAGCTGTATTCATAAGTGGAAGTGCTTTGTAACCTGTTGAATCAAATACAAGATGGTGCTCTTTGAAAAATTACCTAGATTACTTGATACTTTAAAAACCGTATACAATATACAAACTAGCTTTTGCCAGTGGCTTCGCCTGCGTATTATACATATAAACCTTTCTCTTAAATCACTCTGATATTGATGAAAACTGCATTAAAATGCGTTGCGTAGTTTTAAAGATCAAAGCAAACAAACGCTGTTTTATACTTTGTCATCATCATCATTCTCCTGCCCTTATCCTTATATATTTGGGGTCGGCGCAACATGTCTTTTTCTTCCACACTTCTCTATTAGTCGTCATCTCAGTAGTCACCCCCTTTCTATTCATATCATAATTCACACAGTTTTATACTATGCACAGGTTACAGATTTTAAATGTACAAACTTAACATAGGGTGACATAATGGAGCATAATTGAGGATGGTGACATAATGGAGCATAATGGAGGATGGTGACATAATGGAGGACATAGGGCAGTCTATAAAGAGCCATATTTTAAAGACTATGTTTGGTTAATCAAAGAGAGAAGGAAAGAGATTACTGCAGGCATTCTGAGGTGCAAGGATACTGAAAATAAAGATATTGACAATTAAGTTTTCAATCATAGTTTTTTCTCCTGTCTGTGTATACTATGTTCGAGATTATGCTAGTGTAATAGGCCTTACAATTTATAATATATACTTAGAGATAACATGAAATAATAACAATCATCACCTACATTAAAGTCATCTGTATAATTTATCAAAACTTACCTCAAAAGCATTCTTGATGAACAAACTGTCATGTCTGACAGTAAATGGCACTGCTTCTGGTCTCACATTGTAGGTAACGGTGACCTGGCCAGGTGGTGTGGGCAAGGCCAGGAGTTTGTACTCCCCAGCAGGTACCAGACCAAAGTTAAACTCTCCATTGGCATCAGTAATAGAGTGGCAGATTGGAGCATCTGGCACACCTTGCAGAAGAGCTGTCTTGCATCCCTCCACTCGGAATTTGGGACTTTCCTGAAACATGTATCAATATCTTAGTTTTACAGACTTCAAAAATTGAGAATTACAGACTTAAAAAATAGGGTATTTTCCACTTTTTTAAAAACTATTTAATTTTGAAGACTGTGAAGGAATATTTAACAGAAAAATATTTTTTTTGTAATTAATCTCCATTTTCTGCATTAGAAGTGATTAAAATCTAATTTATTTTCAATGGTTTTAAATTTACCGCCAAAATGCTCCGTGCGATGACGTTTACCACGGTGACGTCATCTTTGTGTAAACAAGTTGTAAACAGTATTTCGATCAAGTAATTTCGTATCTCAAATGGATAGAAAATGTTATTACTGGTGTGTGGTGCCTCTGTGTACAAATACTTCTAAAACTGCGCCACATAAACTATTTATACTCCGTAGCACAAAAATCGGGGTTGTTTGCAAAGAAATTTCCAACTATAAAAACATCTACTGTGGGCAGATTTGCACTATCGGCTTTTATAAAACCAGCTTCCATTGTATTTCCATTAATCCATTCCAAAAATCCTAAATCCACTCCGAGATTTACAGATCGAGCACAGATCACATACCTAAGTCAAAATGCAATATACACAAAAATGACGTCATACGGTAAACGTCAGCGCACCGAGCGTTTTGGCAGTAAATTCAAAACCATTAAAAATACATTAGATTTTTTTCACTTCTAACGCGTAAAATGGTCATTGATTAGATAAATTTTATTTTTCTGTTGAATATTTCTTCCCAGTCTTCAAAAAGAAACTGTTTTTAAAAAAACGGAAAAACCCTATTCACTGAGAAATCTGTTAGTCAATTTCACAAAAAAATAATAAGTAGTAACCATCACATTTATAAATTACTAACAGTTTCTTCAGACTTGTTTCAAAGAATACAATGACCACCTGATGATTACCTCTTTGGAATACAGCAGCACATACAGGCCACCAATAGGGCCGCCAAACGAGGTGACTGATCCTGTCACATCATAACCTTTTACAGCCAGAACACCAAATGGTAAGGCCGTGTTGCCCTCCTTCACTTGAACTACAGCTTGAGCGGGGTCTAGCTTCCATCTGAAACAAATATGTTCTTGTTAATAGCAATATTAAAAGTAAGTAGTAGTAGTAGTTTTTATAGTAAATTGTATTTTGCACCAGTGACAACCCCATTTTTATGTCCACGCAATCACTGTCCATTCCAAGGTTGCCTGGAAGAGATTGCAGAAAGCGATAAGGCCGCCCATTGTATGTTTTTTGTGTTAAATGTTCTTGTTGTTATGTATTTTCTGGTGTACAATAAAGCATATACCGGATGACATTTTATACCGTCTCGACCTTCATATGGTGTGTTGTGTAACTAGAATAGAAGGCAGGAGTGCCTTCAGATTCATCATAGGTGACTAAAGGAGCGCGGGACGCGGGTGGACAGGGATGCGTGTGCGGCTCGTGCGCCTACGAAAGATCAATGAGGCCGCCTATCGGCCGGCTTCAAAGGGTAGGATCGCGTTCCAAAATCAATGATACATGCCGCGCATTGAGTAGGGTGCGTATGATTTGAGTTTCGATAGATTTTAATTTTTTTTTGTTTTTTTTCTTTTCCAAATTTCTGTTTTTGTTGTTCTAGTATGAAAATGTTACTTTAAATGTGTAGTATTTATTACTAGATCAATTTAATTACATGTTAATCAAAAATAAAAATAATAAAAATTTCTATGCCAAAAGCTTCTATTCCGTTCACCTATTACCCCCATTTTTTTTCAAGACGCTAAAAAAAGTCACCCAGTATATATAAATAATAAATATTTTGTATGTCAAAGTTATGAAAAAATAAGCATGTCAATGCTATTACAAACAATAATGCTAGATGTAAAAAACTGGGTCAACTCAATTACAGTACTTTAGAGGATTCTTATCAGAAGATACAACACAATTTTTTTAATCTGCTTTCAGTGAAAAGAATTATAATCTTTAACTTACTTTGCATGAGAAGCCTTCACAGTATATTTCCCTGGGATGACAGGTGTGAAATGGAAGTCACCGCCAATTGATGTCACAGTATTCCGCACCTCTCCCTTATCATTTACCAGCTGGATGGCTATGCCACTAGGACCTTGATTCTGACCAGCAGTGATCACCTGTCCCGTTATGCCGAAACCATTGAAAGCGAAGTTGATGTCCTGACCAGAGGAACATCGGTCTGTGGTACCATCTACTGACAAGTTTACTTCAGACGGCTCGAAGCTCCACCCAGCCGGGGGATGGACCTTTAACACATACTCCCCTTTCTCATACAGAGGCAGGAAATAATAGCCATTTGTAGGAGCACTTTCAGTCTTCTCTTTCAAACTGCCTTCTTTGGTATAACTGAAAAAAATAATTTATGAATAATAGAGTTGTTTGTGAAAGTATTAGTTCTAGCCACTTGGCTAAGATTTCAAGATAGTTGTTAAGAAATACCTGGGGAACATTAAATTAGTACACGTTTTAGGTTAACTTACAGGCCGATTTCTATTTTAGAAAAATCCAAAGGTACATGACTTTTGACGAAACCACCACATCCAAGGATATCATTTGCACTACATTTGGTACATAATAATAGTAAAATTATAGGTAAAAATATTCTACCGATGTAAGTAATCATCGCCATTTTCAAATAGTGATGGGACATTCGTCTGACTGATAACATTAAATGGAAAAAAGATAGTCGAGTTCAGTGACACATCAAATTATTCGACAAATTTTTAAAATCATGTAATAATAAGTTAAATTGCATAAATGTTTTTAATATAGAATTAATCTTTAATTCATTTTTCCATTTCACATAATTCTGTAAAACGCCTCTCCTTCTTCCTTTAATTAACATTGGAAAACTAAACAGAACAAATAAAATAGTGTTATAAAACTTTTCTGCCGAGTATAATGTTTTCCGCTTCAGTGCTAGACTTACAAGACGTCTGGGACAGGAGACCTTCGGCCTTTCCTTTCTAAGAGAGAGAGAGAGTAGAGTGGCAGCAGTGCGGGTTGATGAATGTCATATATTATGCGTCTTGATTTTTTTTGGGTCAACGGCATGCCTGATTCCTCGACATGTTTTCCTTCACGTCTTAAGGTGATGCATTTTACTTTGTGCTTATAACTTTAAACCAATTGCCGCACAGCTAGTAAGTCTGACCTGTTACCACTGGCCAGGGGCCACTACCCACATCCATTTACGAGAAATTACTTAGATACAGCTGGTTCTGCTCCGCGTGTTGCTTGTTCCCACATATCGCGTCACATCCCTCGCCGCCGATCGCGTCAGCTCCGTAGGGTCAGCATTTTGTTAAATAGCCTAGCCAGTAATATTTCACTATACTTGGACTATCAAATGCAAAAATATTTTCTGATCCATCTGGTAGTTCCAGTAATAAGCCTGTCCAAACAAACTTAACTCTTCAATTTTACTACATAATTTAATGATTGTATTTTATTTTAACATGTGTTCACCTGTGGCAAGTTCAACTATACATATTGATATAATACAGATAGCGAACATGCAACTTTTTTAACCTTTTGACCGCCAGAGTCATGTATAGATGACAAACCAAAAAGTGCCCAGAACGCCACGGTCACGATAGCAAATCGTGACCGTGGCGTGCTGAGCACATTTTGGTTTGTCATCTATACATGACTCTGGCGGTCAAAAGGTTAAGGAAGGTACCTTGCTTTTTATTGAACAGAAAAACCTTTATGCAGCTTTAGCTTGTGCACATTTATTTATTACTATTTATTATATTCACATAAAATAGTAAGATATAAAACAGAAGAGGTGTAGAGTGGTAGAGTTGTACATTTAAATAGGTATATTATATAAAAACAAATAAGAAATAGACTTAAAAATACATTTACTAAGTTAAAGACATTATCTTCACACTAATGAATTTTATGTTGCCAATGCAGTTTTGGTCTTATTCTGAATTGGCAGGAATAATTTGAATTCTGCTGGAAGTTCATCTTCTGAATAAAGTCTATCAGAGAAGTATACCCTTCTGATTCTGCAGTTTGCATGTATTTGGACCCTGAGTGTTTCTACATAATTGGTTCCATAAGCTCTTCGAGTAAAATCAGCCAGATTGAACTGAATTTGATTCCAACCTTCATCGAGACGCATGGGCATCGTGCAAATAAAGGGCTTCACTCGAGTCGTAGACTGATAATTGCTGGCTCTGAACCTTCTTCGTACATTCTTATCATCCAACACCTGTAATCACAAGAGTTTGAGGTTAGAATAAGTTTTATAACCTACACAACTTTGGGAAAATTCATCTTCTGAATGACAAGTAAGTACATTATGTTGGTTAGAAAAATAATGTTAGGCTCACCTGAACTTCGAATGTGAAGTACTTCTTCAGATTCTTTATTATCATTACCAGAAAGGGCAGCTTGATACCGAGCGTCTTTTTAGGATCAGCGGGACACGTAATGTACGTCGTGCTGACATTGGTGCCAACTATTTCAAGCACTAGGCTTTGTATATCGTTGTCTGTGATCCTTTTTATGTGCCCATTTCGCACTTTTTTGTCCCAAATTTGCAAAGGTTTGCTGCCTATACTGTAAAGAATGGAAAGGAAACCGGACTGAAATGTGTTCTTGAACATTGCGCTCGAGCTTGTCGCTACACACAGTGTACTCTTACATTTATCATACGATTAACAACAACGGTTTGATCAATAATTATCCCACATTCGCGGTTGCATTGCAATTTGACACTTTGACAGTAAACACGGGAATTTTGAAAATGGCCATTGATTGGTCATGCGTTTGTTATCAACACAATTACCATAGCAACGATACGTAAAATTTCGTTCCTTTACATGCAGTATCTAAAACAATGTCGTTACTTATAATATTAAATATGTTTCAAAACCAAATATTTTACTGTCTCGCTTTTAAGTCCAAAGAAAAATAATCATCAGAATCTATCAAAACAATTTTCAAAATCGGTCAAATAAGTATAAAATTATAAATATCACCCATTGGCTCATTGGCATGACACTTAAAACGAAGTGTTATTTCTGAAATTGACAGATCCTAATATTTTATCTGTGCTTGTCGCAGTAAAAAAAAAACTCAAGCGGTGCATGTGCAGTGCTTGCGTATTTATTTCTGTATAAAAATATATCATTTACGGCAGTATATTTTAACATTTTACAGAAAATGTACCAAGATAATATTGCTAAGTGTTGATACAAGTGTTTCAGTTGTTGATTTTAGTAAGTGTTAAAGCAAAAATGACGGAAATGTCGTCGAAGAGGTAAGATTACTTCGTTACAAATGCTTGCTTCATCTTTTTAATTAAACTGTTTTCTGTATTTACCTGATAAAGGTGATACAAATTATATAACAGTTACCGCGGTGCCGCGTTTGCTCTTTCTACACCACTACTTAGATCTTGAGCACTTTTGATCATTATTACAATTATCAAATATTAAATACATCTTTTAAATCAGTTTCCATATTAACGAGTCCCTCGTTAACTAAATATTATCTAAAATGCCATGAGTAAATAAATTTAGTTTGGTTAAAATTCGTGCAAGAGCTATAGAAACTTGTTTACCTACTGACTTGTGTCAATATTTTAAAATGAGAACTAATTTCGTGCCTTGTTATTTTTAGATCAAACTGCCAAAGACAATGTCTATCAGTAGAAAATAATGATAATAACTTTCAGGATTTTAATTTTTCAAAAACTACCAGCAGTTTTGAAACAAACTAATTGCAATACTCTCATGTGTACCCACTTAAAAAGTTGTGGTGCACCTACAAGAAAGTTGGGTCTATACTTAGCTTTTCAAAACTGTGATATCAACTAAATGTTCAGTAAGTGTAATGACTCTAAAACATTGAAAGATAGATTGAATCATACTTGTTTGTTGGTTTATTTGCACAACTCCTAATCATTGGATCCTCCCAGGCAGGTTCAACTTTAATTTTCTACATAGGTACTTAAGTTAATAATAGTTCTTTTGCACTTGAAATTAAGTATCAAACCTAAATTTCACAGCACATATTAGGTTTGTGTAGGTAATTATTTAACAGAACAAAACTATATAAATCATACAACCAAAAGATAATAATATTATTGTTATGAATTACAATATTTTACTTTGCAAAAATTGAGTGTCAACAACCATTGTGTCAAACATATTGTTATCAAACAGAGAAAGTCTTAAAAACTTTTTATTAACAAAAAGGTTGCATTGCATTCCTATAATGCAAACTAAATGGCAAAATTGTGAATCAACAATAATTCATCCATTATAAAACTCAATCAATTAGCTTTTTCCCAACTCTATTGGGGTTGGCTTCCAGTCTCACTAGATGCAGCTGAATACTAGTATTTTAAATGGAGCAAAAAAAAAATCAAATCATTTATTAGTTTGCAAACATGGGTAATACATTATATAGTTGTTAAAGTTTATGAGTCCTCCATGTTCTCCATGTCCTGCAACTGTCTGTCTTACCTCCACAACCCAGTTGCTGGGTAAAAATTACCCCTTGGTAAGACTAGTTGTCGCCAACCCGCCTGCCAAGCATGGCGATTATGGCAAAGCCCCCCAAATTGGGCGAGGCCTAAGTCCAGCAGTGGACGTCTTACGGCTGAAATGATGAAGACTAGTTGTCAGACGTTCAGGCTTCTGACTACCCATTATAACTATCAAAAATGAATGAATACCATCCAGGACTAATGGCTAAACATGCTTTCCAAGGCACAGAGGGGTCTTGATATGTAATCTATGGTCACCCATCCACAAACCAACTGCGTTGAGCATAGCTTAACCTTTTATCAACTCGTGCGTCTGTTATTATGTAGCCACAATTTATTACCCAATGTAATTTAATAAGGCGTGAAGTAACTGTAGGAGTTACATTACCCGGTATCACTTGATCAGTTGAGCAGTATCAATAGCAGTGACTTCATCATACTTTGAAATTCATTCATATTCAGAAGGATTGTTAAACAATGGTAGAGTGGTCCATGGTGTGTCCATAGTGGGCCTTATTGGGCGCCCTGCAATGATTTTGAATAGCTAATTTCTTTGGCAGGTTGTGTACTTTTGAATATGCAGTATCGTAGATATTTTCTATACTGACAAACTTGATCCATTTAAGTTTGTATACAATGTTGGTTTATCATGTTCAAAGGGAAGTTATTTAAAAATGTGTATTGAACATGATTTCCTAGGAATTATACACAACATTTACATGTCCATAAATGTATTCAAATTGACAGCCAAACCACAAAACATTATCCTTATATTATTTATCCTTAATTTCAATCTGACAGTAACTAAACTAATGGTTATATATCAAAGGGTTATATAAACATCGTGATTAATGTACAATTGTATGGTAGGGAAAAGGACAAGGGCCATGGGTTTAATCTACGCATACCGACACACGCACTTCCGTCGATATGGACGAATGGTAAAGTCCTTCATTTGACCGTCGCCCTGTATAATAAAGGGACAGGCCGAATGATACCGTCATACATTTACAGTTAGCTGAAGACGGTCCTAATGATGAAGCGTAAGTGTTGCCTTTACGAGTAGTTTATATACCAAGTTGCTACTGGATTGTTGCGGATGCGGACAAAAAATCGCGTTAGTTCTTAGCAAAAACACCATATAAATACCAATATCTTTTCAAAATACACAAGCGGTATGACTCCTCGCCGTGTCGGGGGCTCTTAGCCGGTTTTTAACGTTCCCGATTGAGTCGTAAGTGGCGGAATGCGCGAGCGGCTATAAAAGGAGAGGACACAATCTCGCCGATTAGACTTCGTCGAAAAAGCAAAACCGAAATCCCTAAGCAAAGAATTTAGCAATTAAAAAGCCAAGCGAAGAAACCCCCATTAATGAAACCGCACCTATCCGTAAGTTATGCAGGTACCGGGTAATTAGTTACTTTCTCTGCTTATACTCGAGACCAGTTTTTGCAAAAACAATAAATACGAGGTTTTATACGCAAGTTGTTTCTTTCTTTTTATTTAGCCCAATGAATGAGTCGGAAAGGCATCGCTTCGATTTTGCTCGGTACGGGGTCGCTCAACCCACCGCCTGCTTGCTGGACTATTCTGCTGTATTTTATACTCATTTAGAGTATGCGAACCCCATTGTACACATTTGTAGTTAAGTGCAGGTACTTGTACTTTAGTTAATGAATCGGTGCAGACAGGCATGGGGAGCTCGCAACAGTTCTTTTGTATAGTTTTATCAAAGAGTCAACAAAACAAACACAACAATGATCAAGTTAATGCAGAATCAAGCTAATCAAATGCGTACGCTTACAGTTCATAGATATGCCCATGAATGAAAACACTTAAGTTTAAATCCTATCTGTATTGCGAGACCAGAATCACGACGAAAACTTTTTATCAACTTAACAAATTGAACGGAAATCAGGCAAACGAGTGGTACTTAATTGAAAATAATCGTATTACACGCTGCCGTGAGCTTTGCAGATCAGTTTAACCTAACTAGGAGAGGAACAGTTTGGATTATCAACTGGATGGCTGTATGTATATGCACAGAACAAAGAATTTAATTTTCTAGTTTTCTTTATTCCGTGTGTATATGTATACAGATGTTTTTTCGTGTTGCAGAATAACGCTTGAGAATTTCCGTGCACGGGAAACCCACGTATCATCGCCATTGTTCTTAGTTTTTTTGTTCACGAGCTACCCATAATTTAGATCAGATTTATTTAAAACTGGCTTCTAATTTAAATATGTAATTGTTTTAATTTAGTTATTTCCTCATCATAGCAAGAAGGTATGTTTTTCGATACTGGCAGACCACAATTTGCTGTGGATTTTTTCCGCTCCACTTTACAGAAACAGAATATTTCCTTTTTACACAGCTTCTCCCAGAATAACCAAATCGTTTATTTTATTTCCAATGCCAAGGTGGCAATCTGCAAATGTAAACAGCCAATCAGCTGATAAGTTCATAATCAATTATTAGTAAGGGCGATAAAAAGTCCCTTATCGTAAGCGCCAGTCATGCAGTTTTCTATCACATAATTATGATGTGATGACGGTGTGTTAGGAATTACACACTCAATACCAACTGAACACAATTTAAAACGTCCCTTGCTTGTTCCATGTCCAAATTATTACCCACAGGTATGTTGCATTATTAATGACGGCGCGTATTGTTTATTGGGCAGGGCGGTCGAATATAGTGAGTCAGCGACCATGCATCGGTGTCTCCATAGCCTAGATTACTGGCTATCGTTACGTGGGCTTATTCAATTTGTCAGTGTTGTTGGGTCAAATGTTCAGAAATGATAAAATGTTGAATCACAAAATCTTGTGCTTCCTTAGCTGATGAAGATCGATTCCTGCTTAAAAAGTGCTGTCATAGTCAATTTTAATGTTCAAGAACGAATTTTGATCTGAAATAGAACACATAAAATACACACGTTTATTTTCGGAATGAAATGACGGTAAAATTATCCGCCAAATCAATATAGAAGTGGAACGAAACGTAACCTTGTTCTGATGTTTAAAGTTGTGATAAACAACAGTTATTTACAAATAACACGACCTGAAAAATAAGGCTAATAATACCCGCATACGGTGTCCTTTCAATTGGAACATAAGCAGAAATTAACGTTTCAGGGAAACTATAAACGTACTCCTTACTGCTGGAGACTAGATATTAGAATTTGTCATCACAACTTATTGGAATAACAACGTAAATCTGAAAGTTAAGGATCCATAAAGTGAAGAAGTATATATTTCAGCAATAATACTTATCTATTTTCAGCCGTACTGAACAGTGAACCATTCATCAAATGCATTAAACGTTTATTTTACTGGTTCGCTTGCAAAACTGGTTCACGTGCGAATAGTTGGCGGATCGCGTGGGGGTATATCGAAAAGCGGGATTATGAACGGCTTTATTTGTTCAGTTTCTGGGTCGTCGATCTTGGCTGACCTGTCTCGTGCCAACGAGAAAGTGAGTGCTCTTTTTACATGGCGTTTCATGTCTTTGCCACATGTACTCAATTGATATCATGGCCACACTTCTGACACACAATTTCAGTAAAACTTGAATCATTTGATTGTGATCAATGCAATAAAATATCGCAGTCACATAAATCGCATAGACGTGATGGCAATTAAATGAATAAAAACTCATGGCCGCTGCACGATTGAGTGTAATAGGCTCTGTATCGGCAGACAGTCTGTCTTCGCTAAGTTCATTGCACGATGAATTGCGGACGCAAAAATATCACAAACGGAAGCTAAAATGTGTCAGACATAAGCGGTATGCGGTGACATCTTGGAATAAATATAAACTCTTCATACGAGCACTGAAGATTCCAATTAGAGCATATAAAATATTTGGATCCACCTTTCAGAAGTTTGACTTCCTTGTTCACTCGAACGACGGAAGACTCAACGTGAGTTTGGTGTGGGATCAAATTATTAGTTCATCATAACGTCTTTAAATTGTTTGTATGCTCTAACTAGTCTCATACGCAGATGTCAAGACAGGAAGTAACAGATGAAATATCAAAAAAGTACAAACCAAATCTCAAGATCTTTGTAAATATAGGTACGGTCCATAATAAACCAACAAACAAACGTGGGATCCTATTATGATATACTTAGAGCGAAGGAGGAAGACGGATGAGAGAATTATAGTAATAATAACAACATACAGTAATTCTGACTAATGAACGTTAACTGTATACCAATAAAAAGGTCACAGTGTCGATGTAACGAGCAGGATCTGCGTATTATTTATAGATAGACCAACACGCGGTTTTATTTATCTAGAGCCGCCCACCCGGCCGACTCGGGCCCGCCGACCAAACGCGACATACACCGTCTTAAAAAACTATGTTGCGATGTGATTTATGTGTTTTAGTTATTTTATCGAAGTCACCAATATTTCAAGAACAGTCCCTGCTCCTATTTGGTGTTTTCTTGTTATTCGAATGAATCACACTTGCGGGCATGTAAAAAAATCTCCGAATGGCCCACTTCAAATTAGCAAGTCTTTTGACCAGTTTGTTAACTCGCTTGTTACAAACTGCTAATGAAACGTTTGATATTAGGTATACAGTGAACAAACAAAGTGGTGTTAAATAACCTGATTTTTTTACTTTTGTGAAATGTTTTGTGTTCGGCAGCTAACTGTAGTGTTGCCGCTTGAATTTCTGCAAAATCCAGATTACCAACAAAGTTCTGTGTGACTGCTCAGCGCAAGATCAGATGAACATGGAACGCTGGGATGTTGTCGAACATCAAAAGCAGTCACGTAAAAGCTGTCGCAGTGGACAGACGCGCTGTCGCCCGCCTCCTTGCCGGTTTTACCCCTGAAAGGATACGTATGTGTTTATTTCGGGACTAAAGTCTTGTTGATCACTTTTGGATGATTGCCGTGGACTTGGTTGGTTACGTCAATTGTGGGAAGTGCGTGTGTACTTGGCTCTGCATTCACTGATGAAAGCTCAAGTTTAATGGACTAAAGTTTTAGATACCCCCGATGTTTCGAGTCTAAACAGCTATCAATTTCAAAAGATAACTCTATCTAGTGTACACCACATGTGCCGTAACCCCGTTTTATAGATAGAAACGTGGTGACTGTTTACACGATAAACAAAGTTTCGGTCGCGGTGTTTGTGTATCGATGTTTTTTACTAAAGGAGTGGTGTGTAACTCAGGATTCGGTGAACACAGTCACGAATACTTATAAAAATATGGATGTTAGCTACGTTGGGTAGCAACTCTAATAGCAGACAGAAGGTGAATTGAAAGAGACAAGAAGGTACATACAGAAATGCTTGGATTATGGTAAAGATGCAAGCCCCTCATGGATAGTGAGGGTAGACTGGTGTTTTGGAAGAGCGGTGTATGGGAGGGGGGAGCCCCCACTCTAAACTGCAACACCTGTAAGAAACGTCGCGCCGACAGAATGAGCGCCAACGAAACGCAACGCCCCCAGGGGTGAGTATCGGGGAAATGCAGTGTGAAACTATTCACATTGCAAAGAATGAATGCGATCTTGCGTGAAGGTGGTTACAAATCTACACATTACAGTCACGCACTGGATGATCCGGAAAAATACCGGTTGCTATCCAGAAACATGCTAATTACGTGACGACTAAATATAGCTAGTTACCTATACAACATGAGGAAAACTTAAAGCAATGCCAACAATTTTTTAACGTAATGGATAGAGTCTGGTGAGATGCTTCAAATTAAGGTGAATGCTCCAAACCAGCCCGCGAAATTCAAAATTTCTTACGTTTTTTGCAATTTGCAGGCCAGTGCTAGGTTGTATGTTGATTAAAATATTATTTGCGACTGTAAGACGTATGTAGTTACAGAATTATAATCATCAAAATCACCCATACAACCCTCCAAGTTCATAAAGGCCTAAGAACAAAAAAAAAAGAGAAAATGTCATTCCTATAGCTTTATGAACTTAGAGCGTTGTATTGATGATTTTGATGATTATTATTCTATAACTACATATGTCTTACAGGCGCGAATAATATTTTAATCAACATACAACCTAGCACTGGCCTGCAAATTGCAAAAAACATAAGAAATTTTGAATTTCGCGGGCTGGTCGGAGCATCCCCCTTAAGATTGAAATCTCGTGTCTATCGAGCAGAACATGCTACTAACTCAATTGTTTATGCTCTTGATAGACCTTAACTGACGATGACTGTCATAACTTCAAAAGTGCGAAGTAAAAAAAATAAATATCTTAGGACAACCAACACACCATTACCTGATCCCAAACTAGGCAGAGCCTGTACTATGGTAATCAGACAACTGATAAATATACTTATATATTTCTAAATACATACATACTATAGATAAATTACACCCAGACACAGAACAAATGATTGAGCTCATCACACAAACATTTGTCCTGGGTGGGAATCGAACCCACGACCTCAGTCTTTGCAGTCAGGGTCACTAACCACTAGACTAACAGGCCGGTCAAAGTAGCTAAGCACAGAGCATATCGAATCATTGTTTGTGTACAAAACAAATCCGCTAGCACCAAACAGTCTGCACGATTCGCTACTGTCAAGCTTATTATTAGAATCAAAAATAAACATTGCAAGCATTCTACGTCCCCATACAATAACATTCCTTCACTTGGCTCCCGAGTTCGTACAGATTTAGTTAACTAAATGTGGGAGTAGATAGTTTCTAAGTTTTTTTACTTAAAGCTGCATTTACTGCTGTTTAGCTTAAGTTGTATGCAGAGGACATTCCGTAGATTCATGTATATAGAGCTCTTCTATTGTTCACTAAATTCCATAAAGCTGTAATGAAGATGCTTTGACAGGTGTACTGATGACTATATCTACATGATACTTGCCTTTGACTTCACCTGCTAGTAGAAGACTTTGTTTCAGGGCTCAAAGGAGATTTACGTTCTAAGTTATTCCTCAAGAGAATTTGGGCAAACAATTTAATTAATTTGAGAATTTTGCTTCTTTAATAACGAACGCTCTTTACAAAGAGTTTCTGTATACCAGACTTTAATCTTGCACAGTTTCTCCTTGCTTAAAACCCAAATCTGCGAGATTACTTTGGCAATTAAAGTGCGTTACTCGGATTACTAAGTCTGCACAGTGTTTGTACGTAAATAGATCGTTATTTCGAACAAATTCTCAGCATTGTGCGCTTATTTTCGCCTTGTTGCGTATAAGGGAAAATAATATTTGCATGAATCACCGCTCCCTTGCAATAGGTCCGGACTTCAGAACCTGTTTTCCTTAAGTGGACTGCAGGCGATTTTAAATATCGCACGTACGATATGAAGTGTTGACTTATTATTGGTTTAATATTGTTAATTGAGAACAATGGAACAAAGACTGATCGTCGATTTATCTCCCTTTGTTTTGACACTGTAAGTGAGGTAAGATTTGACCTTCAATACGTTAAATCAGCGAAAGTTGGTAAAACATTTTGAACACTGGCCATTGAGAAAGTATCCTTTGTTGAATGCAACTACATAGATTGTCATTACCATTGGTTTAGAAGTTAATTATATTAATTGCATCTTTTTCCCGGTGTATCTCCCTTAGATCTGTTGACAGAAGAACACCTTATAGTGACCTAAATTAATTGAGAATATAAATATCATTTGCTTCCCAAAGAGTTGGAATATTTTAAGGTTTAATTCCTAGAGAACTAATCGTTTTAGAACAGAAAGCGACCTTGCCCCCTTCCGTAGAAAGTGCACAAACTTAGTTCGAAGTGGTTTCACAGTTCAGTGCCACTTCCTTTTTGAATTCATAATGCAAAAATATGCCCACTCAGCTTGGCGTATTATTTTTTTTGCAATTCGACGTTCAATGAGGGCGATTAAAGAAAACTGCGTGTCATTAAGGAAGCATAGTATATGTGTATTGTGATTATTATCGATTCCTTGTGGTCGCAGTATTGATGGTAGCAGTTTTATTGTAATAATATGTGGACTTGATATTACAAATGTACTAATACATCGTTAATGTTTCTGGTCTTTCTCCTTTGCAAGATTGTGGTGTTATTCTGACAGACTGAAATTAAGTGAAGACTGTCTTCGATGCTTCGTCCGTCCAATCCCTCTGTTCCTCTTCGTAGTAGCATCTATTACATAGTAATCAATCATGGCAGTGAATTTATCTACATACATTATTTGTACATCTGTATAAATATTGTGAATCTGACTTGAGTGATGTTTATCTCATTTATTATCAATACAACATTAAACACAACACACACTTAATACATATATAGCCAAATGCTAAGCTATGCTTTACTATACTTCCTAACAAACAACATATTTCGGAAACAGAGCATACAATTTTGTTTTAAAATCCATTTGTTGATGGTTTAAACACAGTCTCAGAAGTATATAATTTCTGCTGGCAAAATACTAGATTTGTGATTGCTCTTACTTGGGAACCGCCAAATCATCGATTGTAGACCTTTTTTTTTTTTTTTTTTTTTGGATGGGAAATCATCAAATGACTTCTCCCGCTCTGGGCGGAGCGGGAGGGCGTGTCAGACTTTTACTGACTAAAACCCACCCGTGTTCCTTCAGTTGCCCATGTGCCAGGGTCAAGGTATCTCTTTAGAACAATCACGTGACCCCGGCAGGCATCGGTCCTAGCAGACCCCTTCAGTACTGCTGACATCTCTTTGAGGCGCGCGTGGAACACTACGCGCCGTCGACCCGAGCTTGGTCCTTACCGGGCGGCGAGCTACCCATTGCTCGCCACCCGCAAGCTCGCGCCTACGGTGGCCGGGAGTCCGCAATCGACTCCCGGCGCCCGGGGCGTCTCCTCCTGCGGCGGCTAGGGACGTGAGGGCGCAGAGACTGCCACTCCCTCACGCGCCCCGCCTCCTCCTTCGCGAGCATTACTGCTTCGCAGAAGGAGGTGACGGCTTCCCATGCCCTCTCGCTCCGTACCATGGCTCGCACCAGGGCCGGACGCGAGAGGTCGCCGCCGCCGATCGCCTCCACGAGGACACGGCGGTGCTCCGCCCAGGCAGGGCACACTTCCACCGTATGCTCCACCGTGTCCTCTAGACGATCCTCACAATGGAAACACCCGGGCGTTTCCTCCCGCTTTATCCTGAACAGGAACCCACCGAAGCACCCATGCCCGGTGAGAACCTGTGTCAGGCGGAAGGTGAGGACGCCGATCGATTGTAGACCTAAGATTTACGTTCAGATAGTCGTGATTGCGGTCAAACCTAAATCAATCACGAATGGCGTTTTGGAAAGCTTCTAGACTTAAGGTCTCAAAGGGTTATATTTCGTGCAGTACTCGAAAATGTTTGACATATTTGTTGGAAAATGCTAAAATGAACCCATTTTTGAAGTGAAAACTTCTTTAGCGGCGTTGAGCACTTTTTCTGTAATGGGTATAAAATCTTAAACTCGCGTCAGGACACGTGACCTGATCGAAAAAGCGTAGGACGGATGGAGAGTAGACAGCTATCCCCTCTC
This sequence comes from Aporophyla nigra, assembly GCA_947507805.1. Classification (NCBI taxonomy): domain Eukaryota; kingdom Metazoa; phylum Arthropoda; class Insecta; order Lepidoptera; family Noctuidae; genus Aporophyla; species Aporophyla nigra. Next base: position 27,065,054 of record OX382293.1, on the reverse strand, counting down.
TACGGCGCGGCGAAAATGTATGCCTGGGCCTACTGTTTCGTTTAGGCGGCGCAGGGCGCTTGCGCGAATGTTCGTCTATGTTACAGCGCGCCACGCGCATCCATGGATGGTGACAGCTGATGGCTCGACCGTCTGTGTAGTGATCACATTGTTGTGTATTCGTAAAATTCGTGAATATAAAGTGCTTAAAATATGGAAATTGAACAACAAATTATTCCCTAACCATTCCAAAATATCAAACATGCTCAACGTTAATAATCAAGTTTTCACTTCTGCCGGCACTCCCGGAGTGCAATTTTTTTTTTAAGATAGTGAAGTTTGATTATCGACTTACGATGGGAGGTTACATCATGGATTGCGTTTTGGCCGGTTAACTTTTTTAATACTTTTTAGTATTAAACTGAACTGTCTAAATCTATTGGCTATATCGTTTATTTTATTGAAGTAGTAGTAGTAGACATTTTCTTCAATATGGCATTGTAGTTAGCAAGGTTACACTCGGAGCATTAACTTTGACTAAACTCAAACTTTCACTACTACTATATACTTCCTCTCTCTCTTCTACTTTATACTTTTAGTTTTGTTATCATAATGCTGAGCATTACCTGCTCCAAGGTCCACAAAATCAATGAACTGTGCTCAAATTTGTCTCGTGTATCCCTATGACCAATTAGTATGTTTAATTGGCACAGCTATATCGCGTTTCTGATTTGTAACCTCTATGCAAAATAGTTTTCCTGTAGTGAGGAATTGTCCCTATTGTATTCATATATGGGATAGGCGGATATAGTTAATCACGTGTTACTCATCGTAGTAAATGCTTGGCATACCTATTCCGATTACGTCGTGAGTGCTACTCGTGTTTATTGTCTTTCTACATGTATGTATATGTAACTGGTATCTGGTATTGAATTTTATTTCGATAGCAATTATGATCCCTGTTAATTTATATTCACATAGATATTCTTCCTAAAGGTCACATAGATGGTCAAAAACTTGAAAAGAAACCAAGTCTTTGGAAGAATTATCTCCACTAATAACGTCTTGATCCATATGCACGTATTGTGTAGACGTGTGCCGTAAAGTCACTCAAAACTATTTGCGACGCCCCGGACTGAAATAAACCGGCATTACCTTTCACCTTTCGTCCAGAATCCAGAACTGCTGGTCGTTTCGACATTCTAAATCATTAGCTCTAGTTTTAAATACATACTTTGAAGCAAGTGAGCTGTATTTCGAAGAATCTGAAGATTATTAAGTCGCCTTTCGTCCCAGTCGCGCTCCTATGAATACGTCTGTTCACATCTTCGATCAATAATACCACATACAGTATAGTACATTTTTGATCGAAGGTTCACATTCACTTTGGACACCGGTGATCTAGGTGTTGGCAACATTCTGCCGCGTCATGAAGCCGGCATGACGGTCATAAATGTTGCCTATAAATCATCACAGTGCATTATTATAATTGCCGTGTGTCGCATCGTTTTAGTTTTAATCACTAGTCCGCTTGTGTTTTTCGGGTTGTATTTTAATGGAAATTATTACAATACCGGTCCTCCTTGTTGTATTATATTTTTTTTTACCTGTCACGTCAGAAGTATTGCTGTGAATAGGACTGTTTTCAGCATTTCTTTGCCTATATTATTGTCTTATTATATTTATCTTAGACCAGCACCATATTTGCGGAACGCGCTGTTAATCAGAATCTTGAAGGATATGGCTGATCAAGACTTATGCCCGTAAAATTTGTCTGCTCAAGAACGTATGTAAACGGCGCAATGAATGTTGTAGAACTGTCAGAATGAAAGCCAATTTCTACCATTAGTATGAAATTACCCTCCGAGACTTTCGAGTCCACGAAGATATAGGTTTTCAATTTGTGCCAAATCTTCACAAAATCGTCAGTATCATCTCTTACTCACAGAATCAGCATTGTTTCGCTGTATTTTCTGAAGGATCATTTAATAAACATGATGTCACGTACCTATGTAAAAATATTTCCAGTTACATGTCCGCTTATTCAGTCACGTTTCCGATAGTAGTCGAGGGAACTTTGATTTAAATTAAATAGAGTATAGTTAATTCTTAATATAACCTATTGGATCGTTAGTTTTCCGGAAGCTTCAGGGAATCCAACAATTCCAGTAATATATGGAACGCTTCTTAAGAATATACAGGATGGGTGGAAACCTGTCACCATAGATCCAGTACCTGCATCCTTCTGGACACCTCTGAGTTAAAAATTACTACGGTTATTTAAAAAGAAATCTGCTGTTTCCTACGTTACTAAAGTGCAATAACAACGCGGTCTAAATTTATGGTAGATCAAATTATTTTTTGTAACATGAAAAATTTCAGCGCACGGGAGTTCAGCATCATTTAATGAGTCGAGATGATGGTAATAACAGGTTAGGCGTCAATGTACCTACCAGCCTGTATAATTACTGATCCATACAAATACTACACAATGTCCAGAGAATATTTTAAGAGCCGTAGAATGGCCTAGAGCCCGCTGACACACGAAACGAAATTCTCGGGAAACCTATTCTCGGACGAGTATTACAGGGCGAAATAACTGAGACGGACTATTGACCTTTAAATAATAAATAAACGAGATATTTTCATCTTTACATTACTATTTCATCCGTCCCCAAGGTATTCGTATTCTACGTGCAGAAGCTTTTCATCTTCTCTATCAGCCGTAAATGGTGCTTTAGTATTCTCATAACATTTCAGACAAACAGTAGTAGTTTTCAGTATAATATTTGGTATTATTTTCCTTCCTTCCTTTATTAATTCTGATTTCTTTTCGTTCCATTTCTATGTGTCATGTCATGTACTCATGACATGTCTGTTATGTGAATGGGTTTGAGTTTAATTCGTTCGTTCTCCTATCTCGCCTCTAGTTCTATTCATCTTAATTTACTTATCTATGAAATTAATTAACCAATAACCAGTACCATACAACTTCAGTTGAGTCTACAATCAGAAAAAATAAATAGTGAAAGGGCGATAGAAACACGCTAGCATGAAAAATAACTCGTCAGTTATTCTACGTAATAGTTTTAGGGACAACTGATCGACTGCGTGGGAGGGGATCACACCCATATTTGATAAAAGTTCGTTAACACCGCGTCGATAGTTGATGTACAATAGTTTTTATTTAGTTATTAACATGTACAGCCATGTTTATTGACTAGCGAGTAACTCAATAAAGATATGAGTAGGCAATCTGGCAATAATTTGTCGATGCTGTCTCTGATATGCTGAACTTTGACCTTAGATTGTTGAAGATGTTTTGTGGGTGGATGTTATTCGATTTGAATCAGCAGGTATATTAAAATGAATTGAAGTATTTTAATTGTTTCTTGGAACATCTTTGGCCATGGACATCATCTTTGCCTTCAAGACACTGTTCTTATCAACGCAAACTTCTTCCATGGAAACATGAATGAGCTCATAAATATTAAATCGCTCATAAATAAATATGAGTAAATATGAGACGTATGTATGTTTGTTTGTTACAGCGAGCTAAAGAAGCTCTCAGAGGAGAGTTTGACGAGACAGCCGGAGGAGGTGTTCGACATCATCTGCAAGCTCGGCGAGGGGAGCTATGGCAGCGTTTATAAGGTGAGATACTGCTCTTCTTATCGATCGATCATAATGTTCTTAACCAACCTAGTAGGAGCTTACAAGATCAGCGAAGTAAAGTGATTCGAGATAATCAGCCCCGCATTTACGCCTAGGCCTACAAGGCCCCGGGCTAATTGCCTAGCCGGCCCCAAAACTACCCCGACTAGATTGCATGCCAGCCTGATAGCAGATGGACAAGACTGAATAGCAAATGTTACAGGCCCCGAGCATTAGTGGGAGTCCCCGCGGGATCATACCTGCTACCTCTACCACTGCAGGAAAGAATAAAAATTTGACTTCGATCTCTACAGGTGCGATGCCAGTAGTTTTCAAATTAGTTTCGCTCGCTCCTGCATCATAGTTTCTCTTATTTCTTTGGCTTTTCTACAAAGCAACTCTTTTTCTCTATCTACTTATATACTAAACTTTCTTGCATCAATCGACAAAGTATCACTTATTACTTACTGTATGAATAGTCAAAAAGAAACCTAACCTATCCGAGGTGCTCGGATTTTCGAGCTTGCTTCGCGCGTTCTTACATTCAAAGTTCTATTAGAAAGATGACAATTTAATCACAGCCAGGCAATAGCCATGCGTTAAATCAATCATGTAGGCTTTACAAAACTAATAAGTTGTTTCAAGAAAGTAAGTTGTTTTAATTAGGTAACTTGAGTGACGAGGATTACGAGGAAAATGAGTCCCTAAGTCTGCAATAGACAGTATTCTCACAGACTAATAACCCTGACTGATATTCATTACTTTTGAAGTATTGTATTCTTTGAAAAGTGGCAATTATCCCGGCTGATCGAAAAGACATGGGTTGACTACAGAAACCTATTTCAATAGTCTTTTTAATGAGTGATGCGATGAGTCAGAGAAGAGACAGATACTGTTAAACACTAGAAAGTGTCTGGTAAAGAACGATGTCAACAAACTTAACTAATAAAAGTTTCTCAGAGTAAGTTGGACCTTACTGAAACTTTACTAATTAGACACCACTTTTCTTCCCGTTAAACTGTTTAAAGTCATTTAGAAGAAAGAGGGCGATTTAGTTCTAGATTACTAGCCCGTGGTAGCTTCCCTACTCAAAGATATTAAGCACTAAGCAGTAAATATAAATTGCAGTATCACAAGATTAAACAAGCATGATCATGTAAGTAATCCTATTACTAAGAAGTTGTTTATTGAGAGCATGTCAAAGAAGCCAAGAAACCTTTTGAATTCATGTAATAAGCAACAGAACCTGAAGCAACGAAAAATAATCTGTTTATAATTCTGTAGGAGCTGCCTTACATAGATTAGGACAAGGCATTCTTGTCCCAATTTTTGTAAGGGAGCATAAACTCTTCTTGTTCCTCTAGTATTTCTACCTAGTATAGCGAGGACCTTCGTTCATGAACAGACTACAGCAGAGCAATGTCAATAAATTTTAATCTATTTCATCTTAGCATCTTCCCAATCTCTCAAGGTTACCTCTATCTAATACAATTAGTGGAGCGCTCATTAGTAACCAGCAAGCGACTGGGGATACGCCGCAATCTACTCTGTTACAAGACTCCCTAAATTCTATTCGATTGTTTGAGAACACTAAAGTTTCTGTACTATTATATGTATCCTTGTCACTGGTCCAATATACGCCTAGATTACAAATCAGTGTAGAATCGTGGTTAAGCAGATATCCAACTCGATGGAAAACGATTATAGCCAATCGGGTGTCGAAGGTTCCAAATATATTAGACAGGAACCACGTGTGACTCTCATCATCACATCTGGTAAACCTGCAGATTGAGCGTCGCGTGGAATTAACTCATCAGAGTAACCGATGTTTCAATTGTGGAAAACAGACCCACGATGGCTGAAATGTAGACCTGAAATTCTTGATTTAAGATAAAATACAGATACTAAGATAGAAGAAAAGACAAAAAGTTTTGTCACATAACGTACAATTGAGCATACACGGCTGCGGTATTTTTGCAAATGAACCGAGGAATCAGACCAATGACTTAGGCTCAGATATAGATGAAACCCTATAATGAGACTTCCAAATGGGGCTGCCACCCACACCTATAATACCTCAGGAAGTAATAACACTGTTAAAAAGAATCAAGAACCAGATACCACCTGGGTATGATCTTATTACAAAGGAAGTGAGTTGCAAAGGAGGGCTATTGTTTTTCTAACAATACTTGTTAATGCAATGTGCAATCCTACGAGTAGGCTATTTCTCTTCACAATGGAAAGTATCACAAATTCAAATGATATACCAACATGGGAACCCAGAAAATTATATAACTTCGTTCAAACCAACCCGGAACTCAAATTTGTTGGAAAACCTAATCCTTCACCGGCTTAATCGACTGCTAGGACAGAAAAACGGGTTGTCGGGGTCAGTTTGGGTTCCGTGAGAGGCATTCCACAATAGAGCAGGTCCATCGAGTGTGCAACAAGATTCTACAATCACTTGAGCTAGGAGAATATTGTGTTGCCGATTGTATTACAGTAGTTGTATTGTTCTGCATTCTTTCGTACACGTTCATACTTCATAAACCTAGTACCTACTTAGCACAAGTACTCGCTACGCACCTGAACATTTTGAAGGGCAATAACTAATGTATATGCATTCATTATGCATCAATATTATGATTCAAGAGGACACCTTGAGTTTACTCAATATGCCCCTAGTCTTATCCTACTTATTTACAAACATTTTCATACGAAATATTTTTCTTCCAGGCGTTACACAAAGAAAGCGGCCAGGTCCTGGCCATCAAGCAGGTCCCCGTGGACACCGACCTGCAAGAGATCATCAAGGAGATCTCGATCATGCAGCAGTGCGACAGCCCCTACGTGGTGAAGTACTACGGCAGTTACTTCAAGAACACAGACCTATGGGTGAGGCATTCAGAGGTCACAATATGTTTAGTAAGTGGATAACACGGACGCTCATCTTCTTGCTAATGGTTGTGAGAGTGTATGTAGTTATGTGAGGCTGTAGTTAGCAGGATTTTGTGTAGATATGTTATATTGTCGTAGTTTAGCTTGTATTGTTTAAAAAAATATATATTATGTTCAGAGTGATCCGAGGGGTAGGTATAACCGATCACCTGTGTAATTTAAATCCAGATTCAAATGGAATGGTTAACCCGTAGAATTCATTAAGGGGATTTGCGGGAAGACTGAGGATAAAGTTATTTTTTTAATGACTTGTTAATTGCTTAAGATACAGAAATTTGAGTCCGTAGTCGTCTTCCGGGGTGCAAAGCTCCAGTATCTATGTAAATCATTTGTAGTAGGAAAAATACAATGTTTATTACGGTTACAGTTAATAGACTCCACAGCTGTGCAATTGTTTCACTGACATTCTTTTATGCGGAAAGATGACTAACGTTAGCATAACTGTTCAAGATGTTAGTCATATCTCCAAGAAGTTAATCGAACGGACGATAACTCGTTTTATGAACTCCAGGGGGCATAACTATCTAGCAGTAAATGAAACGTTTGTGCCGCCGGTCCACAAGTAAATGCTAGTTACTTAGGAAAACCAATTGACGTAAACTGTATATCAAGTGTCGCTGCTAATTGGGCAGCAGACAGCCAACAGACGGACATTTTAATTGGGAAAACTTCAAGGTTAGAAACGATCGATAAGTTGTCCAGACACAAGTTTGGTCCCAAGTGTACCCAGACACGTCTGTGTGGTGTTGTAAAGTGGGTTTACTTTTGACTCACATTCTAAAATTGCACAGTTCATCTATTCGGGTCTGTTATTGTGTCCTGCAGGCGTAGTTGGATGTCGTAGGTGGTAGAATTGGTTTTATCGTTGTCGTATGAATCTAGGGTAAGTCAAATTATTGGTAAGATTTGTGTTTCAGCGTTTCAGTTTCACAGTTGCAGTGGTGAAACAATCGCTGTGATTCATGATCATAGACGATATTGCTATAAAAATCGCATTCTGCAGACAACTTTTTTAGAATACGCGTTTATCTTTTTGTTCAGCCATTATTTCTGTGTTATTATTTATTGGCGTATAGACCATAGCAACTTCTAGGGTCGATTTGAAATAAACAAAGCCAAATTAAATAGCGTTACTTCACACACGTGATGTGTAGGTATATCGATATTTGTGTTTCTTGCATGCAGACGGTATTGACCCAAATAAACAATCTTTCTTCTTTCGAGATCTATATCAAATGACTAGCTTCTGCCCGCGACTTCGTCCGCGTTAAATTTCTTGTTCCCCCGACCTTTCCCGTCGCGTCGAATCGCCTACCCGTGCGATTTTTCCCGTTTTTGCAACATTTTTCATTATTGCTCCGCTCCTCTTAGTTGTAGCGTGATGTTATATAACCTATGGCCTTCCTCGATAAATAGGCTACCCAACACAAAAATAATTTTTCAATTCGGATCAGTAAGTTCCTGAGATTAGCGCGTTCAATCAAACAAACAAACAAACTCTTCAGCTTTATAATATTAAGTATAGATTACTAAAAACAGAATTTCTAAACTCAGGTGACTAAAGCTGATTGACGGGGACAACACCCACTAGTGCCCATTACGTTTCTGAATTTTTGCTATTTAGTTTGACCTTGTATACAAAAAGACTTGCGTGCTTTCCATCTTCCCATCATATCGTTAGCACCCTTCAAAACTCGTGAACATTACCCATCACCCATCGTGACCCTTTCAAAACGAAACAACTCCCAACACATAAGTCCATTTACATTCCAGATCGTAATGGAATACTGTGGGGCCGGCTCAGTATCAGACATAATGCGGCTTCGCAAGAAGACGCTGTCAGAGGATGAGATTGCCACGATTTTGTGCGACACGCTGAAGGGGCTGGAGTACCTGCACAGGCGGCGGAAGATACACCGAGACATCAAGGCAGGCAACATCCTGCTGAACACTGAGGGACACGCGAAGTTAGCAGACTTTGGTGTCGCCGGACAGTTGACGGTGAGATGAATGTTTGTATTTCTTTTTGTGGAAGATTTCATGTATTTTTGTTAATCTTTCGTTATGTCGTCATTTTTAACAATGAATGCTATCATTATGAGCCGGTGCTGTAACACTGCTGTGCAAAGGCTTCCGTCCTCTCTATCGGGTTTTAAGAATAGGGAAGAAAAATCAACATACGGTTAGGTACATGTTGATTGAAGTTTTGAATCCATGGATTATTAAAAAAGCTATATCAAGACACCAATTAAAGCTTCCGTTTTCCACTTTTCAGGCAACATTTTGTAAAAAGGTGTTGAAAAGTGCATTAGATAGCAAACCCTAATAGTCCTGGTCATCCGTTTGAAAAACAACAAATTGCGTTTGCTTACCTATTGAACTTCTGATTATTTGTTTGCGACTGCCACCCAAACCAGACCTCTTTTTATTATTTGACGAACACTGTCCCACCCCTTACCATCACTGAACGATTGCTTGAACGATTGCTTTCGCTTCTTGGCAAAACACAGAGAATATAACTTCTCACACACCGTGTAACTACCTGTATTTACAAATAAAAGTTTTCTTATTCTTATTGCCGTAAATTCTAGGACACAATGGCGAAACGCAACACAGTGATAGGCACGCCATTCTGGATGGCGCCGGAGGTGATACAGGAGATCGGCTACGACTGCGTGGCCGACATCTGGTCCCTCGGCATCACGGCCCTGGAGATGGCCGAGGGCAAGCCGCCCTATGGTGACATTCACCCCATGAGGGCCATCTTTATGATACCGACTAAACCTCCGCCGTCGTTTAGGTAAGAAGCAAACTAATATAAAATGTATGCTGACAATCAGCACTTTTTGAAGGTTAAAAGTTATAAAAGGCAGCCCCAAAACCAGTCTAATGAAACAAACTAGCTTATACTTAAACGGAAATACTTGTGGCAGCTACCAACATCTACAGTGATAATTTTTGAGTTGTTCTCGTTTGAACACTTGATGGATTATATGCTTTTTATCATCAGGACCCTTTATCATGTCTTGCGTGACCTGTCCACTCACTTAACGCTAGTGATGGCGCCCACACGTAGCCGAATTCTGGGTCCAGTTCATTTAAATTGCCATCGACACGCTATGAAAAGGAAGTAGTTATAGCCTACGGCAAGTTAGATGGGAAAAGACCTCGCGGCCGGTCACTTAACCGCTGGTCCGACCAAGGAACCGCCCTTACTAGCCTCTCTGTTATGACAGCCATGAGAGAAGCCGAGAACCGAACGAAATGGAAGACCCTCGCACATAAAGCCACGAAGGCCTTTCAGGGACACGAACTTCAGTAATGAGGTACGCGACTTAGAAGAAGATAGCCTAGGTCTATCGTGAACTGTACTACAACGCGCTTTACTTTCCAGGAAAAATGTGTATCATTTTAAATATAACCGTCTTCCTCAACTTTTCTAAAGTGCAAAACCATAATGGTTTTGGTATGTTTGGCCCAAAATAAAAAAAAATTAATTGACACTTTCAGAGAGCCAGACCAATGGTCCCCGGAGTTCATAGACTTCGTGAGTCAGTGTCTCGTGAAGAACCCCGAGGAGCGAGCCACCGCCGAGTTCCTGTTAACGCATGAGTTTATAGGTATGTGTTATTATTGTACGGCAGGGGTGCCACTATTGCAGCGGTAAGTCCCCTCTTTGAGGAGTGGCTAGGGAGGCTCCGCGGCGTCCTCACCTTCGGCCTTACGCTGGTCCTCACTGGGTATGGATGCTTCGGGAGGTTCCCGTTCAAAATAAGATGTGAGGAAACGCCTGGGTGTTACCACTGTGTGGATCGCCTGGAGGACATGGTGGAGCATACGGTGGAGGTGTGCCCTGCCTGGGCGGAGCACCGCCGTGTCCTTGCGGAGGCGATCAGCGGCATCGACCTCTCGCGTTCGGCCCTGGTGCGAGCCATGGAAAGCCGTCACCTCCTTCTGCGATGGCGGCTTCTGTGGAGGCGGAGTGCGAGAGGGAGAGGCAATCTATGCCCCCCTTACGCCCCTAACCGCCGCAGGAGGAGACGCCCCGGGCGTCGGGAGTCGATAGTGGACTCCCGGCCACCGTAGGCGCGAGCTTGCGAGCGGCGAGCAATGGGTAGCTCGCCGCTCGGTAAAGACCAGGCTCGGATCGACGGCGCGTAGTGTTACACGCGTGCCTCAAAGAGATATCAGCGTAATTGAAGGGGGTCTGCTAGGACCGATGCCTGCCAGGGTCGCGAGATTTGTTCGAAAGAGATACCGTGGTCCTGACATATGGGAAACTGAAGGAACACCGGTGGGTTTTAGTTAGTAAAAGTCTGAGAAGCCCTCTCGCTCCGCCCAGAGCGGGAGACGTCATTTGATGATTTCCCACCCAAAAAAAGGCGGGTCTTCCTCAAATAGTGTACGGTCACATACTACACTCACCTTTTTCTTAGTTCTATTTAAGTCCCATGGAAAAGAGGGTGAGCCTTTTGTCATCAATTTGATTACTCTCTTATCAACCACCTTTTTATATAAATGCTCATGTCGCTATTCCCTCCGCCAGCATCAGACGTGGGCAACACGAAGCACCCCAGCATCCTCAGCACGATGATAGCGGAGGCGCGCGAGATCCGCGAGAGCCAAGTGTTCCGGAACGCGCAGCATCACACCAACAACGCTAAGGCTTTTGTCGCGGTAAGTTTGTCCGACCTGTGAACTGAGGTCTGCCACTGCTTGAAGCGGACGGCCGCACGGCTCCATACAAAGGTGCTCCATCTCGGGGAGCCGCGCGGCCGTCCGTCGCGGAGTGGCGGGCCTCGCGCCGATCAATTATTTCCTCGCGAGGATCCTATGAATAATAATATTTCAATCTCGTCGTGGTGGAGCTTGCACGCTCCGAACTTTAGGTTTGTGCCGATAGAGTTTATTATATATTTAGCTGGAAGTTTCCACGTAAGTAAAATGGCACGCGCGTATGCACGGGATGGGTGCCCGTCGCGGGCGCCCGCTTAACGTAGTTTCAGCCCTAACAAAACACAAACAAACAAACTTTATAGTGACAAACACTGTTACCATTTTAACCAATAAACTATTTCTATTGTATTTTTTTAGCAGTGGTGGCTCAGTGGTATCGGTCCCTTACGAGTTGTAGGTCGAGGGTTTGAATCCAGGGTACTTTACTTTTGTAAATTATTTCATCACCACTACTCTTAAAAACGGTGAAGGAAAACATCGTGAGGGAACCAGCATGACCTAGAATCAAAAATTCGAAGACATGTGACATCTTCCAACCCGCACTGGGCCCGCGTGGTAGATTATGGCCCACTTCCTCTCACCAAGAGGAGGCCTGTGTCCCAGCAGTGGAATAATATAGCTCGATTATGAGTAATTTGTCTCACATGTCATTTTTGACTTGTCATCCTTTTAGAAATAAAGTTTCACATAAACGACGAAAAAAGAAACAACGCCAGGAATCAGTCTTAAAAACTGCAAATAGTAAAACAAAAACTGCATTTTATGGTAAAATGGTGGCGAAGCCTACAAATAATTTACACTAATATTATAAAGAGGAAAGATTTGATAGTTTGTAAATTTGTAATGGATGAACTCAAACCCTACTTAACCCATTTAAAAGCATTTTAATTTAATAAATCTTTCACCTATGAAAAACGACATTAAGGAGTAACATGAGCTATAAATTAACGCGGATGAAAGTGCGGGTGAATTAGTGTTTAATAAAATGAAGACCTTTTCACTAGTTACAGACGCCAGCACATATAGCTATCCGAAACTGTCAAATTTTCCCAATCAATTTTCAACCTTATGCTATAGCAATAAAGTTGAAAACCTATTAAGAAATTTGACAGATTGTAGTAGCTTTTTGTGCTAGCGTCTGTACCTCAATATACAAGAGAGTCAAAAGTAATTATTACTTTGCTGTTTATCACTAGGAATACAGGTCTTGTTTTCTTTGGTCCCGTGACATCTGCGTAACTTGAGAATCAATGAAACATCAATCAGACTACAACAGTTCAACTGCACCACTGCAATATCTAAACATAAATTCAACATGTTCCAGGGCGAGGGTTACGAAGAAGCGACTATGAAGCAGCGAGGAGACGGTACACTGGTACCCACGAGAGACGCTACGGCCGACCTGGCTGCCGATCTAGGGACGATGGTCATCAACGAGCCTGATGCAGACCTCGCTACTATGAAACGTTAGTATGCTCGGATTATTAATTTATTGGAGTATAAAGGGTGTTAAAAGACGTATAAAGAAATAGAAAGTCACTTGTACTTCCCGCCATATTATTGTTTTTTTTTTTATGAACAGGGGACAATTCCTGGTAACTTTTTGGTTACTGAGATATTGAAGTACAAAGTTCCGACATCTTTTTTACTTTTTTTTTCACGAACATAAGTTCTGCAAAACTTAACTGTAAATCGCCTCAACTTATGCATTTACTCAAAAGCACAATGTTTTTTGTGCGCTACATTACATACAACATACACTCACATACACACACATTACACACATATTACATTAAGGACGCTATAACATTTTTGAATCGCTCAAGTTTAGGTATCTAAGTCGGCACATTACAACATTACGGGCACGCACACACTGAAACCATTGTCTGCTCGATTTTAAACATTACTTAACTAATCTTGATACTCGAAGGTATTATTTATTTTAATTTACTAGCAGTGTTGAGTAAAATTAGTACCTAGTAAACTAACTTGACTTTCTGCATTTGGTGACAATTAATAAGTTTTATTACCATGATCATTATGATTTTTGGGATAACGTAAAATTTGTCAATTCAAAAAAAAAAAAACGAGGTGTGACAATAAAAAACTTTAATAATATTTTTCGATACTAAACACATATAACGGATTGTGAGCGTAGACTATCGTTGAAAATATACAAGATATTCCCTAAAGAAAAGCAAAAATCGTGTGACGCCCTGACGCCCAAACCCTCACCTTTGAAATTGGAGCGCGTATTCAGAATGTTTAATACACAATAGGAAAATGTTTTCATTTTTGTATGAGGGCTGTTTTTGTAGCCTATTATGTATTTATAATTCGAAATGACTTTGACATTTTGGAGAGATGATGATTATAATTACATGATTTTGAAATAATGAAAGTTACGTTAAATATTTTGACTACCATAACCCCAAAATTGATACCCTTGTCGACATTTCATCATAACAGTACATTCGCCATTTTAAATTAAAATAGTTAAAAAAAACTACTGTACGTACTGTACTAAATAATGGAAAAAAAGCGTGGAGTGCTTTTTAAGGTATTTTTTTATTGATATCAGGCACCCCACGCTTTTTAGGGTTCCGTTGCCAAATGCAAAAAACGGAACCCTTATAGATTCGTCATGTCTGTCTGTCTGTCTGTCCGAGTATGTCACAGCCACTTTATTCCGAAACTATAAGAGCTATGCTGTTGAAACTTGGTAAGTAGATGTATTCTGTGAACCGCATTAAGATTTTCACACAAAAATAGAAAAAAAACAATAATATTTGGGGTTCCCCATACATAGACCTGAAACTAAAAAAAATTTTTTTCATCAAACCCATACGTGTGGGGTATCTATGGATAGGTCTTCAAAAATGATATTGAGGTTTCTAATATCATTTTTTTCTAAACTGAACAGTTTGCGCGAGAGACACTTCCAAAGTGGTAAAATGTGTCCCCCCCCCCCCCCCGTAACTTCTAAAATAAGGGAATGATAAAACTAAAAAAAATACATGATGTACATTACCATGTAAACTTCCACCGAAAATTGGTTTGAACGAGATCTAGTAAGTAGTTTTTTTTTAATACGTCATAATTCGTAAACCACAATTTACCTTCCATTCAGTCAGCTCAAATATAAAAATTAAAAAAAAAAACATTTAATTTCATAAACATAAACCTTATGCATAAACCGTGATTACATTCAGGTATGTACGGAACCCTCGGTGCGCGAGTCTGACTCGCACTTGGCCAGTTTTTTCCATTATTTTGTACTTTTTATCTTTTTATTTTGGTTTTCAATGGAAGCGTGTTTTTTAGTTTTTTTAAACTATTATTTATTTTCTATTTTTAGGGTGTTTCGAATTTTGAGACGTATGTCAGCGTAGTTGGTGACGTATGTCAGCGTAGTTTGTGACGTATGTCAGCGTAGTTTGTGACGTATGTCAGCGTAGTTTGTGTCGTATGCAGTGTAGTTTGTGACGTATGTCAGCGTAGTTTGTGTCGTATGCAGCGTAGTTTGTGACGTATGTCAGCGTAGTTTTCGAAAACAGTTTTTTTGCTGTCCTGGTAACTCTGGCAAGGATAATGGCACAAATTTATGAAATTATTGCATTGTCATCGGTCCTTGACAGGTGTCAAAATCGCGCTATAAGTAGTCGGTTATAAACAAACATACAATTATTCAAGTAAAGCTAATATAAAGCGTGTAAAATCTATGATTTCAAAACTCTTCCCCCAATATGGATAATAATCTTTTTATAAAAAACAATACCCGCCGTATTTGGATCAAATTTAGATGAAACATTCGTAATCACTATTCTAAAATTACCCAAAGTTGATAGCTATGCCCACTTTTTATTTAAATAAATTAAAATATTCGTCGTTTTGAATTAAAAAGTTGTGGGGTCGGGGGATATCCCGTCAGGAAGTATGTTCCTTAGTCTTTTTTGACTCCGAATGTAATTTGTATGGAGTTTTCGGCTTCAGCACCTTCGAAAATCTTGAAAACGACACCCATGATGGAAACTTTGAAAATTTTCGCAACCGCCATTTTTTATTTTGACCTCACAATCGGCTTCAGCACCCTTGTTTATCCTTACCAAGCTAACATAAGCACAAGCTACATTAAAGAATTTCGTTCCAAAAATGGACGACACTTGCATAATTTAATCACCACATTGAAAACAGATGTTCATATAACTTTTTATTGAATAATCATCCGCCATCTTGAATTCTTGTAAATGAATACATATTCATAATCATCACTACCTCCATAATTTCCAAAAGAATATAAGTTATTTATTTCTAAACCATCTGGTAATAAGTTTGGTACTCATACTTTTGGCCCGAAAATTATCAAAATTTTTCAACCACAGTATACAGCACGGCAGTCACTTTATTATTATTTTGATCGTATTTATTTCGTACAAAAAAGCGATACGCCCGTGCTTCCTAGGGCGCGTCTGAGCGCGGAATGACAAGCCGCGAGTAGAAAATGTATGAAGAAATTTGAGAGCATTCTTTATTTTTCTCATAAATAAAAAAGTTCGGTTCGGTTTAAAGACATTTATTTCTCAAAAAACAAGAACATTACAGTTCACTCATTA
Organism: Aporophyla nigra; assembly: GCA_947507805.1. Taxonomy (NCBI): domain Eukaryota; kingdom Metazoa; phylum Arthropoda; class Insecta; order Lepidoptera; family Noctuidae; genus Aporophyla; species Aporophyla nigra. Next base: position 27,049,113 of record OX382293.1, on the reverse strand, counting down.
CAGTTATGTATTTAATTACAAAATATGCAGGCAAAACTCTACGTTTTAGATTATACTAGCCACAATTTCTTGTCATTTTGAAGTTAAAATATGCAGTTGATCTCACTATACAGGTACCTTTTCAGGCCCCATTATTTTTCATTTTCTACGATTATTGCGGTGGGGAAAACGAATTTTTGTGAAAATATTGTATGGGACTATACAATTTTTATGGTTCCATCATGGAGATGATTAAATTATCTTTAATTTAAACCATAATTGACCTTGCAATTGTGAATCCTCTTGATTTATTTGGTACCGGAAAACCACCGATATTTGTAGAAAAATGTTATAGCGTCCTTAATCATATTATGTAACCACTTTATTGTAAATACCTATATTCTGAGCAAATAAATAGGGTATTTTCCACAAAACTATTTAATTTTGAAGACTGTGAAGGAATATTTCACAGAAAAATATTTTTTTTGTAATTAATCTCCATTTTCTGCATTAGAAGTGATTAAAATCTAATTTATTTTCAATAGTTTTAAATTTACCGCCAAAACGCTCCGTACGATAACGTGACGTCATCTTTGTGTAAACACGATGTAAACAGTATTTCGATCAAGTAATTTCGTATCTCAAATGGATAGAAAATGTTATTACTGGTGTGTGGTGCCTCTGTGTATAAATAATTTTAAAAATGCGCCACATAATCTATTTATACCTACTCCGTAGCACAAAAATCGGGGTTGTTTGCAAAGAAATTTCCAACTATAAAAACATCTACTGTGGGCAGATTTGCACTATCGGCTTTTATAAAACCAGCTTCCATTGTATTTCCATTAATCCATTCCAAAAATCCTAAATATATCCTAAATCCACTCCGAGATTTACAGATCGAGCACAGATCACATACCTAAGTCAAAATTCAATACACACAAAAGTGACGTCACACGGTAAACGTCAGCGCACCGAGCATTTTGGCGGTAAATTCAAAACCATTAAAACAAATTAGATTTTTTTCACTTCTAACGCGTAAAATGGACATTGATAAGATAAATTTTATTTTTGTGTTGAATATTTCTTCCCAGTCTTCAAAAAGAAACTGTTTTTAAAAAAACGGAAAATACCCTATTAATATTCTGTTCTGTTCTATTACGTGCTGCCGTTAAAAGCGCTTAAAATTGCTTTTCGCAAACCAAGAATAAGACATTTTCTAGCAAAAAATATTGAAACATACCTCTGTACAACATGTGTATATGACTTTTTACAACTTGTAGAATAGCTGTAGTATAGTAAAGCCGTGCTTCTATCACATCAAGTCCTTTATATAGTGGTCTAAAACGTATCCTTCCCCTGTCAGGTCACGACACAGACCCGATGGACACGAACCGGCCCAAGTACCGTCCGCTGTTCCTGGAGCACTTCGACAAGAAGGAAGTCAACCACCTCAACATCGGCGCGCCCACCAACGGCACCCTCACGCCGCACGCGCGCCTCGCCAGCGACCATGTACTCAGGTATCACTACTATCTGTTGTCAACGGCACCCTCACGCCGCACGCGCGCCTCGCCAGCGACCATGTACTCAGGTATCACTACTATCTGTTGTCAACGGCACCCTCACGCCGCACGCGCGCCTCGCCAGCGACCATGTACTCAGGTATCACTACTATCTGTTGTCAACGGCACCCTCACGCCGCACGCGCGCCTCGCCAGCGACCATGTACTCAGGTATCACTACTATCTGTTGTCAACGGCACCCTCACGCCGCACGCGCGCCTCGCCAGCGACCATGTACTCAGGTATCACTACTATCTGTTGTCAACGGCACCCTCACGCCGCACGCGCGCCTCGCCAGCGACCATGTACTCAGGTATCACTACTATCTGTTGTCAACGGCACCCTCACGCCGCACGCGCGCCTCGCCAGCGACCATGTACTCAGGTATCACTACTATCTGTTGTCAACGGCACCCTCACGCCGCACGCGCGCCTCGCCAGCGACCATGTACTCAGGTATCACTACTATCTGTTGTCAACGGCACCCTCACGCCGCACGCGCGCCTCGCCAGCGACCATGTACTCAGGTATCACTACTATCTGTTGTCAACGGCACCCTCACGCCGCACGCGCGCCTCGCCAGCGACCATGTACTCAGGTATCACTACTATCTGTTGTCAACGGCACCCTCACGCCGCACGCGCGCCTCGCCAGCGACCATGTACTCAGGTATCACTACTATCTGTTGTCAACGGCACCCTCACGCCGCACGCGCGCCTCGCCAGCGACCATGTACTCAGGTATCACTACTATCTGTTGTCAACGGCACCCTCACGCCGCACGCGCGCCTCGCCAGCGACCATGTACTCAGGTATCACTACTATCTGTTGTCAACGGCACCCTCACGCCGCACGCGCGCCTCGCCAGCGACCATGTACTCAGGTATCACTACTATCTGTTGTCAACGGCACCCTCACGCCGCACGCGCGCCTCGCCAGCGACCATGTACTCAGGTATCACTACTATCTGTTGTCAACGGCACCCTCACGCCGCACGCGCGCCTCGCCAGCGACCATGTACTCAGGTATCACTACTATCTGTTGTCAACGGCACCCTCACGCCGCACGCGCGCCTCGCCAGCGACCATGTACTCAGGTATCACTACTATCTGTTGTCAACGGCACCCTCACGCCGCACGCGCGCCTCGCCAGCGACCATGTACTCAGGTATCACTACTATCTGTTGTCAACGGCACCCTCACGCCGCACGCGCGCCTCGCCAGCGACCATGTACTCAGGTATCACTACTATCTGTTGTCAACGGCACCCTCACGCCGCACGCGCGCCTCGCCAGCGACCATGTACTCAGGTATCACTACTATCTGTTGTCAACGGCACCCTCACGCCGCACGCGCGCCTCGCCAGCGACCATGTACTCAGGTATCACTACTATCTGTTGTCAACGGCACCCTCACGCCGCACGCGCGCCTCGCCAGCGACCATGTACTCAGGTATCACTACTATCTGTTGTCAACGGCACCCTCACGCCGCACGCGCGCCTCGCCAGCGACCATGTACTCAGGTATCACTACTATCTGTTGTCAACGGCACCCTCACGCCGCACGCGCGCCTCGCCAGCGACCATGTACTCAGGTATCACTACTATCTGTTGTCAACGGCACCCTCACGCCGCACGCGCGCCTCGCCAGCGACCATGTACTCAGGTATCACTACTATCTGTTGTCAACGGCACCCTCACGCCGCACGCGCGCCTCGCCAGCGACCATGTACTCAGGTATCACTACTATCTGTTGTCAACGGCACCCTCACGCCGCACGCGCGCCTCGCCAGCGACCATGTACTCAGGTATCACTACTATCTGTTGTCAACGGCACCCTCACGCCGCACGCGCGCCTCGCCAGCGACCATGTACTCAGGTATCACTACTATCTGTTGTCAACGGCACCCTCACGCCGCACGCGCGCCTCGCCAGCGACCATGTACTCAGGTATCACTACTATCTGTTGTCAACGGCACCCTCACGCCGCACGCGCGCCTCGCCAGCGACCATGTACTCAGGTATCACTACTATCTGTTGTCAACGGCACCCTCACGCCGCACGCGCGCCTCGCCAGCGACCATGTACTCAGGTATCACTACTATCTGTTGTCAACGGCACCCTCACGCCGCACGCGCGCCTCGCCAGCGACCATGTACTCAGGTATCACTACTATCTGTTGTCAACGGCACCCTCACGCCGCACGCGCGCCTCGCCAGCGACCATGTACTCAGGTATCACTACTATCTGTTGTCCACCATACTCACAGGTATGTTCGTACCAGCCATGCCTGGACGGGACTGTCAGGTTTGTTCATGTTACCAAACATTAGACGATTTTTAATAAAAATAATCATAATTTTAAAGACTATATGGAGGAGAGAAGGAAGGCTTTTGCCCTGCAGTGGGACACACTGCTGATAATAATAACGTAATTTTCAATTGATTATATCGTGGTAATGTTTTTCTACCGTTCGTAATGCTCAATGAAATTCAAGATAATGAAGTGGAGATTCAAAATGATAGATATCTTTTCTTTGATTATTTTCATTCAAGTCGTTATATCTTCCTAATATTAAACTGAACCACACTACAGTATTCTTCGTTTGTTTCCAGCGTCGGCGCCGAAATAGAAACCGAAACAAACCCCGCGCTGGCGTTCCAGCGAGCGTTCGTAGAGGAAGGCAACTTCGAATTCGTAAGTCAGCTCCACGTGGTCTCCATACTGCCGCTGCCGAGACGTAAGCGTAGGCGCACACGCACTGTGTCGGGACCTCCCTTACTATCTATACCTTACTGTTACTAATACCTTTTTGACTAAAATTTTAAGGTTTTTCAAGTTTTGGTGGGGATTGAACGAAGATTTAGGCAACCTGGTGAATGGTTGCTGGCACGGTAGACTTAGTTGAGGGTCTGGGTGCGTTTGCATGACTTAAACAATATGGCAATAATTACCGCAAGTTCAGAATTGATGGTAATATAACACGAGTTTGCTGAAATTGCCAATATTGGCGATGAAAAAGCAATGATTATTTAAATATACGATTTTAATTATAGTTTGGTAGCTTAGCGCGCTTTAGTTTGGGGGTGTCGATATGTACTAATACGAGCGAATAACGAAACGTGTGCGTCACTAACCGCTTTACTTCTTTGTAATGGTAGCAAACATAAATATGAAGATGTTTTAAAGCTAGCATAGAATTTTTGGATATTTGTGACATAAGACTTTTGATTAACATTGTGTGTGCTTTATTTTAAGTGTAAAATTATAAAAGTCCTTTGTCCTGCAGTGGACCTCTTTGCCTCGGCTGAATAATGATGATTATGAAAATTCATCAAAAACATTTTATATTATTTATTCCTTTTATCAGATAACATGATCCAAATTTGGTTAGTAACATAGGAGCTTATAAACTATGTTAGTAAGTATAAGAATTTAAAATAAATAAAATCAAATCAATAAAATCAAATAATCCACAAAATCAAATAATCTATAAAATCAAATCAAGTCAATAAAATCAAATAATCAATCAAATCAATTAATCAACAAAATTAAATCAAATAATCAATAAAATTAAATAATCAATAAAATTAAATAATCGATAAAATCAATTAATCAATAAAATCAAATCAAACAATCAATAAAATCAAATAATCAATCAAATCAAATAATCAATCAAATCAAATAATCAATAAAATCAAATAATCAATAAAATCAAATCAAATCAATAAAATCAAATAAAATAAACTAAAACATTTTATTTTATCGTCCCAACCACGATGCTAACCCAGAGCGAGTGTATCGGACACTGAAAATTATCCGCAACTGTCCTCAGAATGTTGTTGCTGCTGCGGCGTACTCTGCTCAACAGCGAGGACACACGCTTGCGTCTTATTGCGTAAAAGTCATCCGTACGCGCTTCGGCAAACATCGCGGACGCACTGCAAAACCTCGGCAACCGCAACAACATCCTGAAGACGTTATTGTATTGTACCCGCAGAGCGCTGTATGCCCTTTTAGTATAATTAACCCACAGGCTGCTCGTGTAGAATGATTGGCAATATGCTTTGAATAGTGCTAACTTGACTTCAGCTGAGCAACGAGCAAACCTGCGAGCCAACGTATTACCCCGCACCGCCAGCGCTCTGCGTTCACGCTCAATATCTTCATCGTCCCTTAGATTATCGGTGATAATGTGCCCCAGATATTTAAACTTTTTTACTCTATTGAGGGGAGAACCGTTCAGAGAAAGTGGTGGAGGTTCATGTGGGGTTTTATCACCAAGACCAAAAAACATACACTCGCTCTTGGCAGCATTATACTTGAGACCATGACTCTCGGCATATCGCTCACAAACGCTAAGCAGCTGACGAAGGGACCTAATTGACGGGCCCAGCAGCACCATGTCATCGGCATAACTTATATTATTGACAGCGACTCCATCAATATGACAACCAACATGCATGCTACTGAGCTCGCCAATCAGGCTATCCATATACACATTGAAAAGAGTGGGCGAGGAAATTCCCCCTTGCCTCACGCCACACTCTAGCTTATATTCATCAGACAAACAATCCGCCCACTTAACAACATTTAATTGATTGTCATACCAAAATTTTAGCATTTCCACTAGTTCCGCAGACACATTTTGTTTACGCAGTTTATCCCACAGGATCTCATAACAAACTAGATCAAATGCTTTGGATAAGTCTAAATAACAAGCATAAACAGGTGTCCTACGATCCAAGTAATACCTAACCGTGTGCTTCATACAGAGAATGGCACTCTCAGTCGAGAGGCCAGGTTGGAAGCCGAATTGCGCGTGATGCAGGTTCAGGTTCCTTCTTAAATGCCCGTTAAGTAGACTATCCATTACCTTAGCCAGAATTGTTGCCAGGGATATGGGGCGATAGTTACTTTTATCACAAATATCTGCTGTTTTACATTTAACTATTGGTATGACTATTGTCCTCATTTATAGATAAAATCCTTAAAACATTCCCGATATTTTTCTTATCTTATTTACTTTGTGAGGTAATAGATTTACTTATTGAAATTACGATGACCTTACAGAGATATGGCATGCCGTCTGTTGGTACAGGTCAGTAAAAAACGGCAATGGGTTTTTCTTCAACAGGCTCTTCCAGATAACCAACTCGATGTATCAGTAGTACTTGTCAAGAAAATTTTACACAGAATTTTAAACAAAAATGCCAACATGAAGTAATCGATTTTGGATTATCTGACCCAAATAACACAACACAACCCAAATAATGAAAATAACATTTAATAAAACCAGGCAAATAAAATCGTGGAGAACATTAAGACAAGATATAACTGAAGAAAATCTTAATAAATATAGAACACATCGCCAAAACCTATCGCTGATATAAATAGCACAGAAGATTCAAACAAAGCCTATGATAACTTTTTAGAAGTGTTCCCAATTTTACATGTGTCTCCCACACAAGTTTGTGACTATAAGATCTGAGAAAAAAATAAAATGAGAATCTCGAGGGATACGAATATGTAGCAAAAGACAACTTCAATTACTGCAGCAACAGAGACTGACTTAAACCAACTTGTGAAAATAAAATAAAATGCATTTAATAATTACTCCAGGAGATTTAAGAAAATCATTAAAGCTTATAATAATTACTTAAAAAAAAACTCCAAAAATAAATCTAAAACTGTCTGGCTAATTTTATTATTAATAACTAAGAGAACCGAGTTCTCAAATAACAAAGGAGATAAAATAATATCAAACCCTAAAAAAAATATATACTGTCGAATTGAGAAACCTCCTCCGTTTTTTTTCGTCGGTTAAAAAGGGTTTTTAAAAATAAAAACATCAAAATGGCTATTTTCGACTTTCTCCATAATAATGCCAAAAGTAGACTCTAAAACACCTGTACGCGCAATATATGGCGAGATGTCAAAGGCTTTTGAGTGTGTGAATCACGATACCTTCTAACCGCACTTCACTCATATGGTATTCGTGGCAATGCCCTTAATTTAATAAAAACGTACCTAAAAGGTCGAAGACAATGTACGGAGATATCGAGCTTGTGTTTAGGATCTAGAAAGGAATTAAAATATATATATCGTCTTCTAGAGAAAAAAATATGGACTCCCGTAGGGAAGCGTCTTCAGACCGTTATTATTTTTATTAAATATAAATGATCTGTCACGTCATATACTATACCTGTGGTATTATTTGCAGATGATAGCATATCGATTGTTTCAATTATCAATAACGAATCATATGTAAATAACATTAAAAATACAATAGCAGTTTAACAAAGTGCCTTGACATAAATAATATAGTTATTAATCTCCAAAAAACCAAAAACAATCATGCACTAAAAGTACATGATTGTTTTTACGAATATCCACGAATCCATATCCACGGGTGATATGGATATAAACTACAATGTTCAAACTATAGAAAAAGTTCACGAGTACAACATTTTTAGGAATCATAATTGACAGCCAGTTAACTTTGAAGCCGCAAGCAGAAGGTAAATGTAAACGTTTCAGCACAGCCGCGTTTATGTTGCATAATCACGTATATCATGTTTCCACCTAGAGCGCATAATGTTGTTCGTTTCCCCGTTCGCCAGCTGGGCTACCTGTCGGTGGGCGAGCTGGAGGCGCGCATGGCGTCGCTGGACGCGGAGATGGAGGCGGAGATCGAGCAGCTGCGCGCGCGCTACAACCGCAAGCGGCAGCCCATCCTCGACGCCATACACCTCAAGCGCAAGCGCCAGCAGAACTTCTAGCGCCGCACCGCAAGGCCGCTACGCCGTAGCCGCGACAAGCCGCTACGCCGTAGCTGCGCACCGCCGCTACGCCGTAGCCATCCGCGCGCGGAACGTACGCGGACCTTGACCGCAGCAGTTTTACAACTGAATACGGACGTAGGTAAAGGAATAATACCACCCTTGAAGATGTACAAATTGTACGTGGAAAGTCAAATTTCTTAGCTTAGTTTCTTACTCATGTTTCAATCGCGTTCATTTTGTCGACATTCAATTGTAGCGCTACAAGGTTATTTTGGCGCGTGGCTAGAATCGAAACTAACGCCGCCATCTTGTTTTTTTTTAAATATCTTTCACAAAACAAAAGATAACTATTGTTTACCAACAGCGCCCCTGACGACGCCATTCTAGCGCCAATAGACCCTTGTAGCAATGTAGGTGCTTTTCATTAGAAGGTGCCAAAGTTCAAGATACGACTGTCTGTATGTTCCTAAATTATCTCTTGACGCAGTTGCTAGGAAACCATTCGGCCTAATGTTTTTGAAAATTTCCTCGTCCCTTGCTATTGGCCAAATACCGTGCCATTCGTGCGAGATGTTCGCTGTGTGCTCACTACTTGTACCATTTGACGCAAGATTTAAGCTGAAAAACTCCTCTGTTCCAATCTACGATCAAATATTCTTGAGAGAAGTTCACGCAAGTTCAATTTAAGATTTTATTCATGAATATGAAGGAACGCCAAAACAGCGATCAAACGTTTACTGCCAAACGGTGACTTCTTGCTTAATTTAATATCATATTGATGAACAAATACAACACAACACTCACCTCTTTATCAGTTATTTCATTTTTTCGCTTTCATTTACTTCAACATAGATGTTTAATATTTTGGCGTTGTTTGTAGAGAGCGCCGTGACCTGAACGTGCTAGCTTTTTACCAAACCGACACTGGTTCCTTCATCTTTCCACCATAGAGAGTAAAGTTAACTTGAATCTTGCGTCTTCTCCATGCGTGTCACAAAAACAATGAAAAGTTGGGGTCTCCGCATGTGTGCGCCCCCCATAGGTATAGCGTAGCTTGTTAATATAGATCGTTATCGTAGTGTAAAGTAGCCCTAATTAACGTAAGGACACGTAAGGTTGCTGAAACATATCCCCGCGGCCTAGGTGGCGCCACTGTCGACTGTTCAGTACATCTAGGTGAAAAGTGGCCCGCCTTGTGTATTTCCTTTGTTTTTTATAACCGAGAGTGAAAGATTTTGTGTGACAATTTTTAGAGAGGTTATGATTATTTTATCATGACAATGGACTGATAAGAATATTGAGATTATAGTGTCTGTACCAATTCCACTGACAATTTATGATTGAAGACATGCACAATACATGCTTGCACTCGTAATAAAAGGGAAAGAAAATACACATCCGCCTTGTAGAATATTGTATTAAATTCATGACAATATTATTTGTAGATATTACTATAATGTAACAAATAATTTGAGCGTGAACTGTTTCGTTTTGTTTGGTGTATTGCGTTCAAACAGTTATTTATAAGTTCCTTATGTGTTAGATCTCAGATGTATCTCGCAAACTGTATTATATGTACGTATATATTGTAATTAGATTATATTATTCACTCAATTTGTACATTGTTTACGACTTTGTAGTGGGTTGTGAGATGAATTTATTGAAAAATAATTATAATACAAGTTACATTGTGAATTCAAATGGAGATAGTTGAGTATGGGAATGTTTTGATTGCGGGCGCATTTTTTAGGCTGCGGTCTAAGATGTAGCGGCCGCGATTGTCACTCGTGTGCGACTTGCCACGCTATGTCTCAGGCCGCGGACTAAAAGCTTGGTACTTCATGTATAAGTATGGTGCAATGTCGCTGACAACATTTAAAATACTCCCACACTCAGTTGTTAATTAATACCTGGTATACTATTATTGGTGGTTCCGGGTACCACTCCTATATATTCCCCGCGTGCCGTCTCATTCTCATAGTACAGATCGTAGCAATATTATCCTCTAAGGATATTTACTCTATTCTCACAAGATTTTATGCATTTCTACATTGTAATAATGTAAAATAATTAGCAAATATTATGAAATACTAGCCTTAACGAGTGATTATTTGAGCTGGACATAGATAGCTGTTTTTCATGTAAAAAAGGTCTCGGTTCTCTTCTGCCATAAATAGAGTATTTTGCAAATATTAGTGTTCTACTTCATCGATTTGAAATTAAATAATACAAAAGTTTTAGAAGTGCCATTAAATATAAATAAAAACATAGTATTTTCGTACTACAAGCAATAGTTTTATATTAGAAATGTATATCTTTTGTCAATGAATTATAAAAGATCGGCGATATATTTTTGTGCCATTGAAGTTAGAGAGAAAGAATTCTGCCTAGTGAAGTGGACAATGAACTTGTGAACTGCTGGTTGCTCGGCTTTCGGGTGTTGAGCTCTTTTATTCTATTTTAGCGCAATATTGTTAGAAGAATATAAGTTCGTCACAAACCTGAGAGCAGGCAAACTTTTTGTGACATTTTATGGACTCTACATAAATAATAAACTCTAAATATTCGAACAAAATTGTTACCTATATTACCACTTTTGTAAAATTTAAAAATTAATTGCTGGAGCATATTTTGTGCTAATCATGTCTTTTCAAGTTCTTGAAACGGCGTGGTTTACCAAATGATAATAATTTGCAAGTAATACATAAAACAAATACAAGACAGCAGGTAACAAAAATAACAAAACTGTATCACTTACTTATTTTGTTGTGACTTCAATATTAAACAATAAAATAGGTTTAGTTAACTGTTTTCAATGTTGATTCTTCGTGATTTATGACTGAGGAGTTTTTGAAAACCTGCTGACTCAATTCAACCGGCCTATAATCAAATAATTGGAAAATAAAAGATTCGTCTGTGTAAAATGTACAGGGTAAAATTGTAATTAATACTTGATTGTATAACTACGAAACTCGCTTGTCGTCAAATGCTTCGCAAATTCAGTTCGACATTTATGAACTTATTAATTCAATTTTTACTCTTTTGGGAAATTAATATTGTAATCAATCTAATTTTTGAAGAAGTTATATATTTAATTTTAAGTACTGTAACTACAAATCTAGAATAAAATAGGATGAATATGGATGACAAAATAGCAATAACTACTAGTGTTGTTGATACATGTGCTATTATTGACATTCGGATGTAAATGATACCTTGTTGGAAATGTTTTACAACGGAACTCTAGTAAGAATAGTTCTTTCATAGCTAAGCAGTAGCTTCAAAGTATTTTTATACCCATTTTCCCCGAAATTAATAAGCAATAATAAACGTTAGAGCGTTTGCAACAAGGTTGATTATCGAACAAAGCAGTATAGTGTTGTTGACGAGTGTTACGTTGAGCGTTCGTTCTAGTAAGTTTGTTGTTGGAGTGCGACGCCGCTTAGATAATACAGCGTGTGTTTTGTGATGTACAGGGTGCACACCAAGCGATACATCGCTACCGATACATTCTCCAAGTTTCTAGTTCCTCCTGGAATATTTATTTTATGAGACAAGAAAGCAATATGAATATGAATACACATATATCGCTGGTGTCGTCTAAAAAGCTAGATTGGTACCAAGAAAAGTAGAAGTTATTGAACGTGTAAAGTTTAGGTTTGCCGGCGTATGTGTGTAATTCTTTGGTATCCATATTATTTGTTTGAGAGTTAAAAATATTTTTGTTATTTTTTTAACGTCCATCAAATCTTGACCTGGTTATGTTGACTGCTTATTCATAAAAGTAGCTCAATTCAACAACGATTTATTTGTACAGTATCTTGTGTGGAGTCATGTATCGCTCGGTGTGCGGCCCGCCTAATGCCTTGTATTATAGTTTGTTAGAGTACGATGGAAGTGCACTTTGTAATTCTGTAGCCTGTTGACGAGTGTTGAATAGCCGCGTGCGCATTATATTTTTGGACAGACAACTCACTGAAATAAAAAGATTAATTCATTATAAAAACTTTATTTTATTTCTCGTTCAACAAAGTTACAAATCGGTCAAGATCTCTGCATTTATACAATTATACACATCATTACAAACATGACCACAAAGCCAATGAAAATCCATTAACTTTTAGTATTAAAACCTCAATTAAAGTAACAGTTTATTTACTTTTTTTCATAATCTCTTTACTCTGACTAGTATTTTAGATTCTTATAAATCAATCCTTAAAACTTTTATAGATCCTTTTTGTTTGCCATCAAATCAAAACATAATAAAACAACCGAAAAATCACAGATAAAAAGATTCACAAACTTATTTATAGAAACGAAATTGGTAAAATTGTAGAAAATAATACTTGTGAGGATTTTAGTGCAGGAGTATGAATACTTATTATTCGGTGGGAAGATAATATTGCAGTCAAGCGCGGATCAACAACCAGGAAGGCCTTTCCTTATAACTAATATGAAATTATTCACCCAATCCAACTAGAGATTATCACATTTAATGCTGATTAAAATAGTCATTGCAAATGCATATTTTCTGGGAAGCCATGTATCTTGACGGCAGAGTCCGAAACAGTCTCAAACCCCATAAAATAAATAGGAGTACAAATTTTCGTGAAAATTTAAATAATGAGTTTATATTTTTTAATCCGCGCCCGACTATCTACTTACATAATTTATCTAACACTTAAAACTAGATAATACTAGTCCGCTCTACTACCTTAAATCTAGTCTTAGGAAAAATTAAAGGAATGTACACAACATGGGCAAGGCAAGACTTATGTGATACAGAATCATCTGGTAAAGCTATCATACAGTGTGAATAACAGTTTATTGTCTCCGATATATAAACTCATCGAGTTCATATAAAGTGGAAAATTTAACAGTGACTGAGATCAAATTAATTTGTTTAATCATTTGGAAATTGAGTTTTAAAGCATACATTCTTAGCTGCCTATTGCCCGGTTTCTGAGCTTCGAATAAACTCACAGTAACTACTGATTCGATGAAAAAAAAAAATCCTCTGATCAGAATGTTCAGAAATGAAATGTGTCAAGACATATGAGATAGATGTTTACCGAACTAATTGGTTTATCAAGTAGTTATACTCAGAGTAATTGCGTACTTACTATCAGTAGGAAACGCTTTCATTTTGAAAGTTGAACAACATTCATTGCGTTATTTACGTTGTTAATAACGCAACGCAGACAATCTTTCAAACATAAGACGCAATGCATTAGAAATAGTCCTGAAAATGATGCAGATTCAGATTGATAGTGCGATACGCAATTAGAGTGCACGTTAACAATATTTTAGAAACCGGGAGTTTAGGATGTTAAACTGCTACGAGGTTGATAGGCGCGTGGCCAAAATCGGAACTAAATCCGCCATATTGTTTTTTCAATACATTTCACAAATAGTGCTCGAATGTTTATCAAAACCGCCATTCTGTCAACGTCATTCAAACGCCAAAAGATCCTTGTAGCAGTGTGACACAGGCTGAACCTGGTAGGCTAACAATCAGATATAAATCAAAACTGATACATACCGATTTATTTCGTTATATTCGACGATCACAGCTAAAATGGAATGATCGTTACTTCTTAAAATACATGTTAGGACAATGTCCTCTACATCAGCATTGCTTGCATAACAGTGCAAATAGGTAGTGTAAGAACTAGACTATTCCCAAAAAAGAATTGCTTGTACCACGAAAGTCGAAAGCTCTACATTTTGACCATGCTGGACAAAACCAAGCAATGCCGATTATTTAATAAAATACACAACAACAAAACCTATCGTTTTTCAAACACAAGGAGAAGACACCTTCTCCTTTTAAATGCATTGAACCTTTTTACAAGATTGCTATAATTTCTTGTAAAATCGTAGATCAGCCTCTATGGCGGACGAGTGCATCCTATGGATGGCCACTATAATAACGCCTATATTACACATGTTCGCCCAATACTAGTGTCGGAGTATCATTTGACAGTAGAGAAAGCTGTCCAACACTGAAAAAAAAAGGAATATTTATTAAAATGTTTATTGTAAACCATATACAAGGTTTAATAGATGCAAGTCCTGAAAGTAGTTTGTTAGTGAAGTTTCATAATTGACTACTGAATCAATTTTTAATACAGGTATTTTATTCAAAAATTATGTATTTTGCCACACCTACCGCCGGCACCGCGTTGTTTGAGCCAAAGAAAACTTATTACAAGGCAATAAGACTCAATTTTAAATTCATAATGCTGGAGTCAACACAATCTTTTTAATAATAAAAGTTTGCTTAAAAAAAAAAAAAATGGACTTTGTATTTTGCTTTTAACTCAATACTTTAATTAGGGTGTATGAGCTCTTGCGTTAATTATGTTACATGTATAAAATAAAAGGACAACTATTACATTAACAGAGATCCTAATTTATTATTTGAGAAAAAGGCCAAAACAAGTTTTTACTATTCAATATTATTTATTTAAAAGATATGTGTATAAAAGTTTGAGCAAATCTAGCTTTTTGTTTTTAATGGAAAGTGATCCTAGCCTAGCTATAGACGCTATGAGAAAGGACTACGCTAGGTGAGTGGACAAATTAATTTCTTTGAAAATTTTTAAACTCAAAGCATTTACCTATTTCAAATAAACCAATTACAAGCACTTTTGAATTGTCAAGTGGCGGGGAGTCATAAAAATGAAGCTAGTTGCCCATTCCAAAGCGTAGGTACCTATATACTCTTTGTACACGCTTTATATTATTAATCAAAAATTTTGTTACAAATATGTAGTTGGTTACATCATTTATGTTGAATTTATCAATGTAAGAACGATGTAAAAATACGTGCAAATTAAAAGTGTCTGCAATTTAAAATAAAATAACAATTCAGAAATTAACACAAGCCGTGGCAGCTAAGGATGACCAGTCCCTACTGATGGCGCCCGTTCATGAACATGACCCTACCGTATTGATCAATAATTTTTAAGTGAAGTGAGACATTTGAGTGAGCATGACAAACTTCAGCTGCGAGGGCATTTCAAGTCAGTACCATAAGCTGTTCCAGGCAAAACAGAATACAACAAAGGAAAATAAAACCCTTTTACATTTATCATGTTTGTTGAATGCGTAATATCCTAATGTTTTCAGGCAACATAGGTGTGTAGGTACTGTGTGTAGCAAATAAACCTTGACCTACTTGCGAATGGTGTGACCTTTCACGGCTAGTAATCTTTTGTGCCATAAAGAGCACGAACTCTTGAATAGGCCGAGTAATAGAAAAGTTATATAATTAACTATGAATAGTAATTTTGTGTTGGCCCGCAAAATACGAAGTCTTAGGGCCAGGGCAAATCAGCGGACGAATTGGTACAGAGTTTTCATATAAAAGGAGAAATGGACACTGACATATTATTATCAACGCACTGCCAAAACTACGTGCACTAGGAACGAGAAATATTGCATACGCATCCGTTTTATAATTTAGGGGAGCATTAAGAAAGAGTTATTGAAAATTCGACCCGTAAGGGCGAAATGATACGATGCCATAAGTGCTGCTGTGCTGTTGCTTCGAGGTCGTGCTTCGCGCATTGAAATATATGAATGCTTTATTAATCCCTCAATTGATTGATCGATTAGTTATACAGGTTTTATTAAAAGTTCAGCTACAGTTGTTCATATTTTTTTTCTCACAACATGGAATGTTTCTCGCGACAATAATAACGCCGGACTGTCTGCGGGCGCTATAAATAGAAATCCTTTTCAATACGTAATTTTAGGTCAACAATCAATCTCCTCGGTATTTTGCAGTCCCTGGGCAAGCCCCTCCTTACGCGCCTGTTGATTGGCCAAACATGGAGGGCTTTATTTGCGCAGTTACTGAGCAATTGGCTTATTACTTTATGAGTTATGTGCTAGTACGCGGCTTCGATTACCGGACGGAACGACGGGTAATGTGCGCGTGATACAGGAAACAAGACATAACGTACATAGTTTGCAAGTATTTTCTTTCATTGTTTTCTTCAGTTCGCAATGGCTGGATTGCGAAACATAAAAACTTTTTTGCAAAAAAAAAACAACCGACTTCCTTAAAAACACTACAAACTGAAAAATAACTTTAATTTCGGTAGTCGGTGTCTTAGGATCTGTATTTATGGTTTTTTTGCCACCGACTTCCGAAATTAAAGTTATTTTTCACTTTGTAGTGTTTTTAAGGAAGTCGGTTGTTTTTTTTTTGCAAAAAAGTTTTTATTTTTAAATTTTTAGTTGTGGTATTCACCCTGCACTAATTCCAAACAAACAATGCATATTTATGCGATAGCAGAAATCGCGGTTGATTTCCTGTCGTTTTTTAAAGAGTTCCGGTGTCTGTCTCCCGAACTCATCATCAGATCTATATGAAAATTATATGGGACCATTTCGGAATAAACCCCTTTCGAACAAAAAAAGAATTTTGCAAATCCGTCTATATATGACGGAGTTATGGCAGAACATACATAAAAAAAAAAAAAAAAAAACATATAAACATCCGAATTGATAACCTCCTCCTTTTTGAAGTCGGTTAACAAAGGACTGAATACTGAGATAAAAGCACTAGGAAGTGGTGAAGGGCGCAGGTTTTTGGGGGACCGTCTTAAGTAATTTTGATGTTAATAAGTGCCGACTCTCAGCCTAATTTGAATAAATAGCTTTTAACTTCAATAAACTCGCATCGAGCCACCACCATCAAAGTAATTGGGATCTACTCAGGAGGCCGATAAATAATTTTTAAAAGCGAATACTTACGGTACTGCGCAGCGCTGATCAGTAGCTCATACAACTGCATCGGCCCCTTCCCTTTCAGGAGTATTTCACAAATAAACACGTAGACAACCCGGGTGGTTTCAAACAGCGAGTCCAACAGTAACCAAGTGGTTATATTCCGCCCTGTATTGTGACTGGCACTGCGGTTCATCACCACACAGCTATTCAGGAACCCTATGCCACTAGTCACTATCATTAGACCTGATATGAAGTAGTGGATACCTGTGGAGGGAACAGCTTTTGCAGTAAATGTTAGCCAAAAGGATTTTAGGCATGAGAGTGTGAAGCATTCAAGCACATTTTCTTTTAAAACATTACTGTTACAATACGGTTTCACATTTATATGATTTTCCCATCACAAGAATCCAAATATAGAATGAATTCAGACAGTCAACTGCTGATCATAAATTTGGATTCAAATAGATTTTAAACACAACTGGAGTCTGGACATAGACTTTTCCAAGTTGCCACAGACTAGTTATGAATTGTATCATTTCAAAATATTAGATGCTCATTTTCTTGGTATATTTTGATTAAAGGGATCATGTGGGTTTATATCAAAATAGTGACGTCTCTTGGAGGTAAAAATATGAACATTGCATAGCAATAATTATCTAGGTGAAATGATTAATGGCATATAACAGCAATCTAAATACAGAAGTATAGTATACCTAACGCATTACCTATTTCATTTCCTTCTAAAGGATCTAGGTAATACAAATCAGGGTTGAGGAGGCGGATGAGTGCCAACACAAATGCTGTTGCGGATGATATCTGAAAAGTAAAAATATATAAGTGACCTTTTATAAAATCAGTAATCTTTGTCTTTGCTCTCTAACAAGAGAACTTTGTAGCAAAACCTAGAGCTCCAAATATTTATTTATTCTTTTTAGCTGTGCTGTTGTTGGTGCAGCATCATTTAACTCTCTAAATTGAGAGTTCGTTGACCTCTTTATATGTAGCAGTCTTCACTTTCTCCTTTATCTGTTTAACCTAGTTTTGCTTTGGTTTACTCCACATTATTTTTCATGTATTGTTAATGATAATAATAAATATTTAATTGTTGATTAAATAAAGAAATTTTTCGTTAAAAAAAAAAATGTATTTTAAATCATGGACTCCACACTACATAGAGTCTGTATCATGGAAGATATTTCATATTTAGAACTATTTTATTATTTATAATATATTAAATTAGGACTGGTATTAGACAAATATATAATATTTAATAGCAGTCCCAAAGAAACCTTAGTACTAACAGCTGTTAAAGTAATTTTAGTACTAATAATATAATTATGTCATAAATAATATAATTAATAAAACATTAACATAATATAATTATGTTATATTATAGGAAGAAAAGGAACACACTCATTATCTAATCAAATTAAATGCTTTAACAATCATTGTTACAATAACAACTAATAAACTAATGATACTTACTGTGAACACTGGAACACGATAAGTAAATAAAGAAGCCAGTCTCATTACAATGAGGTACTTACAAAGATTATGAACAAATACTCATAAACACATGGAATAAGATATTACTGTACACACTTATTAATGGATCCTGTCTCATGTTTATATGTGCTCTAGTTAAGATACAATAAATGATACTTTCGGTAATCACCTTGCATCCTACGTCTTGAATTTTTAATACAATTAAACATGAGGGTATCAATCAGATTTTATGAGTTGCAAACACCAATTTCAAGCAAGCGATATATTATTTAATTGATATATTTTGTAGAAGGCATTTTAGAGTAAAATATTTTAGTGTACTTTGAAAAAAATATAATAATATTTACTTACAGAAAACACAGCAGCGACAACTCTCACATACATTTTAAGGTCTAACATCGGCATCGTTTTAGACTGTGTTGACATCGAGACACGAAACTACACTTACTCTCAATCACGCTCACTGCATTGATTGTTTCACAAAATGCGTTATTTCGACAAAAATCTATAATTTTATTTGAGTCGTCCGTATTTACGCGCTCGATATCCTTGCCTGCAACCCGATCAATTTATCAATATCAATGAAAATAATGACAGTTGACTTGACGTCAAAACAAAATCAGGCTAAACGTCACTGAAAAAAAAAGGTTTGGTTTGGAGTTTAATTTACTCTTATATATATATAGAAAATTATAGTATATAAATATTACAACACCAATTATGATATAGTATTGTATTGAGAAACAACAATATTTTTAAAGTAAATCTTCCGACAATTTTACACCGCCATCTATGCTTATCGTGTTTTCTAACCGAACTTTTTGTTTTGAAATGTTATGATAGATGACGCTAGTGGTCGTGATGGAGCTCTTGCACGGAGAACAGAGGAGAACTGTCTTGAAAAGAAAGAAGGTTGTTGTTGCTTAAAGTGACATCAATCAAAATTATTATGTTTGCAATCTGTGTACTTATTGCAGCGTGACCTCTGCGGATGCAACCTATTAATTAATTAGGGATGCGTTAGTTCTTATGAAAAAGGAAACCCTTATCGGATCACTCGTGGTGTGTCTATCTACCTGTCTGTCTGTCTCAGCCAATTTTGCTCCCAAGTTTTGCAAACTCGATAGTTTCAAATTAAAATTTATATGGGACCATTTCGGAATAAACCCATTTCGAACAAAAAAAGAATTTTGCATATCCGTCTATATATGACGGAGTTATGGCAGACCACACATAAAAAAAAAACATCCGATTTGAGAACTTTTTGAAGTTGGTTAAAAATAGAGTCCGTTGACTTGTAAAACATTCATTCATTTTTTTTTTGTCTAGGGTTTACTTTGTGTTTGACTGATATCTGTGATACGTCGATATCGTTACTGACTGACTCATCAAAACCTCTAGGGCACTTCTCGAGGTCCTGGAAAGCTGCAAATTGGTATAAAGGCAAGAATTTGCACAGAAAAATAAATGAATCAGTAACATTTACCGTCCAAGTCCCTTGAGGGATCAGGGTCAGTTACAGCTGTAATTTAGAGACGTAACTGACCCTTAGGGGCTGGGTAGGTTTGCAGAATTAAGCCCTGTGGAGTCCTTACGCAACAGAGTTACATATTGGTCAAAATGCATGGCTTGGTTGTTCCACTGAACTATTGCATGAGACCTTGCACCTTGCATGTTACGTGTGGTAACGGACGTGAAGAATACCACCATCTCATTTCCTTCCTTTCCCGTGGGTGTCGTAAGAGGCGACTAAGGGACTTACTAGAGTAGGAGCAGCAGCGTTCTCTATGCATTTTATTGCCATACTGCGTAAACCAGCAGTGGACGTCTTTTGGCTGAAATGATGATGATGATAAGATTTGTACAGTTAAGTGTTGTGTGCCTTGTGTTAACTGTGAAAGGGTTTAAATGTAGGTCTTCGCAATCATCTTTACATGGAAAAATGTTGGTGGGTTACATATTCAGTAACGTAACCTATCTCTCCACGCAATTTCAACTCGCGCTCCTGTTAATTTTTTTCTAAAACTTTACTACTTCACCGATTTCATGACTGGAAAAAGGGAATTGCCAAAAACCATGTATTTACTGAATCCAGTCGAACCTTATAAATTGTGGTAGGTAATTTGAAACGAATATACCTAAGTACTTCACGAGGCATCATGCTTGTAAACTGCAATAATGACTCTTCGAATTTTGCATGTTGTTTTCCAGAGTTGCTCTATCAACGGAAGTCTTAGCCTTTCACACAAAAAATAATTTTGAATTTGATTTTCCTCAGGTGTCATAATTTCCACGCTTGGCAGGCGGGTATGGTTTTAAAAGTGTATAAAAAACGTTGCTGCCCATACTCTAGTAACTCCCGTTATTTTAAATTAATTTATAGGATTGCATTGATGATTTTAGTTAGTTATTAAAATTATAAGCCATAATTGTTACGGTTGTTCAACATACAACTGGACACTGATCTGTAAATTGCAAAAAAAAAAAACGTAAAAAAAAGGAATTTCGCTGGTTACCCTAAAGCTTTCCTTTAAGCCAGAATACCTATGCGTTTTCATAACTTTTATTTTATGTTATTTAGCTTTAAGTTATGCAATTTTTCTTATGAGTTCTAATGCAATAAAAAAAAACATGAATTCATAATGAACATGTTTAAAGTGGTGAATTTTCCTTTTTATTTTTTTAACTATGTATTAGCCAATCTGCCTTTGCGTACTGTTTCGGGGAATCAGGCGATGCAGCTAATGGCATGTTATGTTAGTAGTAGTAGTAGTAGTTGCTTACCACAAAGGGTCAAGTTATTTATTTTTGTATGATGTGTCATCTCGCAAATCAACCTAGAAGCCGGGCTTGCCTGTGGGGGCCTTCAGGCAGGCTAAGGGCACTCCGTAGGTATGGGGTACGGATCTCGGTTTAGAGCATCGCTGGGAGAGGGCAGCAAAGAGAGGCTGGATCGGATAACCATGTCGTTGTTGATAGTTCACACCTTAAATATGCAATGCATCATTATGTTCCGCCAGGACTTACGATAAAAATTTTGTTATTTGGGGGTAAGTTGTAAAATGTGTAAAAATTGCTGCCTAGCGAATCGTGGAAGAGAAATTTAGCCTCACGAACGCACACGATAAAAACAGTATTAATTTAAATTCTCCATAGATGTCAGCACTCGTCACTTTCAAAGTGTAGAAGCAATTAAAATCATTTGTAAACCTTTCTACGGCTGTCAACAATTGTATGACGGACCCATTTGCATGGGGGAAGTTTTATGTGATTGTTTAGGCAACAAATGAATATTAATGAATTACTTCTGCAAGATGTTTGGATATAAAAGACTTTTAGTTACCTAATTCATTATTTAATAGCGTATGATAACCTTCATAATTGGTTTTATTTATTACTAGCTTTTGCCCGCGGCTTCGCCCGCGTGGATGTCGGAAATTAATGCAACAGGACGTACTACCGCGATAAGAATGTGTTTTTCCAGGTTATATGGGTAATATAGACTCTGTGTGCTATTTTCGATCCAGATCCATTCAGCCATTTTTGCGTGATTGAAAAACAAACACCCATCCATACATATTTTCACATTTATAATATTAGTAGTAGTAGGATTATAATTCATATTACTTAGGATTCATAGTTTATGAGAACATCATGTGTGTTGGTGTTTTTACACGCTTTATATTAGCTTCACTCGTATGTTTGTTTGTAACCGACTCCTTATAGCGCGATTTTGACCCACTTTAAACGACCAGATTTCATTTAAACTCTGTAGACTTATCGAGGACCGATGACAATACTATAATTTCATAAATTTGTGCTATTATCCTTGCCAGGATTACCAGGACAGCATAAAAACTTTCTTCGAAAACTACGCTGACGTACGTCAGACACTACGCTGACATACTTCTCAAAATTCGAAACATCCTATAAAATAGAAAATAAATAATAGTTTAAAGAAACTAAAAAAACACGCTTCCATACAAAACCAAACTAAAAAGTAGAAAATAATGGAAAAAAAGCGTGGGGTGCCTGATATCAATAAAAAAATACCTTAAAAAGCACCCCACGCTTTTTTCCATTATTATCTAAGTACTTTTTAGTTTGGTTTTCTATGGAAGCGTGTTTTTTAGTTTTTTTAAACTATTATTTTTAAAATAAGAGTATTCAGAGTAAGAAGACTGCGACATAGGGCTTGGTTTAGTTGAATATAAGTCTTCCTGGTTTTTCTTAACGCTCCTATTTTACCTATACAGACACTCAATCATTTACCAGACACCGAACATTATTATAGGAATAGTACTTTTGCCAGTGGCTTGGCCCGTATAGCTGTCGGAAAATATCACCCGGGAACCTACTACCGGGATAAAGTAGGTATCCTATCTGTTACGTATCCATGATATATCTTTGTGCCAAATTCGATCTAAATCCGTTTGGCCGTCTTTGCATCATTGAGAAACAAACATCCAAAAATCTAAACATCTAAGCCATTTCGCGGTCTCTTTCTTGGAATAATACTATTAGGTTTATTTTGAGTATAACGAACACACATGATATTCGCAATTACTATGAAGCCAAAGTAATATGAATTACAATCCTACTTATCCCGTACTACCCGGCCGCTGCCAACGCGCTCTGCGCCCGCTTTTTAAATCTCTAATATCTTCTAAGATATTCATTTAAATTACATGCTGTAAAGGGCCATATTGATCTATATAAAATGCACAATGTATTTAAGGTACTTAATTGGATAAGGATTAATGCTGTATTGCTTAAAATCGCTTCGTAAATAAGCCCTTATTTCTCGTAAAAAGTAAAAGATAAAAAATGGTTATTGTGGGTTATCCCTAAGAGATAGACATATACCAT
This sequence comes from Aporophyla nigra, assembly GCA_947507805.1. NCBI lineage: Eukaryota > Metazoa > Arthropoda > Insecta > Lepidoptera > Noctuidae > Aporophyla > Aporophyla nigra. The sequence continues at coordinate 27,025,668 of OX382293.1, read as the reverse complement.
TGAGGACATTTTTGTAGGCCTTTTTAAGGTGTACAATACTGTAGTACATTATTTTGATCTATTTCGTAGGATTCAGCCAGGGTTTTTCGAATTTTGAGACGTATGTCAGCGTAGTTTTCGAAGAAAATTATTTTTTTCTAAAATAAAAGAATCTTTCTAAAATAAAAGTAGCCTAAGTTACTCCTTGTTACATCAGCTATCTGCCAGTGAAAGTCCCGTCAAAATCGGTCCAGCCATTTCAGAGATTAGCGGGAACAAACAGACAGACAGACAGACAGACAGACAGACAGACAGACAGACAAAAATTGTAAAAAATGTTGTTTTGGTATATGTATCGTGTATACATTCATATACACTTAGTAAAAAGTGGTTATCTTAATATTAAAAACAGACACTCCAATTTTATTTATTTGTATAGATGTAAATGGCCACATAAGTAATGAAAATTCAATATTTTATAATGTAAGGCTGTTTGATCGGGAAATAAAATTATTTATGTAGTTAGACGCACAAATATCATTACACTATAATCAGAATTAAAAAAACTGCACCCTAATGGCGTAAAACCGTATCAATCAGAATCTGAATAATTTTGTAGGATATTGCTGACCCATACATACAAACTCCTTTTTCCCATGGGTAGGCAGAAACTTCAGAACATCCAACATCGACCTACTACGATACATACTTACATACTCCTTTTGCCTCGCTTAGGTTCATACATCTGGTGACTGGTCATACACACACGCCGGTTGCGAGTACTACGCACTTGACCTGCACCCTAATTGCGAAACGCACAATTTATCAGAATCTGAATGGGATTGAAGATTATTTCTAAACCATTGCGTCATTTGTTCGAATAAATTGTCGGCTCAGCAACGTAAATAACGCAATGAATGTTGTTTAACTATGAATATTAAACTAATTCCTACCGATTAAAAGTTCCGCAATTACCCCTCTGGTCACAAGTGCATATGAAAAAAAAAGAAAAAGTGTTTATTTACAATGTTTTGGCTTGTTACAAAATACATATATTACTTCTGCCAAACTGCAAGGCAGTTTGTTGGCAGATGTAGCTCCTTTTTAGGGTTCTGTTGCCAAATGGCAAAAAACGGAACCCTTATAGATTCGTCATGTCTGTCTGTCTGTCTGTCCGAGTACGTCACAGCCATTTTTTTCCGAAACTATAAGAGCTATGCTGTTGAAACTTGGTAAGTAGATGTATTCTGTGAACCGCATTAAGATATTCACACAAAAATAGAAAAAAAACAATAACATTTGGGGTTCCCCATACATAGAACTGAAACTCAAAATTTTTTTTTTCATCAAACCCTTGCGTGTGGGGTATTTATGGATAGGTCTTCAAAAATGATATTGAGGTTTCTAATATCATTTTTTTCTCAACTGAATAGTTTGCGCGAGAGATATTTCGAAAGTGGTAAAATGTGTCCCCCCCCCCCCCCCGTAACTTCTAAAATAAGGGAATGATAAAACTTTAAAAAAAATATAATGTACATTACCATGTAAACTTCCACCGAAAATTGGTTTGAACGAGACCTAGTAAGTAGTTTTTTTTTAATACGTCATAAATCGTAAACCACAATTTACCTTTCATTCAGTCAACTCAAATATAAAAATAAAAAATAAAACATTTAATTTCATAAACGTAAACCTCGGTGCGCGAGTCCGACTCGCACTTGGCCAGTTTTTTTTTTTCAATATTTTTTGTAATAATATTATATTGACACCTTTTCCTTTAAACATATAAAAAATAAAAAACAACAAACAGAGACATACAATACGCAAGTTACTACTATTATTATAATCCCGTAGTTACTCTCCTTTCTATATCTCTATCTATTTTTACATCTCTTGTAAACTAATCCGCCAAATTCACTTACTCGCTCCACACTCTTATCATTTATTTTCACATCACACACCGATACGTTCTCTTCTCTTTCAAACACCATGACCTTCGTCTTATTTGCATTTGTATTCATCTCTTTCATTTTATATGCTTCATCCATTACAGTCATAATGTCTTGCAACTATTCTGCTGACGATGCAAGTAGAACTTTGCTTTCCTGCTTCATAAAAAGTTCGCAAATTTTGGCTGCTTAACAACGCTGACACAATTAATGTCGTTCATTTTGATCCTGTGTTTTGATCTATCAAAATGAAATCTATTTCTGATGCTAGTATGTCCTGTTTTCCTACCCGCTGACCTGCTTATCCCGAGTCCTCTTCCCTCTTCTTCTTTGTAAGATGGGTTAGGTAAAGCAGATTACTGAACTTCTACCTCCCTATGTGGTAGTTCTGAGATTCCTACCCATCTAGAAATACATATGACGCGACGATATATGGAGGAAGTGTAGGTGTAGGTAGGTAAATAAGAGATCATAGACCTCAGTAATCGGTGTGTTTCCCGACCTCACTCTACCCCGTTAAGTCTACATATCTACTCCACGTGAATGCTAATGAGATGGAGTCTACGTCATCCCAGAAAAATCGATATAAATTAATCTCTTGAATTTAATCTACTTAGGTATATTAAAACTTATAAATAGGTACCTACGAGTACATAAGGATCTATTCGTTCACGTTCATGAAACACAACAAAACTGTCAACATTAAAACTTAAAAACGTGGGGAAGAAAATTAAAGTTTGAAATTAGAACCGCACTCTTAGTGATGGGGCGTTTCGCATAATGCACGAGTGCGCGACGCACGGTCAATCATTAGCTCCTATTCATCGAATAGCCGTCCGATTCGATTAAACCGATTCTATTCCAATTATTAATCTGATTATAAAGTTACGACTTGTTGGCTGTTATAAATTTCGCTGATTCCAGTATTGCATATTTTAATTGCGTTTCTGATTTATTATTTGATTACCAACTGGTATATTTACGATTACAGTTATGATAATGCATTTTTCATATTGCTCGTTTGCAATTAAATGCAAATACGAATGTAGCCTCCTTTCAAATATTTTTCGTTTGGCCTTTTCATAACTTGTACCTAATTTAATTGTAAGCCCAAATTAATAATGCTTCATGTTAAAATAATAGGTCCCAGATCCTCTTTTTGATTAATGTTTGTTTTAGACTGACCACTGAAATTGCCTCTGTTTAATTAAATTTGTTCAAGTGTATATTGCTCAAACAATATAAAGCACTTTGAGGTTACCTATGAACTGTATTCTCATTGTTTTCACAGACCACTTGTCTAAGTGAGAGGTCAGTGTGTGGTCAATTCTTTTGTCGGCTGTCACCCAAATGTAGTATAACAATTGATTTAAACTGGACCTTATCCGTTTGTAATAAGGGTCACGTAGATTCGGATGTGACAATAGAGCTTGCGCCCCATCCCGGTAACTAATTGTCGAGCAATAAAACGGTATGGTCAGTCGGGAACTCGGGAGTGTATCACATGACAAGGGATCGTTTGATGCAATCTACTTTATTAAATAATAATGATTGCGACATTGTAACAGGTTCGAGTAGTTTTGGGTTTAGGTTTGATTTTAATTGTGTTTCGGTGGTTTGTGTGACTAATCTAATTGTTGGAAATATACAAAGGTGAGTTTTTTATTTAGTATTCTGCATTTTGTAACCCTACAGAATTACTTAACTAATATTGAACCTGTTAATAGCTTTCTTTTAAAATAATAATAAACCAACCTTATGTCAGACACAAACAAACTTGTCAAACTATGACCAAAATTATACCTAATCTCTTAACGAGTGCAAATGACAGCACTATTATAATATCAAGCTGATTCGATCGCACTTTATTATTCGAAGAGCAACCGCTGTCGTCCACACAGACATGTCAATAATACATGAATAATATAATATTATTAAAGCTCCAACGTTTGTGTTGTGTTCGTAATGTTTGCGCACATAATTCATACGGTCAATGTGGCGTGCGAACAGGACCGCAAATGTCAATAATATGATAAACAATTATGTGGATAACTACAGTATTATTGCGTATTTTGTCATTACTTTACCTACACTTGTTGGCACATTGGTGTTATGATGACCGAGCTTTTTAGATTCGGTTAGATAGATAGGTTAGGTAAGGTATAATATAATATTTTGAAATTCATGTTAATTTATTGCTTCTGTTATATCTGTATACATAGTTTAGTTCCTAACAATTGAATATTCTTCCATCTTTACTTGAGGGTTAATTTAATCGAATAAAATAAAATGAAGTAAAACTTATCAGCCGACACATGTTCAAGTCTTCTTATTCGATTGTCTGTCACATTCGATGATAGATTGTAACCGATTGTCATAATCGATTTGATTGGCATAATTCAATAACGTCTCATCGGTCATGCACTTATTTGAAGTTTTCATTTTGTATTTTGGGTAGGGATGAATTAAAATTTTATGGGGTGGTTTATTGGAGTGTAAATTATCTGCTGTGTCTTAATATTTAATAATTTAGCAAACCTAATTATATTTAAAACCAACACAAAAGGATAATCTGTATTTTGGTCCAGAAGGTATGATGAAGGAATAATCAAGATTGAACTTCAAATTCGTTCGTGTCAAACAGTCAAAATAAGTTAAAACTTTGGAATGTATGTCAAACTAGCTGCGCCCTGCAGTTTCACCCGATCGAGTATCTAGAGTTATGCCCTCTCGATTCCGCGAGAATATCGCAAAAATAAAAAAAGAATAATCAGAATCGGTTCACCTAGTCGAAAGTAAGGAGGTAAAAAATATACCTAGTCGAATTGAGAACGTCCTCAGTTTTTTTCGTCGGTTAATAAAAGAAAGTATCCTTTTATGTTGTCCCTGATAGCGTAACACATTACATTACCTATCAATTAGAATCTGTGTTATTTTGGACGATATTCCTAATCCATTGCTTCGAGAACTTTGTCTGCACAAAACGTAAATGACGCGATTAATGTTATTTAACTATCAAAATGAAAGCCATTGCTATTGTTATTGTGTTACGCTCTTACCTCTCAGGTCATGGTCTACCCATGCGCCATATTTCATCTGAATCCGCCTTTCGAGCATGAAAACGTAACGAACAAATCGACACCTCCTACGTAGAGTATCGTAATCAACAAATTTCGATTTTTTACTTATCTTAGAAGTATGAAAATAAAGAAAAGTAAAAAATTGAAATTAGAAGTATGAAAATAAAGAAAAGTAAAAAATCGAAATTTGTTATATAAAATATGCATATTTAGAAGTATGAAAATAAAGAAAAGTAAAAAATCGAAATTTGTTGATTACGATACTCTACGTAGGAGGTGTCGAAATGTAGAAACAATCAACTCTTTTCTCTTATTTATATTCAGAAAATCATATCTAAAACTAGATCCATAATTTTGACACTAGACGCAGTGGTTCCATGGTGTAATGGTTAGCACTCTGGACTCTGAATCCAGCGATCCGAGTTCAAGTCTCGGTGGAACCTGACCTTTTGGCATTTTAAACTTTCTATTGAATCTCATATTCTTACTTTTCGCTATCGCAGAACACCAATTTAGTTTTAAAAAAATCTTAGTTTCTTCATGTTTGTTGCTTAGTACGAAAAGTAATGTCAGTACTGCCATAATATAGAGTTTTCCCTTAAAAAAGGTCCATTTATGTACATACAATTTCCATTAAAAATAAAATCCATAATCCATGAAAGCATGTATGATTCATCTTCGCCGCGCACGCCAGGCGCGCGTCGCGCACGTGCTACGCGCTCGGCACGCGACCACGCGCTCGTGCTTATTTATTTTTTGTTTTTAATGAGCAAAAATATTTAATTGCTCTTTGAAGCTATTGTGCCCTGAAATTTGTAATCTCCTAAAGTGCTTGTTAACTGGGATGTGTGTAGACTATGTCTGCGCTTTGTATTACAATTAGGGAAATATGAAACAGTTACAAATAAGTATCAACTCATTCCTTTGGGAATACCATTGGAAAAGTTTGTTTCGGTGTTGTGAAAGCATTTTTTTAATGGTCATTAGTTTCGCTCAATGTCTGGTTTTTACCATGAACTTTTTGATTTTGTCTCCCGGTACTGTAGGCCATCAAATGACATTCTTATTTGGCACTGCAAATACATCAAGATTTTGTTGTTTTAACTTTTACGCCTATGTATATTCGAAAACCATCTTTATTTCATTCATTCATCATCACTTTATTTTTATAAAGTCAATCATGGATTTAAAAAAAAACACGTCGCTTCAATGATTTGAGCATCATAACATAGCCACCAGTTCCATTTCCTACATGAAATGAACTGAACTGCGGAATAATGCTAACTTTATTGGCATCACTCCAAGCTGTGCTCTCTATTACCAACCATTTATCTATCAGTAGCTGTATTCAACTTCGTAACATTTGAAAAAGATTTACAAAAATATATGTAATTGTGTTTACATTTAAAATTACAAAAACTGAATTATTTTATTACCTTCATCATCATAGCAGCCACAACTCCTTTCGCCTTAGGTGGCTTAGGAATTACAGAGCAACAGCACTCTCTCTCCCAAGCCCTTTCACACTTGACAGTAGTATGAAGCGTAGGTAGTAGGTAAGGACCTACGAAGATTTCTATATGCATTCTAACGATGGGCCAGTGCGACATACCCTTAAAGACCTACACGCAGAACTCGTTGCGTTCTTGTGTGGCTAACCAGGCGGACCCCTGCTGGTCACTGGTCACCGACGACGCCTAATAACCTAGAGCCATCGCAAGCAGCGCTGCTAATACGAGAGACTAAGCTAAAATTATTCACGTGCTTGTAATTACATTTGCCCTCCTCAAAGTCCCTTCTGCCTTGGTGGCATAAATAGTATCGGTTCATACCTAATTCTTTTACTTGGTTTTGCAGTTTCATACAGCAATGTTAACCGCGCCGCAGCCCCCGCCCCCCCTTGGTGTGGAGCACCCTGAGCCTTGACTTTTACAAACTGCGTAGGACGAGGAACAACTAACAGTAGACAGTGACATGCTATTTCGTTTCCAGGTTGTTTGCCGGTTGTTATAGCTGAGTTTGTATGCTTCCGACGCTAGTTATGCTGTTTTGTGTAGCAAGGATTTAACCTACGTATATTATTTATGAGGATTATGAACGCTATACAAAAGTACCGGTTTTCTTCAGGAATAAGATTACACTAGAAAACTAAAACTTCTGGAAAACTGCGTAATTATCATTCTTCTAATTATAAATCAATTTTACTTTAGGTACTGCTGTTTTACTTAGAATTTAATACCTAGACAGTATCGTTTTTCTCGGCCTGTGCTGAAAGCTCTTTTCGAATTTATACTTCACTAGCTTTTGCCAGCGGCTTCGCCCGCGTATTGTACATATAGATCTTCCTCTTGAATCACTCTGTCTATTGATGAAAACCGCATTAAAATCCGTTACGCAGTTTAAAAGATCTGAGCGTTTGTACGCTTATGCGACTTTGTTTTGTACCTACTATGTAGAGATTACAATTCAAACAGTGAGAGCCCTCGTGCGGATTAAACATCAGCTATAAGTTATGACGTAGGAGTAAATCTATATATAGGTACAGATACAGTAACGATAAATGTAAACACAAATAATCCATTTTAAGGTAAGTTATTACAGAGGTTGTGTATCTGGACAAGGAACGTCAACAATTTAGCTGGGAAATACATAGCTAGAGCTAGCATGTCGTCTCGCTTTAACAGTTTCTTTGATTTATTGGAACAATTATCACAAAATATAATGTTCCGTTTAACTTATTTGATTCTTCCAACGTTTATTTACCATGCATTTATTAAGATAACCTTTTCAAGCCATGAAAACATCGATGGGTTAGCAAGAAGTTTACCTTTAATTTCAACCCTTTGAGGCCCTATGTAAGCACAGTACAAAGGAAACTGAATGTTTACAGAAAATGAGAATAGCAAAAAGGCTTCCAAAAAAAAAAACTAATTAAAAAACTTGACATCAATTCCAGGAATTAAGGATAAAAAAATTGGTGCTGTGTTACGGTAGCCCGCGGTTCCATCTAATTATTATAATTTGCCGGGGAAAAAACTCGGGTCAGTGTTTTGCGTTGCAAACAAACAAACTCTCAGTAGATTAGTTTACAAAGATTTGGACGGACGTGCTTATGAACTATCTATCTATGACTTATCTGTCTCCTTACATTTCTTATACAAAGCGTAGGTAAAACTAGTGACTATATTTTGTTAACATTAGTGATCAAACATAAGAGTGGTGGCCCAGAGAGCAGTAGTGACCCAGTGGTAACGGTATTTTGTGTAAATTATTTCATCACTACTACTCTAATAAATGATATCAATAAAAAATACCTTAAAAAGCACCCCACGCTTTTTTTCCATTATTTTCTACTTTTTAATTTGGTTTTCTATGGAAGCGTGTTTTTTGGTTTTTTTAAACTATTATTTATTAGAGTAGTAGTGATATTTTCTATTTTTACACGCTTTATATTAGCTTCACTTGTATGTTTGTATATTTGTATGTTTGTATATTTGTATGTTTGTATATTTGTATGTTTGTATGTTTGTTTGTAACCGACTCCTTATAGCGCGATTTTGACCCACTTTAAACGACCCGATTTCATTCAAACTTTGCACACCTGTCAAGGACCGGTGACAATGCAATAATTTCATAAATTTGTGCCATTATCCTTGCTAGGGTTACCAGGACAGCAAAAAAACTGTCTTCGAAAACTCTACAGAGTTTAAATGAAATCTGATCGTTTAAAGTGGGTCAAAATCGCGCTATAAGGAGTCGGTTACAAACAAACATACAAACATAAAAGTGAAGCTAATATAAAGCGTGTAAAAACGAAAACATCGTCTGGAAACCGGCATGTCCTACCTAAAACTATAAATTGAAAGACATGTGACATCGACCAACTCGCACTGGACCCGCGTGGGTCCACCACGGCCCACTCCCTCTCACTAAGAGGAGGCCCGTGTCCCAGCTGTGGGAACATTATAGGCTGAATACGACTGATCAATCCAGTCTGTCACCTGCGCATTGTTTTTTAGTTTGAGTATCCTTTGAGCGTAATCGTTAATTTAATTGACGTTTTCACGAGCCTCGGAGGTCAGGTAAGAATCGTGCAACCTCTTTAAAATGTAAAGGTCTTAAATATAGCGTACATTTGTTAACTTATGTGACATTGAAAAATTCAAGAAAATAAGAGCTAATTAAATATAGTAAAATGCAGTGGTTTTGTAGTTGGTTACACAACACAACGAGCGAGATTAAAAGAAACTAATTAAATTGTGTAATTAGTTTTCTTAAGTTAATAACGATGTGGGAAAGGAAAAACAAATGCAGCGCCTTTTGGCGTATTATTCAGCAAAGCTGTTTAAAGTTTATTTTTGTTTAAAATCATTACCGTGAAACATGCCAAGATTGCCCACTTTTTTCGGTTTTTTACAATTTTAATAGGGTTTTTCTATGGAGACGTGATATTTTCTTTCATCAACTACAACTGTAAGGTCATATGCATGTGTTAGTGTAGCTAAATTTAATATTTTTCAACATTTAATCCAAAATTTGTGCTATTTTGTTGGCGGGCAAAGTTATCTGGACTTTTAGCCAACTTTGCCAACATTGATTTTTGACGCAAGTAAGGCTTGTAAGCAGATGACATAAACACCAGTACAAGAACTATGATAAAGATAGCGTTTACTTTAGGAATGTAAACGCCACAATCAAAAGTTTCTTACTAAAATGACTGGGCAATGTTACCCTGACATTTTTTATCTTTTTCATACAATCCATATTTTGCCTTTTAAAAGTGCTAGGGTTGGCATATGGTAAAATTATTCTGATTTTTTTTCCTATCTACAAAGAATATGTATTTTGGTAAATAAAAGTAAAACGTTGAAAATGTTTCACGCTTATTAGTATTGTAAGTGTCTCACACAGGGCTATCTGACCCCAAACTAAGCAGAGCCTGTATAATAAGTAGCAGAGCCAGAGCCAGAGCTGATATACATACATATATAGATAAATAGATACTTTTAAAGATAAACAACATACAGACATAAGACCAACGCCTGCTAAAACCACAAAAATGTGTCCTTTTTATAAATAAACGATTTAATTTATTTAAACACAAATGCTTCTCACAGTACCCTATAACTAAAGTCATCTTTGTTTTATTTAGTGAAATACATATGTTTAAAATTAAATAAACTTCGCTATAAATAAATAAAAAAACATCCGAATTCAGAACCTCCTCCTTTTTGAAGTCGGTTAAAAAATACTAAGTTTCGTAATGTGCCAACCCTAAGCCTTTTTTGATGGCGGGCAATGTTGTCAATCGTAGGTTGGAACTTTACTAGATAACTTTGCCCATCAACATAACTTTCGTTTTGAAAGACCCTGAGCAATGACACTACTTTAATACAATCTACAAATAATTTTCTACAATGTGATATAAAGCAAAGTAACCTGTGTTTTCACCATCTCGCAGAATTTACTTTCAAATTTGCACTAAAATTGGCCCGCAAAAACACACACCTCATTCGACGAGTTCCCACGAGTTACTAAGCCACACTAGCAACAAACACCTTAGTCAGTATTGTCATACATATAACCTATTTTCGACCAAAGTCAATCAATATTGACATAATATTAAGATATTTTCACAAATCAAAGATATGTTTAAAAATGGTCCTTCGGGCAAAGTTCCCCTTGGGGGCAATGTTGGCATATTTCACGGACAGCACGGTATACCCTTTTTATATTTGCACTTTAAATTATTTGCCAAACAGTGCTTCACCTCGACCTAGACATAGCGATAAACAATAAAAACCTTATCGAACTGTATAGAAAACTAATTTTCGACCAAAGTGGTATTTCATTGTTTTTTCGCTCTCGATTGGCTTCTAACCTATACACATCGATAGAAAATAAAAATAAAAACCCTATCGAACTATGTACAAAACTCATTTTCGATCAAAGTTGCATTTCATTTGTTGTTCCTTTCCACCGTCGATATTATTGCTGAAAAAAGTGCCCTCTCCCCCAGAATAGGCCCTTAAAACTTATATTAAATACGTTGCAGAGGTAGAGGTAGAATTTTCAAGGAAAGCCCATAACATACAGTGTCGAATTCCGAGCTTGTTGTATTCACGTGTTACCAAGCCCAACGTACGTCACACACGAGGTTGCATAATGCCAATAAAACTGTGAACCGTGACCACGATCGTGACGCGTGTAGACATCGCGAGGAGAAAACTTTTTGTTTGATTCATTCATATTATTCATGTACGTCGAATTGAAAAGGGTTTTCCCAGACAAGATTTGAGAAGCCTAGTATGTAACATAATATCACGCCTGGAATCCCCAAAGGATTAAGCAGACATGTACCTACACACCTACCAGTTATTTTTCAGTCCCATGGGGGCGAGCCAGCGACCGGGCTTGAATCCAGACTCCGGGCTGCTACTGAGAATTTCCTATTGGAACTATCCAACAATACTTTGCCCAACCTGGGAATCCAACTTAGGACTTTATGCTCAGTAGTAGTGCTTGCGATCACTAGACCAACTAGGCAATTAAAAACCTCGGCAGAGGCATTTAAAGCCTAGTATATAAATAGTGTTTGTCTCAGTAAAATACACTTGATAAAAGTCCTAACATGACGTTTAGTGGTTTTTTGTACCATAATCAAACAAACCCTGGCCATATTTACATCTAGTAGCAATTGGCTCACCAATAGACTGTCATAAATTAATCTTCACAATTTTATTGCTCACACATAACCTATAGCCACCATAAATACATATCAGCTATTGTCACACATTCCAATTATTTAATCAGTCATCGATAAGATTTTGATTTTTAATATCCCTTTCCAACCCTACTTAAAAATTAACCTTAATTTTACACGCATAAAATACATTTTAGAACAACAAGATTTCTAAACATCCCCCATTCGATATCATACTCTAAATCGTAAGAATAAGGTTGAATTATGACTATCACTGGTGGTTATAACATAGGGGGTGAATAATTCCCGTAGTATAGTGATTACGTGCGTCGCACGCGCCACCCCCCGTGGGATCGGCGCGCGCGCTCGTTCCCACGTCTTTGACGTCATTGCGGGGAAAATTGACATTTTCCCCCGCGTTAAAGTAAATATTGTCAAATTATTGTTATACAAAGGAGTGAATTGTTTTGTGGTTTTCATTGAGGGACCTAAAAACAATCATGCAGGTGGTGTACTTTGGTAGAATTGTTTTCTTATGGATTACTCAACCGCAACAAAAGCGCCGCACGGATTTGGATGAAATTTGGCACATAGATAGTTCATAACCTGTATGTTATAACACATAGGGTACTTTTATCCTGGCAGTACGTTCCCGTGGGGTAATTTCCGACCTCCACCGAGCAAAGCCGCTGGCAAAAGCTAGTTTACAATAAGTTAATAGTCTTGAGTTTTTTTTGGCAGCACCGTTTTCATTTTATCTGATACGTATGTATCAATAACAGTTTTCTGAAAGCTCAATGTAATAAAACCGTCTCACAACAGAATATGATAAAAAATTGATAAATAAATAAAAAGATTCCGTAGAAATCGCTGTTTCCACTTTATTTCGCATTTTCACTTTATGAAAGCTGAAATGGAATAAACAAATCCAGGACAAGGGCGTTCAATACCGTCCTTCAATAAAACTTGACCCAAAAAAGAATAATTTAATAAAACTGATTGATAGTAACTGTCTCGCCTGAGTTATTCAATTAATTATGCTAATCTGTTGGGATCTGATCACTATCTCGTAATTCCAATTTGACTCGAAAGTGTCAATAGGTCAGAGTGTTAATTAACAAACAGACAAATAGAGGGCTTTTATTGTTTCGTACGATACGACGATATTACTAACTTTTAAAGTATAATATCCAGCTCCTAACTAATAAGGTTTTATTACAAAGCTAAGTGTTTTTTTAGTCGGTGCCAAGTTAAGTTGTGCTGGACATAAAGAATAGCATCATCCCATTTATTCCGTGGGTGTCGTAAGACGCGACTAAGGGACTTGCTAGAGAATGGGCAGCAGCGTTGTCTATGCATCTTTACCACCATGCTGCGATCGCCAACCCGCCTGCCAAGCGTGACGATCATGGCAATGCCCCCTTTGTGAGAGGCTTATTGCCAGCAGCAGATGTCTTTCGGCTGAAATGATGATGATGATGATGAGGTGTTTCTTACGCTACCTATGGAAAAAAAAATCGAGCCTGTTTACGAAACAATAATAATTTCACTGAAATCGAAATACAGATCTTTACAAAACTGACCATATAGTTCGGTGCTAAGCTATCATTTTTGTGTTAGGCACTTTAACCACTGGCGTTAGATTGCGTTTGTAATAAGACAACCCTTGTTTTCTATTACAAAGGTGTGTGTTGCATGACATGAGAACTTCCGAGAGGAAATAGCCTCCCATAGGATCGTAAATGCAGGTTGCGTTTTAACTCGCTTTTATTAGCTTGGTATGTATGTGTGTATCTATGCATCTATGTATCTTTGAACGTGATTTCCACCTCCTTCGAAACGTCGGATTAATTAGAAACTTTGCATACTTATAAAGGACCGATGACAATACAATAATTTCAATTTGAGCCATTATCCTGGCCAGGATCACCAGCACGCGTAGCAAGACCACCATAGAAAGAACTTTGTCTATTCTTGGTAGATTAGAGAGAGAATTGTCATGCTACGCCAGCATAAAACGGTACAAATCTTGCTACAATCTTTAATTCTGTCTTTAATCTTTCTACTATCTGTAATTTTGTCTATTCTTCCGTCGACAAAACCCCTTTCTATGGTGGGCATGCTGCGCATGCTGAATAGCAAAAAAACGAAAAACTCGCTTATGTTGCTAGTCCAACTAAAATATACAAAAAAAAAAAAACAACCGACTTCCTAAAAAACACTACAAAGTGAAAAATAACTTTAATTTCGGAAGTCGGTGTCTTAGGATCTGTATTTATGGTTTTTTGCCACCGACTTCCGAAATTAAAGTTATTTTTCACTTTGTAGTGTTTTTAAGGAAGTCGGTTGTTTTTTTTTTTGTAAAAAAGTTTCTATGGTGGGCATGCTGCGCATGCTGAATAGCAAAAAAACGAAAAACTCGCTTATGTTGCTAGTCCAACTAAAATATACAAAAAAAAAAAACAACCGACTTCCTAAAAAACACTACAAAGTGAAAAATAACTTTAATTTCGGAAGTCGGTGTCTTAGGATCTGTATTTATGGTTTTTTGCCACCGACTTCCGAAATTAAAGTTATTTTTCACTTTGTAGTGTTTTTAAGGAAGTCGGTTGTTTTTTTTTTTGTAAAAAAGTTTTTATTTTTATAAATTTTTAAGTGTGGTATCCACCCCGCACTAATTCCAAACAAACAATGCATATGTATGCGATTGCAGAAATCGCGGTTGATTTGCTATCATTTTTAAAAGAGTTCCGGTGTCTATCTCTGGAATTCATCATCATATCTATATGAAATTTATATGGGACCATTTCAGAATTAACCCCTTTCAAACAAAAAAAGAATTTTGCAAATCCGTCTACATATGACGGAGTTATGGCCGAACATACATAAAAAAAATATATATATAAACATCCGAATTGAGAACCTCCTCCTTTTTGAAGTCGTTTAAAAATAAATACTAACGAAGAGTACATCGACTTGGGGGTACTTTCCAATGGTCATGGATAAGTTACGTATAGCCCTATCGGGCCCTATCGGAATACCAGCGCTGCGGTAGTTGTTTTTTTACAATTATCGCAGCATTATGCTGAGATAGGAACCTTTTTGGCCTCGCACAGGTCTTACTCTGTGTTTTTTTTTGTGTCTTTTACTAATTTGTTATTTGTATATTAAAAGTTTCAATGTTCTTTTTAGGGTTCCGTTGCCAAATGGCAAAAAACGGAACCCTTATAGATTCGTCATGTCTGTCTGTCCGAGTATGTCAGAGCCACTTTTTTCCGAAACTATAAGAGCTATGCTATTGAAACTTGTTAAGTAGATGTATTCTGTAAACCGCATTAAGATTTTCACACAAAAATAGAAAAAAAAACAATAAAATTTGGGGTTCCCCTTATATAGAACTGAAACTCAAAAAAAAATTTTTCATCAAAACCATACGTGTGGGGTGTTTATGGATAGGTCTTCAAAAATGATATTGAGGTTTCTATTATCATTTTTTTCTAAACTGAATAGTTTGCGCGAGAGACACTTCCAAAGTGGTAAAATGTGTCCCCCCCCCCCGTAACTTCTAAAATGAGGGAATGATAAAACTAAAAAAAATATATGATGGACATTACCATGTAAACTTCCACCGAAAATTGGTTTAAACGAGATCTAGTAAGTAGTTTTTTTAATACGTCATAAATCGTAAACCACAATTTACCTTTCATTCAGTCAACTCAAATATAAAAATTAAAAAAAAAAACATTTTATTTCATAAACATGAACCTTATGCATAAACCGTGAATACCTACAGGTTTGTACGGAACCCTCGGTGCTCGAGTCCGACTCGCACTTGGCCGGTTTTTTTTGTTTGTATTTCCAGTGCGTGTATCAAATACAATATTTATCGATCTATTCTCTTCGATTCTTTCTTTCTTTCATAGCAGTAAGCCAGTTAGAAAATGTAAACCTTTTCACATTACATTAGTTAGCTTCGTTTGCACTAACTCCTTGGCATTTCGTAATCTATTTTTGTTATTAGGTACTTACGAACTCTTCTGTTCTGGAGTAAATAAACGTTATTCCTATACCTAGGTTTTTCCATGAACCATTATTTAACTAAGATCCTCATTAGTGCTGCCTAACTCTTTAAACGGTGACTAACTACGCTCATCAAACACGTCACAAAAAAAAAACCATTCAGCATGATGTCTATACTTCCCCCTCTATAAAAACGCGTGTATCCACGTGACAGACAGGGTTGTATATGTATAGTCACAGACAATATCTATTGTCACAGACTACATAGAGATACCTGTATATTGTGGCTCTTCTCTATGGCACTACACGCGTTTACGCCTACGCGACAAATGTCGATCGATTCCCAATAATTGGTGATACAGACATATTTTAAATACCTATGAATTACGCACGTGAAAAGTAATTTGAGGAAAAATTTGCTTTAAAATTTACGAGGAGGCCAGCGGTGATTTCGGAGCGAATTGCGGGAAAATTCTTTGAATTTCCGTGGTTGGAAAACTATGCGAAAAGCAAACTTTGTTTCTTCCTCCGTAATGGATAGCCAAGTCAATTTGCAATATGAACAGGCAGAAAAGTTCTTAGTAAAGCTACTAGAAATATTGGGTTCGGTATTTTTTTGGTTTTTAGGGACTAAGTTAATATTGTGGAACAATTTTTAGTGTCAACAGATTTTTTTTTTTTCTTAAACTTGTTGATAATAATAATCTTCAAGTTGAATGTTAGATTCTTAACCATTCAACTGTCTCTATGGTCTAGTAGTCACAAACGCTACTGCTGAGCGTAAAGTCCTGGGATCGATTCCCAGGTTGGGCAAGGTGTTTTCGGTGGTTCTTCTATCTGGATTTTTTGGGTAGCAACCCGGGCCTGGATTTGTGCTCGGTTGATGGTAAAAGGCTCGCACACTATTACAAGGGTCTTAAACGTAACTTACACCTCTGCGCAACGGGAAAACAAAGCGTGTTTATGTGTCTTACCTACTCTCTGGAATTGAAACTCGTGTTGTGTCGCATCGCTTGTTCAGAACAGTGTCTTTAGTCTTTGGTTCACAACCTTTTGGTGTCACCTTTCATCTCCGTAAAGCGAGCACGTAAGGGCTTCCTGGAATCCTTCTAAAGTAATAAGCGTCTAGATATCTATGTATCTACGAGTACTTAAATGGATGTTGTCAACGAAAATCAAAATAATGAGGGAAAGTTTTCTGTTTGTGTCGTTCACATCAAAGCAACTGTATTATATTCGATCATGTGCCTTTATAACGATTTGAATATCGGCTGTACGACTAAGGTTTCTTGAACAATAAAGGTATATCGTATTTATTTATTGGTCTATCTACAATTGTTAGACTTTATAATCTAATAATACAAGTTATAATACACACCAAGTGTACAATATGAAGCGATAGACACAGCATGCATGAACTTACTTAAAAATTAATTACAGTGGTGGTGGTGGTGGTGGTATTATAGGTTTGTGAAATGATTTCTTTTTTGTTTTTGTTACGTAATTACAGATGAAAAAAACAAGCGTATTTTGTTGCCAACCAACTGTCCTAGCAAGGAAATTGTTTTGATAAATGATAAAAACTTGTCTCAAGTATTAAGAATTTTAAGTGACGGAAAAGGAAAATTGAAAACTTAATCTTGATGAATAAGAAGTAGAAAACTTAAATGTCTAATAATGTAGTCGTAAGGAAAACTAAAACTTTTTATACAAATCGGTACCTACCTTACTTTTCCAAATTCGTAACATCTCAATATTTTGCCAAAACAATAACAGACCTACATACATGATGTTTTTAATTTCACGGCTCGTAGGACCAGCGCTGCTAGTAGGGCAGTTCTGCCAAATATTGAAACAGTCTTGGACTCAACAAATTTATATAATTGACTAGCGACCCACCCCTGCTTCGCACGTTTTTGACGACTTGACAACACATAAAGAGTTCTTTATGTTGTGTATGTTCAATACCAATACTAAAATAGTTTATTTTCATCATCTGCCTAGCTTTTTCCCAAATATTTTAGGGTCGGCCTCCAGTCTAACCGGATGCAGCTGAATACCTGTATTTTACATGGAGTGTCTGCCTATCTGATGTCGCCATTCCAGTTACCGGGTAATACGATACCCCTTGGTAAGTCTGGTTGTTAGACTTTAGGGCTTCTGACGACCCGTAACGACAGTAAAAGATTCACGAATGACAGGGGAAATCATCAAATGACGTCTCCCGCTCTGGGTGGAGCGGGAGGGCGTGTCAGACTTTTACTGACTAAAACCCACCAATGTTCCTTCAGTTGCCTATATGCCAGGGCCACGGTATCTTTTTTGAAGGACCAACAGCTTTACATGCTTTCTAAGACAGGGAAGGGTCTCGGTATGTAAAGATCCACCCATCCAGGAACCAACCGCGGCAAGGGTAGCTTGTCCTGATCGATCGACCCGCGCGGCTGTTATTACTTAGCCACAAGCCCCTCCACAAAAATAGTTTATTTTCTATAACAAGATTTGTACTACCTATCTAGAGTTAGAAGTGTCTTTTTAAGCAAACAATTACCTATATGAGACCACTCCACTCTTCCGCAATTTAGATTTAAGTACATTAACATACAAAATTATGCTAGTATTTAATATTTAGATAGTTTTGAGAAGGTTGTTTTATGTTTTGTGTATGTTATATTTGAGTTGAGTATGTGTGATGTATTTGTTTGGCTAATATATTATACATAATAATATCAACGTATCGGAATAAATTGCTTCATCATCACCAGCCTGCAATGTTCCCACTGCTGGGATACAGGCCTCCTCTAAGTGAGAGGGAGTGAGCCATAATCCACCACGTGGGCCCAGTGCGGATTGGTAGATGTCACATCTTCGAATTTTTGGTTCTAAAATATGCCGGTTTCCTCACGTTGTTTTGCTTCACCGTTTTGAGAGCAGTGGTGATGAAATAATGTTCACCGAGTAAAGTGCCTGCTTCTTGGGTTCGACCGACTTACCCGTAAGTCGTGGCCGTTATCACTGGGCCACCAGTGCTAATATTGGTTGAATTATGGTGAAAACCGCATTAAAATCCGTTGTCCACACAGAAAGACACAAGAAGCGACTTTTATTTATAATATGTATATTGATATAGATATTGAAGACACAGTATGTCAAAGTTCAAGGTAAGGTTTGCGGAACATAAAAGAGTTAGGGGAAGTAACGATTTGTTGATACAATCACGTGACGGAATATGGCAACGAATCGTTTTCTATTTATAAACGAGTTCCGTGACTGCCAGACACGCCACTGCACTGAAGACAGAAATGTGAAAAAAAGATAAATATTATTGCACATTGTATAAGGAAAAATCAAAAAAAAATATACAAAAAAAAAAAAAAACATTTAAGATGCACCTGCCCTGTCGTAAAGTGAATTAAAAATTAAACAAAAACCAAAACTACAATCAAGCTTAACCAATCATTTCATTGCAGTTTAACTGCAATGAAATGATTGATTTCATTGCAGTTTCTTGGAAAAGTTCTATACGGGTTCACAGGGCTTACTTCTAACGATACCACATACATTAATATCAGTAGAGCCGTTTAGAAGTTATGGTGGAATAAAGAAAGTCACAAACATACATGAACCCTGAAAACACAACACTCTTTTTTTTGGGCAGTCGTGTAAAAAGGGTGATACGATGGACGGTTATATCGCAATCAGCGATTACTGCCAGCATTACATAGCATTTTCGAAACTCGACCTCTAAGCGAAAAACCTATCACCCAATGTGTTGGGTTTGTTTGCGAACAAAGTCGGGAGCAACCGTTTGTATCTTTATCAACGTAGTGAGAAACGAAGACAATTTTCGTATCTGTCTTTGTGGCCGCTAGATCTTATGATCTTGTGTAGATTAGAAGATCTAGACGGCCAAACACACACATTGATTTTGAAGATGAAGTTGTAACAATTTTGCTTAAAGCATAGAAACCTCGATATTTCGACATGTCGCCACATCAGTAGATTGCACCAGTTCGAAGCATGGTCGGGTCGCTAGTGATCTATATGTTCAGTTGCTTGTCATGCTGAGTATGTTGTATTACCTAATCGAGTGATGGAAGTAGACAGCCTGTTATAACCCACACTGGGTGGTCAGGTCATCTATCATAGCTTCAATGATAGCATGACCTTTAATCTTAATACATTAGCTTCTATTACTCACTTAGCTATATTTTAATTTATTGATGTAACGCCATATTAGAAATTTTGTTTTATTATAATTTAAACTAAAATTTAGTCAAGTTCAAAGCCCCTTTGAAAAGGTACATTCGTAATGGAGAAGAATGGGCAAAAAACTCCACATTAGTAAACAATATCTATATAATTATAAGTGAAGACGATGCACCTAGAATCAAAATAACCATACCACAACAGGTAAAATAATTGAAATCAAACAATGAGATATAAATTAAATATATGATAGATACATGGTGCTCACATATTTACAAACATTGCAAAGGTATAGGAATTTCCTAATATTTTAACAAGTTGTAAGTTAGTGTGTGAGTTAAAGTAATCACAGAATGTAAATCAGTGTCATCAGGAAAAAATCAGATAGACTCTAAACTGCCCTATGGAGCAAGACCAGCTTATTTCCAAGCATTCTTATCTGGAATTTAATCCTCTAATTATTAATAAATATGCAAATTTACAAAGTGTACTTTTAATATTACAAGTTAGGTGATGATTACGGGATTGGTCCTCGCATCCAAATATAGTTATTATAAATAATATCCTATTCAATTTCTAGTTCCAAAATCTTATTTACTTGTCTTTGTAGAACATCTCCAGTCAGTAAATATTGAAAAAATATTATTTTCTCAATTGACCTATTCATACGTCAGAGAGTGGTTTCACCCCCGCATTCATGAATTATAAAAGCTTTTTAATAATTAATAAACATTCTTCCCAAACGTCGATAAAAGATCACTCGACAAATCAAGAGCTTTTATTTTAATGTCAACGGTCACACAAGAAATATATTTGTTTTTTAAGTACTTTATGATTACTAAAAGAAATATCGTTGTGAGAAAGTAGCCCTTATGTTTATTTATGTAAGTATTGCTTTGACGTCGAAATCAGGGTCTCAAAAAGCAATATGAAATATATAATAATTAAGTACCTACAAATTCTTATGGCTGTGAAGCTTGGTAATCAAGATAAGTAAAATTGGTTTCACATTCAAAGTGGTCTAGAAAATTACAAGTCAACTTCAGTCACTCAATTTAGAGTTCTTGAAATCCAGGAAATCCAATTTCGTTCCTTGTGAAAGGGGAAAGGATGAGGATAGCTTGGAATCCAATTTGGCGGTGCCCGCTGACGCTGCAAGCAATTGCAGTAATTGGGACAGCTATAGTAGGTCACACAATCCTATTACGATAGGTTTCACTTGAAACCTGTTTGGTTATAATATGATATCTAGCTTGATAATTATGAATTGCAAATCCTTACATTTACAGTCAAAATTGTTATAATTGATTACTAGATGTCAATTAATAAGTCTGAAATAAATCAACATCATCATCATTATTTCAGCCGAAAGACGTCCCCGGCACTGGGCTGGACTGGCAACCTCCCCCAATTTGGGGGGTTTTTCATAATCGCCACGCTTGGCAAGCGGGTTGGCGTTTGCAGTATGGTGGTAAAATGCATAGAAAACGCTGGTACCCATTCTTTAGTAAGTCCGTTAGTCGCCTCTCACGACACCCACCCGAAGAAATTACATACTACCATTTTTGACGTCCGGTACCACACAGAACCTGAAATAAAACACTGTAATTTATTTCAGGCTATTTATTTGGTCATAAATGACTTGTAACTATGTTAGTTAATACTAAAATCAAAACAAATCATCAAAATGAAAAACCTTATCCTTACTATTTTGGTGAAATATAATTGTATTTGAAGTCCTCACGTGATAACTTTCCTAAAAATTACAGAATGTATCACGCGATGCTCTATAAAATCCTATATATTTACGGCCTACATGTATGTACCTACTTACCGTTTTTTATCATCATTATGCTGATCTCGATGATAAAAAAATACATTTGTGAAATGAGAGATCGGTTTCCCTCTGTGAGATAGTTTGTACGGTGTTAGGAATATTTTTCAAATTTATGAGTACTACATGACTTCTTTTCTTTTCAATTATAATATTTAAAAAATCTAAGTAGGTAACTATTAGACTTTAGGTAGACGAGTTGAATATGCCTATATGTCTATTGGTGATATTCTTGAGAAACGTCAGAAGTGGAGTACATATTCGTAATCGGCGTGTATGTATGACCACCATTGCTATTCACATCGACATTCTCTATTCCATTCGACAGGCTATCGTATTGTAACTTACACATTTCTGTAACCTGATTTGCCTTACTCCCGACACCGAAGCTGCTGAAAGACTAGCGGTGGTCTATTTGATTTAAACAAACAAAATTTAAAGGTCGACGTTTACAGGACTCCTACATTGATTGATGTTCGATCCGGTACGCAAGGGTATCGAACAATGTGAATATCTATGCTGTTGTATCAACGTAGACGAAGCATACGGTGTATGTCAGGATCATAACTAGTGCCGTTCTATAATTTCTGCCCACCCCCGTGGGAAAAACGCGTGAGTTTATATCTATGTGTATGTCTTAATATGCATAACAGTTTAGCTATCCCCATTCTAGACCTATATTATAGGTAGATCTGGAACGTTCAGGTCAATATGATTGACGACTTGTTTTGATATCGTGAGCCAGATGTTTTGTTTGATAGTGATTGTTTTTGGGCCATCCACAAATGAAAGGAAAAGTTTTTCATGTTGATAATGGAAGTCACAAGCAATTAATATAAAATGTATTGAAGGAAGTGTTCAGTATTTATGTGTGGGTGTATTACATTATTTATCGGCAATTCATTTTGAAACTCCGGATTCCTGCAGCTGTGATCTGGATTGATTATAAAATACACTTGCATTCCCTTTAAGTCCTAGTCGTGCCTAATCTGCGAAGGCTTGAATTTTTGATGAATATTATGGTTTGGCGGTGTTTAATTCGATAGCATGGGATCATTTCATTCATTTCGTAATCAGCCTATAATCCCCACTGCTGGGACACAGGCCTCGTCTCGGTGAGAGGGACCGGGACCGTAATCTACCACGCAGGCCCAGTGCGGGTTGGTAGATGTCACATGTCTTCGAATTTTTGGTTCCAGGACATGCCAGTTTCCTCACGATGTTTTCCTTCACCGTTTTAAGAGCAGTGGTATTGAACTTATTTACCACGCCTGCCTGGGTTCGAACTCACGACCTGCACCTCGTAACTCGGGACCGATACCATTGGGCCATCAGGCTCTTGCGCAGCAAACTTGAATGGGGGTACATGGAGCCAGAAGTTTGAGAAACCCTGGCCTATAACATTCTATAAAGTGGTATTCACGCTTCTACTGTCTCGAACTCAACAAATAACACAGCAGGTAGAAACGGTTTATTTTACAAACCCAGTGTCTTACCACGTGTTCCCTCAATGAATGAAAGAAATGACGTTCATTTTTAATATCTGTGTAAAGCTTTTTTTTATTGCACGTTGTGTAGACAACTGAGGGATAAAACTACGTAATGATCCGGCACGAGGAAAGATGGTTGATCATGAAATAGTCGTTTGTTACTCTGCACGCATTTTATTAAAACTAATAGTTAGTTTAAATTTTAGTGAAAGCGACTGGGTTAAGGAATGACAAATGATTGTATTGATATTACTAAAGTAGGTTCAATCATATTTTGAAAACTAGATGAGGTCAGCGTTTCCTATCTACTGTGAGAAGAAACGCCGAAATAAACTCAGAGATCACAGTATCTTTTCCAGACATAATCTAGGTTTGATCATGTGAAGACTATGTAGATTGTTGTCTGAAATAGTCTTTAGAGGAAGGGACTACACACATTGAGTGGACCTGTCCACTCAGTGCACGCATTTTTCAGTTATCATGCAGCTTAACTCGGAGATCAATGATTCGACGAACAATATCAAAGAAAGGATTTTTGGGAGGGCAGTTGTTTAACAAGAAAAGGTTTTAAAATTGTGGTATAGTGGTAGTACCACGAGCAATTTTTTATATGCTCCTCTTCTGCAGCAAAAACTACAATCTTTTTTTACTTCAGTTTTAACACAAACTAACAATGTAAATATTTCATAACATAGAAACATTTTAATAGCCATTTGACTAATGGCTATTAAAAATGTTTCTATGTAATGCTGGAACATTATTCTGATACATGTTGCCGAGTTGCGCTTACTAACGACCTGACCTCTGACCTTTGGCCTTTGACCTGTGGGGAAAGGGTTTATTATTGAGGTGGCTCCTCACTCAAGCTGAGCTAGAACTTGCTGTAGTCATAGTACGCGCACGGAAGATATTTTTGAGCTGAAATCTTCTTTGGCTGCTTTGAGCGAATTTTGGAAAGAAAAACTTATTTGGTTTGCGTCACCCAGATGCTGAAAGACGTGTACTTGAATATTTATTCATCCTTTTTATTTTCCTGTGTTTCGCAGATCCATCTGATTGCATAATTACCCCACTA
Source organism: Aporophyla nigra (assembly GCA_947507805.1). Classification (NCBI taxonomy): domain Eukaryota; kingdom Metazoa; phylum Arthropoda; class Insecta; order Lepidoptera; family Noctuidae; genus Aporophyla; species Aporophyla nigra. Next base: position 27,001,329 of record OX382293.1, on the reverse strand, counting down.
TTTAACCCCATTATCTCCACTGCAGTTCTGTATCTGAGTGACCTGGTTACATTGTCCCTCGCTGTGGAACGACGTCTGTGGCCACAACCTTATGGAAAAATTTCTCTTAACTAGCGCACTAGATGAGGCCTGATAACGACTGATAAGGAACTAGGCTTGTAAGCCTGCATGTATGCGATTGTATGTTTTGATATCTATGAAAAGTAAATATTTTGTATTAGAGACCTTGGGTGACCCTGATTTTTGAGAATGAGTGACGACGGCGATGTGATTTGTTTAGCTAGTTTAAGGGTTTATTAAACGAATGTTTCATATCGACTTCAAAGTACTGTATGGCATTCAAGTTTGCAATACTCAATGCTCAATATCTTTATTGCTTTATCATAATGCGTACTAGGTGGAAACTATATGTCATATATAAGAATTCAGCAGATAGCAAAGCATATTTTGAAACAATTTATACCAAGTATTTATTGAGAAACCGGGGGCTAAAGCTAGTTTCTGTTATAATTCTTAGTTCATTCAACGTTATCTTAATCCGTGTAGTTACCCACGGGGTCGGCAGCGTGCGTATGTCTCCGGTCCTTCGTTCCTTCTAAGAGCAGTCACGTGCACCGGACTCCGCCCGGACGGTCCGGTTACGGTCGCTATTGACATCTCAGTCTTCGACTTTTATTTTAGTTAGGGTTGCTTGCTTTTCTCGAAGTTCTAGAAAGGGTTTAAGAAGAGACGCTCAGAAATAAGATGAATGTGTGTTTTGTCATAAAGTTAAATCTTTCAAAGGTATTTAAAAGGTACAAGGATGTGAGTGAAAACGCCGCCAGGGGACGCCCTATGAGAACAAAAATAAGGACCTTGGTGATGATGTTCTTTAGAAAGGTTAGGTGCGTAGTACCCGCAACCGGCGTGCGTATATGACCAGATGTATGAATGTAAACGAGGTAAAATGAATATGTAAAGATCATAGCAGGCGGCGCTCTATAATATCTGAATGGGACGACGGAGTGAATATAGGGAAACATGTTTAAATGTGAGAACACATATGTAAACTCACAACTACGTCATTTTCTTTGATTATCGTTGCAATAAGTGCATAATCTCATTAAAATAACAAAATTTAAGTAACGGTAATCATGACATTAAAAATTGAGATCGCTTTACGTAAATTTTTCATTTTAGTGTGTGTCACATTTTACAATTTCACATGCAGTCGTTTAAAAGCATGCAGTCGCTCTAAAAGCTGCAACCCAATAGCAATCTTAAAATAAGGATAGTAATAAGATCTTTGTGATTTTGGCAACGATGCTAAATCTGAGGTGAAAGGTCTGTGCAAACTTACTGTACGTTAAATGGTAACAAATAATTTTCTTGCCACCGCAAACATATTCATTATATAAATATTTCTGTACATTACCCGTGTTACATTTTTCTAGAATACATAGCTTTCTTGTAGGAATAACATTTACCTTTATGTAATTCTAATTATGGTATATACCTTGTCAAACGTGAATGTTAGATTTGATTTCAAGTATGAAAGGCCAACAATTATTGCCTATAAGAATTGTTTCGGTTTATACATATAAATGTAGATACTAGCTCCACTATAAGTTTCTAAGGACCTACGTAAGTACATCTTAGACCATACACTAATGAAGAATTTTTCAATGGTATACGTACCTACCTGGATGTCAGGAGCACGTAACGAAGAACGATCTAAGTGGCGGTGCTTGGGGGAGGCCTATGTCCAGCAGTGGACGTTTTGCTCTGAAATAATGATGATGATACGTACCTAACCCATAAAATGTTAATCTCATAGCTTTATTGAAAACAAACTGACATGGAAAACAGATTTAGAATATATCTGCAAAAGAATTAATAAATCCTCATTTGCTCTGTACAAGCTCTCAAAAATTGTTAATAAAGAAGCCGTATTAGCTGCTTATCACGGACTAGTTGCACCGGTCCTAAGATATGGTATTATATCCTGGGGAAATGCAGTCGATAAGGAATCTGTATTTAAAGCCCAAAAAAATGCATTAGAGCAATGTGTACTATAGACAATACTACCAGCTGTCAACCATACTTTAAGAGCTTAAAAATTCTGACACTACCTTCATTATACCTATATGAAATAAATGTTTTTGTGAAATCGAATCCTAATTACCATAAAACTGCTTTTAAATGCCACTATAGACAATTACGTGACAAAAAAAGATTAGAAATTGAGATACCATATGGAAAAACAGCACTAGTAAATAAAAGCATTCTTTGTATGGCATCATTGATTTATAATAAGTTGCCTGATGATGTCAAAAAATTACCTATTCAGCCATTCAAGTCGAAGCTACACAAATTCCTGGTGGATAAATGTTATTATAATGTCAAGATAAAAATATAGATAGCTACATATAGAGAGAGTAACTTATTGACGGAATAAGATGACAATACAATTAATATTGTGACATGCTTTATTTACTTAATTTGACATCTGTATAATTTTATTTTAATTTGGACCAATATTTTAATTTCATTTGTTTGATTGTAAGTCTATGACATAACATGTATATGTGTATAATTCATCTAACAATTTTTATCTTTGAACCAACATTTGTAATATCCTGATTTTATTTAACTTTATTATCGTTTTATAATTTTTTATTTTATTTTAATTACTGTACTTTTAATTGAATAACTACAATTATATAAATATTTGCACACCTTACTAGGTAATGATACAGAGTACATACTTAATATTTCTTGGTAACATCTATTTATATCTACCTGTATTATGCAAATAAATGATTTGATTTGATTTAGTTAAGGAAAACATCGTAAAACAACTGATTTCTCTCTGTTTGTGAAAAGGCCTTAGAAAAATGGCAACTCAGTATTACTATCACCAATTATACAAAGTATTAAAGAGAATACCAATAAAGCAGTTTTCATCATTACGTCACACGGATTACGACCCGGACACACGGATTATATCTCGTAGCAGTGACGTAGCGCGTAGCTTCTCTACGCCGCTACGCCGCATGATTCATTTTTGTAACATCTGTCTGTGCTACGCCAGTTTTCAACGAGTTGTATTCATTAGTCAGGACGCATTCCATAAATTACTTCACATAATTTCCCCCTCATCGTTTTCACATGATGACTTGATATTGCAAATTCCGAAAAATATTTTAAAATTCAAAATAAATATTAGTGCTGTTATTTTAAGTATGTTTTTTTTCGTTTTTCTTTTGATTTAGATAAACGTACTACGTCACAAAACATAACTCTTGTCACACGATACCACTTTTTGTTGACCCTCTCCCTTATTAAAGTTTGATGTACGTTATGGACGGCCCCTTATGAAAATAATTGTTTATTAGTTTACTTCCAATAAATTTAGGTTAAATGAAAAACTTATCGTAACAGATCGATCTAAAGTTTGAAAAGGAACAAATGGTGTTCATAATGATCTTTTTCTGGAGTAGGTCACAAAAATTGGCAGTTCAGTTAATATCAATAAAACTATTGAAGTCTGATTAGCCCAACAAATACGTACGATGGACTGCTGTGACCCATTTCTTTTAATCGCAGTTGATTATAAAAGCTTAGCTAATGATCGCAGTGTTTTTTTGTTATTATTGTTTTACAACTTGATAAGTTAACCGTCAGCGACGAACGTCGATTAACACTTCGGTTTTTCTTAATAATTATTTATTATTGATTTTAACCAAATACTTAATTTGTTTAAACTCAGAAAAAAAATTACAAAAAAAAAAAACAACCGACTTCCTTAAAAACACTACAAAGTGAAAAATAACTTTAATTTCGGAAGTCGGTGTCTTAGGATCTGTATATAAGTTTTTTGCCACCGACTTTGATAGAAAATGTTGGTGTACCCTGATATATTGAATACATCTGCGTAACCCATTCGAATGTACAGGGTGTTGCGTAATGTTGTGTGATTGCGTAAACAATGCATATTTATGCGATAGCAGAAATCGCGGTTGATTTGCTGTAATTTTTTAAAGAGTTCCGGTGTCTGTCTCCGAAACTCATCATCAGATCTATATGAAATTTAAATGGGACCATTTCGGAATTAACCCCTTTCGAACAAAAAACAATTTTGTAAATTCGTCTATATATGACGGACATACATTTAAAAAAATATATAAACATCCGAATTGAGAACCTCCTCCTTTTTGAAGTCGGTTAAAAATAGCTAATTTATTATATAAAACGCTGAAATACAATCAACTCAGCCTATCGCAGTCCACAGCTGGACATAGGCCTCTGAAATACAATGCATCGAATAATTTTGAGTCAATTTCGATGAGTTGTAACAGTATGAACTTATGCTGCTAATTGTATTCATTAAAAAGTATGAATATCGACACATCACAGTGACGAATTGTATGATTTCAATAAATGGTTGTCAACAGCAAATCCTGTTTAATTTCTAATATTACCTGATAGAGGCATTACTATAAAAAAGGAAGGTTGCTTGTAGAGATACAATACATCTAAAAAACTCTTTTCTGATTTCTTATTTTATGTATTATCTTCGTGAAGTGACTGCCTGTCTGACCTCAACAACCCAGTTACTTGGTAACCCGACACCCCTTGGTAACAAAGTTACTACTTTCTACTAACGTTGACTGGTTGTCAGACCTTTAGGCTACTTATTACCGCCGTATCCACTGTTATAGATCTACAGATGACAATTACGGGACGTATGGCTTGACGTGCTTTCAGCGGCAATATGGGGCCTCGATGTGGTCACCCATCCACGAATTGAACGCGGCAAGCGTAGCTTGACCTTCGGCTGTTCTCATTTAACCACAATAAACATTGACTACTGACCCTAATTTATACTTACAAGTGCAAATACTTTAATCAAACAACAGAACAAACCTCAACAAATATCTACCACACATTCAATCTCTCTACAATTAAAAAGTTTTTAATAAATACTTTATTCAGCATCTAATGAAGCCCTAGTACAAAATTAAACGCGAGGAGTCCTTAATTATCTGCCTGATAACCACTCAGCCAAATAATGTAGAGTCCAACCTCTATCTGACCCAAATTCACTGAACATCCTATCAATAGATAGCCTTAGGCATAGAATAAAAAATCTTAATAGAAGTGACATTCAGTTTGTAATCATTTGCAAAGTCTTTATGACGACACAAGATTATGTCTGGACTTTAAAAGGGACCGTGGACCTCTCAGAATAAGTCGAACCCTGGTCGGCATTTAAAAAAAAATATTTTTTATCTTGGACGAGTAGTAAGTAAATGTTTTTTAAAACATGTTTACAAATAATAATAAATCCATCATTATTTATTTATTGCTCTAGATCTACAATCGTATCGTTTAACCAGTTAACACAGTAGTCGTTTGCATCTGCGTCTTGTCGCTGTGACTAGATGCAGAGCAAAGTATATGTAAATTGTCTAGTGGCCGAGCTATCGCGCTCGCATGTCGCTCGCCACGTATACACAATCTATTTATGCACTATCCTTTGTACGTGCGTCGATACTGAAGAAATTATTAGGTAAGGTTCCGCTGCTACGGATCAAAGCTCGCCCTTACTAGAAACAGAATTGTAGATTTATCAATGATCATGAGCAGAGTGGAGAAGTGGAGAGTGAAGAGCAGTGGTGGCCCAGTGGTAACGGTCGCGACTTACGAGTGTATTATTCCATCATCACTGCTCTCAAAACGGTGAAGGAAAACATCGTGAGGAAACCGGCATGTCTTAGAACCAAAATTTCGAAGATATGTGACATCTACCAACCCGCACTGTGCCCGCGCGGATAGCCCACTTCCTCTCACCGAGAGGAGGCCTGTGTCCCAGCAGTGGGCACGTTATAGGCTGCTGATTAATGAGCAAAACGCTTGACGTGCGCTAGAAACGAAACGATATATGCTTAGTAGCCCTGAAAATGTGTGCATAGGCACAAATAGGTTGTGAACTAACTATGGTGTTGTGGTGTGTCAAGTCGTGTCAGAAGCATATGCAGGGTTCACACATTTATTATTGTAAAATACACTTTATCGTGGCAAATGTTTCCAGATTTAGAATGCATTTGTTTATTTATCTAGGTTAGTCTAATTCGTAGCAAAAGGAGTATGTAATGTGGCGTTTTTTAGTTTCTACCTACCACCATAGGGAAATAGCGAGAGTTTTAGTATGTTTTAGTCTACCCTTACATACATATTATTCTATGACCCAGGTAAAGAATCTGATGACCTAGATAGTCTATCGCACACGTACGATAATTAGCGAGCCGGGAACGAACCTTGGACGTGACGTATCACTGGCGTGGAGGTTTCATTACATTGATGCGACCTTTGTTCTGATAAACTAGAGGTATTCAAGAGATTCTTGTTAGAATTGAAAGGGTTGAGATATTTTTTGCCTTTCACTTAATACGGCAATTTTTAGGCGTTTTAATTTGGTATTAGTCTACCAATTTGCATTCGCAAAAGTTTAACCCGAAACAAAAGAAAGAAAACGAATTTATTGAATCGCACAGGACGATCATAAACTGCACTAAACACAATCAAAGAAACAAAAGTTGAAAATGATGAAGGATAGTTGTAGTTTCGATTTAAAAATCTTTTGAATTTACGTTACTATTCCGTCGCACGTTCGTGCCAGGATTTCTGAAACAAATCAATGCGCAACAGTCCATTACACTATCTGACGTAGTATCATCTACGTATCTACGTACGTACAGTAATAACAGGCGCTGCTGACATGACCCGCGCGCTCGCCTTGACCGATTTACTGTTGTTATGTCAAAACATTCCATGTGACATTGTTAACAGCTGAAAGTTACTATGGTGAAATGTTTCAGCACCCGACTGCGAACAAAAAAGGGTAATGATGTTGACCGGTATTTTGTGTGTGTAATAAAACTTGATGAGACGATAACGTATTGAGAGGAAATCTCTTGTGTGCACTCGTCTTCCTGGTGTAACGTCACAGAAAACTTTTGATAAAATGTGCGTCATAGAAATGTTATTTGTCATAACAGATCGGTATGCAACCTTCTTCCAAAAGTAGGAAATTTAAAAATAGAAATTCAATTTCGGATAGAGATTTTGCATAGAGAACGCTGCTGCGTTCTCTATGCATTGTACCACCATACTGCGATCGCCAAACCGCCTGCCAAGCGTGGCGATTATAGCAAAGCCCCCCAAATTGGGGAAGGCCCCAGTCCAGCAGTCTTACGGCAGAAATAATGATGGCTATGATTTAACACTCTCAATCGTGGAAACAACAGCTTCAACATCCTCCTATTAAAAAGTACGCGATCTGTGCTCTAAGATGTACATAAAAAAAATCAACAATATTGCAAAACCATTCAAATGTATACATAGCCTATATGTATGTTTATTTATGTAAAGCCTTGGTTAATACTGCCTACATCGGAGGATTTGCGTATTTGTGCATATACATGAATGTGAGTGACCGGGTTTAGCAGAAACCTTACTAGTAACACTAACACACATCTCTATTAATTATTCGGTGACGTCAACAATGAACGAATTACGTAAGTCAAGTAATTATTTGCATTTATAATCAAGAGTGCGCCTTCATATTGTGGCAACACTTCTAATCTTATCGCGGTATTTTTTATTAAAGCGAACCTATGCTGACTGCTAAGTGTCCCACTTTCTAACTTTCATGCAAATGCTTGAGATATTGTTAACGTTTGGTTGAAGAAATAGAAATGCTCATGACTTCTTGTTTCTTGGTCGTAATCTTGAAATCCTCAGGAGACTAGGATGTATGTCACAACTTTTGAGCCCTAGCTTGGTTTTATATTGTGTCATTTGTATTTAATAGGCACGTTCCTTTAACTTTTTAGGATCAATCGAGATTTTCTTAAGGAGTCAGGTTAGAACGTTAAAAAAAGGCCTTTTTCCGTTTTTTTTTTTTTTTTGGCCAAACGATAAAGTTATTTACAACAAAAGTTCTTCCGTTTAACAGATATACGAATTATCTGAAACCGACAAAACAGAGGGGGAGTTAATGATATAATGCTCCAGTTAAAGGAAGGGTTTTGAAAAATTTTCATTTTTCACAAAATGGCAGACGTTGAAAGTCAAAAGGGTTGTTTTGACCAAAATTTCACGTACTTTTTTGAATATAAAAAAAAATTGTCCCAAAAAAAAATCCTTTGTTCATCCGAAGGACAACTATGTATAGAAGAAGTGATATAAATTTCAACCCGATCGGTCTCGAGTTACAGTGATTACCGACTTCGAAAACATGGTTTCCAGAAAAATGAGTTTAAAGTTTTGAGTAGGTACGATTTGCATGCAGATAATTTTTTTTTGTAACTTACTTAAAGTCGTCTATTCCTGGGCCATTTAGTTCACCTTCCTGTGCTTTTTTTCCTGCATCTGAAGCCATTTTCAGCTGCCGCCGAGCTACCCTCGCCTCTCGAGTGTTTTCCAGGGATTCTAACTAGATCTGACTCCTTAAGGTACCTACGAACCTACCTCTCACAGAAAGTGGCCTGTGTCCCAGCAGTGGGAACATTATTTATTTATTTATTTATTTATATATACTTTATTGTACACCATTAAAATACAAAACAGAAAAAACATTACAATGACTACAAAATATACAATGGGCGGCCTTATCGCTTTATGCGATCTCTTCCAGGCAACCATGGTATGGACAGTGATAAGTCTGGACATAAAATGGGTATGTCAATGGTGTAAACATACGATGTGCTAAAACTGCTAAACAGATGTTTATATTCTAAATAATAGATACATAAATACATACATACTAAATATATAAAGCACGAAAATAAATGAAGACAGTACATAGAAAATTACAGTTAGATTAGGAGAACAAGATCACAACGACAAGTAGTGTTCCTTTACGAGTCTTTTAAAAACATGTAACGTCTGCGCGCTGTAATTTCAACAGGCAATGCATTCCACAACCGAGCGGCTTGGACAGTAAAGGAATGGTCGAGGAAAGTTGTGGAATGCATAGGCATTTTAAGCTTCAAGTTATCTGATGACCTTAAGAATTTCGTGTGGGAGTCACAAAGAAACTGAAAACGTTTTTTGAGATAGAGAGGAGTGGAGGGCGTAAATAGCACATTGTACAAAAGAGAAAGAATATGAGCATTCCGGCGAAGGCGAATTGGTAACCACTTGAGCTTCACTCGAAATTCGGAAACATGGTCATATTTGCGCAAACCAAATATGAACCTTATACAAAAGTTTTGAAGGCGCTCAAGTTTGTCCAGTTGGTCTTGGGTAAGGTCAAGATAGCTGGCATCAGCATAGTCAAGGATGGGTAGAAGAAGTGATTGTGCAAGCGCAATCTTGGTGGCAGTCGGAAGAAAGTTACGTAATCTCTTCAAAGACGCAGCGGATGCAAATAGCTTGCGGCTAACTTCCTGTAGCTGGGCAGTCCAAGAAAAGTTCTTATCAATAAATATTCCCAAGTTTTTGACTGTATCGCTGAAAGGAATAACTGTGTTCCCAATTATAGGCCAATTATGATCTAAAAACACTCAAGGAAATCTATATTTGAGAAATATACGTAACCACTGCAACACAAGTACGAAATACGTCACGACCAAAAATGAATTTCTATTTTTAATTTTCCTACTTTTGGAAGAAGGTTGCATACTGATCTATTATGATAAATGACATTTCTATGACGCACATTTTATCAAAGGTTTTCTGTGACGTTTCACCAGGAAGACGAGTACACGCCTGCAAACTACAATTAGAAGAGATTTCCTCTCAATTCGTTATCGTCTCATCAAGTTTTATATCTTCCGCATTTAAGATAATATTTGCAGGGATTCTGTGAGAGGTGAGTGAAGGCAATGTTGTTATTTCGAGGTCAAAAATTTGTTGACAAGTTGATTAACATAATTATGCGCGCGCGTTCGAGTAAACTTGTGTAGAGGTATAAGATTCAACCAATTATACATCTGGCCGGCGACCTGAGGGAACCAGCTGGAGCAAGCAACAATATTGTTGATTTTCGAATCGCTGAAAGCAGGTTTTTACGGGGGGTTGTCGATCTTTCATTGGGGTAAGGTAACGAAAGGCTCAACTTTTGATTATTAAATCTATCCAGCTTAACAGCGGGATATTTATCAATTGGGCAATATTCTTACAGAATTATTGAAGGGGAAATATTTAACTGATAATTATTGCCTCTAGGGATATATGGTTTTGCAAATTAATAAACCTCTTTTTGGGCTTCCAAAAGATATACGTTATTTTTAAAAATAAATAGCGGTCGGAAATTATTCCACATGAAAGTACTACCGGGATATTTTTTGTGATTATCCAGATTATAAACTATTTGTGTGCCAAATTTTATCCAAATCCGTTCAGCTGTTTTTGTGATTGAGTAACAAACATCCGAAGATACAAACTTTCACATTTATAATATTAGTAGGATAATATATTATGTATAATTCACATTATATAGTAGGATTAGAGGTTCATAAAAATAGGGAGATTCATCATATTAGAGTGTGCGATAATATTTTTAAGAAAGCAAAAAGACAATTGTTCGAGGTTCGCTTAAATACGTTACTTATTCAAGGGCACTGCTGAATATAATCGTCACTCAAAAGCAACTTGAAATACGATACATTTCAATGCTAATGATGATATTATAATCTGTTACTTGTGAATAACATTTTTCATTAGGCGCTGGGCACTGGCTAATGGGCACAATTTCCCTCATTATTCATAACTAGATCATTAGACGGTATTACCCAGTTAATGTTACAATTATTCTACATAATCTTTTACCTCATTCTCTAGAGATCTAAGGGACTTATCATATTTGTGCGGAAAATAACAAAATTAACACAGATTCATGAGATTATGGCTACATATGACCTTGGCTTTTGGTGACCCATCTTAAAGGGTACTATTTAGATTTTCTATAGGCTGCAGATCAATGCATCTGCTCTTTAATGAAATTGTGGGTTTGACATCCGAATTGAGAACCTCCTTCTTTTTGAAGTCGGTTAAAAACCAGCACAAAATATAAGCATCACAATGAAACATTTGCATAATGTGGGCACAACCAAAACGAAAATATTGCAACTCGCTACCGTAGTCACATTTTATCCGCCCAACATAGTCCATACAAGTGTATTCATTCCTCCGTCTGCTGGTCGCTGGCACTCATTGTTTAGCATTCACAATGGCCTCTCAGACGTCGACAACAACATCAGTATTCATGGCACCTGTCCTCACCGGCGACTCTTCTGAAAGTGCCCTTTTTGTAATCTACTCGTTAGGAGACGAGGTTAAATTAATCCTGGCTAATAATAAATGTTTCACGGCTGGACTGGGTTTTAGAATCGCCGTGTCGATGAGGTTATATATAGCGTGTTTTATGTACCTACTATCATGGGCTAATAGCGTTTAAACATAATCGATTTAAGCGATAATGTATAAAAAGATAGTAGGTTCGACTACTTATATCTAGTAGCTACCATCAGCCACCTTGAAGATTGTAGCACCACTGCACACTGCGAGACTTACCCTGCATTTGCCAATAAGTGGAGTATCTTTTTCTGATCGTTGATGAATAAAAGGCATTCCTCATTAGTGAACTCTATTCAGTGGTTCCTAATGTGCGAAGTGTTAAAAAGCTTGTCGTCTCATATCATCTATGCAACGTTGTTTTTGAAGTCCCAGAAAAGAAAAGAAAATTAAGCCAATGTACACATTGCACTAGTTAGGTAGTAAATAAGCAAGCAAAGCCTCGGGAAAGCTCAGTCTTATTCTGAAACTAATTATTGAACAACATGGCTGTCATACCTTTAGTCCCTGATGAGTTGCTCATACTGGTAGTGGGTAGTGTCACACATATGTATATATATATAACTGTATATTGTTGATGACGGTAGCAGTTCCCGCGGGAAGGCAGAACATGACAAATTAATGAAGGATTGGCTACTCACGTGTACTCATTAGTTATGTTCTATTTTTACTTTACTGTCAATTTTATCGGTCATACGAATTTATTAAGTGCATCTGTACTTACGTCAAGTTTATAAGCGGATTTTAGATCAATGTTAAATGACTGGAGTAAAACCCATTTTCTTTATGCGAACATTATTCTCATGCATTCGCGTCTTCTGTAGAAAACATATGGCTGTGCTGGACTCCTATAGAATGGAAGCCCAAGCTGCTCCCATTTCCAACTCATGTGGAATATCTGGATATCTCTTGCATAAACACCCACAAGTCAGATTCAAAGTCATATCTGCTAGCCTTTATAATAGGACGTTTGAAATATTGGTTATAAACTAGTCATTATACCAGACCCAAAATAATGAATAATCAGTGATTCTATTTAGAATCAATGGAAAAGCAAATCAGAATCCTATTGCATTGATAAGTCATGCCCACTTGCGTAGACCAGGCCGCACTGACAGGAAACTGGTGGGTTGTTATGATCACGTTCGTGCATACATGACGTATGACCAGATGAGCCACGGCTGTGGTGAATGGGTATTCCCTCCATTCACTTGTGCAGCTCGTTAAAAGGAAAGATATTACTAGCGTACATACTTCTATGAAACTATTAAAAACTCGTTAAATGTTTTTTAATGTTTTTGAAAAGTAATAAAATGGCCTTCACCGTCTGTTTATGATTCAGGTAATTAAAGATGGAACGGATTAATAGTGATCAAGGAGAGAAACCATTTTAGAACAAACTTAAGTCATTGTTTGATAATTTGTTGGGCTGACTGGCATTAAGAATATATTTCAGAGAGGTCAGGTGGTGTTGTAAATCAAAAGAAAATGTGCATTTTATATTTCCGCTTACAATTTCAGCCCGTTGCCATATCAAAATATCTTGTACGCATCAATTTTATCTCGGGGTAAGGTAAAACACTTTAGGTCGTAGATCACATATGTCGCCAACAGATTCGAGTATCTTGTGAAAAATCGCGATCGGGACCCATTATTAGAACATTGACCTCTCGGTTTCAGCCAAAATTCATTGTGTTCGATAAGGCAATAATTTACTTCTTTATAAGACAAAGGACAGATGACCATCTTTATATACCAAGAGCTCTCGGTGCCTCAGAAAGCATTTTAATTTGTTGGTCCCGGCTATCACTCGTGAATCTTTGAAGAAACCAGAACCAGACAACCAGTCTTCGTATTATCCAGTAACTTGGTTGTGGAGGTAAGATAGGCAGTCGCTCCATGAGAACTACTGTTATTCAGCTGCATCCAGTTTGGCTGGAAATGGACCCCAACTAAGTTGGGAAAAGGCTGGGCAGAGATGAGATGTTGAATCTAACAAAGACTCTAAATATTCAACAAAATAAAAACTAAGTATTCAACAGAAGGAAATTACGTTATTGTAGAAATGGAGTATTTTAAAATTGCTCTACAGTCCCGTTTCTTCCACAGCTGCTTTCTTTACATCATCATCAATAATCTTGAAGGTTAACAAAAATGAATATAATAGCTTCAATAGCTTTTCCTTCATTCAACCTTGGAGAAACCTCCAAAAATAAAATACCTTAATTAAAACAACGCGTGGCCTGAGGAATTTTCTTTATGGCGGACAAGTTACAAGCTGGTTTAAGGTATCAAGGGTCAGCGGGGGACACCGCTCCTTGACCCAGTTCACATGACCCTAGGGGCTACCGCATACTTCAAGGCTACTGAAGTCTTATATCAGTATTCATATTTATAGTATACTTAGGAATTTAACCTCGATAACTTCATAATCAGATTTTTTTACGCTACTTATTTCGTGAATATTGAAAAATAAATTAATATCCTTAAATATTGTAAGAAGAATCCGGGCTAGGACTTGGAATTTCATAAAATAACGTAAGTATAGGTGTACGGTATGAAACGATAGCGAAATATTTGAGGAACGTTCGTTGCTACGGCAAAGGTTGTGTTTGGTATGGCGTGGGTGATCGGTATTTTGGGCTTTGAGGCTCTTCCAAGCCTTGAAGGATATTTTAGTATTATCTTCCCAGAAATATCAGGTAGCCACACAATATAATTACTCCGTTTTGTTGCCGTGCCCTAACAGTAGGCTTTGGCCACATGTCAGGTTCAAACCCAGATAGGTGATTTACTTTGTGTAACTTATTTCATCACCACTGCTCTCAAAACGGTGAAAGAAAACATCGTGAGAAAACCGGCATGTCCTAGAACAAACATTTCGCAGACATGTGACATCAACCATACTGCACTAGGCCCGCGTGGTGGATTACGGCTCATTCCCTGTCACCGAGAGGGGGGCTATGTCTCGGCAGTACGAACACTATAGGCTGATTATATATGCACTAGCTTCTGCCCGCGTCTTCGTCCGCGTCAAATATTTGCTCCCCTCACTCTTCCCGTCGCATCGCAGCCTGCTAGTTTTCGTCTATTTTTTTGTTGCTGCTCCGCTCCTTTTGATCGTAGCGTGATGTTATATAGCCTATAGCCTTCCTCAATAAATAGGCTACCCGACTCAAAAATAATTTTTCAATTCGAACCTGTAGTTCCTGAGATTAGCGCGTTCCACCCCCCATTTTAGGGAAGTGGGGGGTTAGAAAGAGACAATAAAAACTTTTTTACAAAAAAAAAACAACCGACTTCCTTAAAAACACTACAAAGTGAAAAATAACTTTAATTTCGGAAGTCGGTGTCTTAGGATCTGTATTTATGGTTTTTTTGCCACCGACTTCCGAAATTAAAGTTATTTTTCACTTTGTAGTGTTTTTAAGGAAGTCGGTTGTTTTTTTTTTGTAAAAAAGTTTTTATTTTTAAATTTTTAGTTTTGGTATTCACCCTGCACTAATTCCAAACAAACAATGCATATTTATGCGATAGCAGAAATCGCGGTTGATTTGCTGTCATTTTTTAAAGAGTTCCGGTGTCTGTCTCCCGAACTCATCATCAGATCTATATGAAAATTATATGGGACCATTTCGGAATAAACCCCTTTCGAACAAAAAAAGAATTTTGCAAATCCATCTACATATGACGGAGTTATGGCCGAACATACATAAAAAAAAAAAACATATAAACATCCGAATTGAGAACCTCCTTTTTGAAGTCGGTTAAAAATATAATAAATGGCCAGGCCAAAATGATTAAGGCTGCTTTTTTTTTTATTAAGCAGACAGTAGAGTGGGTAAGAGCCCACTCTAGTGTCTGCTGAGGAATCAATTCTCGATGTCAACGAGTATGTCTATCTAGGACAAGATATCTTCTAACTCCTGATCGATAAGGAGTTGTACCTTCCATCATCAGCTCAACGGAATATAAGAATACAAGTAACGGTCTAAACGTGCCTATAATATTCAAAGAATTATCCCCTAACCTTCTAACCTTTCACTGTAAGTTCCTATATGTACTGTTCACCGATGAGGAGTTCCATGCGGTATCTTCGAAGACTATAATTAGTTCACCACGGATGGATAGATAGAACCAGCAATTATTTTTGATCTTTAGTACAATATCCAAATCACATTACGTGTACTGTTTGTTTTTGAGGAGTTCCTTCGTTTATCTCCCAAAGTATACATCAAATCTTCACAAAATTAATATGGGACCACCTCAGGAGTATACCCTTACGAATAAAAAAAGAATTTTCAAAATCGGTTGACAATTGGCGGAGAAATCGGTGAACATACATAAAAAAAAAAAATTAAAAAAAAATACATACAGTCGAACATATAACCTCCTCCTTTTTTTGAAGTCGGTTAAAAAGTAGCCTATGTCACTCTCCATCCCTTCAACTATCTCCACTTAAAAAAATCACGTCAATTTGTCGCTCCGTTTTGCCGTGAAAGACGGACAAACAGACACACACACTTTCCCATTTATAATATTAGTATGGATGTTATGGAAATATCTTTTAATGTTGATTTTCAGTTTTTAATCACTAATATCCATTTTAATGTCTTCTAGGCTGGAGACTCTCCTCTACACTCAACCGTTGGTTTATACTTCCAGTTTTCCCAATTTCTACAACTGATGCTGAAATTAAAATACAAAAATAATAATGTTACTCTGTCTTCGCTGGGCCGTCCGGACTTCACTCTAAAATATTGGCTTAAAGCTAAATATGTCTTAGCTATAAAGGCTTATAGCTAAATATGTCTTAGCTATAAGCTTTATATATTTTTTTAATTATTATAACAGTATGGAATGCAATCAATGAATAAAGATATTATGAAGACTTAAATATATGGATTCAAATTTTGCGCATTATTTCTAGTAATTTTATTCAGGGACACTTCCTTATCTCCGTTTGGTTATGTAATGGTGAATGGAATAATATGTCACCAATAATAGGTAGCTACGTAACTCATAAACCCATTCAACTATTTACATAAATAGCGAATTAAGTGAATAATGCATACCTACAATAATAAGTAAATAATACTATGTGTTCACTTTTTATTCTGTGATTCATCTATGAACAATAGTCGCGGTTTGTGCTGCGGTTAGAAAGAGTGATATATGTCAATAAAAATAATAATTATCCGTGTAATATAGTTGCTCTTGCGCACATTGATAATAACAAAATGGCCGATGCGTGCAACTTGCTGATTTGTTATTTTTATTTGGTCCTGTTGGTACAATTAAATTGATAACAAATTATCACTGTTCATTTTGTGCTTTACATTATTTGTATAAAAGCTTGCCAAATGTGTTTGTGTGATAAGAATTACTATCTTATTTAAATATTTAGTTAATTAGACGGACCAAATTGTATTATTTTCAAAATCAACAACAAAGATTCAGAACCAATACCAGTTGTCCTACGAGTTTGCTTTTCATGACTTTAGATTACAAGCTCTGACATGAGACCGATTTATACCAATAGGTCCAAAAGTTTCAAAAGTCGTCATCATCATCATTTCAGCCGAAAGACGTCCACTGCTGGACATAGGCTTCCCCCAAGAACTGCCACTTTAACCAGTTAATTTTTTGGGGAGATTTGCCATAATCGCAATGATTGGCAGGCAGGTTGGCGACCGCAGTTTGGTAATAAAATGCATAGAGAACGCTGCTGCCCATTCTCCGGTAAGTCCCTTAGTCGCCTTTTCCGACATCCACGGGAAGAAATTAAGTTTCAAAAGTATTAGAAACAGTTCTATATTTTTGTAAATAATTACGTTATTTGTGTCTATTTGAAATAAATGAGTTGACTTTGACTTTCAAACTGTACTGCCTCGTCGGTTTAGTGGTCGCAAGCGCTAATGCTGAGCATGAGGCCCGCCGGGGATCGATTCCTAGGTCAGACAAAGTGTTTTGGGTTTTTCATCTGGAATTTCACATTAGCAGCCCGGAGTCTGGGTTTATGCCCGATTAATGGCACATGGGACTTAAAGATAACTGGCGAAATTAGAGTGTGCTATTGGTACACCTCTGTTCAACTCTTCGGGGGAACAGGGCGTGGTGTTGTGTTGTATTTTTGTTTCAAACTATAGTCATTAACTTACAATCTCAGCACTCTTTGAAGTAACACTTTTAATCGTTGTAATATACCAGAAGTACTTTAATGTAATGAGCAAGCCTGTAGGTAACAATGCCTTAATTCTTCACATTTAATTATCCTTAAATAATATTGCGTGGGCTATCCCACAATTTTGCTTAAAACAAAGCCACCACAACACCTCGGTTTTGTCAGAGTTTGTTTAGAACTCCAAATTGAGAACAAATTACTTACTGTACCTTTTGGCAGTAGAGCGCCTTGTGAAAGAGTAATACCGGGGAGGTGCTGCTACCGTATCAGTTTTCACCGGTAAGTAGCAATGCTGCCCTAGTTTGAAGGGTATGGTAATACCAAGTCACGCGTCTTCTCAGTCACCATCTTTACAAGCCCTAATTATTTGGAATGGAATGGATAGTATCCGAGTTGCACAGACTCCACCCCACTCCATGGTATAATACAAAGTGTAAAAAGATTTATCCAAATTGCCGTTTTCTACGCATATGTAAATTAAAAACTTGTTTCATGAGTAATAAAATAATTGAATTATCCATGACAGCAAGTAATTATTAGCATTAACCAGTAGCCAGTGGTATTAGTAACCAGTAGATTCCCAAATATGTTCTTGTACAAGAAAATGATCACAATGACGCGGAGTACAACTGACTCTTGGCTTTGATAAGCATCCTTTTTACCGACTTCAAAAAGGGGGAGTTTCTCAAATTAGTCTGTGGTTTTTATTGTATGTATGTTTTGTGATATCTCCAGCAATTGTGGATCAACTTTGAAAATGGTGCCATTTTTTTTTAACTTTGCTAGAGTTAGCGTAAGCATCGATAATACGTATTTAATCCACTGTCACTTCGCTTACCACGCTAGTTGTGACATACGAATTAGTGTGGGTAGAAAACCATAACTAAAAAGTAAAAAAAAAGTATGCAAAAAAGGACAAATTTCCAAAAAAAAAATATAACGTGAAAATAAACTTTAGTTTCGGTAGTCGGTGGCAAACAAACTATAATACAAGACTTTCAAAGACACCGATTTCCAAAAATAAATTTTTCTTCTGATCTATTTTATTTTATTTGATTTGATTTGCGGTAGCCTAGGTATACAGTCGGCTATTTTTAATTGTCGACTCTTTTTGAAGCTAGGCGTCATACACCACTTGTCACTTAAATTGTATAAATAATTTATTCACTTTTAATGTGTTACTTACAGGTTGAAAAACATTAGCTAGAAATTCACAATAACTCAAGACTCGTGAGGTCAATTACCTACTCATAAATAAATAAGTTTTTCCTTATAGTAGGTAGGTCTTCATGACTTACGAGTAAATATTATACGTGAGTAAAAGTTACTACGTAAAAACTTCTTGTTAAGTTTACCAATACCCCAACTTACGTTGACTTAATTTTGTATGTACATTACATAACCAAATTATGAACAGTGGTGGCCCAGTGGTTACAGCCTCGACTGACGAGCTGTAGGTCGTCGGTTCAGACCCAAACAGGCCCTTTACTTTGTAATTATTTCTTCACCAGTGCTTTAAAACGGTGAAGGAAACCATCGTAAGGAAACCGGCATGTCTTAGAACATATGACATCAACTAAACTGCACTGGGCTGCGTGGTGGGTTACGGCCCACGAGATCCTCTAAAAGAGAGGAGGTCTGTGCCCCAGCAGTGGATCAATATCGGCTGATTATGTAATGTAGGTACACTTGTATTCGATTTTCACATTTCATATTCCTGAATGATTTCAATCAACTTTCCAATTTCGCAATCGTTTGGCTATAAAATAGAGGTAGAATTTTCGTCAGTCTTTTTGAAAGACCATTAACTAACAACTCAGAGCTGAAAATAAATAACTAAACACGGCAAATCAATTTAAATCGGCATTTCTTTGTAATATTTTTACTAAAACTGACACTTACCTAAGCTAACAATTATGTCGTTATTTTTGTATCATTCGTACAACAAAAATATAATATTCAGACTCACAGAACCAGAACGAATTTAATAGCTCCCCGTCACCATGTGGTGCCCCGAACGTCTCCACAATACAATAACGATGTGACTTTGTTTTGTTGATCGCACGATAACAGAGCCTCGTGCGGTTGCTACGAGAAAACTATTGTTGTATTTAGTCCTACTTATGAACACTCCAGCTTATATTTTCAATGATAAGATAAATAAAAGTAAGTTTTGTATGATGTCTTCATGACACGAAAATATTCGGGAATGCACTTGGCACCATAATGCGGGGCTCGGATATCAGCTACACGAGTTTATCGATCAGGTTAAACTATGCTTTCCGAAGTTGATTCGTGGATGGGTGACCAACTTTGCATACCGAGACTCTTCCCTACCTCGGGAAGTCGTTGGTCCCGGCGGGTCGTGAGAAGCCCGAAACTGACAAGCAGTCTCATCAAGGGGTACACTATTACCCAGTAGCTGCGTTGTAAAGGTCAGACAGGCAGTCGCTCCATGTAAAATATTGGTATTTAGTTGCATCCGGTTAGACTTCAAGCCGACCTTAACATATTTGGGAAAAGGCTAGGTAGATGATGATGACCTGGCATCATAATATTCGTTTTTGTTGCCAAGCTGCCTTGTGATATCTTTGGTGGGTGTGCCGCTGAAATTAAAAGCCCATAAGACCTTCAATTTTGGTTCGAAGTTCAGCAAAACAGACAAGTCCCTAGGTGTTACAGGCGTACCTGCTGTTCATATACGAATTTAGCTACTATCTATTAGAGCTGTAGCTGGCTTGTTTGTCAACTGTAAAAAAGGCGTCGAACTTTTTAATACCTGTCTTTTTTGTTTTATTTCAGCATATGGTACCTAGACAAGCTCTGTAAAGCAAAGTTTACTGCTAAAATTTACTAGCTAAGTTGAGTCTTTAGCTTTATTGTTGCAAAGATTTTAAAACAGATCTTAAATAAAATTGCAACTTATTTTTATAGTGGAGGAAGCCTTTTGATGACAATTTTAAGACAACAGGATTTTTTTATTTTATTCTAGGATAAACTGGCTACATTATCCAATAGAAATGATTGTGACAGTCACCAATTTTTTTCACGTCTCATTAGGGCAGTCTGTAAGCATGCCAGCAAATGTTCGTAATTTCTCTAATCATATCAAGAGAGGCGTAAACCCACTGGGATTATATTTTTTTCTGTCCATTCTGTCTTTACATAATTATTATAAAAACATCAGCCCTCTCAAAAGAATTGCATAACCGAATCAATTAACATTATTTTTTACTGTCCCACTAATTGCATTAAAACAGACATTTTTCAAAATAAAAAAATCTTTTATCAACCACCCTTTCGGAATCCATTAAGTTGATTGTATTTTTCGCCCTTTTTAATTCGATTATTAAGCAATCAAAACCACAGACACGTCCCTCAGGCCCGGAGGACCAAGTGAGGGAGCGTGGATGGAAGGACCAGGGTTGCGGCGGTGTGGGGCCGTGCGGGGGGGGGCATAGGACAGTGTCGCGCGGCCCTCCGACATTCCCTCAGTGACCGCGATCAGGCTCGCACGTCGCTCCTAGCGCCAAGTTTGTTCGCACGCGTTCCGTCGTAACTATTTAATAAATAAACATTATATTGTGTTGAAGATGGTGCTTTCCGATTTCTTGACGGAGACCAGAAGGCGATGGCTTAAGGTGAGCTTTTGTTGTTATTTCTTTTTTGATTTAATTTGCCGAATAATATTTTTGTTTTATGTCAGATACATTTAAAATTATTGATACGCTAGTATATGTTAATCGTTTCTTCAGTACATTATACTTAATACTAGGAAGTTAGGTTACTACCTGCCAGTGTTTTTCAAGACATGTAAACATAATATTAGTATCAAATCGGGAGATTAATATACCTAATTAATTTTTGTTATGTGATGTTACATATTATTAGCAAATATGTTCTCCTTATCAGCCAGTTGGTGTTTACTCACACTGTGAAGAGAGTATTGAGATACTACATATTACATACTTTCACTATTAATAGTGTGTGCCTACATCGATAATAATGAGTTAAAAATGTTGTCCATATCACTGTGTAGCATTTCTTTTTTTTTTGTGTTCCTGGCTGACTATAGTCTAAAAGAACTGACATCTCTTAATTTAGTTTCTCAGTTAGTGAATTATTGTTAATTCTCAATGAGAAATAATAAAGTTCCTAAACTACAATCTCTAGTGGTGTCAAACAGGCTGAAGCTTTTCAGAAAACTAGAATGTTTTTTGTGTTAGATTCGTATCGTTTCTCACTGAGTCGTTTTGTGACATATCGCTTAACGTTATCAATCAGTCTATATATAGGTAGGCATAAGGTTTGTTAAGAACCCTACCCCTGGAGAAGGCAAGGACAATTTTAAATATTTCATGTCAATATCTAGAAAGATTATGTCCAGTGTTTCTCCAAACTATTCCTAGGGTCCGCATAACTTATTATACAAACTGACTAGCAACAAGTGAACAAACTGTTAGATTCATCATGGACATGGCGAATTTAGCACGAGACTAATCAAACACTTTGTTTGCCACTCTTGTGAACAAACCAGCGATATTTCTAACAACAGTGTCGATAGACACTAACTATATTACTACACTCGTCTACTACGCTACGCACACAACGTGTTCGGTAAACAGTTATTTGTAAACACGACTCAGGTATTTGACTCTTTTACGACAGAATTAGAAGCTTACCTTAGTTTATAGGTAGGTAGGTAAGACCAGTAGGTATCTACTGGTCTTACAATATCCAATAACCTTCCACTGCTGGAAATCATTATATTAGAGCAAGCACAATTCTTGCCAACCAAATTTTCAGTTTAATTCATTTGGCATTGTATACAGACATTATCTAAGTTTGTCTACAAGTAAAAGCCAACTGGTTAATTTAGGGTTAAACAGCTGTTCACCATGTTAAGCTGATTTCAGACGTTAGGTAGGTACAACAGAAACAGAATTAATCGTCCCAAAACAATCACCACATTTGTACCAAACATAGTTCAAATTTTAATAGCATTGTCATGACACAGCCATTAATAATCAAGCAATTAAAACACCAGTCATAGACAAAACAAATAATTCAATCTTTTTAAGGCGTCTTTGCCATCTTGCCAAAGTTGAGCCTATGTTGTAACCCAAACAAGGCGCCACGCATTATACACTTGTCTGTACAAGTGTACCTGTGGCACATTAGTGCTCATGGCTATTCATGATGTCTAACGTAGGTATACACTCATCAAAATTCAAAGTATTCCTCGTGGAATAATAATTGCAACTTTTAGAAAATACTTATTTTGCAAAAGCCATCATCTGCCTAACCTTTTCCAACTATGTTTGGGTCGGCTTGCAGTCTAACCCGATGCAGCTGAACATCAGTATTTTATGTGGATCGAACCACCACTATCTGACCTTCAAAATCCAGTAACTGGGTAATATGATACCCCTTGGTAAGGCTGTCAGGGTTTCGGGTTTCTGACGACCCGTAACGACAGTCAAAGATTCACGAATTATTGCCGGGCTTAACGTGCTTTCTGAAAAAATGAAGGAACTTGGTATGTAAAGATGGTCACTCATCTATAGACCAACTGCGGCAAACGTAGCTTAACGATCGACCCGTTCGACTGTTATTACTGAGCAACAAGCACCTTCTGCCTATTTTACAAAAGTATGGGTTACAAAATACTATGTTCTTCAAAAACATGAAAATATGTACAAAGAATGCAGAAGGAGTAACTACTTTTTAAAGTTCTAAGCGTTTGTACGTATGTTGTGCGTGGCTGTACCCTAGAGTGCAATGATAATAATGTGTGTGAATAATGATCAAACGACCAGATAACGACATCGACGTGCCTCCGCCATAGTATAGCCATCGACGAGGACGTGGCGACGCTGTGGACAATCACAGTGTTGACCGATTGTAGTAACGATTCGGAGAATCAGTCTAGTTAGTTGAGGCTGTTTACCTTTTAATCTACGGGTAAATGGAGTGTAAATAATTGATCTGGAGAATTTATGTATTTAAGAGAGTTTCCATAATAGATGGTGGTTATCTTACCTACTTAAGGGAACTTGAGGCATGCCCAAGATGTGATACCTCGCGATCGCAGTTTAGGTCGCTATCTCGATAGCACATACATATATAACAAATGCCTGCGCGCACATGGCGAAGTATACCTGACTGCAATATTTCGCGGGCTGCTTGGGGGTTTTTCTTGATTCATACGTGAAAACAAAATATTTTGTGTTTACAATGCGAACGACGGCAAGTATCGATGTGATCTGGCTCGTTATTGGTCAAATCGGTTCCATTTATTCTTCTAGAGCACGCAAAAACACAGGACTGAGAAACTCATTTTTCAGGTGCGGCAGAACAGACGTGTTCGCACACCAGTCCATGTAGAAATAGATCGATATCGAGGTATTGAGATAGCGATTGCAATCGCGAGTATCTTCGGCATGTTCATGCACCCTAAGATATGGGGACAGAAAGAAGAACGATACCAAAGTGAAATGATGACTTTAAACAGTTTTCTAAAACAATACCTAAACAGTATTATGTTTAGGAGTGTGTGCTAAACGACTTATCATGCCTCTAAGAGCCAGTAACACAGGCATGCTATTAAATATGCCTACAAATTATAAACGTATTCCAATGCTATTCCTTTACATAAGTTTTCTACAAACATCAATTTAAGATCGATAAACGAATGGCAACGACAGCGAGCAACACGTCTGCTATCGTGAACATAATCTGTTTGTACAAGTGCTTAGTGGTGTTTGTTGAATAAAGAAAGCAAATACTTCATCTGCTGTTATCTGAGATCTTACGATTTGTTTAGATACTATTAAAAGTGGGGTTTACTATACTCGTACAGTGCTGTTCTAGACAAAGGATGTCTGCCTTTTTAAAGTTGATGCTTTATCAGATGACAATTTATTGAGAAAATTGTTTAAATTGCTTCAGCTTACTTAGAAACAAACCAAATTCAAATCACATTCATAAGTTCCCAACTAACACAGCGGTTGTTAAAATCAAATCAAAACTTAGAGACAATACATCTTGATTACTTTCTCTTCTTCGAATTAGACAGTCGTTGGATATTCCCAGAATGTATTTAATAGCCCAGATGTACATCTTAAGTGGCCGAGCAGTCTCCTAGTAACTCGTGAGAGCCTGGTACATTCACAGTTCAAAGTTGAGTAGGCAACCTGATTAAATACCAGTTGCGACTATCTGGACATAATTTATGCTCACTATCTGTTGCACACATTATACATAATTTAATTATATGTCGGCAATGTTAATGTACTTTATTCAAATAATAATGGTTGATAATTTATTGAAAGTATTTGTTTGTTCCGGCCGCCGGCCGCCATGATGGTTATGGGAGTGTGCCAAACGTCACGTCTTTAAGATAAAAGTCTCGTTTTGTTCCGGAATGATAACGGTAATTACGCTTTGTAGATGTTAATAGATTAAGGGGATATATTGAGTCTTTTTATGTACCTACATTAGTAAAAGTTGATATCGTACCATAAGTTTCGTGAAAGGTAAAGTTTCCGTATTTGTGCCTCGCGTTTGGCCTCTGACCTTTTCCACGCTTAAAGAAACTTTTCACGGTATTCATTACGACCTTTCATATGGCTTCGTCGAAAAACTTGCTCTTAACATTTTCCCCAACAACGTTTCAAATGGTTAATATTAATTGAATACAAATTTTCCTTATCCTCGACAAATTTCATATTAAAAATTGACAACTGCTCATAACGTTATAACAGTTAACAGGTTTTCGATTACTGATCAATGATCAAGAAATGGTTTAAACCTTACCTGGTGTCCGTACTCCGGTTTTAAACAAGGTTGATAATGTAAACTTTGTTTAAAACCGAAGTACGGAAACCAGGTAAAGTTAATAAACCTAAAAGTAATTATAGAGTTTTCTTAGATATCTGACATCTTTTTTGTATATTATGCTTTTCGTGTAGAAAGTTAATTACGAAAACTTCACGTGCAGTCAAACCAATATCATTAATCCAACAGGTTTTCAAATTTCCAAGAGATAATAGCGAAAAGCCTTTGATGTTTTAAATTCAAACTAATTTAAGGAACACGACATGCTCTGAAGGCAGACGGTGTTTCTGTGTAGATTGAATGCTTATACTTACGTTTACTCCATTTATTTCGTCTCATAAAATATTGAGCTTTCGAAATTGAAGTGTCTATTTAAAAATACGTGAAGCAAAACCTTGTACCCCTTTTTGCGAAAATTGCGCTGACGGAGGAGTTTGAAATTTAGCATAGCAAATATAGGTATAAATATAGTATAATATAAATGGGATATTTTAATATGGAGAAGGAGTAAGTTGATTGGATAAAGTTGTTATTTTTATATAATAATGCATTAAAATACATTAAGTTTAAAATGAATGATGGTCGAAATTCGACCACTGGGCGACCTCTAATATGTATTCAAAATGCGATAAAACGTAGAGTAATCCGGTTACTCGTGCTACTACAAAGACCAAAATTCCCTAATGTATATAAATAGGTGCTATACTAGTTCGTATTTACTTTACATTAGGTTTTTAATGTCATATATTTAAGTGTAATTTATACAATAAAATTAATGTAGGACTTAATAAAATCTATCTCTAAAAATAGCCCAATTTCAAATAAACATCATTAATGGACAGAATCCTAAATAAATATCTTTTAAGGCTCGAAGAAACGATATCAAATATATCTGTAGTGTACCTACTTACTTAAATAATTTTTTGATAGCATTAAATATCTTTACTTTTGAGTAAGTACATATTTGTTAAATATAGGTTTCTAAAATTCAATATAAATGCAGATAGGTCATTCCATTCTTGGCTATAATGACCAGATTCTTTGAGCATTCTTACATAACCTATTATTCACAATCTTTACTTAGCTACTGCTGTTGAACTGAAAAATATATTGGAAAATGCTTTCAATGGGTTCGACAAATAGGTGAATCAAATGTCTACTGAATTACATTGAATAGTTTTGTACTTGTAAAAATAGAAGAGTGGATTCAGGGCATTTACCTATTTCTATTATAAATGTGCATTTCGTTTTAAATTACCCATATATATATTTATACTGAAATTAGTTTTCTATAGAATTTGAAATGACTATATAGGTAAGACCAGAGCTAACACATTGGGACTTTGAATTTTCATTGAAGGTGTATAGCACACAAAGTAATGTGTTAAATATAATTTAAAGCTCGCTGAAAGTTAATTTATTTGTAACTAGCTTTTGCCAGCGGCTTCGCTCGCGTATTATACATATAAACCTTCTTATTGAATCACTTTGTCTATTGATGTAAAATCGCGTTTAATTCCGTTGCGTAGTTTATAAGATCTAAGCGTACAGACGCGGGAAACGACTTTGTTTTATACTATGTAAAAAAGATAAAGCTTGAGAGCTCTACAACTCTTCAGTGTGTACTTATTGTTTTGTTGGCAACCATAATTACTTTTCAATTTGCCAATTAGAATTTCTACTTCACATTATTTTTTACAAACAAAGTTAGCCTAGCAAAATCTCGGAAAATTGTTGCCGCAAAAATTATTGTTAATTATTTCCTGTTTAGAAAACTTCAAGAGTTCGAAAGTATTCGCTATACATTACTTAGTAAACAATAGAATCGTTAAACAATGGTGTTTGGTAAGGCTTCTTAACTTCGTCCTTGGAGTTGTTGTCGAAGCTCCAAGTTATTTGTTACCACGTGACTCCGCGGAGGTCACGGAGGGACCCTCCCCTCTGACTAATTAAATGCATTCTCTGGTAAATTTTGTAACGTCATTAAATATATTTACTAGTAATAAGAACTACGTATTTATGTGTGTAGGAATATTTCCTTGTTAGTAAATAAGGAAAATTAGTCAATGGGTAATGTTATGGGCATTACGTTTGAAGTACGTGACGTAGGTAAATGTATGACGAGGGCATGATTATAGAGAATATATAAATATATTACGAACTTATTATTGGAAATAATTTCAGAGTAGTAAATGATTATTTTTACGATGTGGGGTTTTCTGTCATCAAATTCGTTTCGGGATATTTGTGGTTAACGAGTTTTGTAGAAAGGAAAACCAATGGTAAGATATAATGATATCTCTCCGTCTCGCGACCCTATTTCACTGCGTGACGCAATGTCAGGAAAAACAACAGAAGAAATTTTTGATACATTTCTTCTGTTATTTCCAGACAATGGAACAATTAAATCAAAACAACCAGTACTATTAATTTGATTATTACTTAATAATGTATTTACCTATTACATTAGAAATATTTTTTTATTAATCTAACCACTTCAACACGTACAAACAGACCAATTTCTTCCTTAACTAATCATGATTAATTACGCTATTCGGAGCCACATTTGATACCCAAACATTGATATCATCAAAAAGACATGAACAACATACCAACGTACCCCTTACCTCACGCCCGCGGTCGGGTAAAGTACTGCAGTACAACTGTATGCAAATAACTGTAGAACACAGGCAGGTGCGCGTGCGCCGCCCCCTCTTTCCCACGCGGCGGCGGCACACGTGGTCAGCAACATGGGAATACTCTTACTACGCGATAGTACGTTTTATAAACAGTATAGCTTCGAATTAAGGGGTTTTATGAACGCTTGACTACCCTCTTGTCATTTTTAGGGTAGATTGTGTGACCACAAATGTGAAGAGGGTGTAATGCATCTACGAGCATTTTTAGATCCGGTCACTCAGTTGATCTGTAACATATTTGCATACAATCATACTCAACACTTAACACTTTATTGCTTTCCACAATGTTTATGCTTAGGTGGTAAACATTTGCCTTCCACAATCGTGAACCTTGTCGGGCACACCAGAAAAAAGTAGTAGGTAGAGATGAGGACCTATCGTTTATCTTATAATCTAACTTATTCTAAAAACATGCAAAATTAACAACAAACATCATAGAGTTGAATCTTATTCCTTTCGTAGAGGTATCCAGCTCTGTTTAATTTTACAGATAACAAACTACTAACAGAATTTTCTTGTCATATAATAGCATACAGTAACTTAATATACAGCAACCCTTAATCGAACTGTAATTCAGTTAACACGTAACATGATAAACTGGTACACACGGCTACAGGTCAAACTATACATTTCCAGTATAAGATGACTTCTCATTGTACGGTATATGTATACAATGCGAGCTCAGCTAAAACTGGAAATGTATAGCTTAGTATGTAGCCATATGCAAATAACTGTACCTAGTGTAGTATGGCCGGGCAGGTGCGCCCGCGCCGCCCCCAGTTCCTACGCCGCGCAGTTAGCGTGCGGCATGCAAGCAGTTCGCACATGTGCACTTTATTGCTTTACTTGATATACTGACTTACTGAATTATTTCTTTTTAACTTTCACTCGGGAGTTTACGTTTGTTTTTTACGGCTTTAATGACGCAATTGGATTTTTATTAAGTCTGATAACAAAGCTGTCGAGTGATCTTTTTAATTGGTCTTTTTTTAATCTTAGGCTATTCGAGTCTTGAAGTTAACTTGAGTAGCAATTTGTCTACGATGGAGTAATAGACCTTTCGCCCACCTAGAATAATCTAGCGTAACTTCAATAAATGGCAGACTGACATTTAGGTACTTAGATTACTCTCTATGAAAAGCACTCGCCGTAAAATGAAATATCGCGAACGCGACGCTCATAAGCTGACGTGAGATTAGCTGGTAGTACAGAATATAGCTTTTATATATGTTTTAGAAAGAGGGCTTTTAAAAGCCGACGGTAAGAGGCTTACCTCTATATAGCGTATGACGTTTATCTATAGAATGAAGGTTTATTAAGCTAACTGTTAAACGTACGTTGCAACTGTCGTTCGCCTAAATTGAATTACTGTTAATATTAATACTAGGTTTTACCCGCGACTTCAAACTTACCCCGTATCAAATTTCATCAAAATCGGTTCAGTGATTTATTCGTGAAAGCGTAACAGACAGACACAGTTACTTTCGCATTTTTTATATTAAAAAAGTATCGGTAGTTTCCTAATATATTACTTAAGTTTCTGCGTAATTATGTTGAAAATCATGTATCATACAGGTATTGCCTCACTTTGCCATTAATAATATCCTCGGGATATTTCGCCATCACGCGAGCTCAATCACGAGTATATCGGAGCACTTCAGTTGAACAAGTTACTATCTGTAGTGATAATGGCAATACTATGAAAGGTGATAGCAATATATGCAATATTCACGTGCATTCAGGAATGTCATCGTGAAAGGCTTGAAAATCTATAGTTCTAAATATAAATAGTGCTTGCTCATGGTCTATTATGAAATCTGTTCGCAGCTTGGTATAATAATTTACAAGGAGTCATCCCCTTTAAGGAAATGTCGAAACGGCTGTTGGACACTTCCCGTGAGCAAAGGGTTGGTTTTCACCTTGGCCAGGGGCTAAGTATTGCTATACAACGTAGTAATGCCGCCAGTATCTTGAGTACATTAGCAGTCGACAATGATTCGGATGAATATTTGGACGCTATATTTCAGTTTGTGAATAATTTTAGTTAAGTTAGGATATCATTTTGTTATTGTTGTCAATTAATTAGTTATTAGTCGATAATTACGTATAATGTGGCCTTTTTATATTATTAAATAGATTTTAATTATTTGTAGCTTAGGATTGATAACTTAACTAACTCGACATGGGATCCCGCGTTCTTTAACTTAAGTTGGATTGTTCTGGCGAAATGTAGGGTGCACCTTTGCTTAACCCTTCTGAGATTACAGGCGTTATGTTATGTAATAGTAAACTATTTGAGGCCAAGAACGTTCTTAAATACTCCAGACCGTATTTCGGCCATGGCGGCCAATCTCAACTGAGATTAGCCATCGGCACGAATTATAGTGCACAAGTGAGTGCGCAGACACAGAAGCACTCACTTTTCCTTCACTCTCATAGTCCGATAGGATGATGATCCGACACGACCGGAGAGCGATAAAGCGCTGGACCTACGCCTTAACGTGCTTTCCGAGGCATGAAAAACGTTTTTAATAAGAATACCTACGTTATCCTATCACAACATTGAACAACTGTTAAATAAAAAATCGTACAACTTTTGTTTGCAAATTACGCCAAATATTTGCTTAACATGTGAATTAGCGGTAGCTGATAGACTACACTATAATTAGGGCCAAGGTAACTGTGTTATCATAATTAAACATCTCTTTCGTAGAAAGACGCTGTTATTTGGCAAAGAAATTAGGTAGGTAGCTAGTGAAATGTAGGTGTAGTACAGGTGCCTTTACCGAACCATTCGGGGAAAAGGCTTATCTTAAAGAGTAGCAGGAAGTCTTCGCCTCGAGTTAAGAGATTGTCAATTTTATTTAATAATTTGTTTTTAAAAGAGTTTGTAATTAAATTTATTTAGTATTTTTTTTTTTTGCATTTGAATTTTTACCTTCTATTGAAACTTACTTGTGACGACAAATCCATCGACGCCTTTACACAAGTGATGGTGTGAAGCCAAACGAATAGCTCTATCCAAGTCGATTGCATTTATAAAATTTTCTGTCTCGATATTTTATAATAATTAGTTACTATAGTATACTATATTTACTTACGTCATTACGTTAATATACTTCACCCATTGATACGACAGTAAAAAAAAAACCGGCCAAGTGCGAGTCGGACTCGCGCACCGAGGGTTCCGTACAAACCTGCAGGTATTCAGGGTTTATGCATAAGGTTTATGTTTGTTTTTTTTTTTATATTTGAGTTGACCGAATGAAAGGTAAATTGTGGTTTACGATTTATGACGTATTAAAAAAAAACTACTTACTAGATCTCGTTCAAACCAATTTTCGGTGGAAGTTTACATGGTACATCATATATTTTTTTAGTTTTATCATTCCCTTATTTTAGAAGTTACGGGGGGGGGGACACATTTTACCACTGTGGAAGTGTCGCTCGCGCAAACTATTCAGTTTAGAAAAAAATGATATGAGAAACCTCAATATCATTTTTGAAGACCTATCCATAGATACACACACATACATAGGTATGGGGTTGATAAAAAAAAAATGAGTTTCAGTTCTATGTATGGGGAACCCCAAATATTATTGCTTTTTTTCATTTTTTGTGTGTAAATCTTAATGCGGTTCACAAAGTACATCTACTTACCAAGTTTTAACAGCATAGCTCTTATAGTTTCGGAAAAAAGTGGCTGTGACATACACGGACAGATAGACAGACAGACATGACGAATCTTAAGGGTACCGTTTTTTCCATTTGGCAACAGAACCCTAATAAAACTGTTCTATTATTTGTCCTACGTATCTATCAATATCTCTGCCACAACCTCATCAATTTCTAAGGACCTAGTATAAGTATGGTTCACAACAAGACTTTAGTTTTTATATCTGATATTTCCACGATGATATGTTCATACTTACATTTAACTTACCAGATTTATAGATTGTTTTGTGTTTACTTAATCACTGCAGGAAACTGCGGTTTGTAATTCGTCATCACTGACATCAATATCGGGTTAGTTTACCCGAAAGTTAAACAAACATTGTGTGTCATTGAGCGAATCATTTACCAGTAAATGAAGCTTATTCATGTAGTATTACTTATTGGAAAAAACAATACTATTCAATTTAATACTAAAAGCATCCCGACATGAGAAAACAGTCATATCTGTACAAGAAAGTGTTAAACACTTACCATTTAACAAAACAAGTGAAAACTAGTTTAAATTGAATAAAGTAAGGCAAATTTACTCCATCTGTTATGCTTGTGATAAGCACATCAACTGAAATTTCATAATCTCTTAAAAGAAAACATCTTCTTATCTTGCTTATTATCTCATTGTCACGAAAACAAGATTCACCCTAATTTCTCGAAGCCCTGAGAATAATTTCCATAGCTAATTCTCTTCAAATGCCATTATCTTAGCCCTCTGCCTTATCACTAGCAAATATTAGAGCAACCATCTCTCTTAGTGATAGCCGATTGACCTAATTTAACTATCAGTAACAAGCATTAAACAATTTATTAATGATCGTGCTACATTCCAGGCTATCTCACGATTAGTTATTGCTGACCTGGTCTACAAACTTGGAATATATGAAAATCGTGAAAATGATGTATTTCAAAATAGTCTATCAATTCATGTGTTGCTATAACAACACCATCAGAAAAGAGTACAATGTTAACCTGCCTTTAGTCCGTAGCACCATTAAATATCATAAAACTCTTTTACTTTGATCTTCTTAATTAAAACATAATATTTAAAATACCGGACATCATTTACAAGAATTCCTTCGTAAAAAGGATCAAAGGACCATTTACTTTAAAAAGTCGGTCCTTAGCAACGGATCAGCTAAACGCGCGGATAAAAAGACCAGGTTTTATTTATCCGCGCGTTTGGTTGGTCCTTTTGCCAGAGCAATCAATTATTATGCACACATGTTGACATATCATTGTCATATACTACACGAGTTCGCCCCCCATGGCTGTAACGCGTAATACAGAGATATTACCTAATACACGCGGAATGTTATCAGTTGTGTCTAGTGGAGCCCAATTATTGGGCATTATTGTCTATCTATTGGATGTGGTGGGGATAATAACGATATGTATTGTTTAGATACCTATTAGGTAAAAGGTTTTTTTAGGTTCCACGATTATCGATACCGATTAGTGACCTAGATTATAAAAAAGTTCCGTTTCATTATATTCAGGATTGCTATTACAGTTTCGCCAGTTTTTTTTTATTTACAACATAATATAACATTACGCCTTGTTTCCCCAAAGGGCTGGACAGAGGTATACGTTTAGCACTCACTTCAACATTTCTCCAGGTATGATTAAGTCCCATGTAATAGAGGGCGAGCTTATTGCCATCAAACGGGCACAAATTCAGACACCGGGATGCTATTGAAGAATTCAGATAAAAACCCATTAACACTTTGCCCAACCCGGAATCGCACCCAGGACCTCGTGTTCAACAGTAGCACTTACCACCACTAGACCGACGCAAAGCGTTTTTATTTAACTCGTTTTTCCCCTTTGTAGAATTAAGCTTTAATAAATAAAAACTTCAAAGGCTCTACCAACCGACGGAGGGTCGTGTTGTTTGAGTTACTTTGCTTACTAATTGCAGACAAAACAGGTATTGTGTCATTAGCATACCGTAGTAGCTAAGCCGCCTGCGTGGGTGGAGTAGTGAAGGTCATGTCATGTCGGTAGCCCTGGTTACTGCCCAGACATGTGCCAGGTTCAAAGAGTTAAAAAGAGACCGTTTTAGTTGTCAATAATCCGTTTTTATAAGGGTTGAGACCTAAAAAATATGCTTGGAAGGATGAAAGGGTGCAAAACAACAACAACAACAACAAAACAACTCAACAACAACAACAACAACTCAACTCAACTCTGAAAATGTTACGTTTTTGGAAAGCGATTAGGAATCGGGTATATTGTGCTGAATCGCTTGTAACTTACTGTTGGTGGAAATCATTTTCTAGGTGTAACAGAATAAATGCAAATGTTCAGCAGTGGACGTCTTTCAGCTGAAATGATGATGATGATAAATATAGTTATGGTTCGTTTTGAAAATATATACTCGTATATGTACCTAAAACATAGAATATTATTGAGGAGTTCATTATCCGCATCTCAACTGAACATTAATTGAAACTGAGCCGCTCGAGCGCACTAATCGTTATCCGACCGCTGTCTCGGTCTTATACCTACTAATTGGCAAAAGCCGATAGATATACAACCAGAAAACAAACAAAATATAATGATGGCCGCGTCTCTGTTACACTGGTTGATCGTTGTTAAATTACCTGTAGATCGATATTTGAGTCTGTCAGCAACGTTAATAGCGAGGCTGATCGTTAAGCTTAGGGTGCGCCAGACTCACTCAAGTAGGTATTGTCATTAGTTAAAGTGCTTAACTGGACATCTAGACCTCGTTGATAGATAGAATACCTTTTTTTATGTCGGGGAGGAAAACCGCTGGGATGTCCTCCGCCCTAGGGTGGGCAGAGGGGTCTGCCAGACTCTTACTGACTTAAACCACCCCGATTATCCTTCCCACAATTACGTCGGGGATCACGGGATCTAAAGCGAGTTCCAAGATACCGGCTGGTGCCGGCCCTCCTCTGCGGGCCACCTCGAATATATATAATAATAATATCTAGTCTAACGTAATTGTGATAAGGATTACCAATAATATAGATCTAAAGCGATTTATAGGTTAAAAACATAACTTGCAGAAGTTAAACAGCAATTCTTCTTATCCTTCATGTAAACAATTGCGCTGCAATAGTGGCCTAGTGGTAAGGGTCGTAAGTTCGAACGCATAACGGCGTATCACTTTGTATAAATATCACCACTGCTTTCAAAACTGTGAAGTAAAACATTTTGAGCCAAATATTCGAAGACATATACCGACCCGTTACGGACCCTGCGTGGTGGTTTATGGCACACTGCCACTCACAGAACGGATGCTAGGCTGATTATTATGATTTTGAAACTACGGCGGCGATGCTTCTCCCGCAAGTTTTCTAAGTAAGAATTGCTTGCGGAAGTCAACTTCTGCAAGTTCATTTGCTAATATAAGCTTCACTTAAGATACAACTGAAGTGTAGAATCGAACTATGAAATATTCGTATGGCTAGTATGATCATTAAATAATACTTTAGTGATATATTCAGTCACAAGGACATCATTTGGAGTAGTAACTAATACGCGATAAGTTTATGATAAGTTGATAAATTATTATAATGCCGGCGTTGTGTCATGTCGCCGCTTTTGGGCGGTAATGGCGGATACATTTGGTCTGATTATGTACTTAGCGTTAATTTTTGATGTATTGATTTTGTGTGCCATAAAACTTATGAGTTATAGCAGTCACGTGTGTCAAGGATAAGGAACTGTGAATTAATAGATGCGTAAATAAATTAAGGTTACTCTCATAAATATTCACGTGTTAAAACCAATAGCAATAGTTTATGTAGTATCAATACGCGAAAACGAAGTTGTTGAATTAGGACATACTATGTCAACATTACATATCCGCCCCCATTTGAATAGATGGACCCCACAATTATGTCAGTGAATACTCAACTAACCCATATCTTTGTTTGCAGGCCTTCAAACTGTTCAAGCGGAACAAGAGCCGCAAAAACACACGGAACCGAATCTCGCCGGAGCTGTCCCGCTCGCCGTCCTACAGCGGGACCGTCGACGCACGCGCAGACATCGACATACAACGCTTTTGCGCCTGTCGCGCCTCGCTCCCGCCCCTCCACATCTCCAGCAACGAATCTTACGAAAATAACTCTTACTACAGTAGTTACAACAGCTACAATAGCTCGAGGATTGACAGCTTAGAGTCTTATGGTACCAACGAATCGAACAGTGGCAGCAATCGTTCCGACTCTGCCTACGACTCAGCCAGGTCCAGTCCTGAACACGCCAGGGTCTGCTACGCTACCGTCACGTACTTCAACGTGAATGACAGCGAGGACAGCAGCAGCATCCGCACGGAGTACACACTCCTCGATGACGCCGAGGCCGACCGAATGGCCGACCTGGATGATATGGAGGGACACATGGACGAAGACGAACGAACGCAGAACATGATCAACGAGAGCATCGAACTAGTTAGCACCTTATGAACTGAATGCGAAGGACATTGTTGTATATTGTAATGTTATTTTAGCTAGGATAGTTTAGGGAAGCGTTTTATTCCGAGTTTGGAAGCGTGAGTGATATTCGGTGCGTGGTCGACGAGTGACGAAATTATTTAGTTATGTTAGCAGGACTATGAATTAATCATATAATCGTAACTAGAGACTTTTCCACGTGTTTACTATGTATTTATAGTCTATAATAATTTGGCAACTGTAAGCTATCTGGTAGAACTTAAGGTTTCAAGTAGATTTTGTGAATTCGTATAAATTTTTTCACTTGGTACAAAACACAATCAGAGACAAGAGTAACTCAGAATAAAATCTCCAAGTTATTGACATAATTGACCAATCAGCGTTCACTAAAAGTCCGTATTATTGACCAATCAGTGAAGCTACAGCACTTTGCTTCGTGACAATTTTATTGAAATATTTCCTTCAGTCGATATTGCTCCCTGAATCGTTTTCGCGACGAGATATGGGGATGCGAAAAATATTTCATCTCATTAAGTTTTGAAGTCTTAGATTTCATTATATATTCGTGAAATTAAATATATTCTTGTATTTGATTTTGAAGCAGTGATGTGAAATGTAATCTTTATTTTCTTATTATGTGTAGAAAGAGTACCTACTTTATGAAGAAGAATTCCAATTACTTTAGTAATTACTTTACGTTTTGTTGTCAAGGCCTTAGGTTGAGTATCATAATACAGTTTATTACTCAAGTTTCCTGAACTAATACCTAGCTTATCATCCAAGCGAGTCTTCTGGCAATATGCGCTGATCCTCGAATTAACTTAAGACAGAATAAAACTTTGATTGAAGTCGCTAAAGTTATAATCTTGTTCCAAGTTTCAAACATTTAGTCGTATCATGTTTTCAATTAATTTTGGCTTTATATGTTATGAGAAGTTTGTAATATTAATATGCTGTAACCAAATGGGGGGTGGAGAGAAACCACAAGATCGCAGAAATTCATTTTGATCGATTTTACTTTGGAAATTTAATGTATATTAATTTAAACGGTATATTTATGAAATACTCTATTAACTGTCAAACTGCTGGTTTTGTAAATAAATAGTTCAGATATAATGAAATATTTACCCAAGTTGAATGTTTCTGAAACTTTAATTTGTTTAAACTGTCAATATTTGTCGTGATGTTGAACAAACTATTGATTATGTTGACTTTTGCCCTGTTTTAGTCTTCATGTAAAGCTGCAATTAATTGAAATTGTCGTCTGTTTTATTAATTTTGAAGTCTCTGGAGACTTTTAGCGTTCATAATCTATATTCTAAATAGAGAGTTTCATTAGGTCCGTTTAGTATTCAGAGAACCTTTTTAAGCCTGTTACTGACCTTCTGCGGACATATTATAAGCTTGTCCCAAGAGTCACCCCGATAGAAAAGCCGATTGGTCGCTACAAAATGGAAGTCGGTCAATCGGCTTACAGAAATTATTATTAAAATCAGTTCTGCTGAACAAAGTAATGGAATATAATTTAGGACGATAAACGTTTTATAGTCTTATCTCCATTGTCTTCTAACATTTTGCGATTGTCTATGGTACAATTTTAACCCCTCGCTGGTCGAGTGATGTTAATTGATTTCGAAATATTATCAAGGTTACGCTTTAATAATGCAAATATCGCGAAAATATTGTCACTGAAATCCTAAAAGTATCCTCAACTAAATGTCTCCTTCAATGTGTTTACCAAAGTATATATATGTGATACTATAAGATTATGTAAGTTTAAGATATTAAAATTATTTAGTAATACGTCAGTTGATCTCAATGGTGTACATTTAAACGTGAGTAGATTGCGTCAAAGTCTGCTGTGCTATGCAGAGTAGGTAACAATATCAGAAGCAACATGTATTTACGAAATGCTGAGACGGACAGAGTACCTAAATGTTAAAGATACCTACATTTTCGTAATTATAATAAATAAAATTAAAAAATTTAACTATGTAGTTTTTTTTCTGATCCCCTAATTAATTTTTTTAAAGGGTTTTAGGTTTAAAAAATAGATCGGTAATGAACATTCTTCTGTTAATTAAATTATAATTTTTTTACACTTAGAACCTCACATAGGGCACCAGTATTTTTAAGGCAGGATGCCTATTAACCATTTAAAAGCAATCCTATAAAAATTGCCTATTAACTATTGCCAATACCCAGTTAAAAGCAATCTTTTAACTGGGTATTGGACCTATTAACTGGGCAAAAGCTACTTACAACTGTCCCATCGAGTCCACCACCTAACAAGGTAGTATCCAAAACCGATTCTTTTTCTTAGCGTGTCGTCGGCAATTCTCAATAAGTTAGCCCAGAGTGTGGCTATGAATTTGTAAACCCAGGAATAGATACCTACCTGTAGTCCCGCGAATCATATCATTGACCTCGCGTGATGTCGTTGCCACTGACCTGTCCTAAATACCGGATGGGACTGACATCCTGGTATGTCCTACATTTCACCAGTCAGCCTTGTAACCTACTTTTAGTACGGGGATCATAGCTTTGTCCTATCTAGGTCGAATTTAATTCAATAAGCATTGGAAATTTTGCCGAGTGGGATCAGTTCACAATTCAGTAATTGAATTGATTTTGTGCCATAAAGCTGATATCAGACGCTAGACTCGAGTAAATGTTTGTTTGTGTTCCATTCAAAGTTTACACGGCACCGGCTAAATAACAAAGAAATGGAGGTTCGTTCGCTAACTTCATTTAATTTTAGTTGGGATTTTTATTGCTTTTTGTGGTGCACTAAAATTTTGTATTTTGGGGGCAAACTACTTAATTTCGGAGACATCAAACTATTGGGAAAATGAAACAATAAGACACTGTTACACGTCAATATTTTGTTAGGAAAAAATTTAAATACTAGATGGCGCCGTAGTTATTGTAATATAGGTTAATGTATGGCTAGTAATCCTAGTAATTAGAGAGATATGGCACATTCAAATTGCAAAATGCTGCACATCTCCAGTAGATAGGTATACAGCGTTTAAGCTTAAATGCGTTTAGGGTTAAAATGTGTTTAGGGACTTGCAGTGCAAGCGAGCCTTTGTAGTGTCTCAAAAAGCAAAAGCACAGGTCACCATCAACCCGTTTTATGTCCATCACACTTTGCAAAACTATTCAAAACACCCATTGAATATACCTTTATAGAATCTAGTTGAGTAACAACTACTAACACCAATTACGTTATTGTCAAGTCCCGCCACAATGGCGCGGCCGGTAGGGGGCGCCACGGGGCACAATAGGCCCAACAAACAGGTTCCCGAGAACTAATGGATGGATTGGGTTTCACTCAGCGGAAGAGGAAATAATGTCACATTAGTGTTTGGTAAATAATTAAGAATGTAGGTAAATAAATTGTGTTAGTGAGAAAGAAAAGTATGACTTGTTTTCCGGTAACTATTCTACGCTATAGGGGGGTACAGAGTGGCAGGGATATCGACGTGCAACCTGGTACCTACCATCGAT
Source organism: Aporophyla nigra (assembly GCA_947507805.1). Classification (NCBI taxonomy): domain Eukaryota; kingdom Metazoa; phylum Arthropoda; class Insecta; order Lepidoptera; family Noctuidae; genus Aporophyla; species Aporophyla nigra. The sequence continues at coordinate 26,961,589 of OX382293.1, read as the reverse complement.
TCAGTACAAGATTCTGAACCCCGCTGCTAAGAAGTTTTGCGTGGTAATTAAAAAAAAAAAATGTTCATTTTTACCGCGTAGGTATTGGACCTTTTTATAAAATAGCAAATTTTTTATTTTGGTCACCGACGAAAAATCTATAAGCTAAGGGGTCTAGAATGGAGATGGGCAAATACCCGGGCATTTTTGGCAAATTGGGAAAATTCCTAATAAGTTCCTATAAATTTCTGTCCTTGGGCATTTATCGGGGCATATAATTTTTGTTTCAAAATTAATTTACGAAATTGATATTAGCTTTGAAAGGTGACTTAATTTGTTGAGTTTCTTCTTCTTCTTATTCTTCATCGTAACACTCTTGTCAGAGCGGTCGTGGTCCTCATGAAATTTGTTGACTAGGGGCTGATGTGATTCGCCTCACGATTTCTCGCCATCCAATCCGATTTTTGGAATTGTGGGTGCATGTATAATTATAATGGATCGCCCACTGCGGATTTTATTTGGTGAGTCCATCTCATGGGTGACTGTCCACGTGGTCTAGTGCCCTCCACTCTACCCTGCACGACAAGGCGTTCTAAAGAGTCACCGTCACGCCTAAGAGACGTGTCCGAAGTATTTTAGTATGCGCGTTTGGACCAGATCAGATAGACGCTTTTTGATATTGAGCTCTTGGCGTATCGAGGTGTTGGTACGAAACTCGTTCCACGATACCCTAAGCATTTTTCTCCAGCACCACATTTCCAGCGCGTCTATCTTTTGCTTCTCAATGTCACGAACCGTTCACGTCTCAGCCGAGTATAGGAAAATAGGGAAAACCGGTGTTTTAAACAAGCCGGACTTTGGTGGGTTTTGTTAGTTGTCTGTTCCTCCAGTCCTTCAGAGTGTCCATTGATGATTTGGTTATTGCTATACGTCGTACAATTTCGTCAATGCACTTCTTCGTTCGAGATTAACGCTCCAAGATAAATATAGGACTGGACCACGTCGCAGTTCGCAATTTTAGCGACTTCGGGCGAGTTTTTGTTTCCCGCGGTCCACGATCATCACTTTTGTTTTTTTGCGGTTAATCTTTAGTCCGAATGCGATGCTCACGCTCTCCATTCTACGAAGTAGTTTTTCTAGATGACTTGCGGCAGCGTGGTGTCATCAGCGTAACGCAGATTTGCAATTCTGTAGCCACCGATTGAGACACCGTCTGTCCAGTCCTCCAGAGTAATGCGCATGATGAGTTCGGTGTAAACATTGAAAAGGAGCGGTGATATTATGCAACTTTGACGTACACCTGCACTAGGATGGAAATTGTTTGACAAGACTCTATCGGTTCAAACTGAATCTGTACCTGTTTCGTATAGCATTCTTAACAGGTGCACTAGGTGTTTCGACGTGCCCATTTCCAGTAAGGTTTTCCACAACATTGGCCATTTTACTGAATCGAACGCCTAAGAGAAATCCACAAAGCAGATATAGGTCGGCTTGTTGAATTCTCGGGCTTTCTCAACAACCTGACGAACAATTAATGTTTGTTCGCGGGTGCCTTTCTCTTTCACGAATCTAGCTTGTTCCAGCGCAATCTTTTTGGATAAGTAAGCCTTTAGACGTTCGTTAAGAAATGAAGCAGTATTTTGCTAGCGTGTGAGATGAGTGCAATAAGGCGGTAATTGCTACATATCTTAGTGGAGCCATTTTTATGCAACGGTGTAAAGACTGTATGGGTCCAATCAGTAGGCCAAATTCCAGTCCTCCATACCTCGTTACATATTTATTTATTTATAATAAAGAAGAAAGAAGATATCAACTCCCTGCTCTCCTAAGGCTTTTATAGTCTCAATGGGAACTGCATCTCTGTCTGTAGCTTTGCCGTTCTTTAGGTGCTTAATTGCTGCTCTAACTTCCGACTTCAGTATGTTTGGTTCTAGTTCATTGGGCACGGTTGTAGGGTAATTTTGTGATTGGGGATCGTGGAATAAAGACTGACAGTAATTCTTCCAAATCTCAGAAATTTGGTCAAGTTCAGTCACGATGACACCATTGTTGTCTTCAATTGCCCAAGCTTTAGATGTCAGTGATTTGGTTAGGGAACGGATCTTCTGGTAGAGGTCTCGCGATTCACAGCGGCCCGAGTGTACTTCTATTTTCTGACATATTCTCTGATAGTAGGCGTTTTGGTTTTTATGGCATACAGTCTGAATTTGGGCAGACATACCATTTATAGCCCGGATGTCTGCTCCTTTAGCCTTCATATCCCGTCTTTTCTCAACCAAAGCAAGAGTATCATCAGTCATCCAGAGATCCATTAATTTTCACATGGAAAAGTAAATTTATGTTATTATTTTTATAAAAATGTGATCAATCATTAAAATTTCTTCTTTTATTTCTTTATTAAGTACTATTTTGCATGAAAAACTAAATTAAATCACTTCTATACACACACACGCACACACACACACTTTTATATACATATTTTTTTGCCCTGCTATTGGGCATTTATTGCGCAGTTATAAATTTATGCCTAAAATGCCGGGTTTTTTCCTTATTTTCCTGCCGGGCAGAAACACATTGCCCATCTCTAGTCTAGAATCATGTGCTGAATTCGTGGTTACAGTTTGCCCGTCGAGGTCCCTGCTACCCTGTATATGATCAGGCTAAACCAACGCTCAGCAAGTCTACGCAACACGCAATAAGAGCACAGGACAGCGCCAAGACAAGCTAGTGCAAAGCGAAGAGCCCTACTAACATAGTTGTGAGCCTTACTTGTGTTAATAACAAGTTTGTTCATTCTTTACTTATATAAAGTAGATTAAAAGGTAAACTGATTCTTCTGCTGAATTTAGAGACTCTATTAATCAATCTATTTCATAATAACGGGTTATGCTATTTGCCAATCTAGCATGTAATCAAAGTTTATTCATATTATATTTAACCTTTTATATACCTTTTCTAATCTAGCAAATAACCCTTCCTTGGTAGTCGGGCAAAAAAGATGGTAATTTCAATAAACCAATTTTGTGCAATACGTTAACGCTATGTATGTATACGTTAAGTTAGAGAATCTCTAAATTCAGCAGGATGAAAGATTTACCTTTAACTCTTCTTATTTTTCATTACAAGAACTAAAAAGCCACACACAGTAAGAGGAGCACGTATCTCCAGCGACTTCTTTCATTTCCCGCAAAATTTAATTACACGTTGCGGCTTTTCATTGCTATTTAATTTGGAACTTTTGTACTGTGGTCTTAAACTCCAGGGTATGACGTCATACGAAGTTAGGACCACTTGTACAGCTGACGACGGATTTAGATCCACCTACTTATATGTGGTTAAAATAATGAAAGTAAGTAAGTATTGAAGTATTGACCGTAAGTGTTGAGTAGTGAGTACTGACCTGTTAGTCTAGTGGTTAGTGACCCTGACTGCTAAGACTTACCATTCTATTTAAAGAATATCTGTGACATTGTACTATTTGCTGATGATACCTCACTTATCTTTAAAGTAGACAGGAACAGAAAAGATTTTGATGACGTGAATAGTGCGCTCTCAATGGTTACGGATTGGTTTACCACAAATAACCTAGTTCTTAATGCTAAGAAAACGAAATGTATAAAGTTCGCCTTACCGAATGTTAGGAATCTGGGACCCAATGTCGTTTTAGATAATGAGGTGCTTGAAACTGTACACTCGGCAGTTTTTCTGGGCATAACAGTAGACGCCAAACTTCAGTGGGGATCACATATATCAAGCCTAGCGGGAAGGCTCAGTTCGGCCGCCTACGCCGTAAGGAAAGTTAGACAGTACACGGACGTTGATACAGCTCGATTAGTCTATTTTAGTTATTTTCATAGCATAATGTCCTACGGCATTCTACTGTGGGGCAAAGCCGCGGACATTCAGAATATTTTTGTTCTTCAAAAACGAGCTGTTCGAGCGATTTACCAACTAGGTGCTAGAGTTTCTCTGAGAGATTTGTTTAAAGATATTGGTATTCTTACGGTGGCATCACAATTCATCTTCGCCAACATCTTATATATTAGGCAAAATATACACTTGTACACTAAAAATAGTGATATTCATAATATTAACACTAGAAGTAGGGATAAACTACGTGCTCCCTTTCACCGGCTTCATAAGGTTCATAATTCTTTTGTTGGTCTTGGTATTACCTTTTATAACAAGCTTCCCTCTGCTTTGCTAGATTTGCAGTTTAATGAGTTTAAAGCTAAAGTAAAATCCAACCTTTGTTCAAAGGCATACTATTCTATCAACGACTACTTAAACGATAAGAATAGTTGGTCGCTGTGATCAACTCAAGACAATGTTTATGTTCTTTCAATCCAGAGTTAGTCTTCCTACCGACGGTTTATATGGGTAGTTCATATATATATATATTTTTTTGTTTTTATTTAACTGCTTTTGTTAGTTTATTTTTATTTTCTTTTCATTTCATTTATTGTGTATAAGTATCATTTGCATCGTATATGTAAGCGGGCACGCCCTTTATGCCTAGAGGCTTTATTAAGGTTTTAAGTTCTGTTTACGATTTTGTTTTATTATTATTTCAGCTTGAGTTTAGTTTTCAATGTTTTGTTGGTATATTGGCGTGTGCTAGCTGACATATGGCGAATAATGTATGTTTTGTTTTATAATATTAATAACTTACACAATACTGTATAGAATCAAGTTCTTCTAACTTAACAGACAGCTGTGCTGCTGGGGAGTTTGTTCCGCCACTTCTTCTTCCCAGCGAAAGCACTAGGAAGTGTCGAAGGGCGGGCGTTTTGGGGGGACTGTCTCATGTAACTTTGACGTTCAAAAAGTGCTGACTCTCAGCCTAGTTTGAATAAATGACTTTTGATTTTGATTTTGATTTTGACTGAGGTCGTGGGTTCGATTCCCACCCAAGACAAATGATGTGTGATGAGCACAATCATTTGTTCTGTGTCTGGGTGTAATTTATCTATAATATGTATGTATTTAGAAATAAATAAGTATATTTATCAGTTGTCTGGTTACCATAGTACAGGCTTTGCCTAGTTTGGGATCAGATAACGGTGTGTTGGTTGTTCTAACATGTTATATATTATATTTTATATTATTGTGCCCGTGTAGTGCCGGTCGTAAAGAATAGCATTTGTTCCCGTGTGGGTGTCCTAAAAGGCGACTAAAGAACTTAATCACAAAATGAATCGGGAGCAGCGTTCTCTATACATTCTACCACCATACTGCGATCGCCAACCCGACTGCTAAGCGTGGTGATTATGGGAAATCTCCCCTGTTGGGGGAGGCCTATGTCCACAAGTGGACGTCTTTCGGCTGAAATGATGAATGATGAATTATAATGATGGGACAGATGGAAGTCTGTCTATGTTCCTGCATAAAATTGATACTTGGGGATGTTTTTTTGTGTGTTTTTATTTGGTTCTTTGGATAGTTTAAAGTCACAATTGAACCCGGTAGGCTGCGCTGCGATTGAGTTGTAGGATGCAGGACTAGCTAAGCTAGTATGTCATCGTTTTCAAAGTAAATAAAGCAGTCGTGACTCTACTATCTCAGACTTTGCTAGCCCACCTAATGCCTTACTTATCAAGAGAAGAAACGTGTGATGCTTATATTACTGTCGTATGATACCATGGTAATTATCAGGTGTGACGAGCCACTTTATTGAAGGTAATTCAGGTCAAAACCAGCTTTAGTAAAGTTTATTATACTTTCAACTTGAAAGTGCCTCAGCGTAAAGTTTGCGTTGAGGTCTGCATACTTAGTTAGTTTTCGTTTGTTTAAGATAATGTGAAGTTTCTGGCCAATCGACTATCGTTTAACTTGCACAGCCCCTATGGAAACTTGATAAGGCTGTGTATTCATCTGCTTGGCTACAATGCCTTATTATTCGCCACACAATGCGGTCACTGGACGAACTGTGAAGCTAATTAAGAGATCATTATTATTTGAGGCGAAACAATCAATTGTGTCTGGACGGTCATAACTTGAGAATAATTCATCATCATCATCATCTGCCTACCTTTTCTCAACTATGTTGGGGTCGACTTCCAGTCTAACCAGATGCAGCTGAATACCAGTATTTTACGTGGAGCAACTGTATATCTGACCTCCACAACGCAGTGACTGGGTAATACGAAACCCCTGGTAAGATTGGTTGTCAGACTTTCGGGCTTCTGACCACACGTAACGAATGGCAAAGATCCTCAAATGCCAGCCGGGATCAACGGCTTAACGTGCTTTTCGAGGCACGGAGAGGTCTTGGTATGTAAAGATGGTCACCCATCCACGAATCAACGGCGGCAAGCGTAGCTTAACCTGATCGATCGATCCGTGCGACTGTTATTGCTTAGCCACAAGACCCTCTTTGACAATAATTAGATAGACTAAAATAATTGGAGTACACTTCATTTTGTTTTCATGTCGATTGTACTTGTACGTTTAGAGTATTTAATATCAGCTTTAGTATAAATAATAACAATAAAATAAAATAATCTTTTACTGGCAGGCAGCCTAGGCTCATAGCGTAATAGTATTACAAGTAACTTAAAATTTATGTTGGCAGTAACTTTGGTACCTACACAAATACACGATTAAAATACAATGGTTTCAAATTACAGTGTTAATCGATATGGGAGAACAATGATCGTTCATTGTATACCTATTAATTGTCTTCTTTGCTATGCTCGCAATTAGCTTCTTCTGGTCCAGTTGTTGATTGTAGTATAAAAAGAACTTTGCTTGTAATCCTGCAATTATGATTTTTTTAACAGTTTCGCTCATCGTTCAAAATCGAACCAGTTTTCGGCTTATCTTCCAAACAGGAAATATTACTAATTTATTTTTAACAATCACTGCACATCGTTATGCGGTTTTGTTCCAAAAACTTAAAGCTTTTCATGTTCCATAATAATGACAAAAACCATTCAATGTTGTTGTATGTGTCAAAAATATAATCTACATTTGCGCTGTTTTGTATAGAGAACAGACAGTATTGTAACTTGAAGTGAAAGAAAACCTGTAATACTTGTTTTGTGGTGGAGCTTGCACAGGAGGGATGGCTGGGAGAATATCGGAGGACATCGATGGGGTCCACACTGGTCAGTTCGTTATTAATTTGTGGGACCGGGATTCCGAATTGGTCTTCTTTTTGAATGAGTACAAAGGGCTTAGTGTAAGCGTAGCATACGTATTATTACGTATATCGAAATTAAATGAAATGTTTATCTAAGTAAGTAGATCTTTTAAGACACCTTTCCAAGTCAAGAGAAACTTAACTAAACATAATTTTAAAAAGATATCTTCAACTGGAAACCATTCTAGTTTTTAGGGTTCCGTATCCGAAGGGTAACCAATAGGACCCTATTACTAAGCCTGCGCTGTCCGTCAGTCCATCCGTTTGTACGTTAGCGGGCTGTATATCATGATTTGTAATAGGTAGACATTTTCTGAATATTTCTGGTGCTGCAACAATAAATTACAAAAAACAAAACAACAAATTATAAAAATAAAAACAGAGTAAAACCGGCCCAGTGCGAGTCGTACTCGCGCACGAAGGGTTCTGTACCATTATCGACAAAAAAATCACGTTTGTTGTATGGGAGCCCCCATAAATATTTATGGTATTCTGTTTTTTAATATTTGTTGTTATAGCGGCAATAGAAATACATCATCTGTGAATATTTCAACTATCACGATTCATGAGATACAGTCTGGTGACAGACGGACGGTTTGACAGCGGAGTCTTAGTAATAAGGTCACGTTTTACCCTTTGGGTACGGAACCCTAAAAATGAAAGGGATCTCCATACAAGAAATGTGTTTTATTTCGGCGTTTTTTCTTGGTGGTACGGACCCTTCGTGTGCGAATCTGACTAAGACATGGTCGGATTTTACACATTTTTTAAATTTCAAAATATATACCTAGTTACGTACTTTAAATATAACAGGGATATTCATTCAAAAGCGTCTATTTTTTTTTTTTCAGAAGGGTCGATTAGGCAGTTATTAAAAAAAGACAACTTATTTTCTGATTAACGTGAGCTGAATGCTGAACGACCAAGAACTATTAAAAATAATACCTAAATTATAACTGCATGTTACGTTGTTACAGTTATGAATTTTGGCAAGCAAACAGCCTGCGGCAACAAGCCTACTACATATTTTACGAGGCGGCCTTGTTCACTAATACCTCGAGATTTCATTAAAAAATTTGGTAAATTTACGTAAAACAAAATATTTAATTTCCTGCCTTGGATTACACGTAATTTCATAATATGAAGGAAATATTGGGTAGTTGGTATATCTGTAAAACAATTAGCTTTGTAAAAGTATGGAAACAAAATAAATCTTTTTGAATTTCATGATACATACATACATAAACTCAAGTCTTTTTCCCATGGGGGTAGGCAGAAACTACAGAACGCCACCTGCTACGATCCTTAAATATTCTTTTTGCTTCGTTTAAGTTCATCCATCTGATCATACACGCACGTTCGTAACCAGTACTACGCACCTGACCATTCTGAAGAACATCACCAATAAAGTCACTATATGTGCTCTTAGCTGGAAGAGGCCTATGTGTCACAAGACACGCTGATCACTAAACCGGGAAATATGATGTGTTAGTTTATAAGTTAGTAGTGATTTACATTAAATGTTTAATTAAGTTTAATTTCAGCAATAAAGCCTTAATAATAATAATAGAACGGATGGCCGATGGGGTCGGAAGGTTCTGGAGTGGCGACCGCGTACTGGAAGACGGAGCGTTGGAAGGCCTCCCACAAGATGGACCGATGACCTGGTGAAGGCCGCAGGAATACGTTGGATGCGAGAAGCACAGAATAGGTCGAAGTGGCGGTGCTTGGGGGAGGCCTATGTCCAGCAGTGGACGTCTTTCGGCTGAAATGATGATGATGAATAATAATATGTTCTCTTAGGGCGTCCCTTTCGGTGTATCCAGTCACATCTGCCTTATACGAGCTAATACCTTTCGTTAGCTGCCCTTCATTCATCCTCTGAACATGCCCAAACCATCTAAGTATACTCATTTCAATTTTAGGCACTTTAGCTTCTTTTAAACCGCACCGTGGTGTTATCACATCATTCCGTAGCAAACAAAACAGCATCCACAGAATTTCATGATGATGACGTGAAATCGAATAAAGTTTGGTTTTTGTCTCCACAGTACTGAACACGTTGAACAGACACTTCGATTCATCTCAACTGTCTTATGTACTTGGAGTTTCGAGCGTCCTCCAGTATTACCTTCAAAGGAATCCCGAACACAAAGGAAATACAACATTTCTGATGAACTTAAAAGAGCTTTCAGGCGTTAACTAGAAACGGAATATTAGAAATTAATTTTCCAAACTCATTTTGGTAGTTGCCTACCTAATTATATCGTAGTTCTGTGTGAAAATAATTTCACAGAATATTAAATTTGATGGACGATTAATTATAGTTTAAATTGAAAATTTTAAAATTCTTACTGAACATTTAATTAAGTACATCAGAATTACTTGCTTTTCATATGGTTTTTCTGTTCACAATTCACCAATGAGGACCTAATTTGACTTTAATGAAGATGTTCTTCAAATAGGTAACATCAGTGGAATAGTACTTACAACCAGCGCAGCGTGCGTGCATGGCAAAGTGTTTATAAACGTGGACAAAGCGAAAGAAGTATAAAGGTCAGCACTTTTATACGCCTTTTGTTTTGTCCAATTGTAGTGATTTTAAATCTACATCCTACTACGATGTATGGATGTGTGGATGTTTGTTCCTCTTTAACGCAAAAACTACTGAACGGATTTGGATGAAATTTGGAACACAGTTAGTTTATAACCTGGATTAACACATAGGGTACTTTTTATCCCGATAGTATGTTCCCGCGGGATATTTTGTGACCTCCACGCGGGCGAAGCCGCTGGCAAAAGCAGTCTACACTAATTATAAAGAGGTAGAGTTTGTAAGCTTGTGAGTTTGTGTGTAGGAAGTTATCTCTGGAACTACTAGTCGGATTTTTTTTTTTATGGCTATATATATAGGATAGACGCTATTTAAGGTCGCGAGATTTGTTCGAAAGAGATACTGTGGCCTTGGCATTTAGGCAACTGAAGGAACGCGGGTGGGTTTTAGTCAGTAAAAGTCTGACACGCCCTCCCGCTTCGCCCAGAGCGGGAGACGTCACTTGATGATTTCCCATCCACAATAAAATGCTAGTTAACATCACGATACAAGGCTCCAGAACCGAGCTAAGTAATAAACGGTTCGAGAGAACTCAGTGTTGACGAAGTAACAGCGCGGGCGGGCGATGGGATACGATACGACGGGACGGACGGGTCGGACACCAAAATTTCACGCGAACGAAGTCGCGAGCTGAAGCTAGTAATGTCTAAAGACGATAATCTACTGCTACGTGGGATTTGAAAGGAGAAGTTTGTTACGTTATCTACGCGGCTTATTTGTTTGCGTAACGTGGCCATGGTTCGCAGTTTCTACCTACATTTAAAGCAAAGCCACTCAAGCTCGTGGTTTCAAGCTACTCGTGCGTAGCTAAGCCGTAGGTGGGACGGAGCGGTGCCTTACTTAGTTGTACAGTAGTTAGCTACAGTGCATCAAACAGTTCAAGAAGGGTGCGCTAACAAATATGCTATCACAGAATTATAATAAATAGAATTAGCACTACAATTCCCTACTACGTAGTTGTTGTTGCGAGACCAGTGGTGGCCCAGGGGTACTGGCCCCGACTTACGAGTCGTAGGTCGTGAGTTCGAACCAGGGATGTAACGGAGGTGATTTTATCGGAACCGAAGTCGGATCCGGAGGTTTCAAATTTGGTTTGTCGGAGTCGGAACCGGAACCGAAGTCGGAGTCGGAGTCGGAGTCGAAGGCGGAGGTGGAGGTCCAATACCAAAATCCAATACCTTCTACGAAACTGAAGGGGAGATCTTGTAAAGCAATCATTTCCGAAATCAATCTGTCCATTTCTATCGATTTAGGATTAGAAATACACCATTTTTGATTCTTCATCAAAGTGTCTTTCAGCGTGATTTGTTTTTTGGCCACTTGAAACGGTGTTGAAGTCGAAGACTGTACTGTAGTCTTCTTTTCAGTTTCCAATTTATTGAATTCTTCGTATTCATTAGCATGCAAAGACTTTAGATGACCTTTTAAAGAAGTTGTCGTACCTCCTTTTCGTGAATATACCTTCAGACGTATCTTACATCTTGCCATGTACGCGCAAACTTCCTCAAAGTAACTACTTTGAGGAAGTTTGCGCGTACCAAATTACACTTTTTTTTGGGTTTAATTATTCTTTTCAACTAGATACTCTATTTGTCACAAATCGACTGTAAACTTCACTATAAACACGGTTAAGTTTATTTTATTTGAAGCGCAACGCAAACTCGCTAAACCTAAACAAAACAAATAACCGAGTAATCGACAGAAAGAAAGGCGCGTGTAACGAAGGGAGCATTTCTCGCGCGACAAGCACAAACTTTCTTGTACGCGCTGCCCGCGGTAAATTCGCCGCCGTCCGGCGCCGCTGTGCTTCACCTCCGATATAACCTCCGGTTTGAAAATATCAGAACCGAAGTCGAAGTCGGAGGTGTAATATCAATCGGAAGTTCCGACTTTTCGGAATCGGAACCGAAGCTTCGTAACATCTCTAGTTCGAACCCAGGCTGGCGCTTTGCTTTGTGTAAATATATACTTCACCACTGCTCTCAAAACGGTGAAGGAAAACATCTTGAGGAAACCGGCATCTCCTAGAACCAAAAAATCGAACACATGTGATATCTACCAACTGGGCCCGCGTGGTAGATTACGGCCCACTTGATGATTTATTGTTCTCATGTAAAAGACGACTATCACAATGGGGATAAAGTTCAATGTCATGATTTCAAGAAATAGTCAACAAAACAGTTATATGAACTAAGTGAGATGTATTGATAATTGAAATGACTATTAGTCTATAGATGAATATTTCTTTTGGTTTCGAATCATATTTCAATCAACATACAACCTGGTACAAATTTTAATGACGCCTTAAAAATCGACTCTCACCTTGAATCTTGCTTACTTCTAATGTTATTGAAAACGCTACGGAAAACAATCACAGAATTGTATAGTTAATGATTGGCGAAAAGAATCGTTTAGTGCTGGTTGGTGACGGTACTTCTGTCACTAATTGTCACTCGACGCGTGCCCTGTGTCACGTGCCGGTGAGCACTATACGTGCCAGGACAGGTCGGCACTATCTGGCACTATCTGTGTCGCGTTCCTTATTTACGCTCATTAACAAATTGGGTGATAGGGCTTTTATTTACTTACTTGGCGCCGCGCCGGGCTGGAGCAAGAACGCATGCATAACGAACAGCTGTAAAGACATGCATATACTCGTAGATCTTCTTCGGAGCTAGAAGTGTTTTCTTGGGCTGTTTCTACTATGTTGTGCATGTGTTCAGTTAAGGTATCTTACTTAAACAAAACTTAACTGCCTTGTTGGTCTAGTGTTCGCTAGCGCTGCTGCCGAGTATAAGGTACACACAGCTTTACATTAAACTATAAATTTCCAGTATAAACTGATCTCACATTGAATGGGATTTCCATATATTGAGAGATCAGCTTAAACTGGAAATGCTTAGCTTGATGTGTAGCCGTGTGTGCGATTCTCAGGTCGGGCAAATTGTTATTGAGTTTTTCTATCTGAAATTTCTCAGTGGCAGCCCCGAGTCAGAATTTATGCTCGTTTGTTGAAAAGAGGCCCCATTATTTGGGACTTAAACTTAACTGGCGGAATTTGGGTGTACTACCTATATGTACACTTCTGCCCAAGCTTTCAGAGAACAATGCGTGATGAATTTATCTATGTATTTTTTATAGTGAATTGTATCTATAATATATTTTGCACCAGTAACAACTCCATCATTATTTCCACGCAATCACTGTCCATTCCAAGGTTGCCTGAGAGAGAAGAGATCGCAGAAAACGATAAAGCCGCCCATTGTATGTTTTTGGTGTTAAATGTATTTTCTGGTGTAGGTACAATAAAGCATATATAAATAAATAAATAAACAATGCTTGATGTTATGGTACCTATGTTCTCTCCTCAATGAAGAGTATTGAGGCAGATGGGCTGTTGGTTGAAGATAAAAAAAATGAAAATGTTATATTCGAATTAACAAGTTTTAACTTGCATCAGTGGTGATTGCAGCTTCCTTTTAAGCATATAAAGCCTGTATTAGGAGACTCCAAGTGAGAAAGCTTAGATAGTTATATCGTACAAATAGAATTATGTAGAAACTTTTAACAAGTCACTCCCGTCAGCTGTCTTTAAATAGGCATAGAACTAAGTGTTCAACATTTAGCCGTTCACTATGCACAGTGAAACTACGTCGTTGTAGACCGAGTTGTAGACTATTTACATATTTACGAGACACAAGTCATGACGCCATATTGTGACGTCATAATAGACCTACATAATATTTGTTCTACGAGGAATGTTGGCGCAGTTCGGTATAATGAAATGCAAACGAAACAAAAAAACATTTCGGCGAAAAAATGTATTTTCGCATGGATGCCCATCGTTTATAATCATGGTTGTTTAGCTAGTGGGTTTTTTTTATCGTGTTTGCCTGCGACTTCATTTGCATATAAACTTCAACCTTTGCTGAAGTCCACTTTCTACAGGGGTTGTTTCCAAAAATCCCTTTTTTCTTTAGACTACCGATGCCGTAGAGTGTGTAAAAGCTAATGACACCTGCACACTACGTTTTGTTACCGTCAAAATCTAAGTTTGTGTCACCATGATTTCATAGCGATCCATTTCTTTTATTCTGCAACTATGATGGTCAACTTTTAGAGCAGCAGTGATGGACTGGTGGAGCCCCAAATTACGAGTTATGGGTTACGTGTTCGAACCCAGGCAGATGATTTACTTTGTGTAAATAATTTCATCACAACTACTTTTAAAACGGTGAAGGAAACCATGTGAGGAAACGTGTACTAAACCAAAAATTCGAAGGCATTTGACAAATACCCGCTATATTACTGCCCGCTCCCTCCCGAGGCTTGTGTCCCGGCAGTGGGAACCTGGCTTTTACGTATGAATGATTGCAGATTTTTATGCATCGATATTTTATGAGGTCCCTTGAAAAAGTTTTCACGGCAAACCTTAGGAAATCTCGTTAGGTACTAAACTGGCTGACTGACGCTACTACGATATTATTTAAAGCCTAGCTGATGTCAACAGCATAGAAAAAATGTTGTGCCTTTGTTATCTCTCTGTTTCTTGTTACTCCTTCACCGAATTTCTGTTTCTTTCCTTTTATTTCGCAATAGATTGACGTTATCTGATATTATTTACGCCAACATTAATGGCCTTCGAATGACGTTGTTATGCCGAATATCAAGTTTAAGTGATTGTTTTTAATAATATTGTCCTTGTTTTTACTGGAAAGTTATCTTGGAATTTCTTTTGATGGGAAAAAACCCTGTCATAATATTTTGTTTGTAGTAGAGCCTACATACCGAGCTTACACTGACTTTTCCTTACTATTGACGTCATTGTATAGTTAGTCACTAACCACTATATATACGCTGGCGCTTCCGAAAAAAATAATTGTTCTGATTTTTGTTCTTATCAGCTTCTAAACTGATAAAATTAAGTATATAATTCCTAATACCCTTAAATGTCTTGGCACCTACATAATTCGACTGAAGTAGCTTCTTATATCCTCACAGAAAAAACTAGGTATGACCTGAGTAAACTTGAAGCGGAAGATACGTATCTTCCGCTTCAAGTTTACTCAGGTCATACCTAGTTTTTTTGTGCACGTTACCTACTTGATAATAGCGCGCGGGCGCGCGGGCGTACTGAACCAATTCCAATGGACGCAGTTGAACGTGCACACACAGACCATTGACAATTCAGCTTTAGTTTTTGTATAAAAATATGAATCAAAATACCTTCTTGTGTATTAAGAAAAGATCCAATCACGCTAAAAATAAAAACAAGACACACGGGATTACTTTTTATGCGTATGTAATGGTAAAAATGTTAATTTGTTGTAAATTTTGTTTTAATTTTATAATATCACTAGTTTCTGCCCGCGACTTCGTCTTCATTAAATTTCTTGTTCCCCCGACCCTTCCCGTCGCGTCGAATCGCCTACCCGTGCGATTTTCCCCGTTTTTGCAACATTTTGCATTACTGCTCCGCTCCTCTTAATTGTAGTGTGATGTTCCTTTCTCGATAAATAGACTATCCAACACAAAAAAAAAATCTATTCGAATCAGTAGTTACTGAGATTAGCGCGTTCAACCAAACAAACAAACAAACTCTTCAGCTTTATAATATTATTAGTAAAGATTTATTGTATTCTTCGCTAATTTTTTATTGTAATTTTATAATATCTTTTATTGTGTTCTTCGCCACTTTTGTGACAGCGCGATAGATAATTCAAAACTGTCATGAAAGACAATATGCGACGCATCGTGCGACTTGTAAACGCTACTTGAATGCCATAATATTATAAATATTGCGTGGCTACCACGGTTATGCACGCACGACTAAGTAAGTAAACAACTGTGAACACAGGTGTGTCAGTTTCGTTGCAAGTAGATGTGCACCGAGCCCTGTGTTAGTAATTGCGATGTTGGAGCGTACCGCATCTTCAGCTTTAAAATTTATCTAATGGTATGACTGTTAGTTGGTGACCAACCTGTGAAAAAAGGGTATGAGTATATATAATTAAATTATTGGTGGTTATTAAGAGTACACCAGAAGCTTGGTGCGCTTTTAAACATAACTGGCGAAATGTGGGTGTAGTATAGGTACAACTCTGCTTAACCCTTGGGAGAACACAGGCGTGAATAATATTACGTCTGTGTTTGCGTGTCCTGTGTGCAGGTATTTTCTCAGTATTCATCTCGTTTGTTATCATTTAACTGTGCAATCTGTTTACTATACTTCGACTTTTGATCGTATTCAGTAACTTGATAGTTCAAAAAGAAATAATGATACCATACTAAAACTAATAGTGTTGGGGTAGTGAACGATTTCGCCTAAAGAACTAATGATAAAAATGGTTTAATTTAAATAAAACTTTTAAAAAAACGTTTTTAAGAATGAGATAAGAGTGGAATATAAGAATAATTAATATTTTTTTTAAAACACTTATTTCCTTTTTACACGCTTTATATTAGCTTCACGTGTATGTTTGTTTGTAACCGACTCCTTATAGCGCGATTTTGACCCTTTTTAAACGACCAGATTTCATTCAAACTTTGCACACCTGTCAAGGACCGATGACAATGCAATAATTTCATAAATTTGTGCCATTATCCTTGCCAGGGTTACCAGGATAGCAAAAAAACTGTCTTCGAAAACTACGCTGACATACATCTCAAACTACGCTGACATACGTCACAAACTACGCTGACTTACGTCACAAACTACGCTGACATACGTCACAAACTACGCTGACATACGTCACAAACTATGCTGAAATACGTCACAAACTACGCTGACATACGTCTCAAAATTCGAAACACCCTAAAAATAGAAAATAAATAATAGTTTAAAAAAACTAAAAAAAACACGCTTCCATTGAAAACCAAACTAAAAAGTACAAAATATCGGAAAAAAAGCGTGAATAATACTAATATAAAGTGGTCTAAATTCTTATACAAAGAAGAAACACATGATTTTTGCCTTGGAAACAAGGTATACTATTTTTTGTATAAGAATTTAGACCAATTTTAAATGAGTATTCTTCAAAAAAAGTAAAAAACAAAATTTGTCGTGTGGTTCCATTTTGCATAAATACGGACATATAAAAATCACGTAATTTTACTTTTTTTACGTTAGTCATTTTATTTCCTCTGGCAACCATAGATATATCGATTTAGTAGTTATTAAATTTAAAATAAAAAGTTTGCACGTAAGTACATTATTTCAAGTTCATTCAATTTCGTTCATGCTCAAACCACGTCACTGTCAAAATCAAATCAAAATCAAAAGTCATTTATTCAAACTAGGCTGAGAGTCAGCACTTTTTGAACGTCAAAGTTACATGAGACAGTCCCCCCAAAACGCCCGCCCTTCGACACTTCCTAGTGCTTTAGCTGGGAAGAAGAAGTGGCGGAACAAACTCACTGTCACACACACTGTCTTTATTTTGTCAAAATGTGGGAACCCTTCAGCTGAATACCTGTACAATTAAAGTCGAAGTATAAAAAACGATTCAAGAACCTAACCGTAAGCTGCTGCAATGATTTTACAAAATGCACAATTTATTGTACTATTGTAAAAAAAGGGAATACTTGGTTATTTTTTATATCCTCCCCTTTTTTCTTAAATCTTAATTATTTTACAAAAAAAAAGACAAAAAATCTAAACAAAACTCCGTACAAAGGGCACACTACACCTACTTCCTAAAAACCGCCACACGGCGTACACACGAACATTAAAAAACGTGGCGTTTTTGCACCCTGCGTCTTCCTACGGAAGTACCGAGTTAGAGTGGGATGGAGATAGCGACCACACGGGAGTGAGTGAGAGGGAAGTCGTGGGAACCGCAGGGGTAGCGATATCCCATACGATCATTGAAGTGGGACGGGCAGTGACGGGCATAGTGACCCGGGCGGTGTATATACTACATGTGTCCGTCGGGACTGTATAGAACCCGCAGGCGACACCTGTGCGATGCTTATCGCTAATTTATGCGACAAATGGCGAATACGTTAGTTTTTAATTACAGGTGCATTAAGGGTTGGGCAATTAAAAAGAGTGTTCTGTATGAAAATAATTTAATTTCCTTTTTTCCCGCAAGTGACGGTATTTACATGATATGTACAATTTAGTGATGTGCAAACCCGACAAATAATTGTTTAATAGGCGGCTTCTTGCATCTAATTTTAGCTATACAAATCATACATTTCATGAAAAATATTTCAGGCTGAAAAATTATTTATTTTTATATTTAAATTGGTACATTCACAACCTTTTTCCGATATTTCATCGTAATATACGTAGATTAGGTACTTAAGTAAATTCTATTGAAGATTACGTCGAATTTCTTTGAATGTTCACATCAAAGTCAAAACAGTATGCAGAAATTGTATTACAACATAATTCGATTCGACGATATTTAAAGCTCAGTTTTTTGGTCCCAAAATACATCTAGTGACTCACGATAAATTTATACAATATACTATATAACTATCACACAACTTACAAAATAATATTTTATATAATAACTATTTTTACAACAGTACAGTCTCCAAAAATATAATTTAGATATTTTTTAAACTCTGAGATCGATACAACAGTATCCTGTGGCTAAGCAAAAAGAAAGAATCGAATACACTGTGGGTCTCATTGGTCATACTTGAACGTCCATTGCTCTATTTTAGAAACAAGAGGGTCCTAAATATTGAAAGTAAAACGTCAATGTACGCTAGAGGGTCCTCGAAAATTCTTCCAATACAATTGGCAAAGAAATAGGTACTTAAATTGTTTGAAGCCGATACCGGCACAAATACTAGTAACTCTTACAATGGATCACAGAAATATTTCATTTGATTCCCCTCGATTTCGTTCACCGTCGCCATGCCACAAGACTAATTTTGATAAGTTTTAATGTAATATAGTTCTAATAGGCCAGTTCAGCACCCCACGGCCTGTAGGGCTTCGAACTGTTCTGTGAGTACTGATGATGAGGTGGATGGTGAGGGTATGGAGTGGGGTAGTGAGGAGCTGGTGGTGCAGCATGAGGCCCTGGTGGTCCTGGAGGTGCAGGCGGTACAGGGTAGTGAGGATAGTTCGGGGCTGCAGACAAAGGAGCAGCTATTGCAGACATAGCTGTAGGAACAGCTACCGTTGTCGCTGCTGACGATACTGGTATATCTTGTCGAGGTCCACCTAAGTCTGTGTAACCATGTTGAGGCTGAGGTACTGGGGTCGTCGGGTACTGAGGGTAGCCCCAGTTCGCTGACTTCGCCGCTAATTCTCTCTGAGCAGCGAAACATTGGAGGTGGCTCATAAGACGAAGCCGTAAAGGATCTTGGATGTCGAGACCTTCGCAGCTGACGAGGTACCTCGCCACTTCAGCAGCACACTCCCGGAACCCGATGCTGTGGTAGTCCATCGCATACCTCTGAGGGTCGTAAGCAAATGTGTCTAATCCTGAAACAAAAGAGCACAAAGGTTAGAAATGTTTTAATTATCATATTGATTATTCTATGACGCACTCCAACAATATTAAAACAGTTCCACTGTGTTTGTTAAAAAAGTAAATACGAGAGCGTAGTGAAGGAAAGTGACATGTTCCAGTTGGAATAATTAACGACGTTTCAAAAGGTTTCTGCAAAGTTTCCAGCTAATACCGGGGAATTTAAAATTCCGTATTTTTCATTGGTCTTTTTAAGCAAGCTACCCGACACTGCAGATGTTATTTTGCATGTAAATAAGATTTAGACAATGTTGAGTCGGAATAAAGAACACAAAAGTTAACTTCATTCAGGAAACGACCCTCTAGTTACCCTTGTGCAAGTAGAAAGGGATGGGATATAAGCAGTTGATAAAGTGCGTAAGGGATGGAAAATCGTAGTAGTGGTAACGGGAACCCCAAGTTTCCGGCCGTCTTCCGATAGGGAAGGAGACAAACATAAGATGAGCTCTCAGACCCTAGCGTACCTCTAACAAAACGTTCGATAAAAAGATCTTTCATTGAAGAGTACGGAGTCAAGGATACTTGGTCCAGTCAGTGTGCCACCGGGCCACCAGACCGAAGGGTGAAGAAAACTGTCTATGCAGTATTTTTTGTACTCTCTGAACCAGTTTAATTTCTTTTTTAAACTTTTTCTTTGTCTGCGTTTCGCTTCTTTTATGTTTTTTTATGTGTGCATACTATTTTTAAACACGCTTCGTACTTAATTAAATAGAACAGAGCGCTCATAAAAAATATTATTACGTTTTCTGTAAAAATATAATTAACTATCTTATTAGAAGAGCCGAGCTCTGGGAAATGTCGGAGTGGCCTTTCATTATAGTTGCGTCTACAATAACTATGCGTACTTTTTGTGCGTTTTTCTTTTGAATGTTATTTTTGTTTTGTTAATTAAAGTAGACTCATGTTTTTTAATGATTTTTCTTTACTACAATAACGAAAAAACAGAATAATTTAAAAACCATAGTTAATGAATCGTTTCTTTTTTTCAAATCCATGTCACATTCTAATTAAATCTATTTGAAAGCAGATATCTTAACCCCAATGAAGCATACAATTGTGTTCGCTTCCAACTTCCTTCCTTGGAGAGCTTTTTAACAGACTTTTTTGCGCGAGCGCAGGTGCGACAACCCTTTGCGTTAGAATCGCTTCCGCTTGTCACGCGGGACACAATGGGCGCGTGATTTGATCGGTAGAATGTAGATTAAGAGGTTTTACGTTTGTTCAAAATGGTTTTAGATCGTAATTATTGGGTACTGAAGAGCTACCAAATCCGGTTTGTTGTCAGAATAATGTTGTAGTAGAAAGTGTCTTATACAGTCAATTTATAAATGAAAGTTTGTGTTTGTTTGTCATAGTCAATGATGATAAAATATTATAGTTGCCTAAAACTATGTTGACAAAATATTGAGTTACCTATTCATAAGATGTAGGTATTCAGTTACAAAATCATTAACGCAAAAACATTCCCACAAGAATCCCATCAAATAATTGAGAAGTCACCCACAATAATCACAATTTAAACAATGCTTAACATTTCAAATCCCCAATCACTGAAGTAACATAAGTTGCGATTAATTCCCCACTGACGGAGGGTAGTATCACCA
Organism: Aporophyla nigra; assembly: GCA_947507805.1. Taxonomy (NCBI): domain Eukaryota; kingdom Metazoa; phylum Arthropoda; class Insecta; order Lepidoptera; family Noctuidae; genus Aporophyla; species Aporophyla nigra. Next base: position 26,940,754 of record OX382293.1, on the reverse strand, counting down.
TCCCTCTATATTGTTTAGTGGCCGGCAGGGTGAGAGCGGCCCCGCTATGTGTTCCCACGCACCCTATGCGCATGATTCGCTTACTGATTGATTTATCTGCGCTAATCTGTTGGTGTGCGTGTGAAGTTGGTTTTAGGGATTTCTGTTTTCGGAAGATAAACATGGAAATGTGATGGTAGCACTAAAATGAAAATAAAAAAATACTGTGTCAGAGGTATTGACAAGTCAACTTGATTCATTACTTGCTTAAGATTCGTCATTCGAGAACACCAAAACGTTAACCATAAGTCTACAAACCTACACAAAAGCATTTTCAGATCATAATTTATCCAGCAACCATAAACTTCCCAAAACGACACTTATTTATTTAAAGACGCATTTAAGTAACCACACAAAGCCCGTATGACATTTATTGTCTGTGGACCAAGCTTCAAAGTCGGCGCACACGCATCGCTTACGTCACACCTGGCGCCTATAAAAACTCAGGAAGTCGCTAACTGGATCGCGCTGATCCAGTTTGTTTCTCCCTCGCACGGTGCGTGGGTGAGCGGGACGGAGATAGTATCGGAATATTGATACAGTTGATAGGGTGTCAATGTTGAAATTGATATGAAGTTAATGAAGTGACACATTGTGACACCTATATTCTGCTATTTACCGACGTGTGAAGTTATTGAAGAAGTATTAAAGAAATCTTTGAACTGTAATTCTTATCTTTATCTTGAAATACATAGTTGACATAATATGTTAGTCCCTACCTAAAATATAAAGGTCATGAAAGATTAGAAAATAAATTCATTTAAATAAATGTCAAGTAACTGAGAAAAATACGTCTCCATTAACAACAAACACGATCCGACCAAAAAATAGTACAAAAATATGCGAACCCAAGTTTTATCTCTTGTTTTTCCCAAGGTTTTTCGACGTACGTCAGCGATGACGCAGTAACACCACTTAAAATAAAAGAACCGTTACTAAAGTTAAACCACACATCTCGTGATGCAAGTTTCCGGATTCCCTCGGTCGTGACACTAACCTTTCAACGGCCAACCAGGCCACTCGTGGACGTCAGTGGCCATCATGGCCGGAAACAACTCCCAACTGATGAGGATGCGGTTTTTCGTTCGAAGAATCATAATGCGACATTGTGAACTACTTTTGTAAAAGTAAAATGGTAACCGCAAATTGATTTGCAACCACAGCTTCGGTTAAAACGGAAGGATGGGACAATTATTTTGTGTAATATTTAAAAGCTTTGGAGTTGGAGCATAGGTACGCTTTTTGATATATTTGTATAGACACATCTACACTAATATTACAAAAGCAGAATATGAAGATACCATGACCCGGGTAAGGACATAGGATACTTTTTAAACCGGTAGTTTTTTCGACTTTCACGTTAGCAAAACTGCGGGCTAAAGCTAGTACTACTAATATTATAAATGTAAAAGTTTAGATGTTCGTTACTTAATCATGCAAAAACGTCTGTACAGTTTTGGATGAAATTAAGCACACCAATAGATTATAACCTAAATTAACACAGGTTACTTTTTATCCCGGTAGTATGTTCCAGAAGCCGCTCGCAAAAGGTAGTCTTCTATGAGTAATTTTGCTACTTCCGTCGAGTCAAATTGTTTAATAATTGAGATACAATTCGCAGAAAATCAATTAGAATTCTCTCAAAGCCAGTATCAATTACAAATCCTCCCTACACATACCCAATACAAACTCACCGGCATTTTTTGTATCATCTCCACGAGATCATTTACTACGTGTGTCTGTAACAAAAACCCCACAGTTTGTCCACCTGTCGCCGGGGCCCTGGGCCCCTGAGCCCCTGGACCCGGAAGCGTGGCGTGGGAACATGAGGAACAGACCATTTGGAGATGAGTGAGATATCGATAATGAAACAGCTGACTTTGTTTATAGTGTAGTGGGTTTGGTTTTTGTAGGCTGTGGTACTGGTTTGGTGGGTCAATAGACATGTGTACTAAAAATAGACAAAAAGAAGATGAATTTCTTTTAAAATAAGCATCATCCTTGTATCGTTTATTTTCTTCTTGTCTGTTTATTTTTACATTAACAAGTGAAACGGTGTTCTCCTTTTTACGAAAATTACTCGGACGTAGAAGATAACCATAGTGAAAGTTCAGATGGAGAAGGAGTGCAGAAAAAAAACCAGTCTATACTAATATTATAAAGCTGAAGAGTTTGTTTGTTTTGTTGAACGAGCTAATCTCAGAAACTACTAGTCCGAATTGATTTTTTTTACGTGTAGGGTAGCTTATTTATTAAAGAAGGCTATAAAATATACGATCAAAAGCAGTGGAGCAGCAACGAAAAATGGACGAAAACTGGCAGGCGAGTCCTATGCGACGGGAAGGGGCACGGGAGCAAAAATTTGACGCGGACGAAGTCGCGGGCAGAAGCTAGTATTTTTATATAATAATGAATTAGTACAAATGTAAAATACAAATTAATTATGGTCGAATTTTGATCACTAGGTGACCACTAGTATGCATATAATGGTTAAATAAATCAATATATACGAAGTGAAATATGGAATCATAGTCCATCTAGACTTGAATTTATTTGAGCGATATAAACTACAAACGTGGCATCTCTACTGAATAAAATCTTAAATGCATTTATTCATTGACTTCGAATCTTGATATTTTGGACAAGAGTTCCTTAGATACCGAACGTGACAAAAAGATATGATGAAGATAAGATACGATGAAAAATAAGATAAGATTAAAAGAAAGAAAGAATAAATAAAATGATAAGAAGCTAATATATATGCTAAAATAGTATGTTTGAAAGTACGATAATAGTTTGTACCATGAACATGGGTAAACCATTAGCAGACATAAGTGTAACCATATTTCAGGTAAAAATATTGTTTAGGTTCAGAGAGGACGATGCCATGAGCCTCTCATTATTTTTAAATTACTCCGAAAATCCTCTTTGATGAAACAAACATATTCGGAAAAAATGCTCTACATACAGGTTGTTAAGAGCCCGGTAACAGTGTCACGAAATGATACCATCGACCTTGTTAAAATAGGGAAAACAAAAGAAGAAATTCTCAAATCTGTATTAATATTTGGTGAAACGAGATCGTGTTTTGTCGTGTTTCGCACACTTGCTGTAATTGAGTTAAAACCTTGGAATCAGTCTATGTTTTTACAAGTTAGTAATATCTATTTATGAAATACCATAATACCACAACACACAAACTCGTTAAGTAACAGATATTGCGAGCTTTTGCCCGTGACTTAGCTCGCGTGCCTGTATGAAATATATTATTTTTCAATCGTCAGTCTAAACCATAGATAACAGAAACTAAAGATATCTATGGTCTAAACACATTCGAAGAACCTAGCTTCGAAATTGACGGATTGTCATACAAACTTCCACCCCAATTTCACCCCTTTACGGGGAGAATTTACTAAAACCCTTTCTTAACTGATGCCTCCTACTCATAATCTACCTCTGTGCCAAATTTCATCTTCGTAGATCCAGTAGTTGTTGAGTTTTCGTGATAAATCAGTGAGTGAATGAAGATATGAATGAGTGACCTTTCATCAAATGTAACATGTACTCGTATGTATGTATGTTTAATTGCATTATACAGAAACTGGTTAAATATCATTATTCCCGTTTTCATAATTATACTATTTCACAGTAAATGAAAGTAAATCCCTGTTTACAAGTTTCTATTTCATCAAAGGTTTGTACAACAGTAGCATCACAAAAGACAGGAAAAGCGAATCAAATGTGTTGCTTTTGCTTTTATTTAATTTTTTATTATACTTTTTAGCGAATCACCGTTACGGTCGCATCTTTTATTAATTTGCAGGAAACGGAAACGAACGGAACAGGTTTCTGACTATTTAATTGTTGCGTATAACGGACGCAGCATTTTTTCGTATTTTTACTTTTTATTTCGAACGTTCTCCTTTTTGATCGTTTTTAAAACGTTTTACTGGTGTTTTTTTTTCTGTTTTGTGCGGAACATTATAAAATTGTTTTTTAGGTAAAGAAGACGTAAACATAATATTTTGTTCAACTACAGGCAGACATTATAGAATCTTCTTGTAAACACGCTGAGTTTTCACCGTAAAGTTGTTTACTAGGCTTCGTTTTATACTTCAATCCGGATATTATTTACGTAAGTATGTTGTGTAACCTTAGCTAAGGGATAGATAAGGATCTTATACGTATTCAAATATATTAACATTAATGATATCAAAGTACTTAGTCCACTACTTCATTGCGGCTCTCCTAACTGATAAAAACTCCACAAATACAATACTGAACCACCTTTTACCCTATGAAATACTACCAGCGGCTTCGGTCACGTGGAGGTCAAAAATGATCCCACGGGAATGTATTACCGGGATTTAAATTTCCCTATGTGTTAATGCAGGTTATGAACTACTTATCTGCCCAATTTCATTCAAATCCATTCAAACGTATTTGCGTGATTGAGTAACAGACATAAGTTATGACTTAACATCAGATGATGTTAAGTCATAACTTATGGACATCTTCCGAAAGAAAGTCAATGTAAGGAGAACTGTACCAACCTTTAGCATGCAGCATTTTCAAATGATCCACCGTCAGCTGCAGGATCTCAGCCTTCTCCAGTTTGGCACTACCTTGCTTCTCGCAGGCTGCGGGCACCAGCCTCTTGAGCTCAGTGAGGGAGGTGTTGATGCGGTCGCGGCGCTTCTTCTCAATGACGCCGCGACGTCGCTTGCGCGTCATCATTTGGCAGGAATCACCGCCGGGAGACCTGGAATTATGGATGATAGAGGATTAATTCTAGGTTCCTAAAAAAGGTGTAGACATTGAATCACGCCAGATATGCTTAAGTGCCATGTAACAGGGGTAAGCCTATTGCTATTAACCGGGCACAAATCCGGGTTCAATCACAGACGGTTCTTTTTCCTTTCTTTGGTAATGTTCGTCGCATCGTTGAGCTCCTAAAAGTTCTGAGGTAAGCAGTACGATTACTGACAAATGCGTACACTAACTGGATAGGTACACTCAATCTGTGTGGTTATTTTCTGAAAAGAACGCTTCAGATATCAATCTACAAGGTTTTTACATGATCTGATCAAGATCGACTTTAAGAGAACTGTGAACTCTGAGTTTGTATTGGCCTTTCTTCTCAGAGTAATCAGATAGCAAATGCTGGCCTTATCTAGTTTTAAAATATGATTCATGTGTAAAAGTTTTATGCAAACGTACTTATAGAAATAAAATCATGTACCACCTGTTGGATAAAGAAAAGTTTGACCGTAGTTTTAAATTATTCAGTCAGCAAGTTTTAAGGCTAGATTTAAAATACCACAAGACTTTGGTCGAGTCACAAATATCTATTTACAAGTTTCATCGGGTTGGCTGTTTGTGCATGAGAGATAGGGGTTCGGAATGTACCGTCGATATAGGAATAATCCTCATACAAGAAATAAAAAAAACCGAGCGTCTTATTTATCACTCACTAGATTTTATGATTACGAAACCGTATAACATGTTGCACGGTTTTGTCGCAGATTTCATAACGTTACGTAATCGGATCTTCAATGAAGGTTCTATGTTTTCTATTCTATAATGAAAAATCTTTTGTGGCACTTTTGTAAGCAAAAGTGTCTAATCAGCATCTCATGGTCAGACTATGACATGTTTGACTTAACTATATTGTTTATTAAAGAAAAATCTGAAAGTGGACAAACTGTTTAGCGAGATAAAAACGTCTTATTTTGTGATTTGCTTGTATAAGACAGATTGTTCGCGTTTCGGTGACCTACTTAAATAATCAGGAAATATGCTTGAAGCCATTCACATTAATAAAGTAAACGTAATTGTGTAGGTATTTTTCCCTTCACATTTTTCGCTCAGATAATGGGACTAGGTATTTTTCATCGTGTGTTGTAGATGCCATTTCAAAGATGTGGGCTTCGAGAAGGGTCAGGTGCGTGGAATTCACATATAGGCTTGATAAATAGATTCTTGAATGTAGGCCAAACGGAAGATCCGTGCGAAATACTTTGTAATTTATTCTATGCAGAACCCCGTGAGTAAATAACATAACAATGAAGATTAGTAAACAAAACAGTTTACAAAGTCATAAAGCAATTGTATAACATAACTTATGTAACTTTGAAACCGTAAAAAATGTTTGCAAAGAAACTTGCTACGCGTAACATTGAATCACAGTTATGGCGTAGCATTTGCTACGTGCGTAGCGTGCTACGAGCTTCAGGCGCTACGAGAATTAGATGTTCTTATTGGAATCTTGTGTGATATTATTAAAAAAGAAGATTATAATTATTTATTTTTTACCAATATGTGCTATTAATAATGTGTCCTTGTCCCCAATTGACCCTAAAAAGACTCAGCAGAGTTGTTAAGAAATGATTAAAAACTTTTTTACAAAAAAAAACAACCGACTTCCTTAAAAACACTACAAAGTGAAAAATAACTTTAATTTCGGAAGTCGGTGGCAAAAAAACCATAAATACAGATCCTAAGACACCGACTTCCGAAATTAAAGTTATTTTTCACTTTGTAGTGTTTTTAAGGAAGTCGGTTGTTTTTTTTTGTAAAAAAGTTTTTATTTTTAAATTTTTAGTTGTGGTATTCACCCTGCACTAATTCCAAACAAACAATGCATATTTATGCGATAGCAGAAATCGCGGTTGATTTCCTGTCATTTTTTAAAGAGTTCCGGTGTCTGTCTCCCGAACTCATCATCAGATCTATATGAAAATTATATGGGTAGAGTGGGTAAGAGCCCACTCTAGTGTCTGCTGAGGAATCAATTCTCGATGTCAACGAGTATGTCTATCTAGGACAAGATATCTTCTAACTCCTGATCGATAAGGAGTTGTACCTTCCATCATCAGCTCAACGGAATATAAGAATACAAGTAACGGTCTAAACGTGCCTATAATATTCAAAGAATTATCCCCTAACCTTCTAACCTTTCACTGAAAGTTCCTATATGTACTGTTCACCGATGAGGAGTTCCATGCGGTATCTTCGAAGACTATAATTAGTTCACCACGGATGGATAGATAGAACCAGCAATTATTTTTGATCTTTAGTACAATATCCAAATCACATTACGTGTACTGTTTGTTTTTGAGGAGTTCCTTCGTTTATCTCCCAAAGTATACATCAAATCTTCACAAAATTAATATGGGACCACCTCAGGAGTATACCCTTACGAATAAAAAAAGAATTTTCAAAATCGGTTGACAATTGGCGGAGAAATCGGTGAACATACATAAAAAAAAAAAAAATACATACAGTCGAACATATAACCTCCTCCTTTTTTTGAAGTCGGTTAAAAATGCCGAATGAACGCAAAACGAATAAGTAAAAGTCTTGATTTTCCCTTTTATTTTCGCTTTGTATTATTATTACGTTGCTCTTAATTACTGAATAAATTCAGTGAGCAAAATATTATCTCAACGTTACTTGGATGTTACTAGAATTCTCAGAATTAATTAATTTCTGTATTTGTTACTTATATTTATTAAAGGCAATATGCCTACGTCTGCCAGATAAATGATTTGTTATTTGGTTTAAGATTTTACTGTACTTTTTCTAATTTCGATCTAGAATCACCTCAGTCTAGCGTTAATAATACGGACTAAGTGAATACCTACAAACTAAAATATTAGATCTATAAAAATCTTAATACCTTTTTCATTACACTTTTTTCAGACAGAACATTATATTCTTAGTGCTTATAAACTGTCGAGACACAGAACACAGAAGCTGCACAGGTGTTGCAGACTAGGTGGAAGGTAGCTTTGCCCAGCTGTGGGACAGCACAGGATAAAAAAATACTTTGTGTTTCGTACTCACGTCGCATCTTTACTGCTCTCCTCAGAAAAGTCATCGTCGTCGCTTTCAGAGCGAGTCCTCTTGTTGCGCTGCGCCGGCGCAGGTGGGGCCGGGGCCGGTGCCGGTGCCGGTGGGCCCCAGCTATACCCCCACTGGCCACCCTGACCCTGGCCTAGCTCAGGGCCTGGCTGCTCCATGTGTCTGTGATGGTATTCCATTGTCACAAAAAGTATTAAATCACTATTGGTCCTAAAAGCACAAAAATATTCACTGAACGTTTTCTTGGCCTAGTTTTTCAGTTAACACTTTGTTTTATCGGAAACTTGGTGTGAGGAGGATCGTGTGCGCAGGTCGGTCACGTGCGCGCGCGCTGTGCGACTGGCGCGGAGTGTGTGGCCGCGTGGCGCCCCGTGCCGCCTCGTGCGCTGCCGCCCTGAGCGACCCACCCTATACAAAATACTTTTTATCTACTCCCAACTACTATTGCCTTTGATCGAAGCAATTTTAGACTTTATTCTTCACAAGATAGAGGTTTGACAACTATTGTGATTAAATTGGTAATTTTTTTGCCAGTCAAGATTAAAAGTGCGTTTTTCATTTGCAATTTTGTGCGTTATGTGGTTGCAGTAAGGACGTTGCAACTGCGTTTATGGGTCACTTAACGATATAAAATTTTATAAACTTTAGTTATATCACAGTTGATCGGAAAATAAACTTAGTTTTAGGGGTGTAAGGTTCATAACAGCTTAGTTTAGTTTATTAAGGGTGTATCATAAGGCCGCGTGGCAGGCGCGCGGTGGGAAACTGCAGACAATTAAGTAACGCAATTTATTCGCTTCAATATTTGTGTGAATGCATTCTTCAAACTATAGGGGAAGGGTTCCGGGATAGGCAGAGAAGCGTGGGACGATGGCTCGAGGATTAACTAGTGGAAAACATTGGGTACTACTCGAGTGAAGGATTAGAACATGAAACGAAAAATGTTTATCTAAATATTTGAGATCTGAGTGGCAGTTACGTGTTTGCTTTTTTATTTATTTAAAGTTTTAGTACAATTGAAAATTGAATTTTTTTGTTCAGTCTACTATGCCAAAATATACTGAGATTATTCTAGTTTAAAAAAAACACATTTTTTCATAACTTCACAACAAAATCGTAGTCTGAAAATTACTAAACAATTTAATTTCCCTAAATGAAAATTACAACTTTCAGTACCAAATCACGTAATCAGAAAACAATCTCAAAGTTATAAGCGGCGGTGGTCAATTAGCTAATTGTTATGTAATTAACCGGTTATTTCACGGCAGCCGTCGCCGGACGGCCGGTCACGAGCGACGACGGCAGCCGGACACCGTCGGCGAACGTTCGGTCACGAGCCTGGCCGAGCTCGGACGTGATCGGTCGGCGGGCGACACGCGACCACCAGACGCTTCCTGAGTTTAGGTTTCATGACACCTTGGTTAATCAATTGGTGCTAAAATTAATTTTACGATATTGGGCTCGTTACTAGTGATGGTGACAGAGAGAATTTTTCATTCTTAAGTTCTTGGTTTTAAGAGGACTTAGCTGACGTAACACTAAGGCCGAGCTACATAATAGTTACTTAGCATGTACTTTGATTTAAACTATTACCTGTCTCTTTGTTGCGCAAACAGGAATAATGTAAGCGTTGATACTACGTGCTAAGTAACGTCTATACATATCTGCCTAAGACGGGGAAGGCCTATTTGGAAAACAAAATCCCATCATTAAAAAAAAACTCAGTATTTTCACTTACAAATTATCCTAAATATGTTGCCCACTCTTATTACTGCCAAGTAATTTTCATCGAACTAATTCTACGATCATTCTTACGACTACATAACTCATTAAGTGTCGGCTAGAATGTGATCGTTAATATTATGTATTACATGTGATGTTATGGCGACAACCTAATAATGTTATCGACATTACGGCTTGTATTGATGTCGTGGTCATTAACTGTCCCTTCATCAATTCTATCTTTAGACAAGTGTAATTTGAGTTATTGACCTTAATAATAATGTACAGACGACCGCTGTAGATACAATGTGTAGGTTAGTATAGAGTAGGTACCTAATTAATGAAAAACTTAAAAACAATAGTTTATAAAAACTAAAAAACACGCTTACATAGAAAACCAAACTAAAAAGAAGAAAATAACAAAAGGTACAAAAGGCAATGATAATAGTATAAATTTATAAAATTATTGTATTGTCACCGGTCTTCGATAAGTCTACAAAGTTTAAATGAAAACTAACCGTTTGAAGTGGGTCTAAATCAAGTCCAAAGGAGTCGGTTACAAACATAGTTACATACAAACAAACATACATACAAACAAACAATACAGGTGAAGCTTATAAAAGCGTGCTAAAAATAATTTACAGGCAGTTTAGCAACTTGTAACACCACATTTGAAGTACAGAATTTTAATAAAACAACAAAAATAGATTCGTCGATATGTCGTTCTTTCTAAAATTAGATTCGCCATCATTTTGTGAAGCGACATTTTTGCGTCGCCATAACATTCTAAGCCTTATTGAGAAAAAGTCGATTATAGCCTTACATCTCCTTAAAGAAAAGCCAAGATTACGGGCACCTCCGCCAAACAAGGATCTTGATACATTACGGTTGAGAGAGCCAGATCTTTAGCTAACAAGATTGCGATCAAGTAGTACTACACGAACGGATTGTTGACGCAAAACACGGTAGAAAAGAAGATTTGAGTAATTTCTTCGCACGCTTGAGCACCGTACAGTGTAATGATATAAATGAGATAGGATCAGTGATGCAGAGCGTAAATCTGTAAAATCGGCTATAGTTCATAGAGACCGCCATTGGAGCTGCAACATAGTTTTTTTGGGTTATGTTGCTCCAAAGGAACCCTTATCTTTGTCGTCTGTAAGCCACACAAAGAATAGTGAAATTAGCGCATGTGATGATGATGAAGATAAGTTTTGTTTAAAATTTAGGTATTTAAGTCAGTTTGATTGTAGAACAAGTAAAATATACCAACTTATTTAAGTTATGGAAGGGCGGAGTCTCTTAACACAGGGTGCAAAAGAGGCTTCAATCGTTTGTTGATAAGTTTTACTTGTTAATAGAGTAAACCATTTGAGAAAATTGTTTATTTGTAGTGGTAGTGAGTTTGTTTATCTCATTTTATTGCTACACTTCTTATACGGAACGCTACAACCCCTCGCTTTTTCTAATGTTTTTTATCAAGCAATACGCGGGTGTCGCGATTTCAGTCACAAAACTCATCCGATCCAACGTCACCCAGTCGACAAGAGCTCCATTGTACAGTAATCCGTTTACTGATAATATCAAAGGTTCATTGTTATCGGTTTTGTGCTGTCAAGTATGTATTTGGACTCTCAGCAAGTCTGTGATCTGTGAAATCAAAGGTCTGAAGAACGAGTAACAGGGAGAACCGAGTACTTCTAAAAATAACTTGGGTGTCTGACCGCGAGTGTTTGTTTGTCAATAATATAGGACGTCTCCACTCATATTTGTTTACCTCAGGTAGGGGTGACTTTGATAAAGAATTTCCCCATATTGGGAAATAATTTACCAAAGTTGGGTTGTGTTAAATACTTTAGTTATTACTTAATTTTAAAACTTTATAAACATGGCATACATAAATCTCGCAAAAGTCCAAAGTTTAATTGCACTATGGCGAAGTAGGTCCTAACCTTATTGAAGCGGGCTGACCTAGTTATGCATGGAAAATGCACTGAATTAGGTGACAGGGTTAGGTATTCTGTGACAAGATTTAATAGCCAAGATAGTTTAGTTTGTTTACAACATATCATAGCATAATCAGTCTACAATGATCCCACTTCTGGGACATAGATGTCTTCTCTGTGAGAGGGAGTGAGCCTTAATCCACCAAACCTGACTAGTACGGGTTAGTGCACGACACATGCCTTCGAATTTTTAATTCAAGAACATGCTGACTCCTCACGATGATTTAAAAATAACAATTAAACAAATGCCTGCTTGATACCTAAATTTAATTAAAATCGGCTAAAAGTAACTCATGAAATGAAATGTAAATGTCCAACCCCAATTTAGCGACAGAGTTTGGTCATAATCTGAAACTTCCTACATTATTTGTTTGCGAAGAATAGGTGTATAGATTTAGCATACAATAAACAGCATGGGATCGGACACCTGAGCTGCGCCATAATTGCGAAACGCACAATTTATCAGAATCTGAATGGGATTGAAGATTATTTCTAAACCATTGTGTCATTTGTTCGAATAAATTGTCGGCTCAGCAACGTAAATAACGCAATGAATGTTGTTTAACTATGAATATTAAACCAATTCCTACCGATAAAAAGTTCCGCAATTACCTCTCTGTTTTACAACAACAAAAAGACCTTCACAATACAAATTAATAACTAACTCCCTATCATCTAGGTCTAGTATGCAATAACAGAAAAGCCTTCCATTACGTTTACATGTCGTCAGAACAAACACAATTACATCCATCTAATGTTATTACTACAAGGAATGACGTGTTTCCTGGCACAGTCACCAGAACGTAGGAGGTGCAGTCGGCACGAAGGGGTAATGTCACGGTAATAAGTTTTACTGCTGCTCTTGACCTTGTGTGGAGGTGATTAGGTGACGGTCGTGGTGTGACGTGGCGGTCAATGGTGAAATTTTGCGAATGCATTTTTATGGGCTAACTAACTTTTTTAACCGTTTTTGTAAGATCTACTTTGGATCTCATATTTAGGTATTAATTAATAAACTTGCTAGCATGGGTTAAGGGCTGGCTTTAAAACATCTTTTAGGTATTTACTTCAGATTAATTCTAGCTTTATCATCATTCATTAACCTAGGAGCTATTTACGTAATAGGTACACTAACAGTAGGAATGGTTTTAGTTTTGACTGTTCAACAAAATTCATTGCATTATTTACGTTGCTGAGCCGACAATTTATTTTAACATATGTAACAATAGACTCGCTAAAACCCTCAAAATGATTCAGATTCTGATTAATGTGAGGGAGCTGAAAAATGTAGGTACGAGAACTACTAAGGGCCTACAGACAGAAGCATCTAAATAAATACTTAGGCCTCCTTAAAGGCTCGTGCAGACTAGCGCGACGCGACGGTCGTGCGCGATTCGGCGATTTATATCCGTAGAACAATTTCTATGAAAACGCGCGCGACACTTCACACAGGGGCGACCTCCGTGTCGCGCCGCGACACCGTCATGGAAATTGTTCTACGGATACAAATCGCCAATTCGCGCGCGACCGTCCCGTCGCGTTAATCTGAACGAGCCTTAATGTAGCAGCTATTTATCACGAGTGGATTGGTTACGGCATGATATTGTCTACAATGATACATTGGCGTGGGAGGATGACAATTCTGAATAAATTATAAAAAAAGAAATCACAAAGATCAAAGTAACTCCTTTACGGCAGTTTACAGAAAATGATAACGGGACAGTAAAATCAAAAACATGTAAAAATATCAAATTCTCCGCTCTACAGTACAATAATCACTTCTAAATGCGCCCACGCAAAGTTGCTCATGTATCCACAATTCAAAAGACCGCCTTCTTCATTGTTAAATTCGAAAAAATCGAAGCAAAAACTGTGAGAGCCAGTTTTTGTACTTTTTCAAGTATTAACCCGTTTTTTTGTGGGCGTTGGGGTCCATGGGACTTTTGGACAGGTGGCAGTGGGTTTTAATCCCATTGTTGGGGAACACGGAAGGTTAGTATGTCTGTCAATGTGATTTTGATGTAGTCAAGTTTATTTTAACTAGGTATTGCAATGCGCTTGTATAGTATTGTTGTGTTTGTGGTTTTAGTCAATATTTTTGAAAATAAGCCTTAGGGTCTGTTTGGGAAGTTTGATGATTGGAAGGTGGGTTAGTTTAAGGACTGTCTTTTATAACGTTGGATGTCCAAAAACCTTTTTTTTTAAAGTTTAGGTAAACGATGGATTTGTCTCAGCAGTGCTACTTTGTCCATTAACTTAATATGCTCTTGTGAGAAATTTATCCAGATATAGGTACCCAGATGGATTCGTATTTAAAATTTCCGAGAATTTAAAAAGGGTGTTGTGGGGTACTAGATAAGCTTACTAAGTAAGGACAAGGGGATATATCCTACTTCCTACTATAAATAATATAATATTATAAACGCGAAAGTTTGTATGTATGGATGTGTGGATGTTTGTTCCTCTTTCACGCGAAAACTACTGACCCGATTTAGATGAAATTTGGCACACAGATAGTTTATAACCTGGTAATAACACATATAGTACTTTCTATCCCGGTAGTATGTTCCCGCGGGATAATTTCCGACCTCCACGCGGGCGAAGCCGCTTGAAAAAGCTAGTATTATATAAATGAGACTTTGTTGATGTTTACGATATCAAACAGCGTTTGCAAACCAGTTTTCACTGCAAACATCGTATCACAATGTGACAAGCCCCGAGGTCCTAAAAATCCTACTGACAATAAACAGAACCCGAACAAAGAACTAAGTAAATAAACCAATAATAAACCTGAGTCTATCAAAGTCTCTGATGACGTGTTATTTTCCGTGATCCATGACTATAATAGCTGCCGACTCCCCCAGGGTTAACGGCTTAAAGAAATGTTCATAAGCAAATGGGATTGCATTGAAATGTAATATGGCTATTTGGCAGGGAAGTAAATAAAGAGTACTGAAGCGCAGTTGAAGTAAAAATCAGGTACAGGTTTTATTGTGAACCGTTTATTCTTTATCTTCGACTGAACTGTCTTTTCAATAGGTAAGAAAGCTGTCACGAGCTATGGTTTAAAAGGTTAACACCAGCACAACTGATATCAGATGATAGCCCATTCCTGCCCACTGTAGTCACTATTGAGACGTCATCATTTCAGCCGTAAGACGTCCACTGCTGGACTTAGGCCTCCCTCAATTTGGGGGGCTTTGCCATAATCGCCACGCTTGGCAGGCGGATTGGCGATCGCAGTATGGTGGTAAAATGCATAGAGAACGCTGCTGCCCATTCTCTAGTAAGTCCCTTAGTCGCCTTTTACGACACCCACGGGAAGAAATGGGGTGGTGTTATTCTTTACGTCCGGCACCACACGGTGCTACTGAGACGTAGTAATATTAATCACCAACCAAGCGGTGGTATTTTTTTTTACAAAACCAAATACGAAGTACGTCCAGCGCACCTCTAACAGTGATCGCCGGTGGTTTATTGTCACCTAACTGATTATAAATTCCATTTAAGTTTCTAGACTAGAAATTCTACGCTAGGAGGTCTAGCATCTTATGCTCATGTTTACAATTTGGGCACTAGTTAAAATGTTATCCTTTAAGGTGAAAGCGAATATAAAAAATCCATTGACGTTTTCATTTTTTTTTATTTTATTTAATAAGTACGCTAGAAAATTAGAATTTTGCGGCTACCCTGGATCTTCCACTTGAAGAAGTTGAAGCAAAATCTCTATTTCTAAACTAACATTGTATTTGTTTACGATTCTAAAGTGTCTGTACCTAATTGGTTTAGTTGAAATAAATGCTTTGAATTTAAACAGACAAAGATACCACTAGGTTCGATTGTTTGAAGAAATAAATGCATAACAAAGGGATCTACGTATTTACCGACATATTACTCTCATAAAAATAGACTCGAATGCTGTGTGGTTAGGTTCGTTTTACATAAAGGTATGAAAATGGGAAATTATTTCCTCGACGTTGTCTTCTGAGACATGACCATTTTATTTATAATAGCAGATGTTTATTTTTCTTCTTTTTATTGTTGTTTGTGCACAAGTTTCAACATTATCGACCGAATTAAAATATAGGAGATACTCGTGACTCTCGAAATGTTAGACAGGTATACGAAACACGAAAGGCAAACATTTTGTACTTATAAAGGTACTTCAACGACTACCCCTCTTTTAAGGGATCCTACCGTTTTGCCGAAAAGATTTTGACAAAATGTCACTACCCAAACAAATTTTATCAACCTTTTTTATACCAATGCATTATTTGGAATATGCATACTCAATATGATACGATAGTACGCACATTTCCATTTGGTAAAATTTTTACTTGGCAGAATATTCCCAAGGATAATTTTTTTTATTTTTTATTATTATTTATTTATTTAATTTGACAACATTGGTCCACTGGTTAGTAAAAACTTATCAACTAAGGGTTAGTATTAATGATTATAATATAAATAATAATTTATAATGTCATTAAGGCATTTATCAAATGATTTATTACAGCAAACAATCTTTAGACAATAAACGTTTTGTGAAATATTGTAATTAAAAAAAAATGAACCTACAGGTTAATTTTTTTTTAAATGGTTTGGTTAGGCTAGGTCGAAACTGTGACCTAACTCGCACGAGCCGAGCGAGCTAAGCGACTGGTGCTGCGGTAGCGGCCGGCGATTACCAGAAATGACTAGATTGTATAGAAAAGAAAAAATATGAAAAAAAAAACCGGCCAAGTGCGAGTCGGACTCGCGCACCGAGGGTTCCGTATAAACCTGAAGTGTTTAATACCTCTACGCGTTCATGAGGAAAGGCGTAGTAAGTTTAAAATTATTAAAAATATTTTTATTATATGAAGTAACTAAAAATTTACGGTTTCCGCAATTTTTCCTTTATCTGTACTACAAGACGTTGCTTCGTACCAAATTTCAAAATTCTAGATCGACTGGAAGTACCATTTAGGTTTTGATTCCCTTGCGAGTTTCGAATATTTGCGGAGCGGCATAAACGGCTATATCTTTTCATCGCGTTAGCTTAGAAGTTTGTTTTTTTCACAGCTCTAAGGGACAGTAGACTTGAGTATTTGATATAAATTTCAGCTTGATACCTCTACGCGTTCCTGAGAAAAAGGGTCTTGACAGACGGTTGGATGGACGGACGGACGGACGGACAACAAAGTGATCCTATAAGGGTTCCGCTTTTTTCTTTTGAGGTGCGGAACCCTAAAAAAGGAAATCATTTTTAGCCGGCTGTTAAGAACCGAACTAGTTAGACGAAGTTTTTTTTTGTTTTTTAAACGGTTAGGTTAAAACTGTGATCTACGCACGAGCTGAGTGAGCGTAGCGAGCGGTTCCGTGGCAGCGGCCGGCAAGTGCCAGAAACTACTACATTATATGGAAAAAAAATTAAATGTGTTATTCCAACTGAAATATTTGACTACATAAAAATCGGTTAAAGTACTACTTCGTAAACGAGTTATTGTTTAAACGTTCACTTGTAAAACATTAGGTTTGCGGTACAATTATTTGTGAAGTGATTTTTTGCTTGGTAATAATTCGCAAATAAAATTATGCAGAAAATTGTTTGGGAACTGATCATTTGACAATTTCTTTTCGATGAAACAATGGTAACCTGTCTGTTAAGTGAGCTTGTATACATCTATCTACACGAGCACTTAGGCATAATAACATACCTACTCATCAAAGAATCCTGTAAGTACCCATTAGGTATGTTTAATGTATGTGTAGGTAGATCCCATTACAAATTAAGTGTCTAAGACGAAAACTTTTGGGGTGAATATCCTACATAACAAATATTCTTTGTTCTAAGACATTCGCTGGAAATACGAAGACATTTATTCAATAGGTAAGAAGATACTCGATCATAGGTACATAATCGTACATACAAGAAGTAGGTTTATTATATTTCAAGCCTTCCTGTATTGATGATCAGGTTGACAAGCGGTCCCGTACCGAAAACTGGATAAATTTAAATGTAAATTCGGTCATCATCAAGGCTCCTCTACAGAAACAACAGCACTACGTGACATCGTGGCGCGATTCTTGCAGAACTATTTCACGAAGTTTTTATATATGTAAATTCTTCTGCTAGAGTCGCGTCGCGCCTGTTCACAGGAACCTTCACTCATTCTTCTTTTAAGAAGTAGCTTCAGCCCGCGACTTCATCTGCGTCAAATTTCTTGCTGCCCCGACCCACCCCGTCGCATAGAATCGCCTGCCCGTCCAAGGTCTTCATATTCGTGATTTTTTTTTCTTTTTGCTCGATTCCAAAGGGTACAAGCATAATGTTATATAGTCTGTAGCCTTCCTCAATAAATAGGCTATCTAACACTAAACGAATGTTTTAATTCAAACCAGTACCTCCATACGAGCAAGTAATTTGTAGTCATAGTCTTCTATACATACATCTATACAAATAGTGTAGTATAAGTGTCTGTTTGTAATTTCGAATTAACAGTTTTTCACTAAATGCATATGAAAGTATATATAGTACTTACATCAAAAAACCTTTTTTTTTTAAATTTTTCTGTCTGTTTGTTCCGGCTAATCTCTAAAACGGCTGAACCGATTTTGACGGTACTTTCACTGGGAGATAGCCGATGTTATAAGGAGTAACATAGGCTACTTTTTTCTGAGTAGCACGTGCCTGTGTGATAATTTCTGAACACCACGCGGGTGAAGCCACGGAGACAGCTAGTATAAACAATATAAATATAATACCAGCCTCATGCATGCACGAACTTACGACTTCTTGCCATCGTGTGAAGACAGCAACTACAGAATTCCACCTGCTACAATATCCAGCCCCACTGTTGGGCAAAAGTTTCTGCTTATTTAGAGAATCCACGAGCATTGATCATCACGCTTGCTCAAGACTGGTTGGCCTTATTTACTCATACACGTAAGTTCAGGTTTCCTCACGACGACGGTTTCCTTCACCGATGTCAGTGATGTCCAAGATAAATTAAAAAACCAATTCAAGCTTTAATCGTTTTAATGGTCACTATTAGTAATTATTTTCGTCATATAAAACGGCGGCAACATCAAACCACCCCCAATACAATTTAAACAGTCAAATACATAAAATTCTACCAAGTTAACAATATTCATAGAAAAAAAGCCCTACTTATTTGCCGTATTCTGTTACAAACAAAGTTATCAAAACACCCCTAACTTCTAAACAATAAAGTTAACTATCGCTTCACTTACAAGTATTAGTTAGTTGGTGTAGGGGTTTGTTCCCGTGTGAATATGGGGTTGCGGGTGGTAGTGGCGCCCAACGTGGGTCCCGACTTAACTTCCAAAGTTTCGAAGTCATCATGAGATGTGTGTTTGATATTCATTGACGTAATTTGGCACGTCCACTGAGACACCCGACGGTGTAGAACTTTGGGCAGGATTACCGTTTATTTATAGAGGCTTATTATCTTATAGTTTGTTTATACCTACATTATGAAACGGTCTTAGGTATATTTGGTAGGTACTTATACTTTCTAACCTACCTTAGTAGGTATGTGAAGGACTATGCCTTCTTAAATAGGATCATCTGAATTATTTAATTTCGAACATAGTCTGTACATATGGTGAATACCTAGTAACTGCACACTTGATGTTTTTTGTAAGGGCATTTTGCGATGCACTGGAGGACGAACTCTTTTTAAGTTTCATTTATCTTATTGTAAAGGACAACAATTTTTAGTTGAAAAAGTTAAGGGGGAAGCGCCATTGTAGTCCAAATTCAAATCTTAAGTTTTTCAATGTGCAAATCAGTGTCAGGCTTTATGTTGAACAAAATAAGATTCGCGACCGTTTGAAGCACATTTAAAGCTTCTCTATTTAACTAAACCTCTTATAACTTTATTTTCCTGATAGTTCGATAATTTCTGAAGGATAAAGGCATGTGCATTACAAAGGCCTCGGTTTGCTTGACACACTCAAGACAGCGAGATTTGGAAATAAAAGGTGAAAACTTTTAAATTTCCAAGCCGTATGATTCCTAAACCTTCGTCTGCAATTTTCTATAAAGTTTAAGTTGGCTAAGATAAAAAGATTCGACAATGTTCTGGCTTGATTAACCAAAGCCGTCAATATTATGATGTGTACTGTATAACAACCACATAGCTACACGCCCCCCCCCCTCGCCCCACACTCCGCGGCGTCAAGTGCTTGTCGCGTGCGACGCGTGTGAGCGGGCGCGCGCGCCGGTCGCACGCGCCGCTGCTGTCGATCGGAAGCGTTCGGAAGTGATGCGTGCGCACGATAGTACGCCACAAGTTCAGTGTAAGGGGACTTGGGGTTCATTTGATAAGTGATAGAGAATGTTGGAAATTACTTTTTGTGTTTTGATTCTGAGATCTATACAAATAAACAAAATTGAAGTGTCTGTTTGTAATTTCAAATTAACAGCTTTTCACTAAATATATGAAAGTATATACGGTACTCCTACATCAAAAAAACATTTTTAAAATTTTTTGTCTGTCTATCTGTTTGATCCGGCTAATAATCTACGAAACGGCTGGACCGATTTTGACGGGACTTACCCTGGCAGATAGCTAATGTATGAATACGTGTCTTGGTATCCACGCGGGCCAAGCCGCGGGCACAGCTAGTATTCAAATAAAATATGGTTATCATTAGTAGAGATGATAAAATCTTATCTGGTCCAAATATAGGTACAGGCTAACACTTAACTTTTCAATGTTCCTGCCGATGAGTAACATCGGTGTCCTCTCTATGAGAGAGAGCGGCTCAGACGACCGTATTCCACCACCCAGACCCAAGCTAGGAGGTGTATGTCATTTGTGAGTTTTAGTTATAATGCATGCCAGTCTCCTCAGGACAATTTCCTTCGCCGTTTTAGCTGTAGTGATGAAATAAATTACGTAAAGTGCCTGCTTTGGTTCGAACACACAACCTACAACTCGGTAAGCTTCGTTACCACTGGGCCAGTACTGCACAAAGCTATGACACAGTTAAAATATTATGCGGTCAGCAGACGTCGGGTTGATTGTTAGGATTGTTAGGATAGGACAACATACTACTTTTTTATTCGTGGATAATATTTTATTTAAGTTCAGGTTTCACGTATAAATTCCACCCTTAGTTTCTAATTATTTGCAAGCTACGTAGATAAATTGGCACAATCTCCTGCAGTATAAATATCTGTAAAATCCTTTGTATTTACAATATTTGATACACAAATGAAACTTATTTATTCAAATCTTTGAACTTTATGAAACCTTTTCGAAGATGGTTCAAAAGCCGAGATCTGCAAGTTGAATCTGGTAACGCCATCTAGTGCACAATATATTAAACATTTGCAAATAGTCTACTAATGCCCTCTAGCGTGAATACTTGGAACTAAATAATGATGCAGGAAAATTAATGCTTATTCTAGTCAGCTAGATTCTGCTCATCAGGTTCCACACAAAATCAAGCAGCTACATAGTTGCTTTTTTCGTTGTTTGTTGGTCTTAGTGAATTTAGTTAATTTTGTATAATAGTATTTTTAACCGACTTCAAAAGGAGGAGGTTCTCAATTCGGATGTTTATGTTTTTTTTTATGTATGTTCGGCCATAACTCCGTCATATATAGACGGATTTGCAAAATTCTTTTTTGTTCGAAAGGGGTTTATTCCGAAATGGTCCCATGTAAATTTCATATAGATCTGATGATGAGTTCGGGAGACAGACACCGGAACTCTTTAAAAAATGGCAGTAAATCAACCGCGACTTCTGCTATCGCATAAATATGCATTGTTTGTTAGGAATTAGTGCGGGGTGAATACCACAACCAAAAATTTAAAAATAAAAACTTTTTTACAAAAAAAAAAAAAAACAACCGACTTCCTTAAAAACACTGCAAAGCGAAAAATTACTTTAATTTCGGAAGTCGGTGGCAAAATAACCATAAATACAGATCCTAAGACACCGACTCCCGAAATTAAAGTTATTTTTCACTTTGTAGTGTCGGTTGTTTTTTTTAAGGTGGAGTCGGGGTAGCCCACGACATTCAAATTTTATTACGTTTTTTGCAATTTACAGGTCAACTTCAACTTGAAGTCAAAATATGATTGGGAGTGTAACAAATAGGGCTATCATACATTATAATTTCAGTCGAAGGACGTCCACAGCTGGACACAGACATACCCCCAAGTATTTAGAGGTTTTACTTTAATCACTACGCTTGGCAGGCGGGTTAAAATGCATAGAGAATGGGCTTCTCTAGTAAATCCTTAGTCGTCTTTTACAACTAGGGGAACAGATGGGATGATGCTATTCTGTACGTCCGACACCAGACGGTGTAAGGCTATACAGAAGTATAATTATCAATACTCCAAGTTCATTTAATCTCATTGAAAGAGTTTTTCTTGACCTTGTTAATAACAAGTTTGGCACTTTGCAAACTATGTCCGAAAGAAAATATTTTAATTATTCGTAGCTTAAAATTGAGTTTTCTGTGGCTTTGGTTTCTATTAGGACTTTGACGTTGTGAAAGCAGCTTACGTCTATAAGTTTAACTTATATATCGTCACATCTACGGCAAACTTACGAATCTGCAGAAAATGTATTTTACAGGGGAGCGTTTTGAAAGTAAATATCAACGATTTCTTTTTTTTGTTAACAGGTATATAGGTACCATGGTACATTTTGGTTTTTAAAATGGTACTTTTTTATATAATGAATAACGGATTGTCAATATTTTAAACATTACGAACAGATTTTCATCATAATATCGATTTTACCAAAACTGCAGATTCGTAAGTTTGCCGTGGATGTGACGATATGATAGCTAATATTTGGTTAACAGCAACTTAAACACCATTAAAGATCTCTTATGATTTATTAATAATCCTTACATCTACCGTTATGTTATAATTATAATCAGTAACTATTCTTCCTCTGTATTCACTTGTCGTGACTAGATCTTGAGTCAGGGTCTGAGGCTAGGTCGCGGTGCTCGTTCATTTCCAGCTCGAAGTCATCCACGGCCATGGGGGTGTCTAAAAACAAATAAAAGATATTTTACAAAACCTACATATAAAACGAAGATAGATCTAGATCAAATCAATTCATTTATTTTTTGTAAATATGGGTAATTGGTATACATTATAATACGTTGCACATAGAAAAAAAAATTTGCATTTATTTTGGTGCTAAGTTCGTTTCACTTTTCATTTTTGTTCATATTCCAATTCCTAAACTACTATATTTTCTTTATTCCTTGGAAATTCGGATTAGCACTTCGCCAGCATGACGTCACCAGGCGCGCCAGCTCACACATGCACTCACCGAGATGGTCCAGCGTGACGCCCATAGCCTTCCTCACGGCCGGCACGGGCGCGACGTGCCGGGGCGGCACGCGCGCCAGCATGCCGCGCAGGCATGACGTCACCAGGCGCGCCAGCTCACACATGCACTCACCGAGATGGTCCAGCGTGACGCCCATAGCCTTCCTCACGGCCGGCACGGGCGCGACGTGCCGGGGCGGCACGCGCGCCAGCATGCCGCGCAGGCATGACGTCACCAGGCGCGCCAGCTCACACATGCACTCACCGAGATGGTCCAGCGTGACGCCCATAGCCTTCCTCACGGCCGGCACGGGCGCGACGTGCCGGGGCGGCACGCGCGCCAGCATGCCGCGCAGGCATGACGTCACCAGGCGCGCCAGCTCACACATGCACTCACCGAGATGGTCCAGCGTGACGCCCATAGCCTTCCTCACGGCCGGCACGGGCGCGACGTGCCGGGGCGGCACGCGCGCCAGCATGCCGCGCAGGCATGACGTCACCAGGCGCGCCAGCTCACACATGCACTCACCGAGATGGTCCAGCGTGACGCCCATAGCCTTCCTCACGGCCGGCACGGGCGCGACGTGCCGGGGCGGCACGCGCGCCAGCATGCCGCGCAGGCATGACGTCACCAGGCGCGCCAGCTCACACATGCACTCACCGAGATGGTCCAGCGTGACGCCCATAGCCTTCCTCACGGCCGGCACGGGCGCGACGTGCCGGGGCGGCACGCGCGCCAGCATGCCGCGCAGGCATGACGTCACCAGGCGCGCCAGCTCACACATGCACTCACCGAGATGGTCCAGCGTGACGCCCATAGCCTTCCTCACGGCCGGCACGGGCGCGACGTGCCGGGGCGGCACGCGCGCCAGCATGCCGCGCAGGCATGACGTCACCAGGCGCGCCAGCTCACACATGCACTCACCGAGATGGTCCAGCGTGACGCCCATAGCCTTCCTCACGGCCGGCACGGGCGCGACGTGCCGGGGCGGCACGCGCGCCAGCATGCCGCGCAGGCATGACGTCACCAGGCGCGCCAGCTCACACATGCACTCACCGAGATGGTCCAGCGTGACGCCCATAGCCTTCCTCACGGCCGGCACGGGCGCGACGTGCCGGGGCGGCACGCGCGCCAGCATGCCGCGCAGGCATGACGTCACCAGGCGCGCCAGCTCACACATGCACTCACCGAGATGGTCCAGCGTGACGCCCATAGCCTTCCTCACGGCCGGCACGGGCGCGACGTGCCGGGGCGGCACGCGCGCCAGCATGCCGCGCAGGCATGACGTCACCAGGCGCGCCAGCTCACACATGCACTCACCGAGATGGTCCAGCGTGACGCCCATAGCCTTCCTCACGGCCGGCACGGGCGCGACGTGCCGGGGCGGCACGCGCGCCAGCATGCCGCGCAGGCATGACGTCACCAGGCGCGCCAGCTCACACATGCACTCACCGAGATGGTCCAGCGTGACGCCCATAGCCTTCCTCACGGCCGGCACGGGCGCGACGTGCCGGGGCGGCACGCGCGCCAGCATGCCGCGCAGGCATGACGTCACCAGGCGCGCCAGCTCTCGCTCCGACGCGTTGGGTCGCGCCGCTAGGGACAGGTGCCATGGGGGAGGAGCTGATAACCTGGGAATCACGAAAACAGGGTGTTAGAAAATGTTATGGAAGAAGAATTGCCTAGATCACAGCAAATAAAAGTTTTTTAGAGGTTCTTTTCCCTCATCTTATTATTTAAAAACCACTGGGGACTGAAAAGCAGCGACATACAAATTGTTGCCGAGTACTTTATAATATACAAGGTGCCTTAAAGATGTAGAACAAAGGGCAGGCACTGTCACTGTTCAGTTGTTCTGATATGACTACAGTAAAACGGTCTTTGTAGAGTCTACTTAACATTTATTTGATTTACATGAATTCATAGATTTTGAATGAAAAAGTGTATG
This sequence comes from Aporophyla nigra, assembly GCA_947507805.1. Taxonomy (NCBI): domain Eukaryota; kingdom Metazoa; phylum Arthropoda; class Insecta; order Lepidoptera; family Noctuidae; genus Aporophyla; species Aporophyla nigra. The sequence continues at coordinate 26,915,854 of OX382293.1, read as the reverse complement.
CAGCAAGAATATTGTCAATTTTAAAAATACAAAAACTATAGGATCACTCGGGGTTTGAGTTATAGATCAGCCCGAAACCACATACACTTGCCTCATACCAAAAAATAAGTTAAAATATTTTTTTACACAAATAAAAAGGGACTCGTTTTTTGTCCTGTACTGTGTCTTAACTCGAATCTACATTCGCACACTACAAACCATGAATACTGCACATCAGCTCACCTATCTCTCTGCTCCTTCTCCAGCTTGGCCAGCAACTCGTTCGTGTGTCGGAGCGCTCCTCCGATGCCGTAATCATGCTGCGAGGCCGTCACCTCCTCCTCGATGTCATTCAGATAGTCCACGTCGATGCCCAGCTCAGACAGAGTGCGTAGCTGGTCTATGTCCACCTTCACTTTGGTTGGGTCCTGTGGAGTTACAAGTAAACCCAACACTGTGACAATGCTACAACAAAAGTTATTAGTTATTTGTTGCTGTAATTGTATTTTCCAACACGACAAGAAACGTCGTGCAAATGAGCTTTGAGTATTGTAGGACAATAATACATTGAATTTATTTGATCTGAAATATTTTTGAGATATTGTGTGATATGTTTATTGGTAAGGTAACATGGGTTGATGAAAGAAGACGGTGTAATAACGCTGTCACATTTCTTTGTCATGTTTCTAAGAATAATACAAGGTCAAATTAAGATAGCTTACGAAATTTTACAAAACGATGAGTGACTTGAATTTATGTTATTTAGGATTCCCGACTTCAATCCTCCGATTCCAACCTCCGAGAAGTCGGATTACAAGAGACCACGCTCCGGGCCGAAAGAAAGGTTGAAAATCACACACAATTTCTGATAAATAATCAATAGTTTTACGACAAATTTTAACAAGTTTTGAGAATTTTAATTTTCTTGTTTTGTTTTTATTACTTTTTAGTAAAATGTTGAACAAAATTTCAGCGCCATCTACCACTGACAAAAGAAATCAACTTTGACGTACAGGATTTGAGATAATACACGGTAGCAGGTACAGATTCAGTATATAATTTTGAAGCCTTCCATATTTTGTAAGATATTTAAAACCACGTAGGTTTTGGGTTCATGTCCCTGCTATTCTGTTCAGTTCTATGACGAGTATCTGTATCTTGGTCCAATTTTCACTTCCCAAGCAAAGCTAAAGAAGAATATAATTAAGACAGTCTTGTCTGCATCGTCGACGTGTGCATTCTTCCAATCCTCATATGGTTGTTAAACATGGTCTGACAATTCAGTCTCCCTCGAAGTTTGCCAGTTAGCTTGGACTTGTTACAATAATAGGTAAAGCTATGTGATATTATGAACGTTATACTCACAGGCTCATTACTAGTAGGTTGTTCCTGTGGCTTCTTCTCCGGGAACAGCGCCTCCATGTCGTAGATGAGCGCCCACGGGGAATCGGGCGCGAAGCGGAGCGGTTCTTCAGTTGTTTGGCCTGTTTCGTACGCTGCAAGAATGGAACAGAGTAAGTCAAGTATTAAAATAGCCTTTTGGCGACATGATATTGTGGTATGGTATTTCTTACCCCGCGCTTACACTAAGGTATAAAACGTCTATTTTACATGTTGTTTAAAATGTTTTCGCTTATAGTTTACAATCAAAGCGAGTTGTAAAGACTAGTACAATTCAAAACTTGTCAAAAAATTCAAATAGGTGACACAGTTGTTAGCAATACATGTTTGAAACAACTTCAATACATATTCAGGGTGGCAAGGGCATCAACGCATAATCTGTTACCATGGATTCAGTATACGATTCTGAACCCCCTGTGTGGAAATATTACGCTGGTTATTCAAAAAATTGTGTTTTCGGAGGGATCTCCATCAGGAACAAAGTACCTTATTTTTTTATCTTCAACTCTGAATGTAACGTCGTTTTTTACTCTATCTTTAAAAGATTCAAGCTTTATTTTGACCTTACTATCCCCTGCGGCACCCTCGAAAATCATGGAAACGACACCCATAATGAATAAATTGAAAATTTTCGCAGCCACCACGTTGGATTTTCACTTCGACCTCAGTATTGGCTTCAGCACCCTCGGCCAAAAAATCAAAACCTTTGTTGCAATAATTTCGTTGACTTCTGCTGTTATTAGTAAATAGACAAACAGTTCTGTCCAGTCTCTCAAGTAAATAAAACTTCAAAATAATTTTTTACACCATTTCTCACTGCACAACTCATCCCGTAACCTCTTAAAAAGAATATAATAAAGATCCTACTCACGTAACGTATGATACAGCAGATGTGACTCCTCCTTGGTCAGAGTAGCGAAGGTACCGTCGTAAGAAGGTGCATATGAACTGAACGGTCCATAGTTCAGTGGCTTCACGCCTTTAGCCACGTTGCGACGGTCTTCCCGAGGTGCTGGGAATAAAACAAACCGGTTGTAATTATAGTATGGCCAAGAACATCCTGGTATTACTGTGATTTGACTGTTTATTCTAGTTGAGATTCAGGGACGTATAAAGCTGGCTACTCAAATTTGGGCAAGTATTTACACATTACATTACATATTACAAATACCAGTGAGTGACTTGTACACTTGAGTATAATATGACCCATTTACAGTGAAAACATGCCGATACCGTAAATAAATAGGGATATGGGCAGGAGGACGATGATGGTGATCAATAATATAGAACTGGGGCAAATATAGAAGTAGACAAAAAAAATAGTCATATTTTAAAGCCAACTTAATATCTTGCATTATTATGTTCTGTATGATACTGACTGTGCAACGTGCCGCTGCCCTGCGTGAGCTTGCCGATGTACCGTCCCAGTGTGAGCGGCTTGTCCTCGCCGGAGCCTTCCACCGTGTTGGTGACCAGGCACAGGGTCGTCTTGCCTTCAGAGTCCATGCGCGGGAATGCTGCTCGAAAAACACAAACAAATATGAACACCGGCAGATAAACTTTTTTTTAATTATACCCAAAAAGTTTTGACAAAGTTTTATACTACATGCCTATGACGAGTAAAAATATTGTGCCGGTAAGGAAATTTAATAAGTTTTTAGCTGTGCATTCTGTACAATAGCGAAAGATTTACCTAATTATAAACGTTTTAAAATGTATGTATGTAAGTTCATAAATGTGTAATAAAAATCACGAACAAGACAAGTAAATGCTATAGGAAGCTGCAAGTGTTGTATGAGAGCATCAGAAATTCATACTTGAAGCACAGGCCTACTTATAAGAGTTTAGTTATTATTTTATTACCTCTTTACTTATAAACGTTGCTTCAAGTTAAGACACGCCTAAACTTCAAATAATTTATGTTTACACTGTAATTTTTTTTTTGTGGGTGGTAATCATGAAATGACGTCTCTCGCTCTGGGCGGAGCGGGTGTCAGAGTTTTACTGACTAAAACCCACCCGTGTTCCTTCAATAGGGTATTTTCCGTTTTTTTTAAAACAGTTTCTTTTTGAAGACTGGGAAGAAATATTCAACAGAAAAATAAAATTTATCTTATCAATGTCCATTTTACGCGTTAGAAGTGAAAAAAATCTAATTTGTTTTAATGGTTTTGAATTTACCGCCAAAACGCTCGGTGCGCTGACGTTTACCGTGTGACGTCACTTTTGTGTGTATTGAATTTTGACTTAGGTATGTGATCTGTGCTCGATCTGTAAATCTCGGAGTGGATTTAGGATATATTTAGGATTTTTGGAATGGATTAATGGAAATACAATGGAAGCTGGTTTTATAAAAGCCGATAGTGCAAATCTGCCCACAGTAGATGTTTTTATAGTTGGAAATTTCTTTGCAAACAACCCCGATTTTTGTGCTACGGAGTAGGTATAAATAGTTTATGTGGCGCATTTTTAAAAGTATTTGTACACAGAGGCACCACACACCAGTAATAACATTTTCTATCCATTTGAGATACGAAATTACTTGATCGAAATACTGTTTACAACGTGTTTACACAAAGATGACGTCACGTTATCGTACGGAGCGTTTTGGCGGTAAATTTAAAACCATTGAAAATAAATTAGATTTTAATCACTTCTAATGCAGAAAATGGAGATTAATTACAAAAAAAAATATTTTTCTGTTAAATATTCCTTCACAGTCTTCAAAATGAAATAGTTTTTAAAAAAGTGGAAAATACCCTATTGCCTATATGCCAGGGCCACGGTAACTCTTCCGAACAAATCTCGCGACCCTGGCAGGCTGTTTACAATAACGTGTATTTCGCATTACCTAACTTCAAGCAACGTTTACCTGTAAGTGAGGATATCACTGCTATTTTCAATTTTATGGTCCATTTTTATACAGAGTAATTAAAAACTGTTCTCTGATAGCCCGTACCTTTCTTGGCCAGGCGCCGCCTGTGCTGCTCGCGCGCCGCCTCCATCTGTATCTTGACGCAGTCTCCGGCGAGCCCGTCCAGCCCGTCGGCCGCCGCCTCGGCCTCCGAGCCGCCCGACTTGATGGGGCTGCCGCGCTTCAGCACCTTGTGCTGCCACACACGGACAGGGAGACTGCAGTGCAAGCGCCGCGGGACAAAACTAACTATGCTACGTCACGGCTGCTCAACGTTGGGGACTGGAGCTTATTGTACTTTTCGCTTAGTGCTGCTGGGGAGTTTGTTGCGCCACTTCTTTCCAGCTACAGCACTAAGAAGTGGTGAAGGGTTGGCGTTTTGGGGGAGTGTCTTATGTTGACGTTCGAAAAGTGCTGATCATCAGCCTAATTTAAATAAATGACTTAAAAATGCCAAAATTATTAATCCTACTAATAAATAATGTGGAAGTTTGGATGTTTGTTACTCAATCAGGAAAAAACGGCTGAACGGTTTTGGATGAATTTGACACACAGATAGTGTGTAACCTGGATTAACACAGGATACCTTTTATCCCGGTAGTACGTTCTCGTAGGAAAATTTTGGACACATACGGGCGAAGCCGCTGTATAAAGCTAGTGCTTTATATAATTACTAGTGACCTGCTTCACTCGGTTTTTAGGAGCAGATTAAATATGAAAATATCTTTCCACACACATAAACCTTCCGGAAAAATTGAATTTTGTACCCGAAAGTTATGGTACCTAACAAAAATGGTGGTCCTTTTCGAGTAAAAGATATAACAACAAACTCGTTTTCGAATATTCTCATTAATTTAAGCAAAACAATTAAAATCTTCCCACAGCGCAAGGTGCAGGCACAGAACATCAATGTATTTGAGCTATCAGTACTCACATCAGTCTCCATTCCCACTCAACGTTCACCAGCCGCACGTGTAAACATGCATTATGCTCAAACGCAGGGCTGTAGTCAACTCGTCCTACCCACACAACACAGACGCGTCAACCGACAGAAGCAAACAAAATGTCGCTAACCTCTAAACACGACTACCCTATGCAACCACAGAATAGATACGTACAGAAGACCAGCGCCATACAACGAGCGAAAACACGCGCACGCACACATAGGCGTATACGTACGGCTAACTTCTGGACCGGACGATTTAAATTTGGGTCCGCAATCCACGATCATAGAGCGCCGATCGTGGCTCGGCGATTCTTTCGCGCGATCCATTATAGGAAACCTGCGATCCTGCCTCGTCCGAACGGGATGCACTGGATCGTCCAGTGTGCCCACAGCTATTCGTGAGTGCGTGCACTTTCTCTCATTGTATGGAGCTGACTTTCTGTATGTATCTCTTCTGTGATTAAACTATTAATGAGTCAAAGTGTCACCTTTCTGCTGTACGTCCTAAGAGGCTGCGATGCAAAAAGTCATTTTATCAACATGTTTAGTTCAAACTTGAAAATAAATACAAAAAAGGTAGTTTTGTTTTTTTTTTTTACTTAATGTTAACTAAGCTTATAAATGACAGGTAGAAAAGGTTTTTTTCGTATTGTGTTTGTGATTAGGAAGGGAATTTAAGTGCGCGTGTCGACTTCGGTCTAATACACTATTTATTTGTATGCCTCGCAAAGTAAAGTCGCACTACGGTTTATATGTTGAAAGTTATAGAAGCTGTGAAGCAATACAATACTATCGTAAATACTTCTATGATATAGGTAAGACGGGCTGGTGTCATTTCTATGGTATAAGCAACATAACTGGTACTGATTTTGAACACAAACCGTAGAACACAAATTCGGATCCATTTTGCCGTTTTGAATACAACCCACAGGAGTTACTTTATAAGTCATATTTCTAAAAGTGTTCAAATCGCGAGACTATAAAAACATTGTAATTTTAACTGCATTTAATTACATGGTTTAGAATATTTTTCATTTTCTGATGTATGCATTTATTTGTCTTACAGAAAGCCTTTATTCAGCTCTGGCAAAATACCAATCTAAGCTTGCAAAGCCTACATCTGTCTCAACATAACTATGCATCTTTACTTTGCGAGGCTCATCATAAACAAAAACAAGTTGTACTCACCACATCCATCTTCCCAATATCAAAGCCGAGCTCCTTGATGGGTATCTCGTACATGTAGGTGAGCATGTTGCCGAGGGGCCGGAGTTTCTGCGGCGTCAGCTGCTTCAGGCCTGCGTGGAGTAAGCGACGGGCTGCCTTGTGGTACACTGTGCCGGCTTTGTTGTACTTTATTGCGTTGTTGCACATCAGTTTAAAGTCGCTCTGTGTGGAAAAAATATTTATTTGTTTTATTTCTCATCACAATTGTTGTCATGGACAGGAAGTGCTTAATCTAAAATAAGGCTTTACATTTGTGAGAAGTGGTTGGAAGGCTTCCCACAAGGTGGACCGATGACCTTGTGAAGGCCGCAGGAATCCTCTGGATGCGGGAAGCACAAAACCGGTCGAAGTGGTGGAGCTTGGGGGAGGCCTATGTCCAGCAGTGGACGTCTTTCGGCTGAAATGATGATTATGATGACATTTGTGAGAGACTGGTGCCTGAAAAAGGCACCACTTTCGGGCACCAGAATGTTACAGGCCACCAGGCGCTCCAAGGCTCACTTATATGTAGAAATAAATAAAGCACAGGAGGAACAGCAGAAATGGAGATGAATCGAGTGCTAGATAAATAATTTACTAAAACCGGACGTACCAGAGTATTGTTCACATGAACATAACTTATTCTTTAACTGGTTTTATATCACACTGCATATTAATTCTATGACCCTTGTGTGCTGTCAAGGTGTAAAAACCTTGATAGCATGGTAGAATATGTTAGGTTTACATGACTTCTAGAGGACCTTTGTTTAAGAGATCCAAATCATTTTATGAAGTTTTACTAGATGTTATTTCTAAGATAAATTTCAGTTTGTGGTCTGTGGTAAGACACAGTTATGCAAATCCTTGAGTAAAATCGAAATGTTAGATTGCATTGCATTAGAAAGTGAAATAACTAATATTACATTAATGAATGTTGTTGTCAGAAATTCTTTTACTCACAATAAAACAGTTGAGAGACTTGTACTCATTATCATCGATCTTCTGCTTCATAGTGGAGAAGTCCATAGGTCGTCTGATGATGTCAGAGTAGCCTGGAGCGAAGTTGTCATTGACAGGCCATGCAAAGAACTGGTTGGGGTCTCGCTTCTCTAGGTTGCGGAGTAACTGCTCCAGGAGCCGCGAGAGTGGACGGCGTTTCTGACTTGCCTGTGACACAACGGTAAATGATTTTATTTCTGTTAGGTACAGGTTTGTATAAACACCTTTTGCATGTCAATCATATTTTAAAAACTAAATTTTTTAATCTAGTTTTTTTCCAGTTTTATGTGCAAATAAGACTTTCTTAAAGTAATAAGTTTACCTAATGGGCTGTCTGACTTTTTTAGTACTCACACATCAGTTGAGAATCAGTTGGTTGCATAGTTTTTCGATCCTAATAAGAAATGGAATATGGATTTATTGGTATCAAAATAAATGTATGTGAAAATTGACCACTTTCTTGCAGACTGTCCAATTTTTTCAGAATCTGTGAATGAAGGCTATTTAGCTGCAACATCTAAGATACTTACCTGCTGCCCTTAATGCAATTCTCAAAAATTCATCTCATATAGTAGAATAGCTAGATGAATATATATTTTGTAAATATTTATAACAGTGTGCACATTTGTAACACTTAATTGTGAATACATACATTGTATTCACAATTAAATGCATAGACTGCTTGCACTGATTCAAACATTCTATTTGAGATGATAAAAACCATAATTACAGACTATGTCAATCTTCTTATAGTCAAATTTCTAGTCTGTTCTTAAAAAAATGAAATAATTAAAAGGGTATGAAAATGTCATAAGTAAATAAGTGTCAACTGACATACCTAAGATACACGGGGGAGTCTGCAATACAGGTATTAATAAGTGTCAACTGACATACCTAAGATACACGGGGGAGTCTGCAATACAGGTATTAATAAGTGTCAACTGACATACCTAAGATACACGGGGGAGTCTGCAATACAGGTATTAATAAGTGTCAACTGACATACCTAAGATACACAGGGGAGTCTGCAATACAGGTATTAATAAGTGTCAACTGACATACCTAAGATACACGGGGGAGTCTGCAATACAGGTATTAATAAGTGTCAACTGACATACCTAAGATACACAGGGGAGTCTGCAATACAGGTATTAATAAGTGTCAACTGACATACCTAAGATACACGGGGGAGTCTGCAATACAGGTATTAATAAGTGTCAACTGACATACCTAAGATACACGGGGGAGTCTGCAATACAGGTATTAATCATGGTATTCAAGCCATTATATTATTGTGTATTTGATGAGGTCCTATTGAACAGTATAAATATGTAGCATTTACCATTAAAATTACTTTTGACACACAAGAGAGCTAAGAAATTACATACCAAGTGCACCACATCAGAGTAACTACCAATAGACATGGACATTCATAGATAGTTTTGGAGAAAGGTTTCCGAGGAAGAGGGAAGGACTATGTAAGCAGACTTTACATTATTGTTGGCTCTAAAAATATGTGCATAAACTGTGACTTATTCAACAGTTACCTTTAGCACACAAGTGCGAGGTTCCCTGTGAGAAGCAGGAGAGTTGGGCCCTGGGCCCGGGCTGAGCCGCCGAATGAGCTTCTTGGTCAGGCCCTCATCATCCGTATCATCGTCATCTGACATTTTAATCTGGAACAATCCGTTTCAAACAAATTGAAGTGACGATGAGAAAGATAGGTATACTTAGTAAAATAGTGAATGTTTACTGAAAGAAGAAATTGTGTGTGGTCCTACCGAGAGTCCTACTGACTGAGTGTTTGTGAATGATGTCACAGAAAGATGAGCTCGTAAAGCAAACAAAATATTGATTTACGATGTCACATTGGGAATCTTAATTGAAGCCTTATTGGACATGAAAATGCTAAGCTGTCAATCAATTACACAAGTGGTTTGGTAATACTTTAGTTATTGTGTCGCCTATACACAGGTAGTACACGACATTGGGTAGTGTAAATGTAGGCACATAAATAAAATAACCTTTTCCTATGTATATTTTCACGACTTCTAGAGACACGACGATTTAAAATTCTATCTTCAGACTTGGAACTAATCTGAAATAATCCCTATTGGTGCCTATAGTGTTCAGTGCAGTGAAGAATGAGTCCAACAAAATGGTCTCAATGTTTGGGAATATCGATCCTTACCATGTCAATTTCGCGGCGTCTCCGTTTCCGTTTATTACTAGGTTTCTCATCAATTTCTTTGTGGTCCTCCGAAGCTGATTGTTCCATATCGCTTGCTTCCAATTCTTCCTCTGTAAATCATACAAGTTAGCTTTTAGCATCAACAAAATATTGTAGAGTTACACGACACCGTTTATAGCAGGTTTTTAATAACTTTTACTCACTGCAACTTAATCTCTCTATGTCATCCATGATTTTCATAAGCAATCTGCTACTATTTTAACTTAAAACTATTAGTTTTATTGACAAAAATTAGAGGTTTTCAACGAAATAAAAATCTGAACAACCATTCCATCCACGAAGCCAAATGACAGATGCGTTCCAAGTACTGCAAATATCGGTTTTGTTTTGCACGAGAATAAAATAGCTTTCCGAGCTAATAAGACAAAGACAAAACACTCACCGGGGATGGAACGCTGGATTTCCGTGCGTTATCGATTACATTACAATTGGTAAGTCGTTTATGGTGTCATTAGTTCGTTGCCCTTTTATGTCATTGGTGCATAGAGAATTACCAACAATATACAACCAATAGCTGTCTAGCATTTAAAATATTGAAAACGTATTTAAATGTACAAACAGACCGGTAGCTGCTAAACCTGACTTAATCGCGGGAATTAAAAAAGAGCGGTTGTAACTCGTAAGTGTAGCGTAACAGCACAATCAGCCTGTAAGGTTCCCACTACTGAGACACGGGTCTCTTCTGTTTAAGATGATAGGGGTTCCATAGTTATGGGCGGGTTGTACATGTCACATGTCTTCCAATTTTTGATTCTAGGACATGACAGTTTCCTCACAATGTTTGCTTTCACTGTTAAAATGAGAGCAGATGAATTAATTTAATTATTATTATATAGTATAGTTTAAATATTTCTCATTATGTGAAATTTGTAGTAAAGGGGGTAGCGGGTTAAGGGGGGTCTGGCCCAAGCTCGGGTCGACGGCGCGTAGTGTTCCACGCGCGCCTCAAAGAGATGTCAGCAGTACTGAAGGGGTCTGCTAGGACCGATGCCTGCCGGGGTCACGTGATTGTTCGAAAGAGATACCGTGACCCTGGCACATGGGCAACTGAAGGAACACGGGTGGGTTTTAGTCAGTAAAAGTCTGACACGCCCTCCCGCTCCGCCCAGAGCGGGAGAAGTCATTTGACGATTTCCCATCCAAAAAAAAAAAAAAAAAGGGGGGTCTGGCGGCCCCCATCGAATCTGGTAAAATCGTTCCAAAAATCTTGAAGAGGGTCGAAAAACAAGTAGTATAAGCTTTTTACCAACATTACAACCCCAAACGAAAACACAGTAACGGCGAAAAAAATATTTTTTTGTGATTTTTATTTTTTTCAACCAGTTTAATTTATTTTTAAATGGTTTAAACGCAATTAAAAATTTATTTTGGATGTGTAGAAGTCCCCTGAATTTTTTCAGATTTTTTGGTCAAGTAAAAATATGTGAATTTTAGGTTTAAATGCGAAAAAATCGTGAAAAACGAGTCATTTTCAAGATTCAACCCTCTTATTTTTAGGGTTGTTTTCATTTTCTCGAAGGGTGCTGTATAGTATAGATAGCGGCAATCGTCCTCTTTCGAATACAGGCAATTGGACTCAATTTGGTCAATTCTGGTGAGCGGGGCGTTTTTTTGAAAAAAACTCGTATTTTCAACTTTCGGTAAATTACGCGCCGTAATTTACCGAAAGTTGAAAATTCGAGTTTTTTTGTGTTGTTTTTCGACCCTCTTCAAGATTTTTGGAACGATTTTACCAGATTCGATGGGGGCCGCCAGACCCCCCTTAACCCGCTACCCCCTTTCTTTTTGAGTAAATAAAGATTCTTTAACCACAATTAATTTATAGAAATTAGAGCGCCCGATTTCTTCCTGTTGGTGTCGTAAAAGGCGACTCAGGGACTTACTAGAAAATGACGTGTGTGAAGTTAGCATCTCAAATGTTAGCATCTCACAAAAAAACATCACAAATAGTAGCATCCCACATAGTTCCACAGTTCTTGATAAGTTTTAACAATAGTTCCGTCGATTTGACTATCCAAAACGCATTTTGAAAAAATGAGATGCTAACTTCGCAAAACATATCACAGCATCTCATCGAATTTCTCAAAATTAACCATTTCTGAGTTGAAAGCAAAAGAGTTCTGCATCCGAAACGTATTCGGCTGAGAGTTCTATGGGGTGAATCCAATTTAAATCACCAAAAAATAATAATTATGTATTATTTCTCAATGTTATTTACGAAATAATTATCCGTACATGAGTGAGATGCTGAGGTATAACTGGGAGTTCTGGTTCAAATGAAGATTTCTATCGAGTAGTTGCGGTCTTTGACTCAATTAACGAAATAGTTCTGTTGTTTTGAACATTCACAATAGTTATATAACACTGTTATAACCAAATCATCCATATAGGAGTGAGATGCTGGGGTATAACTGGGAGTTCTGGATCGAATGAAGATTTCTATCGAGTAGTAGAGGTCTTTCACTGAATTACCGAAAGAGTTCTGTTGTTTTGAACATTCACAATTGGTATATAACATTGTTATAAACAAAACAACCAAATAAGAGTGAGGTGCTGCGGTAGAACTGGGAGTTCTGGATCGAATTAAGACTTCTATCGAATAGTCGAGATCTTTCACTGAATTACCGAAAGAGTTCTATTGTTTTGAACATTCACAATAGGTATGTAACATTGTTATAAACAAAACTACCATATAAGAGTGAGATGCTGTGGTATAACTGGGAGTTCTGAATCGAATTAAGATTTCTATCGAGTAGTCGAGGTCTTTCAAAAAAGAACCAAAAGAGTTCTGTTGTTTTGAACATTCACAATAGTTATATAATATTGTTATAATCAAAGCAACCATATAGGAGTGAGATGCTGTGGTAAAACTGGGAGTTCTGGATCGAATTAAGATTTCTATCGAGTAGTCGATGTCTTTCAAAAAAGAACCAAAAGAGTTCTGTTGTTTTGAACATTCACAATAGTTATATAATATTGTTATAATCAAAACAACCATATAGGAGTGAGATGCTTGGTTATAACTGGGAGTTCTGAATCGAATTAAGATTTCTATCGAGTAGTCGAGGTCTTTTACTCAATTACCGAAATAGTTCTGTTGTTTTGAACATTCACAATAGTTATATAATATTGTTATAATCAAAACAACCATATAGGAGTGAGATGCTGGGTTATAACTGAGAGTTCTGAATCGAATTAAGATTTCTATCGAGTAGTCGAGGTCTTTTACTCAATCACGGAAAGAGTTTTGTTGTTTTAAACATACACAGTTTGTAAAAAACATTGATATAAACAAAACAACCATATAAGAGTGAGATGCTGTGGTAAAACTGGGAGTTCTGGATCGAATTAAGATTTCTATCGAGTAGTCGATGTCTTTCAAAAAAGAACCAAAAGAGTTCTGTTGTTTTGAACATTCACAATAGTTATATATTAATATTGTTATAATCAAAACAACCATATAGGAGTGAGATGCTTGGTTATAACTGGGAGTTCTGAATCGAATTAAGATTTCTATCGAGTAGTCGAGGTCTTTTACTCAATTACCGAAATAGTTCTGTTGTTTTGAACATTCACAATAGGTACATAACATTGTTATATACAAAACAACCAAATAAGAGTGATGCTGTGGTAAAACTGGGAGTTCTGAATCGAATTAAGATTTCTATCGAGTAGTCGAGGTCTTTTACTCAATTACCGAAATAGTTCTGTTGTTTTGAACATTCACAATAGGTACATAACATTGTTATATACAAAACAACCAAATAAGAGTGAGATGCTGTGGTAAAACTGGGAGTTCTGAATCGAATTAAGATTTCTATCGAGTAGTAGAGGTGTTTTACTCAATTACCGAAATAGTTCTGTTGTTTTGAACATTCACAACAGTTATATAACACTTTTATAACTAAAACATCCATATAAGAGTGAGATGCTGTGGTAAAACTGGGAGTTCTGGATCGATTGAAGATTTCTATCGATTAGTAGAGGTCTTTCACTGAATTACCGAAAGAGTTCTGTTGTTTTGAACATTCACAATTGGTATATAACATTGTTATAAACAAAACAACCAAATAAGAGTGAGGTGCTGCGGTAGAACTGGGAGTTCTGGATCGAATTAAGACTTCTATCGAATAGTCGAGGTCTTTCACTGAATTACCGAAAGAGTTCTATTGTTTTGAACATTCACAATAGGTATGTAACATTGTTATAAACAAAACTACCATATAAGAGTGAGATGCTGTGGTATAACTGGGAGTTCTGAATCGAATTAAGATTTCTATCGAGTAGTCGAGGTCTTTCAAAAAAGAACCAAAAGAGTTCTGTTGTTTTGAACATTCACAATAGTTATATAATATTGTTATAATCAAAGCAACCATATAGGAGTGAGATGCTGTGGTAAAACTGGGAGTTCTGGATCGAATTAAGATTTCTATCGAGTAGTCGAGGTCTTTTACTCAATTACCGAAATAGTTCTGTTGTTTTGAACATTCACAATAGGTACATAACATTGTTATATACAAAACAACCAAATAAGAGTGAGATGCTGTGGTAAAACTGGGAGTTCTGAATCGAATTAAGATTTCTATCGAGTAGTCGAGGTCTTTTACTCAATTACCGAAATAGTTCTGTTGTTTTGAACATTCACAATAGGTACATAACATTGTTATATACAAAACAACCAAATAAGAGTGAGATGCTGTGGTAAAACTGGGAGTTCTGAATCGAATTAAGATTTCTATCGAGTAGTAGAGGTGTTTTACTCAATTACCGAAATAGTTCTGTTGTTTTGAACATTCACAACAGTTATATAACACTTTTATAACTAAAACATCCATATAAGAGTGAGATGCTGTGGTAAAACTGGGAGTTCTGGATCGATTGAAGATTTCTATCGATTAGTAGAGGTCTTTCACTGAATTACCGAAAGAGTTCTGTTGTTTTGAACATTCACAATAGGTATACAACATTGTTATAAACAAAACAACCATATAGGAGTGAGATGCTGGGTTATAACTGAGAGTTCTGAATCGAATTAAGATTTCTATCGAGTAGTCGAGGTCTTTTACTCAATCACGGAAAGAGTTTTGTTGTTTTAAACATACACAGTTTGTAAAAAACATTGATATAAACAAAACAACCATATAAGAGTGAGATGCTGTGGTAAAACTGGGAGTTCTGGATCGAATTAAGATTTCTATCGAGTAGTCGATGTCTTTCAAAAAAGAACCAAAAGAGTTCTGTTGTTTTGAACATTCACAATAGTTATATATTAATATTGTTATAATCAAAACAACCATATAGGAGTGAGATGCTTGGTTATAACTGGGAGTTCTGAATCGAATTAAGATTTCTATCGAGTAGTCGAGGTCTTTTACTCAATTACCGAAATAGTTCTGTTGTTTTGAACATTCACAATAGGTACATAACATTGTTATATACAAAACAACCAAATAAGAGTGATGCTGTGGTAAAACTGGGAGTTCTGAATCGAATTAAGATTTCTATCGAGTAGTCGAGGTCTTTTACTCAATTACCGAAATAGTTCTGTTGTTTTGAACATTCACAATAGGTACATAACATTGTTATATACAAAACAACCAAATAAGAGTGAGATGCTGTGGTAAAACTGGGAGTTCTGAATCGAATTAAGATTTCTATCGAGTAGTAGAGGTGTTTTACTCAATTACCGAAATAGTTCTGTTGTTTTGAACATTCACAACAGTTATATAACACTTTTATAACTAAAACATCCATATAAGAGTGAGATGCTGTGGTAAAACTGGGAGTTCTGGATCGATTGAAGATTTCTATCGATTAGTAGAGGTCTTTCACTGAATTACCGAAAGAGTTCTGTTGTTTTGAACATTCACAATTGGTATATAACATTGTTATAAACAAAACAACCAAATAAGAGTGAGGTGCTGCGGTAGAACTGGGAGTTCTGGATCGAATTAAGACTTCTATCGAATAGTCGAGGTCTTTCACTGAATTACCGAAAGAGTTCTATTGTTTTGAACATTCACAATAGGTATGTAACATTGTTATAAACAAAACTACCATATAAGAGTGAGATGCTGTGGTATAACTGGGAGTTCTGAATCGAATTAAGATTTCTATCGAGTAGTCGAGGTCTTTCAAAAAAGAACCAAAAGAGTTCTGTTGTTTTGAACATTCACAATAGTTATATAATATTGTTATAATCAAAGCAACCATATAGGAGTGAGATGCTGTGGTAAAACTGGGAGTTCTGGATCGAATTAAGATTTCTATCGAGTAGTCGAGGTCTTTTACTCAATTACCGAAATAGTTCTGTTGTTTTGAACATTCACAATAGGTACATAACATTGTTATATACAAAACAACCAAATAAGAGTGAGATGCTGTGGTAAAACTGGGAGTTCTGAATCGAATTAAGATTTCTATCGAGTAGTCGAGGTCTTTTACTCAATTACCGAAATAGTTCTGTTGTTTTGAACATTCACAATAGGTACATAACATTGTTATATACAAAACAACCAAATAAGAGTGAGATGCTGTGGTAAAACTGGGAGTTCTGAATCGAATTAAGATTTCTATCGAGTAGTAGAGGTGTTTTACTCAATTACCGAAATAGTTCTGTTGTTTTGAACATTCACAACAGTTATATAACACTTTTATAACTAAAACATCCATATAAGAGTGAGATGCTGTGGTAAAACTGGGAGTTCTGGATCGATTGAAGATTTCTATCGATTAGTAGAGGTCTTTCACTGAATTACCGAAAGAGTTCTGTTGTTTTGAACATTCACAATAGGTATACAACATTGTTATAAACAAAACAACCATATAGGAGTGAGATGCTGGGTTATAACTGAGAGTTCTGAATCGAATTAAGATTTCTATCGAGTAGTCGAGGTCTTTTACTCAATTACGGAAAGAGTTTTGTTGTTTTAAACATACACAGTTTGTAAAAAACATTGATATAAACAAAACAACCATATAAGAGTGAGATGCTGTGGTAAAACTGGGAGTTCTGGATCGAATTAAGATTTCTATCGAGTAGTCGAGGTCTTTCACTGAATTACCAAAAGAGTTCTATTGTTTTGAACATTCACAATAGGTATATAACATTGTTATAAACAAAACTACCATATAAGAGTGAGATGCTGTGGTAAAACTGGGAGATCTGAATCGAATTAAGATTTCTATCAAATAGTCGAGGTCTTTCACTGAATTACCGAAAGAGTTCTATTGTTTTGAACATTCACAATAGGTATATAACATTGTTATAAACAAAACTACCATATAAGAGTGAGATGCTGTGGTAAAACTGGGAGTTCTGAATCGAATTAAGATTTCTATCGAATAATCGAGGTCTTTCACTGAATTACCGAAAGAGTTCTATTGTTTTGAACATTCACCATAGGTATATAACATTGTTATAAATAAAACAACCATATAAGAGGGAGATGTTGTGGTAAAACTGGGAGTTCTGAATCGAATTAAGATTTCTATCGAGTAGTCGATGTCTTTCAAAAAAGAACCAAAAGAGTTCTGTTGTTTTGAACATTCACAATAGTTATATAATATTGTTATAATCAAAACAACCATATAGGAGTGAGATGCTTGGTTATAACTGGGAGTTCTGAATCGAATTAAGATTTCTATCGAGTAGTCGAGGTCTTTTACTCAATTACCGAAATAGTTCTGTTGTTTTGAACATTCACAATAGGTACATAACATTGTTATATACAAAACAACCAAATAAGAGTGAGATGCTGTGGTAAAACTGGGAGTTCTGAATCGAATTAAGATTTCTATCGAGTAGTAGAGGTGTTTTACTCAATTACCGAAATAGTTCTGTTGTTTTGAACATTCACAACAGTTATATAACACTTTTATAACTAAAACATCCATATAAGAGTGAGATGCTGTGGTAAAACTGGGAGTTCTGGATCGATTGAAGATTTCTATCGATTAGTAGAGGTCTTTCACTGAATTACCGAAAGAGTTCTGTTGTTTTGAACATTCACAATAGGTATACAACATTGTTATAAACAAAACAACCATATAGGAGTGAGATGCTGGGTTATAACTGAGAGTTCTGAATCGAATTAAGATTTCTATCGAGTAGTAGAGGTGTTTTACTCAATTACCGAAATAGTTCTGTTGTTTTGAACATTCACAACAGTTATATAACACTTTTATAACTAAAACATCCATATAAGAGTGAGATGCTGTGGTAAAACTGGGAGTTCTGGATCGATTGAAGATTTCTATCGATTAGTAGAGGTCTTTCACTCAATTACCGAAAGAATTCTGCTGTTTTGAATATTCACAATAAGTATATAACATTGTTTTAAACAAAACAACTATATAAGAGTGAGATGCTGAAGTTTAACTCGGAGTTCTGGATCAAGTGATAATTTCTATCGAGTAGTAGAGCTATTGCACTCAATTACCAAAAGAGTTCTGTTGTTTTGAACATTCACAATAGGTATATAACATTGTTATAAACAAAACAACCATATAGGAGTGAGATGCTGAGGTATAATTGGGAGTTCGGGTTCAAATGAAGATTTCTATCGAGAAGTAGATGTCTTTCACTCAATTATCGAAAGAGTTCTGTTGTTTTAAACATACACAGTTTGTAAAAGACATTGATATAAACAAAACAACCATATAGGAGTGAGATGCTGAGGTATAATTGGGAGTTCTGGTTCAAATGAAGTTTTCTATCGAGAAGTAGAGGTCTTTCACTCAATTATCGAAAGAGTTCTGTTTTTTTAAACATACACAGTTTGTAAAAAAACATTGATATATACAAAACAACCATATAGGAGTGAGATGTTGAGTTATCCAGTTATACCTCAGCATCTCACTCCTTTATGGATGTTTTGGTTATAACAAAGCTATATACCTATTGTGAATGTTCAAAACAATAGAACTCTTTCAGTTATTGAGTAAAAGACCTCTACTACTCGATAGAAATCTTAATTCGATCCAGAACTCCCAGTTATACCTCAGCATCTCACTCCTTTATGGTTGTTTTGATTATAACAATATTATAGAACTATTGTGGATGTTCAAAACAACAGAACTCTTTTGGTTCTTGTTTGAAAGACCTCGACTACTCGATAGAAATCTTAATTCGATTCGAAACTCCCAGTTTTACCACAGCATCTCACTCTTATATGGTTGTTTTGTTTATAACAATGTTATATACCTATTGTGAATGTTCAAAACAACAGAACTCTTTCGGTAATTGAGTAAAAGACCTCGAATACTCGATAGAAATCTTAATTCGATTCAGAACTCCCAGTTTTACCACAGCATCTCACTCTTATATGGTTGTTTTGTTTATAACAGTGTTATATACCTATTGTGAATGTTCAAAACAACAGAACTCTTTCGGTAATTGAATAAAAGACCTCTACTACTCGATAGAAATCTTAATTCGATTCAGAAGTCCCAGTTATACCTCAGCATCTCACTCCTTTATGGATGTTTTGGTTATAACAATGTTATATACCCATTGTGAATGTTCAAAACAACAGAACTCTTTCGGTAATTGAGTAAAAGACCTCTACTACTCGATAGAAATCTTAATTCGATCCAGAACTCCCAGTTATACCTCAGCATCTCACTCCTTTATCGTTGTTTTGATTATAACAATATTATATAACTATTGTGAATGTTCAAAACAACAGAACTCTTTCGGTAATTGAGTAAAAGACCTCTACTACTCGATAGAAATCTTAATTCGATCCAGAACTCCCAGTTTTACCACTGCATCTCACTCTTATTTGGTTGTTTTGTTTATAACAATGTTATGTACCAATTGTGAATGTTTAAAACAACAGAACTCTTTCGGTGATTCAGTGAAAGACCTCTACTACTCGATAGAAATCTTCAATCGATCCAGAACTCCCAGTTTTACCACTGCATCTCACTCTTATTTGGTTGTTTTCTTTATAACAATGTTATGTACCTATTGTGAATGTTCAAAACAACAGAACTCTTTCGGTTATTGAGTGAAAGACCTCTACTACTCGATAGAAATCTTCATTCGATCCAGAACTCCCAGTTATACCCCAGCATCTCACTCCTTTATGGATATTTTGGTTATAACAATGTTATATACCAATTGTGTATGTTCAAAACAACAAAACTCTTTTGGTTCTTGTTTGAAAGACCTCGACTACTCGATAGAAATCTTATTTCGATTCAGAACTCCCAGTTTTACCACAGCATCTCACTCTTTTATGGTTGTTTTGTTTATAACAATGTTATATACCTATTGTGAATGTTCAAAACAACAGAACTCTTTCGGTAATTGAGTAAAAGACCTCTACTACTCGATAGAAATCTTAATTCGATCCAGAACTCCCAGTTTTACCACAGCATCTCACTCTTATTTGGTTGTTTTGTTTATAACAATGTTATATACCAATTGTGAATGTTTAAAACAACAGAACTCTTTCGGTGATTCAGTGAAAGACCTCTACTACTCGATAGAAATCTTCAATCGATCCAGAACTCCCAGTTTTACCACTGCATCTCACTCTTATTTGGTTGTTTTCTTTATAACAATGTTATATACCTATTGTGAATGTTCAAAACAACAGAACTCTTTCGGTTATTGAGTGAAAGACCTCTACTACTCGATAGAAACCTTCATTCGATCCAGAACTCCCAGTTATACCCCAGCATCTCACTCCTTTATGGATATTTTGGTTATAACAATGTTATATACCTATTGTGTATGTTCAAAACAACAAAACTCTTTTGGTTCTTGTTTGAAAGACCTCGACTACTCGATAGAAATCTTAATTCGATTCAGAACTCCCAGTTATACACTGCATCTCCCTCTTATATGGTTGTTTTGTTTATATCAATGTTTTTTACAAACTGTGTATGTTTAAAACAATAGAACTATTTCGGTAATTGAGTAAAAGAACTCTACTACTCGATAGAAATCTTAATTCGATTCAGAACTCCCAGTTTTACCACAGCATCTCACTCTTATATGGTTGTTTTATTTATAACAATGTTATATACCTATTTTGAATGTTCAAAACAATAGAACTCTTTCGGTAATTCAGTGAAAGACCTCGACTATTCGATAGAACTCTTAATTCGATCCAGAACTCCCAGTTTTACCACAGCATCTCACTCTTATTTGGTTGTTTTGTATATAACAATGTTATATACCTATTGTGAATGTTCAAAACAACAGAACTCTTTCGGTTATTGAGTGAAAGACCTCTACTACTCGATAGAAATCTTCATTCGATCCAGAACTCCCAGTTATACCCCAGCATCTCACTCTTATATGGATGTTTTAGTTACAAAAGTGTTATATAACTGTTGTGAATGTTCAAAACAACAGAACTATTTCGGTAATTGAGTAAAAGACCTCGACTACTCGATAGAAATCTTAATTCGATCCAGAACTCCCAGTTTTACCACAGCATCTCACTCTTATATGGTTGTTTTGTTTATAACAATGTTATATACCTATTGTGAATGTTTAAAACAACAGAACTCTTTCGGTTATTGAGTGAAAGACCTCTACTACTCGATAGAAATCTTCATTCGATCCAGAACTCCCAGTTATACCCCAGCATCTCACTCCTATATGGATGTTTTGGTTATAACAGTGTTATATAACTATTGTGAATGTTCAAAACAACAGAACTATTTCGGTAATTGAGTCAAAGACAGCAACTACTCGATAGAAATCTTCATTTGAACCAGAACTCCCAGTTATACCTCAGCATCTCACTCCTGTAAGGATATTTCGTAAATAACATTGAGAAATAATACATAATTATTTTTTTTTGGTGATTTAAATTGGATTCACCCCATAGAACTCTCAGCCGAATACGTTTCGGATGCAGAACTCTTTTGCTTTCAACTCAGAAATGGTTAATTTTGAGAAATTCGATGAGATGCTGTGATATGTTTTGCGAAGTTAGCATCTCATTTTTTCAAAATGCGTTTTGGATAGTCAAATCGACGGAACTATTGTTAAAACTTATCAAGAACTGTGGAACTATGTGGGATGCCACTATTTGTGATGTTTTTTTGTGAGATGCTAACATTTGAGATGCTAACTTCACACACGTTAGAAAATGGGCAGCAGCGTTCTCTTTGCATTTTACCACCATAATGCGATCGCCAACCCGCCAGCCAAGCGTGGCGATTATGAGAAAGCCCCCCAAATTGGGGGAGGCCTATGTCCAGCAGTGGACGTGTTACGGCTGAAATGATGATTATGATGATGAGAGCGCCTATCAGAGTTCGAATCTATAACTAACACTAATTAACAAAAATAATAGTTCATGACGTTATAATTGTCTAGGTTTATACGAAGAAACTAACTAATTATCGAAAAAAAAAAAAACAAGTCTAGAATTAGACAGCAGGTTATTGAAAACTCAAAATAGCTGAACGGGCCAACACGACATAAACTGTGAAATGATAGGCAGAGTTACAATTCTATGGACAGAGCTGTGCTGCTGTCCTCAATATTAATAGTACCTACATAACTATCTATAAATAGAGGTATATTTTTTTTGTGGGTGGAAAATCATCAAATTACGCCTCCCGCTCTGGGTGGAGCGAAGAGCGTGTCAGACTTTTACTGACTAAAACCCACTCGTGTTCCTTCAGTTGCCCATATGCTAGGGCCACGGTACCTCTTTCGAACAAATCTCGCGACCCTGGCAGGCATCGATCCAAATAGACGTAATCTAGACAAATAAATAAAATTGGAGTGTCTGTTTGCAATATTAAAATAACCGCTTTTTACTTAGTGTATGTACCGTGTGGTTCCGGACGTAAAGAATAGCATCACCCCATTTCTTCCCGTGGGTGTCGTAAGAGGCGACTGCGGGACTTACTAGAGAATAGGCAGCAGCGTTCTCTATGCATTTTACCACCATACTGCGATCGCCAATCCGCCTGCCAAGCGTGGCGATTATGGCAAAGCCCCCCAAATTGGGGGAGGCTTATGTCCAGCAGTGGACGTCTTACGGCTGAAATGATGACTTAGTGTATATGGATGTATACACGGTTCATATACCAAAACAACATTTTTTACAATTTTTGTCTGTCTGTCTGTTTGTTCCGGCTAATCTCTGAAATGGCTGGACCGATTTTGACGGGACTTTCACTGGCAGATAGCTGATGTAACAAGGAGTAACTAGGCTTCTTTTATTTTAGAAATTTTAGAGAAAAAAATAATCTCACGAAAGAAAAACTTTAAACTCGCAAATAAATTGGGGTAAGGGCAGGAGAATGATGATTTCGATTGTAGAAAGATAAGTACCTAGTAGGTATATGCTGTCACTTATCTATACCATCATCTGCCAAGCCTTTTCCCAACAGATTGGGGTTGGCTTCCAGTCTAACCGGATGTAGCTGAATACCAGTATTTTACATGAGGCGACTGTCTATCTGACCTCCACCACCCAGTTACTGGGTAATACGATACCTCAATCGATCGCATAAAGCGTTCAGGCCGCCCATTGTATATTTTGTAGTCATTGTTTTTTTTTTTGTTTATATATAAAGTATTGTTTAAAGTATATACAGGATAAGTTTTATATCCAGTGCGCAAACTGTAACCATGAATTCAGCATACCATTCTAGAACCCCTTGCACATAAATTTTTCGTCGGTTCTACAACAAAAAAATCTGCTGTTTCATAGAAAAATGCAATACCTACAAGGTCAAAATGTATGGAACACCAGTTTTTTTTTTAAATATCCGACGAAAGTTTTCTGTGCAAGGGGTTCTAGAATGGGCACGCCACAATTGCGGTGGTAAGTCCCCTCTTTGAGGAGTGGATTGAGAGGCGCCACGGCGTCCTCACCTTCCGCCTGACGCAGGTTCCGGGCATGGGTGCTTCGGTGGGTTCCTGTTCAAGATAAAGCGGGAGGAAACGTCCGGGTGTTTCCATTGTGAGGATCGTCTGGAGGACACGGTGGAGCATATGGTGGAGGTGTGCCCTGCCTGGGCGGAGCACCGCCGTGTCCTCGTGGAGGCGATCGGCAACGGCGACCTCTCGCGTCCGGCCCTGGTGCGGAGGTACGGAGCGAGAGGGCATGGGAAGCCGTCACCTCCTTCTGCGAAGCAGTAATGCTCGCGAAGGAGGAGGCGGGGCGCGTGAGGGAGTGGCAGTCTCTACACCCTCACGTCCCTAGCCGCCGCAGGAGGAGACGCCCCGGGCGTCGGGAGTCGATAGCGGACTCCCGGCCACCGTAGGCGCGAGCTTGCGGGTGGCGAGCAATGGGTAGCTCGCCGCCCGGTAAGGATCAGGCTCGGGTCGACGGCGCGTAGTGTTCCACGCGCGCCTCAAAGAGATGTCAGCAACACTGAAGGGGTCTGCTAGGACCGATGCCTGCCGGGGTCACGTGATTGTTCGAAAGAGATACCGTGACTCTGGCACATGGGCAACTGAAGGAACACGGGTGGGTTTTAGTCAGTAAAAGTCTGACACGCCCTCCCACTCCGCCCAGAGCGGGAGAAGTCATTTGAAGATTTCCCATCCAAAAAAAAAAGTCCCATGTAATAGAGGGTGAGCCTATTGGGGTTCTAGAATGATATAAATAAATAAATAATAACCCTTGGTAAGACTAGTTGACCACCAGACTTTTGGGCTTCTGACGACCCGTAACGACTGTCAAAGATCAACAAATAATGACAGCCCGGACAGTTTAACGTGCTTTCCGAGGCATGGAGATCACGGGGACCTATAGTACCTATCTCAGTATATGCGTTTTAATGCCAGTGTGTGCCTACATCTCGTACCAACGTTGGTAATTGTATGACGGATTACGGTTAAATTATGCAATGAGAGATAAGCTTCGAATTATTTCTCTACTATATTTTATTTGATGGCTCGTTGAAACCTCTGCCTACAACAAAACTTAATTTAAAATTTAATTAGTGTAACTTTCTCAGAACGACAGTTTTTTATCAGTTACGTTGCGATTAGTGAGAATTTGGGCGATTTCCATTGTGTGGCGCTATTGAAGCCTGCAGGGGCTCAGCATTGTCACGCTAACTAAATCTCGTAAAAAGCAATATTTTGTGATGAATTCTCACAATTATTAGAGGGAAAGTGTACTGTTTTAGATTGTTAGGTGATGTCATGTAAGCACGCTTGCACTGCGAGGTAGGTAATATTAAAGTAGGTACGTGATTTCGCTAGGTAAGTTTAAAAAAAAATTAAAACCTTAAGCTAAGTACCTACTGAAAATAGAACACCTATCCTAACAGCCTGCATAAGGAGGATACACTAAAGGGAACCTCCGAAATTCTAACTTTTTTTTTTTTTTTGTATATTGCAGATCAACATAAGCCATATTTGTTACAGAAATAAAATCATAAATACAACCCTCTAACTTCATTTAATGACTTTTTCACGAAATAGTCATGAGGAGTTAAAATAGTTGGTTGTAGGGTTGTATTTGATTGGGCACGCCACAATTGCGGCGCTAAGTCCCCTCTTTGAGGAGTGGTTGGAGAGTCCATCACGCCACGGTGTCCTCTCCTTTCGGGTTACGCAGGTCCTCACCGGGCATGGGTGCTTCGGGACCCTGGTGCGGGCCAGGGCACGGAGCGAGAAGGCATGGGAAGCCGTCACCTCCTTCTGCAAAGCAGTAATGCTCGCGAAGGAGGAGGCGGAGCACGTGAGGGAGAGGCAGTATCTGCGCCTTCACGCCCCTAGCCGCCACAGGAGGAGACGCCCCAAGCGTCGGGAGTCTAGTACGGACATCCGACGCTTGGGGACCAGCCTCAAAGAGATGTCAGCACAAATTGAAAGGGTCCGCGAAGACCGATGCCTGACGGGGTTGCGGATTAGTTCGATAGAGTTACCGTGGCCCTGGCATAGGCAACTGAAGGAACACGGGTGGTTTATAGTCAGTAAAAGTCTGACACGCCCTCCCGCTCCGCCCAGAGCGGGAGACGTCATTTGATGATTTTCCAACCACAAAAGAGGGTGGTATTTGATGATTTTAATTATTTAATTTAATGTTAATGGCTATGCCTACCTACTACTGTATCAGTTAAGTACCTACCAAACAAGTTTATCTTATTAAATACACAGCTGTGCTGCTGGGGAGTTTGTTGCGCCACTTCTTCCCAGTTAAAGCACTAGGATCTAGGAAGTAGTGAAAGGGGCGGGCGTTTTGGGGAACTGTTTTATGTAATTTTGACTTTCTAAAAGTGCTGATTCTGAGCCTAACATAGGAAACCTAATATGACTTTTGATTTTCATATTAGTTACGGTCGCGAATCATATTTTAGTCAACATACCTACACAACCTGACCTGCAAATTGCTAAAACCGTAAGAAAATAAGAATTTCTTGGGATACCTTAGCGCATCCCGTACAAAATGCTCCGTACTACCAGGTATCAAGTTCTAGGTAAATACCTACTTAGATGGAACAAAAGATTGCCAAACCACCGTCTAGCAGCAGACTTTATATTTAAAATGTAACCTTTGAAATTAGCGTCTTGTCATTTATTAATAATTTGCATGCAAATATTATGTTTTTTATCTACTCCCCACATTTCTAGCAGAGCAAAGTAAATGATTTTGACTTGACTTAGTAAGGAATGAAGTATTTTTTACGTTCAGTATAAATGGGTAACAGACACACACACAAAAAATAAACACACTAGAAACGTCATCATCATCAAGCGTAGTGACTGCGGGACCTAGGTAGATAAATATAATATAGTAGGTAGTGTAGTATTGGTTCTCATGTCATTATGTATTATAGAAAGTGATGTATCATCGCCATGTACAATAGATATAAATAGGTAGATATATCTATATACAAGCTCACTCAAGTTGCGGAATTAGCCGCTTCACGCACCCAGCACAAAAGTACTTGTCTCTGCCTAGATGCCTCAAGTTGTTTGCTTAGATTTTGAACTCGGTTAAATAATGTCCTCGAATACCGTTACTTATGTATGACTTCATGTTAGTTAATAATTAAATAAGCAAGCAATATGTAGGCAAAATGCTCAAGATCGTTTGTCCTAATTACCTAGGCTCTACCAATTTCATAATTACCTAATTAGCTACAAGTTTCTCTTTTCCCTAGTTTTGATCTTGACAAACTGTTACCTACGAGTACATGTACACATACCTTCTACTTACATGATATAATGCATTTTGGGGGACTGTCTTAATGTAAATTTGACGTTCGAAAAGTGCTGATCCTCAGCCTAATTAGAATAAATGACTTTTGATTTTGAATATTTGTATAAAATCACTATTTTTAACCCCCGACGGAAAAAGAGGGGTGTTATAAGTTTGACGTGTCTGTCTGTCTGTCTGTCTGTCTGTCTGTCTGTGTGTCGGTCTGTCTGTGTGTCTGTCTGTCTGTGGCAGCATAGCTCCCGAACGGATAAAGCGATTTCAATTATTATTATTTTGTATTAAAGGTGACTTATGTGCGAGTGTTCTTAGATATGTTTGATGAAAATCGGTTAAGCCGTTTAAAAGTTGTGGGGGGTGAAAGTGGGGAAGAATAACCGAATGTCTACAAATATACTCGAGTGCAACAATCAATATTCTCTTTCAGTGCGCTTTCATTTGAGACCCTCAAATGAAAGCGCACTGAAAGAGAATATTGATGACTTAATCGAGAATGTTCAAGCTTCGCTTGATGAGAAAATTGGTGGTGGGAAAATTGGGACATGGAAATCCGATTGTCACGTGAGAGTATCAATGACTACATCTCAGTCTTTGCAATTCTGCTAAAGATGATTTGTCATGTGGGTTATTAAATAGTTTTCTTTGGTCGAGCTCACAAACTGCTACACCATCCAAGGAAAAGGCCAAGCCTATGTAGCCTGAAGCAGAGTAAAAATACTCTACTTAAGGCTACATAGGCTTGGCCTTTTGCGAAAGTACTTTTACCTAAGTAAATCACAGCTTTTTCAACTGTCGTGCCTTGCAACTTATATGCCGTAATCGCCCAACATAAAATGATAGGAAACATTGTTCTTTCAATATTTCCATATCCTCTAAGACCTTGAAAAGTTACATTATGTGGCCTTATCAGAATCCATCCTTTCTCGTCAACACAACTCCGGCCGATAGTGGCATCATCAAATTGAATTGATATTGTTTTTGGAAGCTTCCCATCTTCCTGTTGGCCACGGCGAAGTTCTATGTATTTACAACTTAACAAAATCTACATTATAATAAGTATACCTATAAAAAGTATAAAATAAAAAATTAAATTAAAAATTTAAAAAACCCCCGACACAAAAACCTAAAATCCCTTTAAAAAGTAAAAAATAATAAAAAAACTCAATCTTGAAGTACCCAAGTATGTATTAATAATTAAAAAAAAAAAAATACGTCGCGTTGGGGGTGACCGCTCTGCGAGGGCAGACGTCGTTGACGGTCGTATCCTAAATGCAATATTTAAAAGTCATTTTAAAAAGTTTTCTTCGGTTAGGTAATAGACTATTTGTAAGTAAATTGTTAGGTTTGGAGCGGTCCCCCAACGCGACGTATTTTTTTTTTTGAATTATTAATACATACTTGGGTACTTCAAGATTGAGTTTTTTTATTATTTTTTACTTTTTAAAGGGATTTTAGGTTTTTGTGTCGGGGGTTTTTTAAATTTTTAATTTAATTTTTTTCTTAGGTAGTAGGCGGTTCAAAGTTATAGTCAAAAGACTATAAAAGCTCCTTGATGAGGACTAAGTCAAAACTACTCAAATTTTTTAAAACCCCTAAGCTCAATACCAAAAAATAATTTATAAGAATTAGATGGTACTTATTTCCTGCTAAGACGAAGTTAATTAAACATCAATCTATGTATGGTAGGTTGGCGCGCCTTCAATATCGCGGTACCTACGTTGCTAAGCTATAAACTTGATCGTAACTCGCAATCACATACCGATTATCACCTAAGTAGCGATCACTCGCACAGCTCATGTGACACCTAATTAATTACCATATTAATTTCTCAGTAGAACGATAATGACATTTATGATGCAATTGGATTTTGCCACTCAAGGCGCAAATACCTCAGGTCCTCGGCTGATGAGCAAACCACAACAATGTGTCAACTTACACCTTAACACCGAAGTACCAATATGTGGGTACTTATCAGATTTCGATACTAATTGCAATATTGGCGTATCGAGTCGGATTGTAGGTATTGCTTTTGGGAATTTCATTGTTTTCGAAAATTAACCGATATCGTGTAATACTTTCAAGACCCCTGTGATACAGTTACGTAAAACGTAATCATTGGCGGAATTAACCTGAGCAATACTGTGCCAATACAATACTGACAGTGTTGCTCGAAAAAGTTTTACCCCTTTTTTTTTTGGATGGGAAATCATCAAATGACTTCTCCCGCTCTGGGCGGAGCGGGAGGGCCGTGTCAGAATTTACTGACTAAAACCCACCCGTGTTCCTTCAGTTGCCCATGTGCCGGGGCCACGGTATCTCTTTCGAACAATCACACGACCCCGGCAGGCACCGGTCCTAGCAGACCCCTTCAGTGCTGCTGACATCTCTTTGAGGCGCGCGTGGAACACTACGCGCCGTCGACCCGAGCTTGGTCCTTACCGGGCGGCGAGCTACCCATTGCTCGCTGCCCGCAAGCTCGCGCCTACGGTGGCCGGGAGTCCGCAATCGACTCCCGACGCCCGGGGCGTCTCCTCCTGCGGTGGCTAGGGACGTGAGAGCGCAGAGACTGCCACTCCCTCACGCACTCCGCCTCCTCCTTCACGAGCATTACTGCTTCGCAGAAGGAGGTGACGGCTTCCCATGCCCTCTCGCTCGGTACCATGGCTCGCACCAGGGCCGGACGCGAGAGGTCGCCGCCGCCGATCGCCTCCACGAGGACACGGCGGTGCTCCGCCCAGGCAGGGCACACCTCCACCGTATGCTCCACCGTGTCCTCCAGACGATCCTCACAATGGAAACACCCGGGCGTTTCCTCCCGCTTTATCCTGAACAGGAACCCACCGAAGCACCCATGCCCGGTGAGAACCTGCGTCAGGTGGAAGGTGAGGACGCCGTGGCGCCTCTCTATCCACTCCTCAAAGAGGGGACTTACCACCGCAATTGTGGCGTGCCCTGCGCTGAGTTGCGACAATCGTACCCGCCATGTCGCCATGAGATCCTGCAGGAGCGCTGTCCGCCGTGCCGCGATTTGTCGCGGCAGCAGAGTTTCGCCCCGGCGTTTCGCCTCCTCGCGCCACTCCCACATGTGGGTGAGGACCTTTGCCTCCAGATTTCATGGCGGCACTCAGGCAAGGAGGCTCGCCGCCTCGCAGGAGACCGTGCGGTATCCCCAGATTAACCGGATGGCCATGACCCTTTGGGCCGCACTCAGCCAGCGCGCTGGGCGCAGCCTCAATGAGGGCGCCCACACCGGTGCCCCGATAGGGCCATGGACCGCACGACCACCATGTAGAGCCTCCGGCAGGAGGCGTTCGGACCCCCCAGATTGGGCAGGAGCCGCTTTAAGGCAGCCCCCGCCCGCTCCAGTCTGGGAGCCAAACGTCGGAAATGCTCAACGAAATTCCACCGGCTGTCGAGGACAAGTCCACCCAGTGGCACCCATGAAAACACCCTATGCCACCTCATGCGCCAAGCCCTGAAAATAGTAGAGGACTGGTGCAATAAACACCAACTATTAGTAAACCCCACAAAAACCGAGATGATCCTCTTTACAAAAAAGAGAAAACTCGCGAAACTCGAACTGCCACGACTATTTGGCACCACCCTAAGCCTTTCAACTGAAACCAAATACCTGGGCATATTTTTGGACAAACAGCTGAATTGGGCAAAACACACCAACTACATAACTACAAAAGCCTGCATATCCCTGTGGCAGTGCAAGAGAATGCTTGGCAGGAATTGGGGAATCAGCCCCAAAGTCACCCACTGGCTATACACCACAGTTATCCGACCAATCATCACATACGGCTCAATAGTCTGGTGGCCCAGAACAGACCTGAGCACAGCCCAAAAAGACCTTGAAAAGGTGCAACGATTCGCTTGTGTAGCCATCACTAGCTGCATGAGAACTACACCCACCGCTGCCCTACAGGTAATGCTCGGGCTACCACCTCTACACCTAATCGTGCGGGAGGAGGCTGCCCTGGCTGCCCTAAGACTGAATATAGCAGGGACCCTAAGCAATGACTCGAGGGTCAAGCACTCACGCATTAGGGACGATGCGATCAAGCGACAACCAATGATGGCATCACCCTGCGATAAAACTCCAAAACTACACTACTTTCAAAAGCACTACAACGTTATACTCACAGAAGAACAAAACGACCACTCGGGCCCGGAAGAGCTAAGAGTCTACACTGATGGCTCAAAGACCACCTCTGGGACCGGAGTCGGAGTTTTCTCACACGACCTTAACATAAAAATATCCAGCCCGCTGGGAATGCTCAACACCGTCTACCAGGCGGAATGCGTGGGCATTATACAGGCGGCGTATGCCATAGAAGCCAGAAGAGTTACGGACACTCATATACGTATACTCTCCGACAGCGCTTCAGTCCTCCAATCCCTAGCCAAACGATACATAACCTCAAGCCTTACACTAGAATGTCACAACGCATTAGAACGGGTAACAGTTTCTAATCGCAACAAAGTGACACTGCAATGGATAAAAGGACACAGTGGATCACTAGGCAATGACGCTGCTGACGAACTGGCCAGAAAGGCATCCAGCGCGTCAGTCTGCGGCCCCGAGCCCATCGTGCCCATCCCTTTTAACCAGCTACGCAGGTGGCTGCAGGAATTTACCCACACACAAGTGGAGAGCTGGTGGACCTCGGCACCAGGCTGCAGGCAGTCCAGGGAAGCGATGCCATCCCCGGATGGCAGGCTAACCAGACGTCTGCTACACCTGGACAGGGATGGTCTGCGTCTGATGACGGGCACCATCACAGGACACTGCCCGCTAAACAAGCACTTTCACACAATAGGCATACCGGACAGCCCCCTTTGCAGGGCCTGCATGGAGGCTGAGGAAACCGTTGCGCATGTACTCTTCGAATGTACAGGCGTCACCCAGATTAGGACAGATACCCTCGGGACACCCAAATCATACACGGACGTTCTTAGCAGACCAGGAGACACAATCAACTTCTGGAGGGAGGTGGGCTGGTTGGAGTAAATACCGACGGCCGCCATGGCCCACGCACAATGGTCCACTCAAAGGACTAAGTGCGGAAACCAAACCCCCATAACATAGAACATAGAGGACAAGTCCTAGGTACTTCATCGTCGACTCGACGCCGATGTGAACCCCTCCCAACGTGAGTTGGGAACCCGAAGGTGGCGCGTTCCGAGGACCATGAAAACCCATGGCCTCGGATTTGTGCAGAGCCACCTCGAGTCCCAATTGCCGAATTCTTTCGACGATTGTCGCAACCCCGCGTGTCATTAAGTCGGCCACCGCCTCGTACGACCTCCCATGCGCCAGGACCAGCATGTCGTCAGCGTAGCAAACCACGCTGACGCCGTGAGGGAGGTCGGCGCGCAGCACCCAGTCGTATCCGATGTCCCACAGATGCGGCCCCAGAACCGATCCCTGTGGGACCGCACGACATCTCTCGCCGGTTCCACTCTCCCTGATGACCGGGGTAGATGATGGCCCTATCCGTCAGGTAAGCCTCGACCACGCGACAGAGGTAGGTCGGCACCCGGTGATACCGGAGTGCCCCTTGCGGCCCCTTGCGGAAGCCGTACTGGCCGTCCGACAAGTCCGGCCCCTCCCGCACCAGCCACCCGACAAGACGGTCTGCAATCACTCTTTCAAAGAGCTTGCCCACCTCGTCGAGAAGCACGATGGGCCGGTAAGCGGACGGCGAGTCCGCAGGGCGCCCTGGTTTCTTTATGAGGACCAGTTTCCCCGTCTTCCAACGAAGTGGGAACTGGCCCCTCTCCAAGCATGCGCTAAGGAGCCCCCTTAGTCGAGGCCCGAGAGCCTCCAAGGCCAGGACCCAGGCTTTGCCAGGCAAGCCGTCGGGTCCTGGGGCGGTATTCTTTGCATTAAGCCTTCGTACCGCCACTCTCACCTCGGTCACTTCTGGAGTACCGTCGTCGTCGTCAGTGATGTGGTCCGCATCGGGCACCGCAGTAGGTGGAGCCATGGGTGGGGGACTATATTCCCCTCGTGAAGGGAACAGAGCGCTCACCACGCCCTCCACCAGTTGGGGCCGGAGACTCTGCGTCAGCGGGGGAGCCCATGGGCGGAGTTTCTCCCGGACGGCCTTGTAAGGCCGTCCCCATGGGTCCCTGGTCAGAGTCTCCAGCGACTCCTTGCGGGCCAGTCCCCTGGCCCGCAGGATCTCCTCTTGGAGGGCGGTCTTCGCCGCTCTGTACCCCTCATATAGCTCCGCCTGAATGGCTTCCGTATCCGGAGGGCGGATACGGAGCCTGCGGTGCCTGGTGTAGTTTTACCCCTTTGAATTACAGTGGAGCGTCGATTATCCGAACTAATTGGGGGACAAGAGTGTTCGGAAAACCGGATTTTCGGATAATCTAACTATATTGATTCAGCCTTACATAATGTATTTATGTACAGGCAGTACAGGTGAATGAAAACCTTATGTTTTTTTGTGGGTGGGAAATCATCACATGACGGCTCTGGGCGGAGCGGGAGGGCGCGGGCGTGTCAAACTTTTACTGACTAAAACCCACCCGTGTTCCCGTGTTCAGTTGCCCATATGCCAGAGCTGCGGTATCTCTTTCGAACAAATCTCGCGGCCCTGGCAGAAAACCTCATGTTTAGACATATCTTTAATGAGAAATAGTTACTTTCACGCCGTAAAATTTTGTTTATCAACTAACGGCTACTTGGGAGTGACATATGAGTACATTTATCTAACACTAGCTTCTGCCCGCGACTTCGTCCGCATATAATTTTATGTTCCCCTACCTTTCCCATCGAATCGCCTGCCCGTGCGAATTTCCCCGTTTTTGCAACATTTTTCATTGCTGCTCCGCTGGTTGTAGCGTGATGTTATATAGCCTATAGCCTTCCTCGATAAATAGGCTACACAACACAAAAAAAAAAAAAAAATACAATTCGGACCAGTAGCTCCTGTGAATACCGCGTTCAATCAATCAAACAAACAAACAAACTCTTCAGCTTTATAATATTACTAGCTTTTGCCCGCGGCTTCGCCCGCGTGGATGTCGGAAATTAACCCAGGAGGACGTACTACCACGGTAAGAATATGTTAATCCAGGTTCTGCGTGCCATTTTCGATCCAGATCTATTCAGTCATTTTTGCGTGAATGACAAACAAATACCCAATCATACATATTTTCACATTTATAATATTAGTAGTTAGTAGGATTATAATTCATAAGCTGTTACCCGCGACTTCATCCGCGTGGTATTTAACAAAAAGTTTTTTATTAGTTTTTTTTTTTTCGTGAGATCCTATTTATTTTTTCTAAAATATAAGTAGCCTAAGTTACTCCTTGTTACATCAGCTATCTGCCAGTCAAAGTCCCGTCAAAATCGGTCCAGCCATTTCAGAGATTACCCGGAACAAACAGACAGACAGACGAACATTGTAAAAAAAAAATGTTTTGGTATATGTACCGTGTATATATTAGGTTGGGGAAAAAGTCTTTTCGCATTATAGTATGACTACTATGTACTTGTAATAAAATCTCTTTGGCTATACTATTTGTATCTGGCTGGTTTTGGTATCATTGAAAGTTTAAATTTTAAAGAACATAATTCCAAATTCAAATTAGGAAAATGTGTGATTTTCATTTGTTTTTCGTACCGTCAAGATGAGTGAATCTAATGAAGAAATTCGATACATTTTAAAATTTTACTACAAAAAAGGTAAAAATGCAACGCAAGCCGCGAAAAAAATTTTCGATGTTTATGGACCTAGTGTAGTGTCTGTGAGAGTAGCACAAATTAGGTTTAAGCGTTTTCAATCCGGAAATTTTGATGTCAAAGATGCACGTCGCTCTGGTCGCCCTATTACGGATAAAATGGATGCCATTTTTGAAAAAGTGGAGCAAGATCGGCATACCAGTAGTTACGACGTAGCTGAAGAACTGGAAATTGACCACAAAACAGTTTTGGCGCATTTGAAAAAAACTGGGTACACAAAAAAGCTCGACATTTGGGTACCTCACGAGCTCACTGAAAGAAACCTAATGAACCGTGTACTCATTTGTGATTCTTTATTACGACGTAATGAAACCGAACCATTTTTGAAGAAGCTGATAACTGGTGATGAAAAGTGGATCACGTATGACAAGAACGTGCGAAAAAGGTCGTGGTCAAAGGCCGGTCAGGCTTCACAGACTGTGGCGAAACCCGGGTTAACTCGCAACAAGGTGATGCTGTGTGTGTGGTGGGATTGGAAGGGCATTATTCATTATGAGCTGTTACCGCCAGGCAGGACCATCGATTCTGAACTCTACTGCGAACAACTGATGAGATTAAAGCAAGAAGTTGAGAGAAAGCGGCCGGAATTAATCAACAGAAGGGGTGTGGTGTTTCATCATGATAACGCTAGACCTCACACATCTTTAGCCACCCAACAATAAATAATAGTTTAAAAAAACTAAAAAACACGCTTCCATTGAAAACCAAACTAAAAAGTACAAAATAATGGAAAAAAAGCGTGGGGTGCTTTTTAAGGTATTTTTTAAATGATATCAGGCACCCCACGCTTTTTTTCCATTATTTTGTACTTTTTAGTTTGGTTTTCAATGGAAGCGTGTTTTTTAGTTTTTTTAAACTATTATTTATTTTCTATTTTTTAGGGTATTTCGAATTTTGAGACGTATGTCAGCGTAGTTTGTGACAGTTTTTTTGCTGTCCTGGTAACCCTGGCAAGAATAATAGCACAATTTTATGAAATTATTGCATTGTCATCGGTCCTTGACAGGTGTGCAAAGTTTGAATGAAATCTGGTCGTTTAAAGTGGGTCAAAATCGCGCTATAAGGAGTCGGTTACAAACAAACATACAAATATACAAACATACAAATAAACAAACATACAAACATACAAATATACAAACATACAAGTGAAGCTAATATAAAGCGTGTAAAAATTAAGAGAGTTTGGCTGGGAGGTGTTAATGCATCCGCCGTATAGTCCTGACCTTGCACCTTCAGATTTCCACCTGTTTCGGTCTCTTCAGAATTCTTTAGGCAGTGTCAGGTTAACATCACGAGAGGACTGCCAAAACCACTTGTCGCGGTATTTTGACCAGAAGTCCCAAAATTTCTATAGCAATGGGATCATGTCCCTACCTACAAGATGGCAAAAAGTTATCGAACAAAATGGTACCTACATACTTTAGTTAAATGTAAATAAACTTTATTAAAAAATGTTTTGAATTTTCTTAAAAAATGCGAAGAAACTTTTTCCCCAACCTATTACATCCATATACACTTAGTAAAAAGTAGTTATCTTAATATTACAAACAGGCACTCCAATTTTATTTATTTATTATTATCTAGAATAGTATAGATTTTCGCGTGTATATACAGGGTGTGGCGTAAGTAGTGGTCCACCGTTCATGATTCGATGAACCAGATAATTAACTATAACAATTAAAAATTTTAAACATTTTTACCCAAGGGTGTCGAAAATATTTCATTTTTGTCTTTTATTTACGAAATTTCTACCTTTTATTACATATTTATTTGTAGTTTCAACAAAAACCATTATTTTTTCATTTTGATGTCTGTTAATTACTGCTGAATTACTAGAGCTATCATGATAAATTATAATTTTTTATGTAAATTCAGCTCTTTTGAAGAAAAAGTTGGTTCTTCTCTAATTTTAACCCCAATTTTTAACACACCATCAAGTTCAAGAGCAATTTTTGTAAAAAAACTTTGGGTAAAAATGGTTAAATTTTTTAATTGTTATAGTTAATTATCTGGTTCATCGAATCCTGAACGGTGGACCATTACTTACGACACACCCTGTATGTATCGCACGAGTTGGGCGGGCGTAGTAGTTCGCATAAGCGGTCGTTCGGATAATCGACGTTCCATTGTAAATGTTGTCTTCTAAGACATTATCAATTGCCCAACTACACCACGAGCCTACAAAGTAGTAACGAGGCGCGAGTGTCCATACCACACCAAATGTTTGGCGGGCCCGTTTGTTTGGAGCCCGTGCCCCTGTGCCTCCGAAGCCCTTGGCCGCGGCTGTACTGTTGTGCTACCAACCAAATGTGTCATCGGTTCTCAAAATTCCAAAGATCTCATGGTGACTATACTACTGCCAATGTCTAAAAAGCCCAGCATCCATAACTAAATCTTAATCCTCGTTAATCCTAATTCTTCAAACCCATGCCCTTTTGCACAAAAATTATATCAATAACAGTATCTAATACCATTGCATGTAGCTTCACCGAACAAATCTAACACTACACAGTTTAATTTATAAGAATCGTGCGCGTTGTATTTGCAGCGCTGCAGCGCGGCGCGGGCGCAGGTGCGCGCACGAGCGATGATCGATACAGCGCAGCTATCGCTTTCGGCGGGAGCGCCCGCGCCGACGACCGACAATTAATTTAGAAGCACCATTTGTTCGATGATAACACAGGTAATACTGTGTGTTGTTTGTTGGGTAAAGATGGCTTTATAATGGAGTCTGTTTAGATTTGTTTAACATTTAAATCAAAGTTGAATCACGGATTCATCCATTGATATCTTGCATGTTACGTATTTGGTAGCTATCAAGAACGCAGTGTAAAGAGTAAATACATTTTACCACCGTAACATAGCACCCTGGTGGAGCCAATCCAATTGATCTCCAATCATAAGAACTATTTCAAAGCACCCAAATTCAAACTTTTCCGTTTGTAACGTAATCTAGAAAACGGCTCTTAGGTACCTATACGGTTTACGGTTTTAGAAATTTATTTCGTTCAAAAAGAATACTATTATTCATTTCTATGAGGAAAACATAATAATGAAGATAAGCGACGCTTATAAAAACGGTAAAAACTTACAATTTATGCTTTTTTCAGACGGTGTTTTAGTAAGGCTATTATTTATTATATTTAAAAGTTGGAAGTGATTTCGATTCCTTGATCTACCTTCGTCCTCGGTGCTCTTAAAATTATATGGTATCTGGTTACATTTATTTTGATAGTAGAAAGGTTCCGGCCTATATTGAGTAACTTAGAACCGGAGTTCGGCACGAAATCATTGTGAATAGATTGTTATTTAAATCAAACGCCTATTGCTAAATTACCAGTTCAACTCTTTACTAAGATATAAGAATTGATAAAATGCTGTCCTCATTCCAACACTAATCGTCTCCAGCCTGAACGGAACCTAACCAAAAATTCAGTTTGTTCTGTTGCCATTGCAACCTTCCGTGTGATCACCTAATTAAATGGGCGCAGCTGGCCAGCTAATGGAAAATCGCGGCAAATAAATCTGTGATCGCACTCAGTTCCTCCCACAGCTGAGATACAAGACGCGCGTGCTGTTCGACGCGCTCATTCACTGAGATAGCTCAAATTCATTGTTTCACCTCATGCTGGAATTGCTTGTCTGATCTCTGATTGTTTGTGTATCCTGTTGGTTTTGTGGTGTTGTGATTCAGTGGATGGTATGCTGGCTGTAGGAAATGGGTACCGTTAGGTATCATGAAAAGAAGCTGTTATATTTTGCTGTGGGCATGTGGAGATTCGAAGCATCCAAAACTATACGTAAGATAACGCAAAGTGTAGCTATTACGTTTACTAGAAACTTTCGTTATTGAAGCCTACATAAACTATACTAAATGCGATGAATATGTCCCAATTTAATCATGTCCAAAAATCAAGTTGAGCTCGCTGCGTAGGGAGGTAGACTACCTGAGTAGGAACCTACATAACATACATAATCAGCCTAAAATGTTCCCACTGCTGGGACAGATCACACAGGCCTCCGCTCTTCGAGAAGGAGTAGCATTGATATACTAGATCTTTTTGTATATCAATGTGGATTAGCCTATATTGCACCCGCGGGTATATACAGGATAAGTTTTTGTCCAGTGCGTAAATTGTAACCATGAATTCAATTCACGAAAAATTTCTGCGCTGGAGGGTCTAGAATGATATGTTGAATTCATGGTTACAATTTACGCACTGGATAAAAACTTATCCTGTATATAGTACGGGTTGGTAAATGTCACATGTTTTTGAGTTCCAGGACATGGCGGTGTCTTCACGATGTTTTCCTTCACTATTTGAAGAGAAGCGATAGGAGCCTACAATATTTTTTTCTTTAATTTACTTTTTACTATGTATGGACTCTATTGTACTGGAAAGGTGTTTCACAGTAGATAACATATTTTTGAACACAGCACTCATAAAGCAATCTAATTTATTTCACCGTACAGCCTTGTTTACTGGACGAGCAAAAATGAAAAAATATCACAACTATGTAAAAAATTCGATTGGGGTCCGTGGTGCCAATTAGCACTGCCGATGAAATGTGTGATGGTGTGATGAACAATGAGCATCTGCGACACTCCCGCGCAGATCGTCGATAATGGCGGCGCGGCGTAACTTAGCGCGCTCTACACTGCGCAGGCGCACACATGGAATTTCACCTTTCATTATCGCCTGCGTATTCGACCACACGCCATTCAATTTGCACCCCCAACACAAAAAAAAAATCCATACAATTTTCAATTCGGACTCATTCATCGAAAGTGTTAAACTTTGACTAAGACATTCTCACGCGAAACTATAAAACATTCGTCTTCAAAGTTGAATGGGATTATAAATCTTCGGATTTCGTAATAATTGGATTAAAACAACACCTGAGATGAGATGAGATCATCCGCATCTAGATCTGCTGCTAATTGACGGTTTTGTAAGTCTTTACCTAAAACACTAATGACATAATAGTTATGTTCTACAAAAATATCAAAATTGTGAAAGCCCGGTGTGAGAACTGTGACATAGAAACGGTAACCGGTTGACTTCAGTGATATAATAATCTAAATACCTTTCATTAGCAAGTTGAGCCGATAAAATTATAAATTGTAATGTGGAAGGCAAGTTCAGTCGGGTACTGGGCTAATAGACCTTCTTATCGTGATTTTATGTGTTTTGAAGATTTCATCAGTAACATTGATTGCCTTGTGCCACAGTACCACCCACTGTTGTATAAAAGCCGAAAAAGGTTTTAATACGATTTTTTTAAATTATTAGCTAATTGTCACCTGTATCTATCTATGTATGTAACGGAATTTTTGAAAATGGATTTCATCCACTTTAAAACGTCAGATCAAATTGAAATTTAGCACAATAATTATCAAGGATCGATGACAAAATAATAATTTGATAGCTTTCTCCCATTATCCTGATTAGTGATTTTTTATTAAATTTTCCGGACAGCTCAAGAAAGGGCTACAATTTCCAAAGAAGGCAGCAGGCGCACTAATTACCCACTTTCACGGTCAGTCATAAAATCTAAAATAAAAAGGCAAAAAAAAAAATATATTGATTAAAAACTAAAAAAAAACAAACTTTCAAATAGAAAATAATCTTCAATAAGTTCAAAACAAGAATATAATTATTAATATTTAATCAATTTAGTCAATAATTATAAATATTGAATCGACAGTTATTGTTAAAAGTAGTCAGTATTAAAATTCCGTAAAAGCACCTTTCGCTATGCTTTCCTCGTCTGTCCGAATGCCATTCAGGTCAGTATTTTGCCCCATCCATCGGACTGACAGTCTACTTAGACGTTCTGCATAGGGCACTTCTTCCTTACGAAGATCTTTTCAAGTTCCCAGCCATCTCCATTTCAGTATTTATTCAGCTATTGGATGGCTGATGGCTCTTGCCTATTGACGATGTAAGGGCCTATTGGGTAATATAATAGCCCCGATGCAAATGGAAAGTTGTAAAAAATAACGCGTATTGTATTGTAACGTTGTCAGGTCACAGTTATTGGCAAACGCATTCGTGTTCAGAATTAACCAATGCATTGTATTGTAATACTTGTAATGGTTCTTACGTTCTACCATTATTTAGTAAGTGTATTCCCAAACGAAACTTATCTACACTGATTATGATCATTGCAATTAAAGAATGAAGCAAAGACAAGAGCCGTTGGT
Source organism: Aporophyla nigra (assembly GCA_947507805.1). Taxonomy (NCBI): domain Eukaryota; kingdom Metazoa; phylum Arthropoda; class Insecta; order Lepidoptera; family Noctuidae; genus Aporophyla; species Aporophyla nigra. The sequence continues at coordinate 26,875,017 of OX382293.1, read as the reverse complement.
AGATCCCAGCCCTGAGAAAATGATTGGACTAAAGATGCTGTGGTAGACGCAATGTCGGACCTCCATTTGGTAGAGTGCAGTGTTGGTAGGACCTAATGGCTAATTGATCAACCACAATCAGAGTTCACATTTTTTCAAACTTAAGGATTGACGATGTTGAACCCAATTTAGGAAAACCTAAATAACTTTTCCAGACAATACATAATCAGCCTATATTATTCCCACTGCTGGGACACAGACCTCCTCTCTTTCGAGAGGGAGTGGGCCGTAATCTACCACGCGGGCCCAGTGCAGGTTGGTAGATGTCACATGTCATCGAATTTTTGGTTCTAGGACATGCTGGTTTCTTCACGATGATTCCTGATCACTGTTTTGCGAGCAGTGGTGATGGAATTATTTACACAAAGTAAAGCGCCTGACTGGGTTCGAACCCACGGCCTACAACTTGTAAGTCGGGGCCGTTATCTCTGAGCCACCACTGCTCTTCAAGGCAATGCTATGGGTATAATCGAAAAATTTGAATCGGGAAAAGATTTAGTGACGAGGACCTAGGATACATAAATTGATATTTTTCTATCCTAAGACTGCGCATCAAATCCGCCGTAACTAGCAGGAGTGTAACACGCGCCGCGCGCCGCGCACACATACCAACCCCGACGCGCTGCATTCTTCACATTCCTAACTCCTTTAACTATATAATTCGGCCGTTTACGCGCGCCAGATTATCTGGCCCTTTGTTCCGAGCCCTTCATAAACATAATAGTGGAGGCAAGCCGAGTTATGGATGTGGGGGAAAAAATCTACTGTTCTAACTTGCAGGAATTTCAACATTTTGTTAGAGATACCGCGGTTATTTAACGGCTAGTTATGCTGGACGGTTTGTAAGGAAATTGGCTCATGTGTTCTGCTTGTTGACTTAGGAAATTGTGAATTGTAAAACCTACGTTATTGTAGCTATTTTACGGTGTCGCGTCTACACGAGACTAGGTAGGCAAACTAAATTGATTGGGTTATCACTTATTACTCGTGCAAGATGTTAAAATTACATACGAATATCATAACTGCACGCATTATTTCACCGAAATGTTGGGTAGAGGTGTACTTATAGTAGGTATACCCACTGTTTGCCAGTTTTGTTCACCTCATTCCTATGTAATAGAGGGCGAGCCTATTGCCATGAACCGGCCACAAATCCATACTACGGGTTGAAATTCCAAATATTATAAATAAATAAATAAAATAAATATCTTAGGACAACCAACACACCGTTATCTGATCCCAAACTAGGCAGAACCTGTACTATGGTAACCAGAAAACTGATAAACATACTTATATATTTCTAAATACATACATATTATAGATAAATTACACCCAGACACAGAACAAATGATCGTGCTCATCACACAAACATTTGTCCTGGGTGGGAATCGAACCCACGACGTTAGTCTTAGCAGTCAGGGTCACTAACCACTAGACTAACAGGCCAGTCGTAAAATATTTAAAAAACCCAATAAATAACACTTTACCCGAACAGGGAACCGAACCCAATTATGCTCAGGAGCAGTGATTGCGAGGCAGCCTTACTAAAATTATCAGAGGGAAAGGTAAAAATGAGAAGGTTTGTTACATGCAGCGCTCAGCACTTGTACTTACCAATTATCCGTTAATCATAAACGATATAATAGTATGCATGTTAGAATTCAGTAAATAATTACGTTACGATTGATTAGCAGCGACGAGTAACATAACGTGTAAACAAACAGACACACCTACCTACATATTATGTATGTATGTGTAACGAATGATGTAAGGACGCCCTGTAATGAACATATGGATGTAATGTAGTGTAACGTTTCAAAGAAATGCATCGCACAACTTACTTACAAGCTATTGGTGATGTTGTAATGCTTTGTGCCCCTTTTTCTGTTATTTCATGTAGAACGAATGGCTTATTTTATAATCAAAATAATAACAAACATAGGGGTGTACTGGTTCGGTTAGATAACTTCACCAGGGATCGAGGAAGTCGAGGATCGCGGAAATCTCATTAGATCCCATGATCCCCGATGGGGATGTGGGGAGGTTTTGGTCAATAAGAATCTGACTGACCCGTCTGCTCAGCCAAGGGCGGAGGACATCTATGAGGACTTCCACCCCGACACTAAAAAAGGTAGTTTCGTCAAAAAATAATCTACAAATTTAACTTAACATAAAGCAAGCTCTTATTTCTGCTTCATTTACTGTAGATATTGCAAAAATTATACACAATCGTAATACAATATTTTTGTTGAAGAGTAACTAAATTGTTGCATGTGTTTCAGTATTTACGTTTAGCAACATTTTATCCTAATTGTAATAACTGCAATATACAAGTGCAATTAACAGATTTTTACACAACGTTGTTACAGTGTTAATATGGTAATAAAAATGTATTTTTGGTTGTTAAAGATCAATGTAGCAGATAATTTTAAGCAATTAATTTAATAAATCATTGTAAGGTGTTGATCTTCAGTATCATGTGTAAAATCTGTTTGAATTGCAGATATACGAGCTTTTTAAAAGTAGTTATTCAATCGTATTGATTCTTTACAGCCTAGACTAAAAATGCTCATGGTATACTGGAAGAAATGTGTGTAACTATAAGGTCGGTATTCTAATAGGTAGGTACTGATAATCTTCTGTAAGTATGTTTGATTGTATGTTGGTTATCGAAAACTAATAATAAAAAGTAATAATTCAACATTAAACGAAATTTTGGCAAGTCCAGCGGAATCCATCATTGCCTTGCAGCAGCATGCATTGCATAACATGCTTCATCAGCCTTTAATGTCCGAACTGCTGAGATACAGGTCTCCGCTCTGTGAGAGCGAGTGGGCCGTAAATCCACCACGCAGTCCTAGTGCGGGTTGTTAGATGATACGTGTCTTTGAATTTTTTAGTTCTAAGACATGCCGGTTTCTTCACGATGTTTTCCTTCACCGTTTTGAGAGCAGGGGTAATTCAATTAAACTACACGGTAAAGTGACTAACTGGGTTCGAACCACTACTCACAAAATATGCATTAGGTCTTTCGAAATCAAAGCCTAAGGCACTTTTATCTACTCAAAGCAGTCAGGAAACGATTGATCAAGAAACTGTGGATATCCAATATCCAACAAGTTGTATCCACCAAGAAACAGCTCAATGAAAGATATTTTATTTTTATTGGCGCCGATCTAGTGGTGTGGAGCGGTGCTTATGTCTCCATATTTAGACAGCTCGGCTATTGGCGACGTGGGTGTCTACTGTCACACCTCAGGGTTGGCCAGATTGAGGAAGGATGTGGAACGAGTTTTAAAAGTATTGGGTAATGTTTGAACTAATTTCTTTGACCAAAGTAGTTCCAAGAATTTCGTAAAGGTTATTGCGATAAGCCCTGAGGGTTAGAAATATATATTTCAGCAATAAGTCTGTAGTAATCAGTCTTTTAAGAAAATCTATACAAATAAATAAAATTGGAGTGTCTGTTTTTAATATTAAAATAATTACTTTTTACTAAGTGTATATGGATGTATACATGGTACATATACCAAAACAACATTTTTTACAATTTTTGTCTGTCTGTCTGTTCGTTCCGGCTAATCTCTGAAATGGCTGGACCGATTTTGACGGAACTTTCACTGACAGATAGCTGATGTAACAAGGAGTAACTTAGGCTACTTTTATTTTAGAAAAAATAAATAATAGTTTAAAAAAAACTAAAAACACGCTGAATTTTGAGACGTATGTCAGCGTAGTTTTCAAAGACAGTTTTTATGAAAAACTTTTTGTTAAATACCACGCGGACGAAGTCACGGATAACAGCTATTACCTATAATATAACCTGAATTAACACATCTTACCGCGGTAGTACGTCCTCCTGCGTTAATTTCCGACATCCACGCGGGCGAAGCCGCGGGCAAAAGTTAGTAATAAATAATATTAATGAAAGGTTTTATTGTTTCTTATACAAATTGTTATTCAGCTTAGAATTAGAGGCAGCCGCGATATATACTTGTGATAGGATACTTAGGATGGGGTTTCCCCGCAACTTCCTATTAGCTACAATGTTGTGACATAATTAAAAAATAAAAAGTTAAGGTGTTAGGATGTTACAGAATTGTTGAAGCAAGTTCAGGTATGTGGGGTGTGTGTTTTTGTTCTGGGGTGGATTTGCGGGGTGTGTGGGAAGAATATTACCATACTTACCTATAATTTTATTGATTAAAAAGTTCCTCTTGGTAATAAACCACTATTTTGTAATGTAGAGATAATTAAAATTACGTTCGAAACTATATCTGAGGGGTTAGCTAGACAATTGACAATGATTTTCAAAGGTTATTTGTACAGCGCATTTCAATAGGATTGACATATAGTTATTTACAATCGTTATTGCTGATAGAATCCTTGGTTAGGCCCTTTGGCTATACTAATAGAGTTTCCTTTTGGTCACCTTAAACTTCACCTGAAAATCGACCAGCATTAAAAAAAAACCACACCGGCTTTATAAATGTGACTTTATTAATTAAGCACCTAGCAACCCTAGGACATCTCGCGGAAACGGCTTGTGGTGACGCAATCGACTCTTGCGCCGATGTTATTATACCGATCACTTTTGTGCCATGCCAATTAACACTGAAGCCAAATGGATTGAAAGACAAAATGATATTGCGAGGGTGGTTATAGGACTTAACGTTGAACCGAGGTCGATGAACATTGGGCTTGTGATGAAGGATAGAAAACGTCAAGGATCAGACGGTGCGAGGAAGAAACATACCAAGGTGGTCTACGATTAAAATTTGAATATGTTTCCTCTATTTTAATTTAATTTTAATTAGGGAATACAATATTATTCCACTATTTATTGCATATCACATGGCACAAATGGTTCCGTGTGGTGCCAGCCGTAAAGAATAGCACAATCGCATTCCTTCCGTGGGTGTCGTAGAAGCCGACTAAGGGAGTTCATAGAGAATGGGCAGCAGCGTTCTCTATGCATCATACGACCATACTGCGATTACCAACCCGCCTGCCGAGCGTGGCAATAATGGTAAACCCTCCCTGGGGAGGCTTATGACCAACAGTGGACGACTTTCGGCTGGAATGATGATGTTGATGAACCCCTAAACGAAGAATAGTTACACAGCTTGTTGATGTGTAATTTCTCTCCATTTTAACAAAAGAACAAACAAGTAACGTCTGTAAAGCAGCACAGAAAAGTCTGTAAGAAAAAACTCGTAGATGACTGTTAAAACTGTTAAACACGACACAAACCGAGGCGTAGCAGTTCGATTACCATTAGTTAAATGATGTTCATATAATTATGATCCCGAAAACATAAACTTCTGAACATAAACTTCTCAATCCAATTCGTGTTGTGCTTGAATAGAAATAAACTCATGATACAACTTTATACGACCTTGGCACAGTCTTAACAGAAGTTTAATTTTCTCCTGTACATTTAAGTTCAAGTAAATTCAGGCTTATAGGATTATTGAGGTGAGCCTGTAGTTTATTATCTCTGAAGTAAATGGATCTTCATTAAACGCGCTTATCATACGATTAAATTTATTTATGACTAAACTAATTGGTAAGCATTATTTAAATCTAAAATGTGATGTGAGAACATCTAATCGGATTACATTAATATACAGAAAGTCGAAAATACTTCACATCTTGAAAGTTTTACATACTCTAACTTTAATACGATTTGAAGGACACTTGCATTAAGGAAATCTCACGAGGATTGAATCTGTGAACACAGATGTATGTAAGTAAAAACGGTGTGGATAGAAATAAGATACAAATCTAACTTAGAATTCTACCTATGTCCATATTTAGGACCCGTTACTTCAAAAATGTCGTTTTTCGAGTTGTATCTCTTTATAAGTAAGGTGCAGTATGTAAAACGAACATTTTCGACTGACTCAGGCACTGAACAGCGTCCCACACGTCTTATTACCCTAAATATCACTATCGGGCTGTATTTATGAAGTAAGTGGTGCTACATAGTTGGTTATCTGTGCCGTAATGTGATGCAAATGTTATTTACATCTTGATAACACAGCTTTTGTAGGTAATCTTATACGAAGGCATTAGAGTATCGGTTAGATAAGTTTTAGTTGATTGTTTCCTAAATGAATGGGGGATGGTTTCTATTGTCAAAATGTCCAGTGCTGAAGATGGGCGGTACCGCCGAGGTCGGCTCAGAAAGCGGTAGCGCGTACCGTGACAGCTGGGCCCAGCTGGCGCGGGAATAGAGTTCTGTGGGAGGAGAGAATTGGCGGTGGTCGTTGCTGAGCAGTGGGTCAATATAGGCTAAACAAAAAAAAAAAACTTTAGAGGTGTTCCAGGATTCATAATAGTTATAATTTTTTAATTATTTATTATGTACAAAAAACCTGTATACACTCAACAAAAATATTCTCTCTCTCTCCCTATCTCCTTCTCTCTCCCTCTCTCTCTACCTCTCTCTCCCTTTCTCTCTACCTCTCTCTCCCTCTCTCCCACTCTCACTCTCTCTCCCTCTCTCTCCCCCTCTCGCCCCCTCCCCCTCTCCCCCTCCCCTCCCCCCCTCTGCCCCTCTGCCCCTCTCCCCCTCTCCCCCTCTCTCCCTCTCCCTCTCTACTCACAACAAAAAAAACAACAACATACAAAATATATACGGTCGAATTGAGAAACCTCGTCCTTTTTTTGAAGTCGGTTAAAGCATGTCGTGACAACTTTTCGTAAGATTTTTTTCCGTTTAGTCCCCTTTCACAACGCGCGATAAGGAGCTTCGTTCCAAAAATGTCTGCTTCGTTCTAAGATTCTTGATATAAGTGGCAACATGCCACAATAGTGAGCAGTGGTGGCCCAGAGGTAAGGCCCCGACTTACGAGTTCCGGGTAGGTCGTGGGTTCGAACCCAGGTAAGCGGTATACTTTGTGTAAAAAAAAAAAAATCATCACCACTGGGACCAGGTGGTGACAGAAAACATTGTGAGGAAACCGGCATGTCCTAGAACCAAAAATTCGAAGACTTGTGGCATCTATCAACTCGCTCTGGGTCCACGTGGTGGATTGTGTCGCCCACTCCCTCTCGAAAAGAGGAGGCCTTTGTCCCAGCAGTGGGAACATTATAGGCTGCTTATAATATGCAATAATGCGTTTGAAATCTTTATATAAGTGAGTTTGTAATGTATAGTGTGTAAGAAGATTTTTTTGCGATTGTTTACTATCATGTTAATTTTTGTTCGGTATTAGAACGCCATTTTCATTCAGCTTAGAATATTTTTTTCTTCAGTAAGGTTTCACTTTCAATTGTGTCAAAAATTGCCTCCGCAACTCTGACAACTGGTAATGTGCCCAAGAGACGGGATTGCCACGCTGTATGGCAATTTGGCAATTATTTGTGTTTTTCGATTTTATGGATTTGAATAAATAGGAAAAGCCATACCGAACTACGTCAAAAAATACGTAATTAATAATGTAGGATTCTACGTAGCTACTAAAAACGGTGAACGAAGAAAACGTGACTGACTAAAGAGGTTTTCTGAAACTACGGAAAGATAAATCAAAGAAATACTCAATTTCCGACGTGACTGCCGCGGTACGTCGCCTAATGAAACGTTTATTAGCTGAAATAAATAATGTTCGAGGATGTGTTTTTGTAAGTATTGTAAACGGTACCGTCCTTTAGATAACGGTGAAAAGAATCGTCTTAGCGATGGTAAAAAAATATTTGAATTGGATAAAGTCTTTTAAATAAAGAAATGATTGTTTCTTATGTTTCGTTTTTTGAATACAAAATAAGTGTCCTACTATACGTATGTTTTTGGCCACCAACTCATTTTTAACCGACTTCTTTCTTTCTTTCTTTTTTTTTAATGTATGTTCGGCCATAACTCCGTCATATATAGACAGATTTGCAAAATTCTTTATTTTTTGTTCGAAAGGGGTTTATTCCGAAATGGTCCCATATAATTTTCATATGGATCTGATGATGAGTTCGGGAGACAGACACCGGAACTCTTTAAAAAATGACAGGAAATCAACCGCGATTTCTGCTATCGCATAAATATGCATTGTTTGTTTGGAATTAGTGCAGGGTGAATACCACAACTAAAAATTTAAAAATAAAAACTTTTTTACAAAAAAAAAAAAACAACCGACTTCCTTAAAAACACTACATAGTGAAAAATAAATTTAATTTCGGAAGTCGGTGGCAAAAAAACCATAAATACAGATCCTAAGACACCGACTACCGACATTAAAGTTATTTTTCACTTTGTAGTGTTTTTAAGGAAGTCGGTTGTTTTTTTTGTAAAAAAGTTTTTATACTTATTCAGATTCAATTCACAAACATACCAAGTGTGTTTATTTTCTTACTTATATGTTTTATATGGCCTACAGATAAGTAGTTGTTCCGGGTCTAGACACCCACGTTACCACAGAAAATCTAGTGTGGGACAACGTTTACCACAGTCATATTCTTTACGCACTGCTGATAAAAGTTTGTTAAACAATTTCCCCACACACGAATTAATGTTTATCATAAGATTGGTTTAACTAAATTGGTAATTATGTATGTTACATTAAAAAAAACGTGAACCGTCGATCCTGAGCCCTGTCAAAAACAAAGTTACTTACGCCAGACTTGCTGTCCCAAAATCGATAAGACCAACTTCTTTACAAACTTTCTGTATTTGAAAGAAGACAAAGAAAAAAATACGTTTATTTGCGACAAACATGACGCACAGAAAGACCAGAAGTATACAAAAAAATAAAATAAATAATAAGTTGTGAGAAAACGCGTCACACTCACGCAGAACGGCAGTTTTCATTTGTCAGGATCTTATCTGGTAAAATAGCTACACCCAAATGACTCAGTACATTCTAGATACTTCAGTTTACCAACGAGACATCTCCCATAAATCTACGCCAAAATCTACTCTCACTAAGTCACCATCCCACAATGAATCTGCATTAGATAAAACCTCGCTTGCAAAAATTTCTCTAACATTCCTTGGACACATCCTGATGACTTCACGAGTTTCTCCTGAAGAGCCGGTTTCTTTGACCTTGATGCGAGATCAGTATGCACGTGCGAGGACCTGGAGACGTTTCCCCTTGCTTTGTATGCTGCGCTGCGCTCAAGGCCAGGGGCGACGTGACCTGGGTACTGATGAGCGGTGTCTGTCTTTTAGAATGAAGGTGTTATTTTGGTAATATGTGGGTGCTAGGTAGTGCAGTTTTGAATTCGTGTAGTTTGGTACTCTAGTCTACCTACTTTCTTTAAAATGTTGAGGGAGTTAGTTGTTTAAAAAAAATATATATATTTGGAAGTTAGAACCGTCCTGATCCGATTGTTACTCCTAAATGTAGCTTTGTCACATTTCAGGTGGGGGCCAGTTGGGATGAATGAGGGATTCCAGGTCAAATTCAAAGCATTTATTTCAAATAGACACTAAGGTATATAAGAGGCATTTTTAAACATCAAAATTTACATTAAAATATACAAGATAGATTCTAGTCGCCCCTTCCAAAAGGTATGATATGGAGAAGATTGGACTGGAGAAGAAATTCCACAGTTATACTTTTCAAATGTGGAACAACATTTCGTATCCATTAATTATATAACTCTATGTGAAGACGATGTACCTAGAACAAAAGTACCATATCAAAATAGGCAAAAATAATAAAAAATTTGGACACCAGCAGGGAAGACAACAGTAGGTATTGTATTATAAGCTTATATCAATGGAGTTGAATAGATGAACGTTGCTGCCTATCCTCAGTCATAAACACATGAACCATGACCGATCACGTAGGATCTTCTAAATCCGGAAACTATATAACGTAGCCACTATTAATTCCTTTACCTTTTTCTATTACCGCACAAAATAACAGATATTTATACAAATGATCTCAAACTAGATACAGCAGGAATGCAAAGGCGTAGCTGACCTTTTAAAAGTGCCGAGAATGTACCAAAGTACTAGAGCAATTACATATTGCCGGAACAGTTTGCCGCGGCGTAAGAAGAAATAGGGAACTCCATATAATTAGAGTAATTGTTGGTAGGCAGAGGTACGGGTCAACGGATTGTTTGTCTATCAATACTGTGATTTACTTACAGTTATGGAAATTATCAGAGCTTTGCATTCTTTTAGCGGAATTTTAACCGCAGTGTCGGTTCAGTTGACTGAGGGCTTGGGGGAAAGGGTCGCTTGTATACTTGTCTATATCAGTCAGCTTTATCAGGCAAATTTATCGTTATCAAACTATTTAGAACATGTAAGTATTTACCAGACTTGATATTTAAGAATTGAGCTTATAATACCAGATGCCGAAACATTGGTACATCAGTTCCTAGTCTCCAAAATCGATGTGATTTGGTTAAAAAAAAAAAACATTTTATGGAATGCTCACATTCAGCAAATATCTCATCTGATGGTAAATGGTTATGTTGTCGACGCTTGCGAAGAAGTTACCTATTCACTCGAGACTTGAAGGCACCCAAGCTAAAAGAAGACAAACTACCTTCGTTTCATGTTCTGCCATCTAGATCTGATTCCGATAAGTACCTCCTGTTTGATTGAGACTAGGCCTAAGTCCACATTCAACATTGATCGATTGGCACCTACAACGCAGATTGATCTCCAAGAGTCTTTAACAAAGACTCCGTTGGGTCTGGACTTATCGTCTCATCTATCGCCTTCCAAAGATCGGGATCTTTGTGTCGACCATAACCTAGGGCTCCCTTGATGTGCTCGTGCTGGCCACTTTCCCTCCGATTGACAGCTCTCAGATAACATCGACCATCTTCATTGATAACTGGCCGCGACATAGAGTGGGGAGCGCAGATGTGGATGTAGATAGAATATGAGAGGATAGGTTTAGTTGGTACGAGTTTTATACCTCATTTTCAGAATATCTGGAAAATAACCATTTGGAAAATTGAGCAGAATTGACAATGGTCTTGTGATGAGTAGCTTCTTTCATTTTGTCTGGCCGTAGCTGCAATTGCAAACATAAATAAGTCAACTCTAAGTTTTATTCATTCGCAAGCAGGAAACGAAATCGAAACCTAGATGATCACTGAGTTCAGTGCGGTCATTTGGGTCATTAACCCAGACGAGATGTCTATGACCCAAAATGCAATCAGCAATTTTTCAGGCATAACTTTGCCTTGTCAAATTAATATTATACCTTAGCGAGACGTCTGTGCAATTTATTAAATTCCCGTTAATTAATCTTGCGAAATGTCATTACTTTTTTGTCACACTGTGTGAAAAGAAATTAAAATGTTCAGTATGACATCCGGGATCTGTAAGATTTTTTTGTAAGTCCATTCTACGGTAGTACGTTTTAATCTTTGCGCATCAAACCGCGACCGCTTTCCACGCTGCGCGCGCGCCGGGCCGACATAACGGCGCGACTGCCGACGACGCGCGCACGTACCCGACCGACCGCTCGCCGCGAGTGAACACGCGTGTGAACATATACTTACGATAAAGTGACTGTGCGTGTGAATGCTCAACATACTCAAGTCTTTGAGGTTCTGTTCCCCAGTGTCTGTCTAGAGTGCTCACCAGCCAGCATCCACGGGTAAGTGTCCACGATTTCGCGTGCTATTTGCAATGATTCGGTCTCTTTGATGCTGCAGGAATTGTTCTGCGGAATGTTATTAAGTATTATTGACTTTCTAATTGTGTTTAAATATGTTGATTTATACATTTTGTGAATTATTCACATCGCATTAACATAGCCTCGTTTTGTTGTGTTTTCTATTTTGTATGATGCTCGTGAGGCCTACTTGATTAAGTCGTCACAGTAGCTTAATAAACTTAATTAATTTCATCTTGTAAGACAACCATATTACCTACAATCTATTCTGTATCCGTTTTATAATATTCTGTAGTTTGTTGATCAATACGCATGAAGTTTGCGCATTAATTATTCGGCATCTACCCGCATTTGGCACCGCAAGGTCGACTTTTAACGGGTAAAAGTTGTTTTATACTGAAATTAATTTATAACATATTTGGCAATCCATGTAGCATTTCAGAAGACATCATGTGATCTTGGTAATATCGTAATAATTTTTGAATTTATTTACCTTGTAAGAAAGCTCCTACATCTGGGTGATTTCTTGGAGTGAATTTGTAAACACCCTCGCAAATAATTTATTGATCAAAAAAAAAAAAAATTACTCAAAAGTAATTCTAAGAGTATAATTTATCCTTTTTGATATTCCTCTTTAATTGTAAACATACACTATACACTCTTTCTCCTTTACGAAATGGGTAGGTACTGCCAAAAATGGCAGAAACTCACAGATGAATTGTCCAATACGGCCTAGAAGGTCTCTCAAATTGACTTAGGCAGGTCTGAGATCTCCTCAGCCAAGCCTCCAACATCACCTCATTCAATATTGTACCCACATGTGTGGGTGTGGAAATCTGTCAAACGCCAATATTAGTTGTGCGCAGGCGCAGTAGAGATCGACGCGCGCACCTGTGCACATACGGAATGTAGGCTAATGTCTCATGCGACGCCTAATTTATATACTTCACACTTATTTTGTGCTTTCTTGCCAGAAGAGACGTCTCCAGTTATACCCGAGATAAGCTTGAGTGAGATGGTGAAAAGTTTTCCAAAGCGGCGTTGAAAACTGCAAAAAATCTGTCAATGTTTGAAAACCGTTACGATTTCAGCTGTTTCCTCTAAGACTTATGAAAAGGCGCCCAAACCAACAGAACTTTAGTCTTACTCCAATAATATATACAAACATGCTAGAAAATGTATTGTGTGACATATTCTTTCCTGTCTACACAGCTAAAACAACACGAATATAATTATATACTTCACGAGCGTGTTACTGTTAATTACATTCAATATTAAAATTACCGAAAACATATGAACGTTAACCTTGATACGTGAATAAAACATACAACGTTGTAATTAAGTTAATAATACAGACTTTCCTGACATGGAATCTTACGGAAGAATGTCTTCTACCTTCCGGTAGGTTCTTGATTTCTGCAAAAGTGAGTGGGATTTTGACACAGACCCCAGTGGGCATTAATTTTTGGGGAGGAAATCATCTATTGACGTCTCCCGTTCCGAGCGGAGCGGGAGGTTCAGACTTTTGCTGACTAAAACCCACCCGTGTTCCTTCAGTTGCCTATGCCAGGGCTACAGTAACTCTATCGAACAAATGCGCAACTCTGGCAGGAGACATCTGTGAGCCTAGTGACGCTGCCAGCGATAACGATGGCGAAAAATTCAACAAAAGATTGGTCTGCTATAAGCTACTGAAAAGCGTGTGTCAAACATGTTGAAAGTTGTTGACGGAAACTAAATACGAAACACTTCAAAAGCGAATGCCACTTGTCTAAGGCTTTAGATTCCGTCTTCAAGACGGAAAAAGCACTGCACGATTTCATTCACCACGTGACTGAAAGAAAAACCCATAACATACATAGAATATACTACATTAACTTCTATATGCTATGTGGTCCATTAAACAAACTGGTAGCTTATCAGTAGAAATAAAACTGCAGTTTCTAAACTAAGTCATTATGCATTTAAAACCCATCAGTAACTAACCATTTAGTTTATTTCCGCAATCACAAAGACAATAGGAAAGGAAAGAGTTTATCGTCGTATTTCAACGTACGTCATATATGTCATAGGAAATATAAAAACAATGACAACAATTACCGCAGTTAATAACAATAGATATTATAGGAACTTTTAGGACTTAAGGTTTTACGACTTTAGGACCGAACTGAAAGTTTTGAACTCATGAAAAGGAAATAGAAAATCTAGTTCAGTTTTTCTTCAGTTTTTGAAGGGAACTACTATATCTACTGCTATTATGCTAAAAAATATCAGGGCGTAATTATTCGCTTTATCTGTAGCTTATCATCTCCTTGCTGCTGGATATAGGCACCTTCCGAAATATATCGTTTAAAATTTTCTTCGAGGATCGTTCGTTGTCATTGCTAGAAACTTGAATTTTTGCACTTCAATTTCCTATTCGTCGAGTCTATTTTTGGCATTCAATGTTTTAACTGAACTTTTTGTAATAAATGAGCTCCTAAGTGGAAGTCTGAATATGTGTGATACAGAGGAATGAGGAAAATGTTGTGAGGACAGTTTTCAATGTCATGTCGATGACTTTATGAGTAGGGGGAGACCAAAGAAACGATGGATGGACTGTGATACGGTTAGTTCTGGGCTGACTACCAAGATGACGACTGATAGACAAGTGTAAAAGACACATGTTGCGCCGAGCCCAAATAAATTGGGATAAGGGCAATGATGATGTTTTGACTCAACTTCTAATGACATCCTACAATCCTACCAATTTCACCGTAATATTACTAAAGTACTTCAAAACAGAAGTAGGTTTGCTTCGCTTTCCACGCTCCATATGAGCTGAAACATTCGCAATTACATACAATTAGTACATAAAGGTGGTATGTTCGCTTGATTCCTTACTCGGCGGTAATACTGGCTAAGATATCTTAATTAGAGAAAGCTAAGTAAATTGATCTGGGATTATCTCGTTGGTACTGAGGTCGGATGCTGTGCGAAGACTACTATCGACGAGTAAAATTATTTTATCGTCTTTGAAGATGGTGGTAACTGCTTCATTAATGTAGGGTTATCTTGGCGAAGTTTTAAAAGCGTAATTAATTTCAATTCCTTAAGGGGTGATGATTTTCAGATATATGTTATCTGAGACATTAGTCTTCTACGGATGTAATTTAAAACAGTTCTTCAAGCTGTACTGTCTGCTATAATTCTTTGTTTTAATCAAGTTACAGTTTTCATAACAGTTTGAATGTTTTCGAGGAAGATTTTGACACAATTTCGGTAAACTTATTCTGGTATAATGAAACCGTAATACAACCGTAGTAGAAATATTTCAGTTAGTTACATTCTTGACGATGTTTTCCAATAAGTAAGGTAAATATTTAGGTAGGTATACGACATTTCCTTTCAGTAATAGTTCAATAACAATATGCCTGGCCTTTGCCTAACTATATTGGAGTCAGTTTCGAGTCTAACCGGATGCAGCTAAATAATAATAATAATTAATTTATTCAGTTCATTTAAAACAGTACAATTTTAGAAAAAAACAAAGAACATATTATATTAAGCCTTAGGTGCTAGTTTTTACAAATGAAAAAAAAAAGAACAATGAAAAATTTAAAACTATAACTATAAATACCAGTATTTTACATGAACCGACTGCCTCTCGGTAAAAGTTATTTATCGAAATTATAACCTTCTATCAGAATTTAGAAAACAGCACACTATTTCCAATATATATCTTCCTGAAAAAACCGTGACAGATCAATTTACGTTGAAAAAAGTTTTGTCGAAGTTTAGTAAGTTTTAATCGTTGTTAGTAAATAAACAATGTCCAGGCAGTTATCCGTAGTGGTAATAGTTAGAGCAAATGTCCGGAAGTGTGTGCCGTGTAGCCGTATGTGCTAAGTTGCCGGCTCGGAGCGAAGATCTTACGGTTTTTGCGATAAGTACTTACCAATGTGATGTGTTTGTACGTAGTGCATCTGGGAGATTGGGTTATGTTTAACGTAACATAACCAATATTTTGATATTGTAGTCGATCGGCTATTTTCTCACTTTATACATCTACATCATTTTGAACTAGCTGATCCTGCCGGTTCGCCCGCGTGGTTTATGGAAATTATCCCAAATGTTACTGCTACATAAAGTATGTTATCCCATCAGCTGTCTGCCAGTGACAGTTCCGTGAAAATAGGTAGAATCATTTCGGAGATTAGAAAATACAGAAAGTTTTCATTACGTCTGTTTATCTGTGCGGCTTGGGAATTCAAACTTCGGGAAGTTTCATATTATTAATTTATTATAGACTGGAGCTGATATTCTACTGCCTTTTCTGTTTGTTTATTAATTTTAATAAATAAATATAAATGTACGGGTGTTCATTTTAATATTATGATTATTTTACTTACCTCTATGGCTTCATGCTCAAACGTTTCATCACGTTATGCATGTTTTGGTATATTTCGTGATTCACGTAATAAGTGGATCTGCTGATCTTAACTAAATGAATGCTACGAAATAAATCGAAGTTCTAACTAGACGTCATATTAAACTATTCCTTTTAACTTGCTGTATGATGTAACCCTTTTTTTTTGGATGTGAAATCATTAAATGACTTCTCCCGCTCTGGGCGGAGCGGGAGGGCGTGTCAGACTTTAACTGACTAAAACCCACCCGTGTTCCTTCAGTTATCCATATGCCAGGGCCACGGTAATCACGGTACCCTTAATTTACATACATACATAAACTCACACCTTTTTCCCATGGGGGTAGGCAGAAACAACGGAACGCCACCTGCTACGATCCTTATATACTCCTTTTGCCTCGTTTAGATTCATACATTTGGTCATACACACACGCTGGTTGCGAGTACTATGCACTTGATCTTTCTGAAGAACATCACCAATGAGGTCACCAAGAACATCACCCTACATTTCTTGCATCAAATTTTGTTTATGTTTTGAATGTTTTCCCTTTCTGACTAACTCAATAGCATTGAATTAATAAGCCATCAACATCTAGTACTATTCAAGATTTTGCCCATTAGTACTAATACTACAACGACAGTAGCCCGAGGATATCAAGAACCAGATATTTTGTCGCAATACTCAATATTTGTCGCAACAACCTACTATGCGTGGATTGCCAGTTTTATACATTTGCTTACACAACACACCATTCACAAGAAAAACGTAGTTACAAAGGTATCTAGCACGCACCTCATTCAATTAACTAAGCTTATCGCAAGACAAACGTTTATCCAGCTCCTGCACCCTAATTGCGAAACGCACAATTTATCAGAAGCTGAATGGGATTGAAGATTATTTCTAAACCATTGCGTCATTTGTTCGAATAAATTGTCGGCTCAGCAACGTAAATAACGCAATGAATGTTGTTTAACTATGAATATTAAACCAATTCCTACCGATAAAAAGTTCCGCAATTACCCCTCTGGACTGCCTTGATGTCTAGCAATATATTAGTTGGAAGACTTGCAAACGCTGCTGCTGAGAATGAGTTCCCGGGGGTTTGATTCCCGGGCAAAGTGTTAAATTAGGTTTTTCCATCAGGAATTTATCAGGCTACTCATGCCTCTGACTACAGGCTGCTAAGTCAGTCTGGATGAGTGCACAGTTGATGTAATCAGCCACAGCGCCTTTACATGGGATTTAAACATAAATAGCCAAACGAGTGTGCACCAACTATGCGCTACACGTCTGCAGAAACCTTTGAAGAATACGGGCGTAATGATATTATATGGTATACACTAGATTTTGAAATTGTAAAGTCAGTCCCTACCCTTACTAAGGGTACAGCCAGAAATTGTCGACATCAAGGGTCCAGAAGAGCAGTGGTGGCCCAGAGTTAACGGCCCTAACTGACAAGTTGTAGGTCGCAGGTTTGAACCCAGGCACGCGCTTTACTTTGTGTAAATAATTTCATCACAGCTGCTCTCAAAACGGTGAAGGAAAACATCGCGAGGAAACCAGCATGTCGTAGAACCAAAAATACGAAGACATGTGACATCTACCAACCCGCACTGGGCCCGCGTGGTGGATTACGGCCTGCTCCCTCTCACAAAGCGGAGGCCTGTGTCCCAGCAGTGGGAACATTATAGGCTGATGATTATATAGGGCCCCTTAGTTTTAATGAGTCAGTACTTATTGAGTTTTTTAGACGGTCCTTAAACACTTCAAATATACTTAGCACTGCAGCGTTTTATATGGCAAAATGCCCCATGTAGCATGAGACGTTTGTAGACCGATATGTCATGATGATAGACGAAGCCCACGTTCCACACACTTCCGGTGTCTTACAATTGCATTATTTACCTCGATAGCTAGCCAACCATCGTCCAATCTCATAAATTGTCTGTTTTCAACATTCCAATGTTTCTAGTTTCCGCTGGAACACTTCCACAGAACCAAGTTGTAGGCTTTTCTCTTTTTAAGAGCAACCATGAATATTTTCCTACAATATTTTGAGTTTTCTTATGATATTGATGTAGTTAATACTAATACTGCATTTTCCTCACGAAACTACAAGATTTGAGAGTATGATGTATATAGTCATATATAATAGTCCTCCAGACCGAATTTGAGATATAGTGCAGAAGTGCATGCGCAGACACAGGTGCACTCTCTCTTCCCTCACTCTCATAGTCCGATGCGACGGCAATCCGACACGACCGGAGAGAGATCAGGCGCAGGACCAACGGATTAACGTGCTTTCCGAGGTACGGGGATATCACACCGACAACCCCGGGGTGTTACTAAGAAATTACTAAAGAAACAAGCCAATAATATTTCGCCCGACCTGAGAATCGATCCCAGGACTCCACGTTCAGCAGTCGCGCTTGCAACCTCAAGACCATCGGGTATGAACGTAAAGAAAGCAAAAAGAGTAAGGGAGGACTGAAACAAATGGCGTTCTTTGGTTCTTCCTACCTCGACGAAACAAGCAAGCAACAAGCATAAGTCAACATTTGTCTGTAAAATACTTGGTGAAAATGGAATAAAGATTTAAAAAGTTTTAAATAAACTAGAATATGCAATACAATTCAATATTATTTATTAATAATTTTCTTATCTCAATTACCTTTTAAATTGCTGTTACCGACCATAACAACTGCACGCTACTAAAAACAAGATATGTTGCTGCAATACTGACAATATTTGTCGCAACGGTTCGGTATGAAAGTGTGGAAATTATTGGACCACTAGACCACGCAGATTACGCTGTATGTTTGAAGTTCCTAGTTAGGCTGTGTTTACGAAACGATAGATAAATAGCTTGTATTGATACATTGACTGTCTGTGCTTGCTAATGATTGACACACGACCACTTAATCGATTGATGCTGAGTTCGGTTTTAGGTCGAGTCGCCATGGTTTTCTTGCTAAGGAGCCTTGAGCTTTACGCGCTCGCAATGTTTTAAGAACGTTAGGACCAAGTTTACTCCATAACTTTGTTGCGCCTTTTGGTGTTTTGGCACGTCCTGTAGCCTCTGGGAATTGGCGTTACATTGTCCTCAGTTCACTGAAATAGGCTTCACTTAAGTTTTCTCGCAACTAATCCGGAATTTTTATGGTAGCCAGGTTTGCTACTTATCGACTGGAAGTAATACACTATTCTCTTTCAAAATCTTAGTAATTTCAGTAAGTTTACTTTGTTAGTTACTTTCCGATTTCTTCCCGTGGGTGTCGTAGAAGGCGACTAAGGGACTTAATAGAGAATGGGCAGCAGCGTTCTCTATGCATTTTGCCACCATACTGCGATCGCCAACCCGCCTGCCAAGCGTGGCGATTACGGCAAATCACCCCAAATCAGGGGAGGTTGATGTGCAGCAGTGGATTTCTTTCGGCTGAAATAATGATGGTGATGAAGTTAGTTATTTTAATTTCACGCAAAAACATCTCTGTACCAGTTACTCAAGTTAGCAAAGAATTATATGGTTCACGATTCTCTCTTTTGCATTAAAATTCTTTAGATATTTTGCCAAGCGTCTGACAATCATCTAATGTCATTTGTAAATCACATAATAAGAACCGAAAAACAACATTTATCAAGGGCCAAGTTGTCTAGTCAATACAGACAGCCATGGGAAATATCGTAACCTGTGTTATTAAAGAATTGAATTACATCAAGAACAATTCGGAGTTGTTAAAACAAAAAAATCCGTAATACGTGTACATAACAGCTCCCATATGCACATAAAATATGTAATAAGTACAAAACAATAGATTTTCGCGTGTTTCTTTGCGTCAGTTTCTCGGGGAACAATGATAGACATTGTGGTCGTGTTGGTAACAATATGACTTCTCATACACTTGTTGCACTCGTTTTTGTGAGGGTCTAAGAGGTCATTTTAAGCCTTTGAGTGGATTATTGGTTCATATTATCTTGTTATAATACTTTTAACGTAATCTAGTCGCTTTTGATTGCGATATAAGGGAAGTGTGGGCTTCAGTATGATGTTTTCAAGTTTCTAAAACGTGTGTCTTGCTTTCTTCAGTAGTTTGTGTTGAAACTGTTTATTAGATCAACAACACATAGCATAATCAGCCTATTTTGTATGTTGTAGGCCATAATGCATCACGCGGGCCCAGCCCGGGTTGGTAGATTTCACATATCTTTGGAGTTTCAGTTCTAGGATATGCCGGTTTCCTGACGATGTTTTCCTGCACCGCTTTGAGAGCAGTGGTTTTGAAATAATTTACACAATGTAAAGTGCCTGCTTTGGATCGAACCCACGACCTACAACTCGTAAGTCGCGGCATTTATCACTGAGTAAGCACTGCTTTCAAAGTTACTACAACTTTGTTTTATTTAGTAGGAAGTTAAATATTATTTCCTTTCTAAAGTTCTCGGATAATGATGACAGTGTTACAACCAATGATACTGGTAAACGTTAATAAAAAAACATTCCATAGAAATAAGATTTAATGTAAAGAAACATCCTGCCAGGGTCGCGAGATTCGTTCGAAAGAGTTACCGTGGCCTTGGCACATGGGCAACTGTAGGAACACGGGTGGGCTTTAATCAGTAAAAGTCTGACACGCCCTCCCGCTCCGCCCAGAGCGGAAGAAGTCATTTGATGATTTCCCATCCAAAAAAAAGTAAAGAAACATCTGTAATTGTCCATAATTCTAGCAAGTTATCAAACGTAATGTTGTCAAGTTAATATAAAAGCGCTAACGCTCTCAATTGTTGACACCAACCTTAATATTTTCAAGAACACTCCATAAATGATTCGCTATAATCTTCCTATGTGGACCAAGCACAATAGTGACAGTTTACAATAAGAAGAAATCGTTTCAAAGCCATTAACTTTGAATTATAAATCTAATACTTTATTTCTCACGCTGATCAAGATCTTCTTTTAACTAAATAGATAAAGTTTTTTCAACTTTCCATCTCAAACCTCATCGTGTTATAATAATCGTTTCTCAAATATCTGGGTCAGATAAAAAGTTAAAGGTAGTTGGGTTTTTTGGTACTGACCTAGGTAAAAAGTTTGTGTTTTGGTCTGGGCGCGTGTAGCCTAGAAATTTTTGTACACATCATTATCTTAACCATTATGTATTTGAATACTCATGGCTGCGTTTTGACCTATTTCAATGACGAACGTGACTTTTTCTTGAAAATAATGTGCACCTTTTTGTTTTTCACACTACGAAATTATGAGATGCGCCCTCTATGTAGAAAAGGATTTATTTATGTAAAATTTCGTAACATTTTCGCTCTAGATGCAACAAAAATTGTCATAAAAACACTAAAGACACACTCTCTCTATATTTTAACATTAATTTCTTTTGTTTTTTATTATTATTATTACTATTTTTGCTTTAATTTTGATATTATTAGAGACGCATTGGTTTAGTTAGCTTTTAAATGTTACATTTTTACGAAAGAGCGCTGTTGTTTGAGATACAGATATTAATTTATCTAGTTTATACACAGATGTCTTTTAAACGTATTAGATTAAGCTTCAAACACATATTGTATTGGTTATAAAATGAATGTAACTGAAATGTAAAATGGAAATAAATTGATAAATAATAAAGAGGTTTATATTAATCACGATATATACTCTCAAGAAATCATCGATATTTATAACCTTATACACACCTGTATCTGCCTACCCTGTAACAAAACACACAAAAACATCAGCTTAGTAGAATTGAAACAGTTATTATTGAACCAGGTGTTCGCTGGTTGCATCATAGCCGCATACTGCATAGCGCCGACAGGCCCCGGTCGACAAAAACCGTACCGCGTTGGGTAACGTTACTTCTCGGTACCTGTATGTAGTGCACGCGGTAATTACCGCTTGCTTTGTTGTTACGTGGCCAGGACTGTGATCGTTTGTGTCATAAGGAGTAAGAGGAAAATTGATAGAAGGAGTCAGGGAGACGAAATGAAATATGACAAGAGTTTAAGAATTATCTTACAGGGCCCAGCGCAAGTTGATGGGCGTCTCATGTCTTTGTATTTTTGGTTCTAGGATATTTATTTCATTAGAATTTTTGTCTTTTCTTTTCATTACAATGTTTACCGTTTCACCGTGTTGAGAGCAGTGGTGATGAGATTAAATACATTTAGTAAAGTCCTTGCTTGGGTTGGAACTCAAGACCTACAACCCGTAAGTTAGGGCCGATACCACTGCGCCACCACTTCTCTGGTGCATTGGTCATATAGCTAGGAAGAAAGTAATAATTGATATGATGGAAGAAAATCACGTGCTGAGTTGACTACAAATGAACTAGGGTAAGGTTGTAGATTTTTTGTAAAAAATTATCGGTGACATTGATGATGGTCATCAAATTATTCTAGGAGCCTAGAATATTTTGTTCACGCCAAAATTCTTATGAAATTCATTCGTTTTTCTTCAATAACTCCAACATGGACATTAAATCGTCAAGTAAACAGAACTTGAAGTGGTTTTAATTCATTTTCCCAGCTCTTCAAACAACAAAATTTTCCGTGTTATAATTTAATCAAATCAGATTATATTTCCGTACCTGTAACAGTAAATGTTAAGGCTATGTTGAATAATTAGCCACGTTTAAATGTAGGAAATACTTAGATACATTATGCAGTAAATTTATAGAATAGCGGAATTATAATGAAACTTCATAATTTGATTCGTAATGAGTAATTAGGGGTTGTTAATCGTTTGTTAAGCGGCGTTTTACTTGATGCCACTGATCCTCTCGGTTTATTGGATCATCTGACTATTTTATAAAGTTTTCTTTGGTGATGGTTTTCTAATTATGCATCGTTTAATTTTTATCTTTTTTATTACTTATAATTCTGTATTATTTTATAATTAATATTATATTATTTTATAATTATAATTATATTATTGTATAATTATATTTTTATAATTATATTATTGTATAATTTATATTTTTATAATTATATTATTTTATAAGTAATTATGTTATAATTCTTATAATTCTGTATTCTGCGCTTTGCACTGAATCAATTACACATTTTGATATGCCTTTCTGAGCATTGAGTACCAACGATTAGGAATTTATAACTGCAATGATGGTTGCTTTAAAATTATTTTTTTGCGGTCATACCAGTGTTTAAACAAACCCAATACATAAATTAAACATCAACAAGCTTAGGTAAAGTTGCGCGGGCGCATGCTTGATGATCGCAAGTAAGCGCAGCGTGCGAAGGGATGAACAGTAGAACAGCTACGTGGGAACACGACATATTGGGCAACTAAAGTCTACATGAAGGCTTATTTACGTCATATCTTTTTGGTAGAAGTGGATACTTTATCTATTTTTCCAACAAAAAGTAACGCAGGCATAAATCCTCCCGCAGATAGGCGCAGCGCAACTGTAATTGAATAATTTCTATGAAAACTTCATGGAAATTGATCGATAGGATCACGTCACGCCGGTATGCGGGAGAATTAACTTTTTACCTACTCTGTATTTACTTATATTATTTTTGTTAATAAATTATTCTTATTCACATTACTGGTATGAACAGCGTCACTGTGGGTCCTATAGCTGTAAAAACTTTAAAAATTTTATCGTTCCTTACCTTCGTTCGTTCATCATCATCATCATTACAGCCATAAGACGTCCACTGCTGGACATAGGCTTTTCCCAATTTAGGAGGCTTTGCCATAATCGCCATGCTTGGTAGGCGGGTTGGCGATCGCAGTATGGTCGTAAAATGCATAGAGACCGCTGCTGCCCATTCTCTAGTAAGTCCCTTAGTCGCCTTTTACGACACCCACGGGAAGAAATGGGGTAGTGCTATTTTTTACGTCCGGCACCACACGGGACGGTTTCGTTGCTTAATCTTAACGAATTAAAATGTACTTGAGTAAGGTTGTCCATCTTCGTTTTAAAAGTATCTAATTGTAATTAGGTACTTACTTAATCATAATTGATTGCGGAAAGGAAGGAGCACTGACAAGTAATGTCTTATAAAAACATATAATTCTTTATTGATTAATTTAGTCTCTGAGTTTTATGCACTTAGTTGATTAGCTTCCTTATTGGACCAGCTTATTAGCTTTTAACAGCGGTTACATAGGTAGAAAGATTAGTTTATGTCCTATTAAAACTAGCTACCTACATGATGTTCTAGCTTCAAAGTAGGGACATCATTCTAAAGTAAATTAACTTGGTTTTAAATGCAAGTCTGTTTGTGAAAACTAAATGACACAAAGGGCCTGATTTAACTCAAAGATTTGCCTTCACTAAATGCCAAACGAGTTATAATTTTATGAGAATTCTCAGTAATGCTACAAGCAGTGGATTTGTGAGTACATTTAAATCTTGACGACTCTGAGATTTCCATCTCGCGTTGCATCTTGCGTTGCCACTGCAGCCATTGCAGTACAATGCTGAGATGTTCTCAAATGACGCCACAGTCTCACACTATCTGATCGAGAGCCTCCAACAATTAATCTTAGTTGAGATCAGCAATCAACGATGTTATTACAAGTTATTATAAACTTCTATTATAAATTGCGAAGTGAAGGAAAAGCTGATGTTAGCGAAATTGTGTCTTTATGAAGGTTGTTTCGTTAGCTATGATTTGTATCTTTATATCGTGGATTTACCGTCTGCAATAACGTCTTTTGGAGGAAAATGACTTACGTGGAAAAATCTTCGTTCAACGGGGATACCTAAATCACAGTTTACATGGTCTGCACATGATCAGACTAATATTATGTCTGGACTTTAAAAGAGACTGTGAATTTTGAGTTTGTTTTGGCCTTTCTTCTCCAACGTGGTGAGGTAGGAAACGCCGAACTCATTTTGTTTTTAAAATATGATTGACGTGTAAAAGTATTTGTACAAACTTAACAAAAATAAAGTCATTTAAATGAAGTAAAGGTCATCTCCTCCCCTTGCCAGAAACCACATGGAGCACTATAATATCAGCCTTTTCACAACTACATATGTGGGGGTCAGCTTCGGCTTTCATTTGTATGTGTTCTTTAAGGTGAATGCCTAGATAGCCCTCGCCATACATTTTTCAGGTGTGGAAATCTCGGTAAATAAACAGTTTCTGCAGAATAAAAGCAACTGTAATGAGACTTTATAATGTATTATGTTCGCGTATAGCCCAAATTTTATAAAAAAAACAGTATTTCTAGGAGAATTAGACCGAATAAAAAACGAAAAATCTTTACATGTGTGAGTGACCTGAATCGCGCCATCTGACAGAAATTTATAGAACCACTGAGAAAGTTGGTTGCTGTTGTGTTACGAGTTTACGATTAGTAAACATTCATAATAGATGGCGCTGTTTGATATTCGAACATTTTAAAAGAATTTATCTTTTAAATTCGATAATGCGACGTTGCCATTCTAGAGGCAGCGCGCGCACACCGCGTTGTTGCCATACCGTCAATGCGTGATTACTTGAGTCTTGAAAACTTGCGAATCGTTTCCAGAATATTGTGTTTCTAGCAAGTTAGCGCCGGGCGCGCGGGTTTGCCCGCGGAGTTAACATTTTATGATTGATAAAATGTTTTTTATTATGGAATGAGAAAGAATGCTTTACATAAAGTGAAAAAAATATCTCTGCGATCTGCCCTTGGTTCACACAGATACAATACTAATGTAATTATTGTATTATCTAGTTTAAATATGTAGTAAGTAGTTACTAGTACACGACTTTCCAGATTTAAAAATCTTTTTAATGTATGTAAGTAGGTACTGATAACATTCTGATACGCTTAGGTACTAATCCATTGGTTTGGGTTGAATAAAATCAGAGAATAGAATTTGATGTATAAGTAAGTTATAACTAAATCAGGCGATCAGCGAAGCTACCTACACAATGGTGAAACGTAGGTACTACGTACATCTATTGATTGAATCATATTTATTCTTCTATTCTTTTATAATTCATGTGAAACCAGCAAGATTAGTGAATACACAGACAAACCACTTTGATTTTTCATAATTGCTTATTTTACTAGTATTATTAGCACACACAAAATGCGTCAAGCAGGGTTGCCAACTTTATTTTTTAGAAGATCGTACCATACATTTTAAAAGATCGTACTTTGCTAAGAATTCAAAAATAAAAATAGTACGCATTGAAATTTCAATAAAATAAATGGTAAACAAATGTGGTGGGTGTTACTATAACTTCAACGCAAAATTTAACATTTTGGTATAATATTTAAGAATCTGGACACCAATTTAGCAACTAAACTTTACGACGAGGTTTTTTTATTAAAGAAAAGGGGCTCGGAAGAGACTTTGTCATGAAATCCACACGAAACAATAAACACCAGTATCATTAGAACTTAAAACGAGATATTTACCATGTTTATTATTACTTAAAAAAAAACTGTGCTACCTACTACTGAGAACCATTCAAATGAGTGCCATCCGTGAAACAGTTTTCATCAGGGCTTGTTAACGTTACCAAATTCACACTATAAGTATCGTTAAGTAACGTTATTTTCATAAAGTTAATATTTTAACGGTAAAACGGGTAACGATACTTTGGTATCGAATCTATAAAATAACGTTACCAATTAACGTTACTAGTATCGATACTTTTACATACATACATACATAGAATCACGCCTTTTTCCCATGGGGGTAGGCAGAAACCACGGAACGCCACCTGCTACGATCTCTACACACTTCTTTTGCCTCGTTTAGGTTCATAAAATTGGTCATACACACACGCCGGTTGCGAGTACTACGCACCTGACCTTTCTGAAGAATATCACTAATAAGGTCCCTATATGTCCTCCTAGGGCGTCCCCTCCCGGTGTTTCCACTCACATCTGCCTTGTAAATACCTTTTGTGAGCCGACCTTCATTCATCCTCTCAACATGACCAAACCATCTAAGCATACTTTTTTCAATTTTTGTCACTACATCTTCTTTTACACCACACCGTTCTCTTATCACATCGTTACCTAATGCGTTGTTGTCAACCTGCGCAACCTAAGCGGCACGCCATGGGCGGCGGCGCTCTACGGCAACATCGCCAATCAAACGGTGCAAATGCAACTTCAATAATGTAGACGAAAGAAAGAGATGAAAGAAAATAAATAAAAAATTAACGGTACTCAGTTACCGGTAAAACGTATGCCAAGTATCGTTACCAAGCATTACGTGACCTCTACTAATAACGTTATCTTCGTCCGATGAAAGTAACGATACCAAATTTTTAACGTTATTCAAAGCCCTGGTTTTTATTCAAAAGTGAAGCGTTTTTGTGTTTTATTGACGGTAAGTGTTATTTTTATGTGCAATGAATGATTTTCAAGGTGATATAGAGTATTATTATAATGGTAATTAATTACCCTTAAAACTTTACAAAAGTGTAAGATTTAGAAGATGAAATACAAAATCAAACGTTAGCAACACTCGTTGATTGTCGTCACATGACATACTACAAATTTCAGATATTCTCTCTGAAAACAACAGCTTGATGGTGGTGTTATTTCTGTTTCTTGAAACATTTCATAAATAAGATACATTTGCTGTTGTTTGTAATTATTCTTTTTGATTTCAGATTGAATTGCAACTGAACTGCCTAAGATGAACCCGACTAATAAACTTGCATAAATGTATACGACATGTGTATTCAGGACCGCGAAAATCACGGAAAAAAGTGCAAGCTGTATTGAAAAGACATCATGGAAGTTCTTTTAGTGATCTATAGTGAGTAAATTAGATTCCCATAAGATTTCGAATCAGATTTACGTGAGTGGAGGTTATTTGATACTCGTTGGTTCGTGTTGTAGTCTTCGTTTACAGCCATTTTTCCTTGCAGCCGAAAGCAAGCGAAGGAACAACAAGCATGCAAGCATGGCGTAACAAGAAACAGAAGGTAGTGGAAGAAACCGCGGTTTGCCCTGTTGTATTTAGGTACCTACAGACCTATCAATATTTTTCTGTCTCTCAACACTGTTTTTTTAACATATCTTTTATTTCAGTCCACATTCAACTCAAGATCGTCATCAGCTGTCCAACCTTTCGACAGCTTAAGATACGCCCTAAACCTATTCGCGTGGTATACCAGAAATTCGATACGAAGCCATAGCCTGCAGCTCTAGCTTCAATACAGTTGAATCTGTTACAGAGCAAGTAGAGACTGTTGATTTTGATTGGCCACAACCCGATTCAGAGACTGAAGCTTATCAACTAACTGTGGAAAGAACATCAAGTGACAACTTATCAGGTTTGGTAGGGTACCGTATTGTTGACTTGAAGAAGGTCATATGGTCACAACTTTGATTCTTCATCTGGAATGGTAAGTCCCAACTTGATACCATATTTTTGTGTTCATTACATTAGTACGCTTTTGCTTGTTTGTTGTGATGAAGTTTATGTTTGACAATACCAAAGTACAACATATTTTACACAATGTTCAGTGTAACAAATATCATTATTTCTTGGTATGTATGTATAAAAATAATGTATTTCTTGGATTGTTTCTTTTTAACAGCTATTATTATTTTGATTCTAGGTCCAGGGTCAATTGCAAATTACCAAAATGAATAAATGTTACTTCATTTGCTTTATATCTGTCACCCAACCATTGACTGTCATAGAAGTTAACCGGGATGAGGAAGTTATCAACGCTATGATGCCGAAGTTGGTAACATTTTTTAAAACGTGTACTGCCAGAAATTATATTGAGAAGAGTTGAGAAAAATGCTAAATGTCTAGACATCAAGGAATTAAAAGGTATAAAAATATAAGTCTTACTCATTTCCTAACTTATTCCGCAGGTCTCTGAGGTGTGGGTTCAGTAAGAATAGTCTAACAAAACTGTGTAAATTCATTTGTTGCAGCGAAAACTGCGTCTTCCAGCATTTGATTCAGATCGCACGGAAATTATATAAATGGAAGTAAAAAGTGACAAGCAGAAGACTGATACGGCGCGGCGGCGGCGGCGACTGCAAAAAGTAGCGCGTAGAAAAGAAGATATTTTATTATAATATTTATAAGTATCTTTGTATGGTGGTACGAGTCGATGGTTCGAATCCAAGCCGGCACTGTGCTGAGTGTAAATTATTTCATCACCACAGTTCAGAGGAGGCCTGAGTCTCAGCAGTGGGAACATTATAGAATAATTAATAAGCTATTTTTGCACGTAGCGATGTATAGTTTGTGTTATTTTGTTAGTTCATAAGATTTTTCTGTGTAGATAAGTTTCACTCATGTATTTAGGTACCAGCCTAACAATTCAATTGTAAAAGAATATTTATTGCAGTTCAAAATTGTATCATAAGTAGGTATTCTTGAAACATTAATAAATGTTATGGTTAGCTAGCAACCCCTTTGTGTTGTTATGTAAGATACATGTGCCGTTATATATAGTTACGTATGATGTTATTTATATTGTAATCTACATACATAATTCTTTCTAATACTAAATTCAAAATCATAATTGTAAATATCAAAATATTTAAAAAAGTATGTTATCTTTGTATGGTGGTATGACTCGATGGTTTGAATCCAAACGGAAACTATCTAAGTAAATGTAGTGAGAGTAAATAAAACATTATTTTTATGAAAATATTAACCCCTTTTTACTAAATAAATATTATTAATTTATAGTAGGGTACAATAAAAAGCTTTACAATGTAATAAATAGTCTTTTATTTATTTAGTACACGTCACTATTTACACTTCCATTCCTTCTTCTGCCTTACATTTCTTCCCGTGGGTGTCGTAAAAGGCGACTAAGGGATTTACTAGAGAATGGGCAGCAGCGTTCTCTATGCATTTTACCATCACACTGCGATCGCCAACCCGCTTGCCAAGCGTGGTGATTATGGCAAAGCCCCCCAAATAGGGGGAGGCCTATATCCAGCAGTGGACGTCTTGCGGCTGAGATGATGACTATTTACACATTACAATTTAGGTTCAGTCACATTACTACAACTTATAGGGACAGTGTACCTATATTAATTTCATTTTAAACTGTTTGAATAAAACGACATCTAGTGGTGTCGAAAGTTACTACTATTTACTTTGCATGTGTGTGTAAAGAGTAAAGTCAAGCGGCTAAATCTTTAGAATGTACAAATCTTTGTATGAGACCAGTTAACAAGCACAGTGACTATCTAAAAAAATCAAGTTAATGCCCTAGGTTTCGCATATAATAAAGTTATCTATTAAAGATTTCTAAGTTAGGCGTAAAAATTGAAAATGTTCCAAATTGTGGATCTAGCGCCATCTAGCGACAAAATGGCATCTGAGATAATCATCCATCCACCTTAAGTTGTGCGTCTTAGTTGTGCTAAAGAACCATTTTAATTATTTTTTTATTCGTCACGTTGCATGGTAAGAGCATCCCTACAAATCAACCCTTTTTCGGTGACTGTTAGGATTTTGACCATTTATCCAGTTTAACTATTGCTGAAGATTATTTATTTCATCTTAAATCAGCAGCTTCCAAGATTATACAGCAACAAAATCAATGCCTTATTTTAAATAATTTCTTTATTCAGACGTAAGCGGTCTATGTCTAACAACATACATAGTTGTGTCTGGACGGCTTCCTGGTGCTATGCGCGAAGATTTTGTTAAAATTGTAGAACTCTCACAAACGCGTTGCGTGCGGCGGCGGCGTTTAGCGGTCCTTATAGACTGCGGTCTAAGTTACAAGCAGTAGCGGGTTTAGAAAAAATAATTGTGTTAATTAGAGTGCCGTTAATTTTCTATATATTCATAGATTCTAATATATATTTGCTGGCCTGTTAGTCTAGTGGTTAGTGACCCTGACTGCTAAGACTGAGGTCGTGGGTTCGATTCCCACCCAGGACAAATCTTTGTGTGATGAGCACAATCATTTGTTCTGTGTCTGGGTGTAATTTATCTATAATATGTATGTATTTAGACATATATAAGTATGTTTATCAGTTGTCTGGTTACCCATAGTACAGGTTCTGCCTAGTTTGGGATCAGATAACGTTGTGTTGGTTGTCCTAAGATATATATATATATGTAGATGGTAACGTAGTGTTACCCAGTAACTGGGTTGTACAGATCAGGTAGGAAGTCGCTCCATCCGGACAAGTTAGACTGGAAGTGGACCCCAACATAGTTGGAAATGGCTAGGCAGAGTGTTTTTTTTTTGGAGGAGTACCGTAAAAAAAGATGGTGGCAAAGAAGACAGGAAGAAGATGGAAAAAAAGGCGTTAAATTATAATAAAGGCAGGCAGCTGAGGTGAAGCAGTACAGCTTTAGGAGTGAAGAGTAATAACAGGAATGATTATTAAGTCAGTAAAGGAACTGCCTGCTTGTAGTCTTGTCGTTTTAGCTACAATCCTTTTATACAAGACGTGGTTAAATCTGCTCTACTAAAAGCACACCAGACTTCAAGGCCATGTCTATTGTCTAAACAAATAAAGATACTACATTTCGTCACCTGATCCTTGGCATCACAAGGCGATCAGTCGTATGAAACATCTGACTGGTGACAGATTAGAGCCCCAATTGTCTACCAGTGTGTACAATAGTGTGAATGATGGCCTGTCTTTGTGTGAGGTTAGGCCGTGTGGGAATATGGTTGCAACAATTTGGGATGAAGAGCTATTAATTCTCGTGTACGATGTTATCAACGGGAGATTTCACTATATATGCTGTGATAGATCCTTTTGTAGTCTTCTACGTGCGGAGAGATATGGTTTAGTTAATTCCCGGGGAATGTTGAAACTTGAATGCAATTTTGAATTGCTGAAAGAAAATTCTTCGTCAATAGTAGAGTATTTTTGGAAGTATGAGGAATAGGGTGTACCTAAAGGTCACTTATACACTGTAGAAAGGAAGGATCCTCCAACGAACTGGGTGTCGTGTCTGGATAGCAACTGCCCGACGATTGGTATCGGGACGTTGTATACAGGGTGTGGCGTAAGTAGTGGTCCACCGTTCAGGATTCGATGAACCAGATAATTAACTATAACAATAAAAAAATTTAAACATTTTTACCCAAGGGTTCCGAAAATATTTAATTTTTGTCTTTTATTTACGAAATTTCTACCTTTTATTACATATCTGTTCGTAGTTTCAACAAAAACCATTATTTTTTCATTTTGATTTCTGTTAATTACTGCTGAGTACTAGAGCTATCTTGATACATTATGATTTTTTATGTAAATTCAGCTCTTTTGAAGAAAAAGTTGGTTCTTCTCTAATTTTAACCCCAATTTTTAACACACCATCAAGTTCAAGAGTAATTTTTGTAAAAAAAAAAAAAATTGGGTAAAAATGGTTAAAATTTTTAATTGTTGTAGTTAATTATCTGGTTCATCGAATCCTGAACGGTGGACCATTACTTACGCCACACCCTGTATACGCTAGTTGCGCAGTAAACTCTGCTTGCGCGATCCAGGACTTTTGCGTGACGTCAGTGTGATGCGTAATTCGCGTAGCCGCTACACATCGTCACTGGCAGAAGCGTATTGAACCACAGGGGTTGCTTTACGTGTTGTGTTGATGGTGGCACAAGTAATTTTTGTACCATAAATACGTAAGATTATTAAGTATTAACATTTTTCAATGCAGCAACACTACCGATCAGTGTGGTGCCAGATATAAAGAATAGCATCACCCCATTTGTTCCCGTGTTTGTTGTAAAAGGCGACTAAGGGACTAGATAATAGGCAGCAGCGTTCTCTATGCGTTATACCACCATACTGTGATCACCAACCCACCTGCCAAGCGTGGCGATTATGGCAAATTCCCCTTGTGGGCCTGTGTCCAACAGTGGACGTCTTGCGGCTGAAATGATGATGATGCAGCAGCACAAGAAAGATTATTACTTTCAATGTGTTTTCAATAAAAATAACTTTCCTCTGTCAAGCCCACAAACACGAGCACCTATCAAACAAGACTCGATTTCATTGGGTAACACGTGTAACCGTAGTGTCTGCGCACGCAGCTTGCCGCTGCACTAGTTGCGCTGCAATACTGTCGTCAAGAACTAACTGTAATAATTGAAACTGGAGGAGTACTGATTGCGAAGCTTTATGAGCTAAGTAGAAGCTATAGGATGTAGTTAGGTTGGTATAGAGAAAAAAATAGTTCCCGTGTCCATCCCAAGTTTGTTCATAGCTCATTATCATTTCAACCAAAAACTTATGAACATAGACCTCCCCGGACATTTTGGGTGGGTACATAATCGCCACGCTTGGCAGGGTTGCAGATCGTATTATAGTATGGTAAAATGCATAGATAATGCTGCTGGCCTTTCTCTAGTTTAGTTACCTTTTAAGACATCCACGGGAAGAAATGGGCTGTTGCTATTTGACATAAGGAACCCATGGGTCATTTTGTTATAATTGAAAGATTCGACATAATCTTTCTTTTATCCGATAGAGGAAAGCTTATGATTAATCCAGACCTTAAACTGAATGCTGCTTGCTGAAAATTTTAGCTGTGGATGCACCTGATGATGATAGTGGTTTATCGAACGGTTTCTCTACTTACAAGGTGGAAGTGCCAGGGTAGCCTACGAAATTCAAATTTTCTAATTTTTGTAAACAAAGTATGATTCCAGACGGTAAAACACGTATGTACAGTATAGTATTAAGTATGTATTTACAAAACAGTTCATTAAAACAATCTTCTAAGTTCATTTAATACCTACCATTGAATAAACTTAAACCACAAACGAATACAATTTGATATTGATAAAGATAAGAGAATTACGATCCATAATGCCTGTGGTGTAAATCGTTCTGATCGCTAAAATTCCGAAACTTAATTGTCGCTTACTCATTAGATTCACTTCGTGCTTATTAGTAACTAAATTATTCTTTACCATCACAAAAAAAATGATCAAAATAATCTGCCGGTAGTTTGTTGTAGCGTGGCGACGCTTGCGCAGTGGGTCGTCGCATCGACTCCCGCGCAGCCTCCAACTGACACAGTTGAAGTTGGAATGAACGATCGATGCCGTTATTGTTCGTATCACTCGCGATTAGCCGACAATCGAGATGTACCGAGCATTCATGTTCACCGATTCGATTCGGTTTGAGTTAATCTTTACTTGGATTACCCCGTTACTGATCATAAGCGTGATGTTTAGAATGGTAGGTACTGTGAGTAAAGTTTGTGCCTTTGCCTAAGTTTTCACAAAGAGCGATTTTAAATCGAATCGCAATCGATGGAAAAATATCAAATGATGCATCAACTAACCCCTTTTTAAAATCTCTCCGATTTGTAACTAACCTTTTTTCGTAGTCCCGGTTAATTTGTAAATGGTTTTTGGTACCTATTTCAGTGTACCAGTTAGGTGCAAAACTTGGGCATAATTTTTGTCGAATAAAAGGTGTGTGTTCGATACTACACTGATGTCGGTAGGGCATAGACAAACGTCGCTAGAAGAGAACCATAGTGCCTTCTCTATGACATTACTTACAACTATTACTGCTACTAAGGTGTGTACACACAACGATTTTAACATTGATCAGGGACCTTATTAAGTTTTCGGAAGGTAAGAAGGTTCGAATAATAATTCTCATACCATACTTTAGGTATCTATGTGGGTTAGTACTGGTTCCCCCGTGCTTGTTTCCACCAAAACACTAATATCTATATTTTATAATACCGTTTTAATAGACAAAATCAAAGTAGGGGGAAACAAGAACTGGGGTTACCAGTACTAACCCATCTATGTGACAAAAAAGGTCGTCAAATAAACCCGTACTATGCAATGTGCAGAATATTACATAATTGCATACCATCGAGTTGCCGCTACATTTCGCCACACATTTCCTTTGGCATAAATTGTAACATTAGCGCACAATGTTTTATGTAAACTGTGTATTGTAAATAAGGAAACATGTCACATGAATGTCAACAAAACATTAAGGAATGTTTTGTTGACATTCGTGTAAATTTTGTTAGCCAAGCATTAAAGGGATGCCGGATGAACTAGATTTTTTATGCAATCAAAACTTTAATTTGAAGTCCATTTTTGCTACTGCATTTTATAGTCGGCATAGAAACATAGATTAATCAAATCGACACATTAAAAATAATCAGAAAAATCTTGGTAATCAACTCTACTTAAATTCCAAACGGGAACAATCAATCAATCAATCATTTATTTTGTTAAACATAGGTATAGTTACAGATAGTCCATGTCAAAAATATGTGCACTATGTTTTGCCAATAAATGGCGTACAAAATTAAAACAAACAAGCAATTAAATTAAGGTGCAAAGAGATTACATTATAAAAATTAATAGTAATCAATTTACATAAAATATGACAGCTAAGGAGTTACTTAAAATCTACATATTATAAATAAACACATTATACAAAGGCAAATAAATAAAATCATGAGTGTTTAATTAGTAAGTCAGAACCGTCATATCTTTGTTTATCAGTAGTAAATTCAGTGATGGAGTAGTAACATCTGTCTAAAAGGAATTTAAATAAAGACCTCTTAAAAGATCCCAGACAATCTTTACTTCTAATAGCTGCTGGTATATTATTTTATATTTTTGGGGCCATATCAGTAGTTTCCTGTTCGGAATATTGAGTTACCAAGGCTTGCTACGGGACACGCACGGCATACTGTGATACGCTTGAGTCACACATTTTTGTCACAGTTTGGGAGCAAAACCCGTGATAAAATGCGTGACTCAAGTCTACCACAGGAGCCGTGCTCACCCCCATGGTGTTGTTTAATTAAAGCGTCTGAAAACATAATTCAAAGTAGAATGTTCAGGAAATGCCGTATGGTCCATGATTGTTACGACTAAGTCGTTAATAAATTAAGTTCAGAAATAAAATTCTGAGTTCTGACCCACATTTCTGTTTTTAGACCCACAACTGCAATGACAAATGCAATTAACGTGGCATAGCTTAACCACGAGTTATCAGTTAATGGCACATATGAATGATGCCTAACATAATATTATTATAACATAACATTAGGCCTGTAATTCCAAAAGGCTTAGGCAGGCATAGCACTTTCACATGTCGCCATTTATTTTGAAGTCCCTTGAGTAGGGTCGAGTCTATTGCCACAATAAGAGGACAAATCCAGACACCGGGCTGCTACTGAGAAATTCTAGATAGAAAGACCCAATAACCCGACCGGGGAATTGAACCCATGCCCTCGCGACGACTAAACTAACGAAGCAATTTAGACATCATATTTCTAATTGAAATATGTCTAAGCAAAACCAAGTATTTACCTCTTCATTAATTTCAGCCGAAAGACGTCCACTGCTGGAAAGAGGCTTCCCCCAATTTGGGGGGGTTTGCCGTAATCGCCACACGTGGCAGGCGGGTTGGCGATCGCAATGTGGTCGTAAAATGTATAGAGAAGACGGCAGCCCATTATTCAGATTTCACAAATATTTACAAAAACTGTACTATACTCCATTTGTTTAGGTAGTTAACTAAATGTAAACAATCTTAACATGTCTTTTATCTAAAAAACTGTCGAAAAATTGAATCTAAAAATGTTTACAATTAGGTATTTACTTAAACCGATGTTAGGTAAGTAACTTAATTTAAATAATATTTGTTGGTCTTTTATACGATTTATTTTATATAAAAAGACATATCAAGATTGTTTACCTTTAGTTAACTACCTAAACAAATGGAGTATAGTAGGTTTTCAACAAAAACGTGACCATTTCTGTTTGTCGACGACGCACTTATGTACCTTACCTACTTGCATTAGCTCATCGAGGAATGTGCCGCGCGCGCACTATTGATAAATATGCGTTTTATGTAATTAGACAAAACATACTAATTTGTTCTGAATTAGTATTTGATTATTTAGACATCATTGTATGGAATGCAATGTATGTCAAAATCAAAATCAAAATCAAAAGTCATTTATTCAAACTAGGCTGAGAGTCAGCACTTTTTGAACGTCAAAGTCACATAAGACAGTCCCCCCAAAACGCCCGCCCTTCGACACTTCCTAGTGCTTTGGCTGGGAAGAAGAAGTGGCGGAACAAACTCCCCAGCAGCACTGCTGTCTGTTAAGTTAGAAGAACTTGATTCTATACAATATTGTATAAGTTATTAATATAATAAAACAAAACATACATTATTCGCCATATGTCAGCTAGCACACGCCATTATACCAACAAAACATTGAACACTAAACTCAAGCTGAAATGAATAATGAAACAAAATCGTAAACAGAACTTAAAACCTTACTAAAGCCTCCAGGCATAAAGGGCGTGCCCGCTTACATATACAACGATGCAAATGATACATATACACAACAAATGAAATTAAAAGAAAATAAAAATAAATTAACAAAAGCAGTTAAATAAAAAATAAATAAAAAAACAATTATATGAACTACCCATATAAACTGTCAGTGTGTGAGTTACAGTAATTACAGAATGTAAAATAGTGTCATAGAAGAAAAAATAAATATTATCTACACATCTATGGAAAAGTCAACGCAATGCAAGATTAAATCTTTACATAGAGGGTCTCATCGTCTGTTTAGCCTTTCCCAACTATGTTGGGTTCAGCATCCAGTCTAACTGGATGCAGCTGAGAATCAGTTTTTTATATGGAGGGACTGCATATCTGACCTCCACAACCCAGTTATTGGGTAATACCAAACTCCTTGGTAATACTGGTTGTCAGACTTTCGGGCTTCTGACGACCCGTAACTACTGTCTAAGATCTATAAAAGACAGCCGGGACCAACGGCTTAACATGCTTTCCGTGGTATGGAAGGGTCTTGCTATGTAAAGATGGTCACCCATCCACGGACCAACCGCAGCAAGAGTAGCTTAACCTGAACGATCAACGCGTGCGACTGTTATTACTTAGTCCACTGATTTATTCTATTAACAAGTATCCCATTGGTTTACTGTTTAGCTGCCATTATGTTTACATAAACTGGGAACTTTTAGAAAAACGAAGGAGTTGTACCTTTAGCCATATCACGTCAATGCACACAGAACCAGAAAGAAGAAGATAAGAACTGTGAATCGTGAGATCATCCGTCCATCATAACAAAGCAATGAACTCTTTTGCATGTTACATATTAGCTATATATTTAGCCACCAACCCGAAACAATATGTAAATCAAAACAACCAAACTATTAGCGTCGTTAAAAATGTTTAAACCAACCATCATTAGGTGCCATATTTGACGCGCCTTCACCATTTCATGACGTAACCGCGATCTACCCTGCCTTATAAGAAACATCTATAAAGCTAGGTTTTGTAACTGATTCGTGAGAAATACATTAAGTTTAGATATCGTGATGTGTTTAATGTCTTAAGTCGAACAATTGTCTACTGTGTGTAAGATATGCATGCTTAATGCTGTGGATTGCACTGGCGTACATATCTGGGTTATCTGTTCTTGTATTAAAATGATTTAGATTGGTTCGTGTGGCTGTAATTTCACTGGCACCCGTAATCTTTACGAGGTAATGCTGTTTGGCTGCAGCAATGTTTATGGTTTCTAGAGCTCTACTACAACGTACTATATGAAGCTCATTGGTAGACAAGCCACAATCAAATAGTTATGGCCGATTCTCATGATCACGTTTGGTCCAGAAAGTGTCGATAATATTCCGTCGTATAAGTAAGTGCAACTCGCGTGCATTTCGCCAAATTCTACTCTCTCCAACACACTCTCTTTAACACAAACACGGACTGATTTTGGTCTTACAATCTCCGATTTCTAACGTAAATATTTGCACGCTTACATCGTTATTCGGTCCACTAGATTCGCGGATTCATCCCTTTGTTTGAGCAAGGTTTAACAACTCACTTGAAGTCTAGTGCGACCGGGGTTCTTCTGACCATACCATGTCCCATATTATGTTGATGTGTCCAAAGTGGCCATGCACCTGCACTTCTGAGATCCTAAAAAAACGCCACTGATGACGCAGTTTTCGTTGCCACCTCATTAAAAACTTAGTATCGACTCGAAAAAATGAGCACAACTCATTTGCTAATAAAAACTTACGAGACACTTCAAACACTCAGTAATTATCTAGATCACACACTATATTTTAATTTCACTCCCGGTTTACAACAAAACAACTTCACTACTATATTTATCGTTTTATTGTAACGACAATTACATCCTTAATACAGCATGTCGCATGCAAATCGTGTGACTTTTCGAACAAAAAACTGTTGGTTCACGTTAGTTGATGAAGTAATAGTCACACATGATGCGTTTTTTCTCACTGAATGCTTGAATATGCGTAACAATGCACCCTATTAGCTAGGTAGCTTTCTACTGACGACAACGTGACGTAAGGGTGAGGCAATTAATGATGCGGTGCGCAAGAATAGAAGCTCTCACGGCATGCGGCACTTGTCTCATGGAGACATTCGATCTGTTGTTGGTACTGAATATTGAAGCTTACTACTGCTTTTCTCAAAATAGAACCTTGCCAGCTAAAGCACTAGGAAGTGGTGAACGGCGGGCGTTTTGGGGGACTGTCTATTCGTAGTGTTGATGTTCGAAAACTGCTGATCCTTATCCTATTTGAATAAATTACTTTTGATTTAGACGACTCTGTAGTGTCACGCTGTACCACGATCCCCATTCCTGGGAATTAAATCAGACCTACATGAAGTCTATTAGTTGACACAGCAACTTAATCATTTAGAAGACTATTGACGTGGAGAAGGTCGGTAACGAGCTGAAACTATAACATACGTCTCCAAAGAGTTTGTAGGCGTTAAGTACCTCTTTAAAGGGATAGCTTCTGTTTGCTATCCATATAAATAGCGCGTGGATTATGCTTGGATGGTATGGCCAAGTCTCCTCAGATTCAGTCCTGCACATGGAAAGCGTGGCTTTACAATATCCGTGGCCCTTTTAGAAGATAAATCTCTACTTCTTCTTTCAACGAATCGATATTGTGTGTCGATTTGTTGTGCCAAGTTCTCAAGCTTTAATATAAATAGAAAACTGTCTTTCTCTTTTTGTCGCCCGTATTCTAATTAAATTACCCGTGCTATGGTAAATATGAGAGTTGCGTAATGTTAGCAAATGTCCCGAGCAAATAGCTGCATGTGTCGTGAAATTTGAATGTAAATAGTGATATTTAAGTGATAGGTAAACTGTTGTATAAGAGCTTGTTTACTATTCGCGTGGGTAGGTAATCAATTGTTGTTGTGGTAATCTTTGTGTATTTGGTTATGTTACGCACAATACGCATGCTTCATTCATCTCGTGTTGTTATTGATATACTCAATACACACAATCCCACAATGAAGGGAATCTTGGGGTTCTTTTTGGAGAAGTATTCGAACCCCCTTGGATCATATGATTATGTATTTTCAAAGCTAGAATGCCTGTGGTTCTTCGTTTATTTTTAATTATAATTTTTTTCAGTTACTTATGCTTAAAGCTCTTTCAATA
Organism: Aporophyla nigra; assembly: GCA_947507805.1. Classification (NCBI taxonomy): domain Eukaryota; kingdom Metazoa; phylum Arthropoda; class Insecta; order Lepidoptera; family Noctuidae; genus Aporophyla; species Aporophyla nigra. Next base: position 26,834,541 of record OX382293.1, on the reverse strand, counting down.
CATCATTTCAGCTCGTATCCTATTCTGATCGGGACTGTCTCAAAATATCATTAGGTATTTACTCGATAAAATCAGCACAATATAACACGATATTAAATAGGAAATACATTGCATTACAACTAGAACCTACACCTAAATTGATTCAAAACACAAACAATCACCATTGACCACTATAATAACGTTCAGTATGGCTGCTTGAATCTGCAATAAATCACCGGTGCAATGGTAATTGTTGACCGCGCGGCGGTCGGCTCGGTCAGCGGCGGCGGTCGGCGGTGGTCGATGGGTTCTTGTTGACCGGCGCGGGCGCATGGCGTATGCTCGGTATAGCGTGCGCCCGCGCACTTGCGTAAGGTGCACGGAGTGCAAGGTAGAAGCGGAAGAGTGGGATGAGAGTTCATGATAAGATACGAACCTGCATTGGGCCCGCGTGGTGAATTATGTCCCCCCCTCTCTTTCCCAGAGACGAGGCCTTTGTCCCAGCAGTGGGAACATGATAGGCTGATTATGATGAGACAGATAGGGGCGACTCGTTTACCAGTTACTGTCATTCTGTAACCTTCCACAAGCGAAATATTTCCTCGCCCCATGCCTTTCAGTTGTTCAGCTTCCATTTATCTTTTTAGTACTTACTCTTTTTGGTTCATTGTTGTCTGTTTTTTTTATGTGAGAATAATGTCTGTAAGCTAAGCTGACACAACAGATCTGCCATTTCCTCTCAAATACCTAAATGTGACTGCAGCAACTTATTGGTTAGAGTTGAGTAAAACTGGGTTTTATTTGTGACTTCACTTGCCTCTGAAAATACTTGCACCGTTTGATATAAAACCCCATAAAAATCGCTTCTTCTCCTCCCTTGCCCCACTCGGCCTACCGAATTCTCCCACGGCAGTCGAGAAATGGCGGACTCACCTTGGGCTGCAGTAACAATTGCCACAATTAGCCAATTGTGTTGCAACCTGCTGCTAGTGGAGTGGCTGGTCTGCAAGCCAGCCAAGGATCCAGATCATTGTAGGGCTGGTGGACACTTGTTTGATTAAGGTTGGAAAACCACACACTTAATATTGACCTCTTTCATACGCTGATTTCATAGTACATTTTATTGTCTTCTGGGATTTCGTGCTATAAGTAAATAGCTAAGATGTATTTTCTAGAGCTTGTATTCTAAACAGAGCAAGCCTAAGAATTATTTCTTCCTTCATTGTGTATGGATTTACATTTGCTGTAAATATATGATGCTTGTAAGTAAATAGTAAGACAGAAGAACTGATGGAAGGTTTTGTAAATAATTATAGCTTGAAATGTTTGTATGAAAAACTCATGAAAACACTTGTACATTGGCCCAAACAAAATGATGTGGTATGAATAAGATCAAAGATGGCGAAAAAGAAAAATACAAATTAACCTGCTTACATTCGGTTAATTTTTAAGTGGCAGTGTTGAAACAAGGAACACGTCTACAGTTTTCTTTTAAATTGCTTTTTTGCTCGCCGAAAGTATCCATTTCAGTAAATTAGAGGTTTGAACCAGAAGCTCGCTAATGATAGGCATACTCATTCACGATTTCATGAGTCATCATTTTTTGTTTCAACATTTACGAGATGAGCTTATGAGATTCATGTTGAGGTCACAGACCCGAGTGCCTGCTACTAGGAAAGAATTTAGTGTAGTCTACGTTTAGTCTGTTCCAAAAAGGTCTGATGAAAATAAATGCATCGGAAAATGTTCCTGAGAATGTCAATTTGTAGTGCAACGTACAAATCGAGTGCTTTGATTTGATTATTTGAATACTTAAACTCGAAATGATAATCTTAAATCACCTGTACATCATAGATATTTTTAATTTTACAATTTTAAGGTTAATTTTATAACCTCAATTTTCGTCGGTGATTATTCAATAACAATCCATGAATAACAATTATAATTATTGGAAAAGTTGTGGTGATAAAGTTTAAGACGTGACGAAGATGGCGGGACGAGCTTGACCCCTACCGGAAGGTATGGCTGGCAAAAGACAGAATTGTGCGGAAACGGGAGTGAGAGTAGGTACTTTGCCCTGCAGTGGGACAATACAGGTTGGTTAAATTGGAATTAAGTTTCAACATTTTAAATCCAGTTTAATATGTTACTAATTCCTTTTGGTAAGTGATTGGGTAACAATTAACATGAACAAGGTTTATACCCGTGTTTATACTTTCATGATCTTTGTGTGGAATTAACTATACCTACTTGTTATGGTATGTTCGTACCTACAACTGGACAGTCTAATGTAGCTACTGTTAGATAAATACATTCTGTTATACCCTGAAGCGACGAAGACGTGGTAATAAAAGAAAGTGAATAGGCCTAACCAGTGATTACGTATGTAGGAGAGATTTTGATTCGTTAAATCTATATTTAGTATTTTTTGAAGGTTTGTATGTAGGTGGTAATCTCAGGAAACACTAGTCGAATTTCAAAGAATCTTGTATCTTGAATCTTGTTGTATATAGCCCAATTCTTGAGGAAGTTTATAAACTTTTTCACATCACACTGCGACAGTTAGGAGCCCAACAAAAAGAAAAAAAAAACGGGTAGAAGTTTAATTGAGACGAAGTAATAGCGTGGGCGGGCGATGGGATAAGGAGCCGCAGATTGGAGGCCAAAATTTCACCCGGACGAAGTCGCAGGCGAAGCTAGTACAGAATGTAAGAGTGTATCTTAATCCAAGCATATGAGTATGAATTAAATTTAAAAAATAGAGGTCGTGTTAAAAATTTAATAGTATAGTCCTAAATGTAGTAGAGGATGGTTTATTGGCACTTATAAGCATAGAAACTCCCAAGTCCACTCTTCAAGGCTAATATAATAAGGGCGCCCATTGTATGTTTTTATTGTTAAATGTTTTTAGTTGAAATGTAATTTCTGGTGTACAATAAAGCATATATAAATAAATAAATAATTTACTTACCGTTATAAAGTCAACCGGCAACCCTGATAATGAGGACCAGACGCCCTGTGAAATATATTTAAGACGTCTAATTACACGTAGTATTGTTTGCATGCTTGTACATTCTTTACACACGGTCAACGTGAAATAACTCGCGGTAAGGTTATGGCCTCAACCATGTATATAATAGGTATATAATGACCTATGGGAGATCTGCTCGGAATACGTAATTATATACAATTATTATTGTTACGTCATCTAAACACTTATTCTCTTTAATTACTGATTGTTTTTGTTGTTTTGTACTTTTACGAATACATGTTGTGTAATATGTTTGTTTTAGAAAAAAGGTTTTTTAATTAATGATTCAGAGATTTGCTGTCTTGATACAACAAAGGAAATATTAAAAGCGTTTCTAAGTACAGTATATTATCTCACGAAGAGACGTGTGCTTTAGTTGTGGTTATCAAGTACAAACTTGCTGTGAATTTGTGAAGACAAGTAGCGTCAACACATTATACACACACACTTCTGACTTCGCCACTATCTCAGACGGTACCTAACACCCCTGCGCTAACACACACATTCACAAGGTGCTTGTACACTTGGTTACCACAAGTAAAACGCGCGCTACTTCATGAGACAAACAAATAGTATAGGAAACTAAGTAGCCACTAAAACCGAAGATAAACTTTAGATATTCAGAGCTTTATCTCTATCTATCATCATCTGTGTGATAGTCTTTATAGCCCGCGTTATACTGTTTGAAAGTCAAAGATTATACCATAGGATCAGCTATGAACTTGTCTTGCATAACCTTCGCTTCACTAGACACAAATCCTTGCATTTACTGATAGGAACAGGCTACATTGTAAAACCTCTTGAACCAAAATGCGATAAATATAACCCGTACGTAGATAAGCATGACTCACTCCCAAAGAATCTAACAGTTCCTGAATCCCAATAATTACATAAGTTTATGTCCCACCGTGGGGGTTATCAGCCGCCCCGTCGCCGCCTGCGTGGCCCCTCGCGGCCATAACATACGCAAGTAATCCCCGCCGCCTCTGGGGCCACGTTGTGCTTATCTCCTTATATCGCATAAATATCGGAAGGACACGGACGCCAATTACACATATCTATGTGTTTTCAGGGCTGGCAGATGAGTCGATCCGGGGACCGTGAGAGCTAGTACTTAGGACCAAAGTTGTTGTAGGACCAAAGGGTTTTCAGATATTTTTGTAAATGTGTGGAGGTACTGGATCTAGAATTGTTCAGCAATATTGTCCACGGCTGAAAATGCTTTCTTTTGGGAAGTTGGAAAATTAAAGAACTAATTTCATATTTTTTTATTGTTGACTCTAGTACTTTGGTTCAGTAAGAAAGCTTGACAATTAATAACTTTTCCAATGTCATCGCTGCCGTGCTGTATTAAAATATAGATGTCAATGGAAAGATCTCAGACGGTGGTCAACGAATAGCAACCACAAATATGGATTCTAATAAAATCTAGCAATCCTGTACTGTCCCACAACTGGGAAAAGGTCTCCCGCTCCCTTTTTCAGACGATTCTGTCCTTTACTAGTACCGGCCAGAATGTTGATGTATATGCAAAAAAAAAAAAAAAACAAGAAAATGCGATATCGTCTTTCAGTGCCATTTATAACGTGTCATTTCACAAAAAAAAAAAAACATAATAGATCAAACTTTCTCCGTGTTCCTGGCAACCATGTGTTTTGGGCACGCACGGGTGCCCACGCGCCGCGCCGCGTCTTCTCACCTAGATCAGCCGATACAGCGGCTATCTGACGGACTCTGTTTTATCTAACGATCCTTCTGGACTGTTATGATAGCTTCCTTATTTACTTACGACGAATATTTCAGGAAATTTAAAATGAAATCGGGGAAAATCGGTAAGAAGCTGATTAATTAAATTTTTTTCGATCGATTTTATTACGGTTCCAACATAAATTTACAAGTCATCCGGGAAAGCTGTTACTGAAACAGTGTTTATTAGAAAAGCTCATGAAAACTGTATTTATTTAGTCCTCCAGACCGTATTTCGGCCATGGCGGCCAAGCTCAACGCCTTCGGCGTGGGAGATATTATAGTGTACATGTGTGTGCGCAGACACAGGGGCACTCACTCTTCCCTCACTCTCATAGCAGACTATGAGAGTAAGTCGGACATGGGACGGTCAATCCGACACGACCGGGGAGATACCAGGCACAGGACCAACGGCTTCACGTGCTTTTTGAGGCACAGTGGTTACTGCCAACTTCCAAACTCCGGGCTATTACTAAGAAAGATCGAATAGAAAAACCCAATAACACCTTGGAACCCAGGACCTGAAGCTCAACAGTCGACCACGAGACTAACGGAGCAATGAAAACAGTAAAAAGGCTATAAGATGAGTTTACAAAACAAAATACTTCAAATTACAAGATAGGTACTAGCGAACACCGTTAATCCATCCTTGCCAGCTAAACTGTCAACCTAAAAGACAGACTATTAAAGTCATCATAATATTAAGTCTATTGGCTACAGGCCATTATTGAGAACACGGCCCACCCACTTATACAATAATACTAATGACATCTTTTCATAGACCTGTTAAATACTGTAAAGGCTCATTTACACGAGTTCTCGCCTTAAAAAGGCGACTGTCAAAAGAGACGAAAAAGTTAACTCTTAGAAGCTCTGAAACAGTACCTATGTCTCTAACCTATGTATCGAAAGGGATCTTTAGCGTACTTTGTTTAGAAAATTTTAACAGTGTGTGTCGTCTACCTAGCCTTTTCCTAACTACGTTGGGGACAGGTTCCAGTCTAACAGTATACAGCTGAGTATCAATATTTTATATGGAGCGAGTGCCTATCTGACCTCCACAACCCAGTTACTGGGTAGTACAGTCAACAGCAAAAGTAGACGAGCAAAATCAGAACTTCAATACTATTTGAACGGAGTTCGCGAATATATGGCAGCTGTACTAGTAGTAAATGTTTGGTATAATTTACAATCACATACTTTTGAATCACTTCGACGCCACACAGTTCTGACGCGAACTCCGTTCATTAGTATTGAATTTCTGATTTTGACCATCTACTTTTGCTGTTGACTGTACAATACCCCTTGCTATGACTAGTTGTCAGTTTCGGGCTTCTGACGACCCGTAACGATTGTTAAAGATCTACAAATGATAGCCGGGACCAACGGCTTAACGTGCTTTTCGAGGCACGGAACGGTTCTATATGTAAAGATGATCACCCGTCCAAAGACCAACTACGGCAAGCGATACCTTGACTGATCCATGGAGTTGTTTTTAGTTTACTTAGCAATGGCCCCAAAAAGACCAAAATGTACAGTGTTTGTTTGAACACAAAATGCTATTTCGATTCACAGGGTGAGAAAATCGCCGCACGAGTCTCGGTATTCCGTATCATGTTATACAAGGCGAGTTTTAGTTTATCGCGATTGAAAAATACATGCGAGCGACCACCTCTATGAAACTCGCACGAGCATTTTCCTCTCTGAACGGCGAGAAACCCTCCTCATATAAATGGGCCTTAATAGCCTGTCAGTGTATTACCTAGCACATTACTATATCATTTGTCGCCGCCTGTCATCGTTAAACATTTGTATTAGAAACCGCGCTAATATGTTTTCTATGTGGACGCGAACAGAGAGATTATTACTCGTAAATGAACGACTTAGATCTCTCAACGTATCGTTTGTAAGGCTTTCTCGTACTATCGTTGTGAGAATCGTAAGAATTAGAAATGGTTTTATGTATACTGCAAGTGGCTAATGTCCTATGAACATAATTGCATTGCTTGTGGTCTGTTCAAATCTTAATTAAAAAACTTTATATATTCTATATTCAAGGCGCTTTTCTTTTTTACACGCTTTATATTAGCTTCACTTGTATGTTTGTATGTATGCGATTTTGACCCACTTTAAACGACCAGATGTCATTCAACCTTTGCGCACCTGTCAAGGACCGATGACAATGCAATAATTTCATAAATTTGTGCCATTATCATTGCCAGGGTTACCAGGACAGTAAAAAAACTGTCTTCGAAAACTACATTGACATACGTCACAAATTACGCTGACATACGACACAAACTACGCTGACATACGTCACAAACTACGCTGACATACGTCACAAACTACGCTGACACACGTCTCAAAATTCGAAACACCCTAATAAATAGAAAACAAATATTATATTTTGTACTTTATAGTTTGGTTTTCAATGGAAGCGTGTTTTTTAGTTTTTTTAAACTATTATTTATTTAATTCACAATACTGCACTATAAAGTTGGCTGATTGGTTGCACCACCACTCAAAAAACTTAAAAAAATTAAACATATTTTAAACATATTAAACCAAACTTGAGTGCCAGTTCAGCCCCGATAGTTTCAGTGGAAGTAGGTGAAATATTGAAGGGTCTCCGTAAACGATCAAATTGCAACCGTCAATATTAAAGTAATTACTACACCTTGATGCGCCAATTGATCGTCTACCAAACGCAAATGAAGCGATTGACAATATTAGTACAGTTGCGATTGATGGCAATTCGATCGTTTCGGGTTTTCGTTTCACATGTTCAATCTAATTTGTATCAAATAAAAAGCTATATTTTATCCTTCTCCGAAACATTGCACACACATTCACACCGCACCCACGTACGTATAATAAAACCTAATATTAATAATTTCTATAATAAATTACAACTTTCTCTCAATGAAACTAATTGCTTTACAAAGTATCCTACGCTGTTACGTAACTTAGATAAGTTAAAGTTATCGATTAAATCTGACCCGGCCATCTTAATGTACTTACGATATTAAACTTAGGTACATGCAATGTGCGTTTAATTGTCGCATAAACAGTTATATTTAGATGGAGTCGAATAACACGCATTAGGATAAAGTTTTTATAGATTTGCATAAAATCTCTACACATGTTTTTGAGAAAGTATGCACTAAGTACTTAGGATTATGTTAGGTACGAGAGATCTTTGAAATATGAAACCTTTTATTGGTGTATTAAGATTACGAGTAGGTATTAAATACATTTTCTGCTATTCAATTTAAATTAAACAAAACGATGTGGTTGGTGATAAAATATACAAATTAATATTTGAAAGCTTACAAATAAAACTATAAATAAAATCTAAAATTAGACGAAAACATACTAAATTAATTATCTATATTTTATAACATAAAGTCGAATCTCTCTTAAAAACATAATACCATATTTATCATAATTCGATCCGGTCATTAATTACAATCAAATATACAACGAACTATTTGACATTTAAAAAAATACGTGAAATTGTAAATTGACTATTCATTTCAAGTGTCAAATTCCGACATTATAGCAAGCCATTATTGTTACATCATTCGCACATTGTCGCGTAGTGAATGGGAGGTTTAATGCCAGTGAAAGCCCGATGACCGCTGTATCTTTATATAAAATATTATTTATTTATTTATGTGAACTTTGTTAGTGTCAACAATGTCTTAAAAATACAATACAATTGACATGTGTGCGGTTATGCAATTGCGTAAATGATTTGTGGTTTGTTTGTAAAGGCAACGAGAAGCAGGGAAGCGGAAGTGAAAGATTAAAGACAATGAAAGTTTTTGTCGGTGATTTCGTGATGTGAAGCAGTTCTAACAGTCACCTGTCGAAGGTGTAATAGTTTAAAAAAGCCCATTGCTTAAATAGGGAACTTTTTTGTACTAACCAATGTTTGATAAAATTAATAAAATAATATTTTAACTTTGAGTCTAGTAGGTACGCACGGCGACAAATCAAACCTTACATTTCCAGTTTAAACTGACTTCTTATTGTACGAAAAGAGGTTTTTTTTCTTCAATCCTATTTTAAATTCTCTTCTAAATTGTTATTATTATATTCCACTCGACATGGTTTTCTTTATTTTATTTACTGACTCTATTAGTCATTACTATTACATAGAAAAATATTACTTGATTGTTCTCAAAGAATTTATCACCCAACATTGCACAGAACCGTGAAGTCTAATAATAACATAATCTGTAATAATTTCTATTCTAAGCCTTGGTTAGTGCGGTCATCTGAATTATGACGGTAATCTGGATCAGTACTCTTAATCTTAAGGTACCAAACCTGTACTGATTACACAATCATACCTTTATCGCAGGGAAGACCAACTGTTTGACATCATCAGTTTCGTTTGACGAGCGTACTGTGCTTATTAGAGTAAGAGTTTTCTTCCGTCTATCTATCTACGTTATAAGCGCCAACATGATAGGGAAAATAATAAAAATACCATTTACTTAGTTTTAAGAGTTTGCAACTGGTGTTGTTGCAAAAACGTGTTACTAGCTGCTCTTTAACTGCTTCAGAGCTTTCAATAGTTGGTTGCGTGTAATGTAGGTACACTGTATGAGAAATGAAGTCTACATGTGTTCATCTTCTTTAAAACAAAGTTTAGTATAAAACAAAGTCACTTTCCGCGTCTATGCGCTTAGATCTTTTAAACTACGCAACGGATTTTAAGGCGGTTTTCGTCAATAGACAGAGTAATTTCAGATTAAGGTTTGTATGTAATAATACGCGGGTGAAGCCACTGGCAAAAGCTAGTAAACTATAATTGCAAGTTGGAGGCACTCATTGATAGACGTAGACAAAATAACGCGACCTGTACGTTACCAGGGTTAAACATTTTCTTGCAGTTGAAATCAGCCTACAGCATCATAGTTTCACGTCATTAGTACGTATGTTAGATGAACACGCGATCTCAAGGTTGGACATCCCTGGTGTAGAAGCAAACCCGCCACTTGATGACCGTGTCACTAATGCGCGGGCGGTGCGCACAAAGAGCCTGCCGTATTACCGGACTACAAAAACTGACTGAACGCCCAGAATATCCTGGCACACAGGAAAATAGGCTACTAAGTTAATATGTTCTGAATTTCACAGATCAGAAGACAACTGCATTTTTCACAAGATGTATTTATTGGTTTTAAACGACTGCTCAAAATGGTAGTGTTTAGTTTCCTGGGATCATGTATTTTTATGGTTCGGTTGCGATATGACTTTGGTTCTTTTTCCTGAGTCTAATATTTAGCATTTTTTGAAATTGAGTTCTCAATCCACTAAGTGTAAAAAAATCCGTGAGAAAAATTGTAAAAATCTTATTCTATATTATACAATTTTTTGTTGAACCAGGGGTTTGTAAAGGGTTGCAGTAGTCTTTAATATTTTGTCGACATTTAATTGTTTTGCGACCAAACCCAGAGCTCAAGTAATACTGGGTTTCTTGCGATAGCGCCACCATGTCACGGCACGGTAATAGGGTTAGGAATGCCGTCCCATTTCCGAGCGGCCATTTGTACCGCGGCCTGTTTTTGTAGATTGTAGGTTTAATGGCACAGGTGTCGTGTTAACTTGATGGTTTCGATGTTGACGCGATTAGGCGTCAATGATAGAGGAGCGCTTTGGGCATAACTACACTTTACACATACAACTTTGAAGAATGTTGGGGTATAAACGTACGATATGTGTTAAAACGGCGTTAGAGAAACCTTCCATTTTTTTTTTATATGCGCGGCACATACTCTTTTCAATTTGATCTGGATTTTTAAGACTTGGGCGTGGTAGACCCCAAATTGAGTCGGCACTACACGATACAGCCGAGTAGCAAAATTTTGGTTTGATTTAGCTGCTCGGCTTAGCAAAGTTAGGCCTACCCGAACAAGGGTGTAGCAACTCTCACTAGTACCCAAGCACTTCACTGCTTCCATCACTTTACGACTAGCTCTACCTTATATGACATCTAAAAAGTGCTAATTAATAATATCTTTCTTGCCCTTTTTCAGGTGAACTTCATAGAAGTTGGATTTACAAAGGTGTGCAGCGAATTGTAAGTTTTGTTTTATTTTGACACTAGTTATAAGGTTCTGGGCTAATACTGCTCTGAGGTTCCTTCGTATGAATCGGTTGTAAGTTCGAACCCAAACGGGAAATTTACTTTGTGTAAATCATTTGATCCCAATTTCTTCCCAAGGGTGTCATAAGAAGCGACTAAGGGACTTACTAGAGAATGGACAGCAGCGTTCTCTATTCATTTTACCACCATACTACTATCGCCAACCCGCCTGCCAAGAGTGGCGATTTTACAACCCCCCCCCCCCAAATTGGGAAAGGCCTATGTCCAGCAGTGGACGTCTTTCGACTGAAATGATGATGATGACTTCATTTGATCACCACTGCTCTTAAAACGGTGAAGGAAAACATCGTGAGGAAATCAGGATGCCCTAAAACGTAAAATTTGTAGACTTGTGACATCTACCAACCCGGACTGCGCCGCGTAGTAGGTTACAGCCCATTTCCTCTCAAAGGGACAATACTCGTATCCCAGCAATGGGAACCATGTAGTCTGATTAAGCTTTATGTTACTGAATTATTAGAAAATAAACTCTAGTCCTACTGATAGAGGATCTCTAATTAGTTTTAAAATCATTTCAAGTATTTACGAAAGACTGCTAGTGGAGCCGACTGCAGCTGAGTACTCCAGGCGTAATATAACTATCGTTACACGTACATATTATAAATCTAGATCAGCTTGACACGTCACAAGACTCCGATCTCCATTTAATTTTCTTCCCACATCACTATTAAAATGAAGCCGCAGTATAAAAACAATAAAACAAGCGGAACTTTCCTCTCATTAAGACATTTCACCCGGATTCTATCACAAAGAGTATCTATGTCAATAGTTATACAGACCACAGCACACGATCAGACTTGCTTATGAGTGCTTCTTGTTGGCTGCTGTGACGACATACTGACTCCAATGACTGCTGGTATAAAGTCTTTATGCATGCGTTAATCATTAATACATCAGTCCTAATGTGGCCAAGAGGTCTAAGTTACTATAGCAAAATAAAGTCAAGCCTCGTCCTATCACGACCCTTTGCTGGTCATCATTACCCAAAAAATAAGAGCCTGGCAGGTCTTCGGGACTTCGGGACCTTATTTTTTGTCAACTTGCCTAGTTATTGCGGATGAATAGCTTCGTACAGTTTCTTGCAAAACGTGTATAATCAGCCGATGTTCCCGATGCTGGTACACAGGTCTACTCTCTGTGAGAAGAAGTGGGCCATAATTCACCACTCGGGCCCAGTGCGGGTTGGTAGATGTCACATGTCTTAGAATGTTGATTCTAAAACATCCCGGTTTCCTCACGATGTTTTCCACCGTACCGTACACCATGTTGATAGCAGTGGTGATGAAATAATTTACATATAGTAAAGCGCCTCTAGCAACAAGCAGCTTTACCAATAGGCCACCATTGGTCTGCTGAGTTTTTTATTAACGCACATTACTCTGTAGTATAAAAGGTCTTTTTAATTCCAAATTAGACAAGTTTATTAGTTTACTCTTCTCACGATATACATAGAAGTAAAAGTTGGTGCCATTTTATTACGATAGTTTTCAGCCTTATTGGTATATCATATAATGCTCATAAAATAAAATATCTTACTCGTATAGAAAGTACTTGCATTTGTCAGCGGCTTCACTCGCGTGGAGATCGATAATTACCCCACGGAAACCGGGATAAAAGGACCGATGTGTTAATCCAAATTTGTGAACCGTTTTTGCGGAACTGAGTAACAAAATCTAAATATACGAACTTTTATATAAGTAGGATTGTGTGTGGTGTGGTTTTTGACGCTTTTTACTGTCTCCTAACTGATTGACATTTAAATTCTCCAAGTATACAATACCTTCCGGTATCGAAATGTAATCTAATAATAAGTATAGTAATGTATGCTAAGAAAACATAGACTTGTGCTGTGAATACCAACTTATTCCAAAGTGAGTACGTATGTACCTACAGCCACGTATGTACATAACGTATCGTGTATAGAATTTAAACTATACAGCGATATTTTTGCAACCGTGCTAAACTTCAATGTCATATGTTTTGAATGACAATGTGATATTATTTCATATTGGGGAACAGTATTGCGGAAATCAATAATTTATTATACATTTGGACACTCAAAATATGCAATTCTCATTCATATATTGCATTCTGCACCTTTGATGGTTAGCTTTACAAAGAGGTGACGATTGTGGCCCCTGTGGTATGATAGAAGAAGTGGGCAAAAATCCTGAAAGCTTCAGGACTGAATTGTTCGAATGGAGGTGCTAGCCATTTTAGCGTTTTCAGCATTGAAATCTCTAGCACGATTGCTGTAGATCAGGGGCTTGTAAAATAAGGACTTTCCATTCGCAAATTCTAAAATAATATCAATCCAGCAACTAACAGGGAACGGGCTATGAACTCAGTCAGAGTAGGTAACCTATCTGGGAGCAAAACTGCTCTAATCTGAAAGAGTAGCTTTTAACCACAACTGTTCTATCGGCCCTTAGAAGGAAGATCTCGTTCGATGATTACAGCTTTTTTTTTTTGTGGGTGGGAAATCATCAAATGACGTCTCCCGCTCTATCGTGTCAGACTTTTACTGACTAAAACCCACCCGTGTTCCTTCAATTGCCTATGTGCCAGGGCCACGGTATATCTATCGAACAAATATCTTGACCCTGGCAGATCACAGCTTCTCTTAGAATTCTGTTCTCAGACGTGACATCACGACTTCTGATTGGATTATTCTCGCGCCAATGCTATGGCGATATGCCAATATCCCGAACTGCTCCTGAAACAATTTCCATTTTCCTTTAATTCAGTAATGTCGCCGATAGATGGCACGGTGGCCAATTGAGCGTGGCGATTGGTAATGGCGGGAAGCGCGCTGCGCAGGCGCATAGCTTCCGCTGCTGACGACACAGATGCCGTTTTAATGGTCAGAGAACTCAGTGACCATCACTAATATGCTTGAATGTACTTAAGGGAATAGGTCGACGAACGAGCGAGTTTTGTTTGTTTGTATTTGTGTTTGTTTATTAGAAATTATGGACTTAATTTTAACAAGAATTCTTTTAGAGAGAAAAGTTGGTCTTTTAAATCTTGATAATTCATACCATACTACAATAAAAATAATATAAATAAATAAATTTAACTTGAAACACCTAATACAAATTTTGAAAAAGTCTGGTGCGCAGTTCTCGCAACCGGCGTCCGTGTATGAACGAAGGGATCTGTAGTTTCTGCTTAACTTCCATGGGAAAGAGCAGCAGTTTATTAATTCCTATGCTTTGGCATACAGCTTGCCTAAACACTCTTAAAATACAATTTTCTGTCAAAACAACTTGAAGACATAAATGCTTATACTATTCATATTGTCAAGTACTCATTTCAAAATACGAGCGCATGAGAGCGTTATGTTATTCAGCAGAAGTAAATACTTAGTGATCAAGATATAAAAAACTATAAATATAAAATAAGGTAGCTGTAACAAAAAAGTCGTAATCTGTTTCGCACAGTCGACAGTAACAGATTGCGAAAGACGTTCTTAATAAAATATGTTTTCTAAACATTACAACAACACATATTTCTTCCGTTTCATGAAATTTATTTTATCGGTTGCACGTTCAAGGTAACAGAGCGAACACGCGATGTTTTATTAATTGCCTTGTTTTCTTGACGATTCCTACACTATACTGTCAGTTAGAATTAAAATCTATTTTACACTGACTTGTATGATCTGTAGAGAGTTTTTAAGAAATCCCGTAGATGTAATTTATTTTGAACATCATTTGTGAGCATTAGGGACCAGTGGTGGCCCAGTGATATCGGCCCAACATACGAGTTAAGGTCCAGAGTTCGATTTCAGGCCAAGAACGATGGATTATAAGTGGGAATGGGCCGAACGAGGTTTCAACCGAATATAAACTTCGACCGAATATTCGGTGAAAGACAAAAATTCGTCCAAAGTTATGTCGAACTGAGGTTATTTTCATGTACAAATTTTCTTAGAGACAATAAATGTATAAACGTATCGCCAGATAACGCAGGATCCTTGATGTTTAACTTGCCCTTGATGAATTTTAACCACCAGTAGGTATTAGATTTCATTCATCACTTTATTACAATTAAAATAGTAATTAATTGTTAAATTAACTAAGAATAAACAACTAAATGCTTTTGATTTTATTTTACTGGCTTCGTTTTATCATTAATTAGTCAAAACAGTTGAGTTATTTTAATGCTATCTTATATCGTATATTCGGCATTTGAAAATGCTGGTTCCAATCACCGAAGCTCGGTTGAATTGAGTATCGAGTTTCGGCTTTTAAAAACGTCTTTTTAATCAGAACAGAACACACACAGAATCATAGAACTGTGGCGTTTGTAATTCTTTGAATACAAAGTCGAGAGACTTACTGGTGAGTTGTAAGTAATCTCATTTAGTTTGTGTTGCACTCATTGACCTCATTTTGTACCAATTTGTGGTTTTAGAAACGTGACCATTTTTAACTGTCTGCTTCACACACTAAACTACATGTTTAGTGTTTGTTTTTCTTGCTATTTAAGTAGAATCTTAGCTAAACTACTAATACTACGCCATAGTAGAGGCGAGAAGCTAGGGTTTATTGAAAAAATAATGATAAAGGGGAATCTTTGCTTTGGATGCCGTAAGAAGTCAGTACATTCTAGATTAAAATAAGTTATTTTTACTGACAAAGAGTTGTTTATTTTGTAGACGAGTCATGAAAAAAGGAGGGACAAAGTTACTGCAAAAAATATCATAGATTTCCTTCGAGTTGTTTTCCGCATACATTCTTCTTGATACTTTTCGAACACTGCAGGACTATAAATAGAAAAAAAAATAGCAGGCGTATACCGAAATATGAACAACTTATCGAGTAAGCTGTGATTTAGAACACAACATAATAGGCTGGCAAAAAATGGGATCAACACAGTCTATACAAAGTATATCATAAATACACCAACATTTTTTACTCGAAGATCTGGTCGAATTACCAACAGCTTCGCTCCATTGGTTTCACACATCTTCCGTTATCAAACCGAGCACGATCGATAACGCATTCCGGTTTAACAGCCGCCAGTGCGCGTGCGCATCTCGACTGACACACGCCTGCGCGGGAGTTCCCACGAAAGTGCTGTAACTATGTGCTAGAAAACACATGAAATCATCGTAACTTTCCGAGAATGTTGACAAGATGGCATGTGGAGTTGTCAGATGATGTTTTTTTCATGGATGGTAGGAAATTGGAACATTGTTAAGTTAAAAAAAATATAAACGAAGTAGGTGTATTTTGGAATAATTAAATAATTGATAATGCAAATTAAAAAAAAGCTTTAATAATGCAAAAAGCAATTTCTTGTGCGATGCGTTGTTAAGTACGAGTAATGCTTAAAGAATTAAAAGAAATACGTCATTTCTGAAAAACTCTATAAGTTTCTGAACTGCAGAACCACTGTTCGAGCAGTTTATAGTGTTAAAGTCATCATCGAGGAAACTCAAATCATTGAAGAATATTACCATCAAGAAACACAATATTCTTTAAAAACTAGCTTTTGAGGAAAATCGTCACAACTCACTAGTCATTAAGACAATAGAAACGGTCCAGTGTGCAGTGGCGTGATCTGCAAACTCACTCATTCTCATTTTGCGTATACAGGGTGACTTAACAACATTTTAGAACATCATTCATTCATCTGTTAAAGAAATTAGCTACGGTAACGTTAATAAATGATTGGAATTGCAGAAATCGATGCTTTACGCTGTCATGTGAGTTGCATTTTCATATCAGAAAAACGATTTCTTTGTCAGAATGAAGAATAGTACTTGGCAGCAAAAGATAGCGCATTTAGTAGATTGATTTATTTTATTTGTTAAGAAGCTTTTGCCAGCGGCTTTTTTTTTCTGGGTGGAAAATCATCAAATTATGTCCTCCACTCTGGACGAACCGGGAGGGTGTGTCAGACTTTTACTGACTAAAACCCACGCGTGTTCCTTCAGTTGCCTATATGCCAGGGCCACGATATCTCTTTCAACCAGCGGGTTTGCCCGCGTATTATTCACATAAATCGTCCGTTGACGAAAACCGCATTCAAACCCGTCACGTAGTTAAGGAGATCTAAGCGTACAAACATGGACTCCCGGCCACCGTAGGCGCGAGCTTGCGGGTGCCGAAGGGGTCTGCTAGGACCGATGCCTGCCGGGGTCGCGTGATTGTTCGAAAGAGATACCGTGACCCTGGCACATGGGCAACTGAAGGAACACGGGTGGGCTTTAGTCAGTAAAAGTCTGACACGCCCTCCCGCTCCGCCCAGAGCGGGAGAAGTCATTTGATGATTTCCCACCCACAAAAAAAAAAAGCCTACAAACATGCCTTGCCAGGGTCGCGAGATTTGTTCGTAAGAGTACCGTGGCCCTGGCATATGGGCAACTGATGGAACACGGGTGGGTTTTAGTCAGTAAAAGTCTGACACGCCCTTCCGCTCCACCCAGAGTGGGAAACGTCATTTGAAGATTTCCCATCCACAGAAAAAAACCTTCAAACACGAAATGTGACTTTGTTTTATACTGTGTAAAGAAGAAACGGTTTTCTTACATCTTCATCATCCAATCACTTCGTAAAGTATTGTCTGCGTTTTAGCATTAACACCTTGTATGAAAGATCTGCACTATTAAAGATTAAGTTAGTGTGCGTGTGTAATAAACACACATTTCAATGTGTGAGTCTTTGTGCGATCTTGTAAAAAACAGTTTTTATTATGTGTGATCCACCTACACTAAGTAAGTACAGTTAAGTAGAGAGATCATTCTACAAACAGCGAACTTCCTACCACTTAGACTTGTTTTGAGTGTTTTGAGAAGTCAAGTCTTTTACATTATCCTGTAAAGGGCGCCTACTGAGACGACGTAAAAGAGGTGTTCGGAAGAAGATCTGCTTTCTTTTTTTCTGGGTGGGCAATCATTAAATGACGTCTCCCGCTCTAGGGTGGAGCGGAAGGCCATGTCAAACTTTTACTGACTAAAACCCATCCGTGTTCTTTCAGTTCCCCATATGCCAGGGCCACGGTATTTCTTTCGAACAAATCTCGCGACCCTGGCAGGAGAAGACCTGCTGACTTTAAGTACCTTTGCTGATAATGGGTTGACAATTGGAAATGTGTTGGTAGGTATAAGTATATCTGTTTCTTTTGTTGACTGTACACATGTATCATCTGTGCACAGTTAAGCATGTGTGCGTGTGTATCGGTGCGCGACGCCGCAGCTTCTGCGTCGCGCTCCATTTCCTGAGCGCATTGCACAAGCCGGACAATGGCGCTCCTGCACATGTGAACACCCCTGCTTACCTACTTGCGGGCATTGTTTGAATATGAGTATGACAATGGATATGGATTATGACCTGACCGCCCCGTTAGATAGCCGTTAGAAGGAATATTGAATTGTATTGTATTGAAGGCATTCGGAAATGTATAAGTTGTTATGAAATATTCCTCGAGAATTACAGCAAAACTAGAGCTACTGGTTTGTGAGTGTGTAACGGTTTCACGTCATGAAAGGTTGTTTCTTGATTGGTAGAAATAGCCTTTTGATAATGGCTTTCAATCCTTTAAAGGACAGATTGTTTTATGCTTCGTTTCAGAGCTGACGCTTACCGCTGATGATAACTCATGAAGCCAAGTTTTAGTGGGTTTGTCTTGGTTTACATTTATTATTCGTGACCCGTTTCAATAATTAGATATTACTGGAATTATTTTACCTATCAGTCTTTTGCTTTTCTTGTTAACTACTATATAAAATCAGCCAAGTGCGACTCGGCACCGCACGCGAAAATTTCCACCACCACCGTACAATATTTAACACATTTTTTTTTTTTTTAAACATGTATCGAAGATACAAAAAAGGTAAACATTAAAGGCGACCCCCCCGCTCCCGCTTTTAATGTTTACCTTTTTATATCTTCTTGAGGCGGCTATAGAAATTCAAACTCTCTGTGAAAATTTAAACTATCTACCTATTACGGCTCATGAGGAACAGCCCACTGGTACGGCAGACAGGCAAAGCCAAAGTTAAAGCATTTATTACAAATAAGCACATAACCGTCAACATTTATATTAAAATATAATATATACGGAAGGACAGCGGATACTTTTAGGTTGATTGCATTAGTAACACACATATTTCAATGCATATTCTAAACAGGAAGGAATGCAAGAAACATGTCCATGCATTTTTTTATGAACAAACAGTTATGTATTCGTTTTACATCAGATGCACGATGTGTGGAGAGGAATGCGAATCAATTTATTCTTGCCATAAGTTGTAGTCAGCATCCGGGCTGCGGGCACCTGTGGGACTGAGCCCCTCGCTACGAGTGAGCAGTCCACTGGGCACTTGACATCATGTGGAGCTTTAGCAGCTTTTAAATCATAAGAATTTGTAGCTTAGGCTGGTGTTACAGGATGCGTTCTTTGAATCTATACCTATACATAGTATAAAACAAAGTTGGTTTTCGTTTCTGTCTATATGATAAATTGCACAATGGATTTTGATGCGGTTTTCACCATTGTTAAGAGTATTTATTCCGAAAGGATTATAAATTGGATTTCAACTTAGATTTTGCACAAATATCTCGATGTTTTGACATATGGGCGGGTCGAGGCTGTTGAAAATTAACAACTAAGAAATAATATGTACTTTTTACTACGTTTGAACATGTATCAATCGCTCATGCATGAAATTGTGCCATCAAAAATAAATAATAACAATTTAAAAAACTTATTTAGTTTCAACTCTCACCTTCGTGACAATAAAGTGTACCTATTTATAAACAAACAAGATTTATAAATCAGAACCCAAATTTCTAATAAGACCTAACAACCTAAAGACCTGCACTTTAACTTATTTCACCATTCGAACATGATTTATGAACACTATCCTCGTTTCTGAATTCAAATACCATACTGGTACATGACTCACGCTCCCTCAAACAGATCATCAATCTAAACGAGGTACAACTGGCTAGACCAGCAGGCAGTACTGGATCCAACAGGCTTCACGAGAAAGTGACACGTTTCACTTTCAAATGTAACATGGGCTTTGGGTAAACAATGTGCATATATGCTACTTTACATACATACATTATAGGTGGGCTGAGTATCGTAAAATGTCTATTTCTTACCGCGAGTTGTCTGTATGTTATCTCTCTCACTTACTATTTTTCGTGCAAATGACCTATTAGTCGATTCGTTCACAAATAAATTTACTTCATGCGAATCGTCTACGGAAAATAATATATTATTTTATTAGGCGAGTAGACCTGTGCCAATTAATTTATTAGCCCGTTGAGATTACCAAATTATTTTCATAAGAGTAGGCACTTATTGCACCCAGCTTGGAGATCAACACAAGCATTGAGAAGTGTATTATGCCCAAGGACGGCTGAAGGCTGTGGATAATAATGACGATGATAAAGCCAAGTGACAACAAACAGTATTTTGGTGACAAATATTAACACTTCAAACGTGGATCCATGCGAGATACACTGGTCGCGGAATTGTTCGAAAGAGCTACCGTGACCCTGGTATAGGCAACTGAAGGAACACGGGTGGGTTTTAGTTACTAAAAGTCTGAAGCGCGAGAGACGCCATTTGATGATTTGCCACCAAAAAAAGGCGAGATAAAATATATTTTTTTTTTACTTTCTGCTATTACGGCATTGTATCTGATAATGGGACTTTGCAAAAGCAACTAGAGACTGTAAACAGAAGTGATACTATAATAAGTGTTTGTTTGTAATGTGCTGACATGAGGTCCGGACATAAAGACAGATAAAATAGATATGTATAATTGCGATCTGAACTCAGAGATACTGAATCAGTAGTAAGGACAAGATTCAACCGAATTGCAATTGCATCAGTTCATTAATGCCGTTTAGGAATTCGATGTGTCCCAGATTTATAAAGCGATCAATACCAAAAATGGGATAACATTTACAGTGGCGCAATAAGTAGCCAACTAACGTCCTTGGAGTACGTAGTTACTTCATCATACTGTAAACATTTACCACACATTTACCCCACACTTTATGCACCTAGCCCTTTTTGGTTTTCCAAGAGAATATCGAAGGTGAAGGTAAAACATCGAGAGGAAAGCGGCATATCCTAGAGCTGAAAAAATGATTAAACCAGGAACATTGATTAAACCAGAGAATAATAGATAATTGAATTAAAATGTCTTTACAAACGTGTTTATTGGAAAATTGAATATCACAAGCATCGTAATGGGACCTATCAAACAAGAATAAGAATTACGATAACGAAAGATACTAATCGATGGAACATCTGGCTAGATGGAATTCTCCGCACAGTAAAAGCGGCGCATTTTGCAAATGATTCTCATTCAGGCCTGTTTTCTCGGCACTCACAGTTTTCTCTTGATGCTTACACCAACATTCAATACATTAGAAATAAACTGTAATTACCAGTCAGTGTTATTACTATTTTCATTCTAATCTAAGGAGGCTCTCTCCTGCTTTTCATCGCGATATGTCCACGCAGATACCATCTAATAATCACTTCACATTAAAGTGAATAGTAATTATTTATATTGGAAACACCAAGTGAAACCAAGTTATTAATAACCGATGGTTATACCTTTACCTTATAAGCACCTGTCACTTAAAGTATTTTTATTAACTTAGAAAGTTATCTAAGTTCGAAAGTGGTTTGATGTCTTATCAAATGGGAATATGTGGTGCGAAATTACGTTTGCAGTTATAAAATGTTATGCTATGCGATTACAGGTTTTATTTACAGGCGTGGAAGGTTGATTGGTTGTTCGAGGACTGGAATTATATGTTTGTGTGTATTATTTTGTAGATAGTGACAGTGGTTTGCGGACAAGGCTTGCTGTTGGTTCAATGCCGCCGTTGTTTTTGTTTGGTATCTGTAATGGCTGCATTGATCTCGAGTACGTCGGTATTTTTTTAATAGTATATTGTGTTCATTGTTGGTTTATCAGAACATGGCGCCCGCGCTATCATCACGTTTTGTGGCACAACTTTTAAAAGTGAAACTGAATATTAGGGCTCCGTATTGACAAACTCTTTTTCAGATGTTATTTATTAGTTTATTTGTTTTATCTTTAAACTTTATAAAATATATCTATAGTAATAGATATTTCAATTAACTCTCGGACTCACAAGTTCAGGTGGTAGAAATGTCACGGTTTTATACAGCATGTGATCTTTTCAGGTGTAACATTAGGTAATTAAAACACTTTTAAAAACGACTTAATCGCGATGTTATCTAACTAAATGTCAGCAAAGATTAAAAGATGTGATTAGTCACACATTTAAATACGTGAATTTGTCACACTAAATCGGCAATTTGTCAAACAAATCGTGATTCTATCATCCTCTATTATGTATTATTTTGCCGTCCATCTTTGTGATAATATACGCAACTGACATGGCCGTAAGCTCAGCCTCGGTTTATATGATTTACATATTGATACGGTTTGAATCAGTAAGACAATGCTAACCGGTGCGTTTTTATATAGCGTTAAATACTTGCTCATGATTCATGAATATAATATGTTTGAGTATGTATGAGTTGATGGTAACATTAAACTGAGGTTTTTTTTTGTTGAATGAGCCGAGCCTGGTCTTTACTCCTGCGTATACTCTTTGAAGTACAGTCTGTACAAGACCGACAGGATTTGATTTGTTGCTTGACAATTCAAATAATATTGAGAGTTTTAAGAGTTTACAGAAGAATGGTTTGAACATTAAACATAATACTATAAGATCACGCCTGTAATCTCTCTTGGGCTGGCAGAGGGTTACACCTATACATTTTGTCAGCTATGTTTAAGTTCCTTGTAATAGTGGGCGAGCCTACTAACATCAAGTTCCTGATGTTAAAACCCAATAAGCCGTTGCCCGAGAATCTCACTCAGATCTTCACGTTCAGCAGTAGACTTAGACGACAGGACCAACGAGGCCCTATATCCTTGAATTTAATCTTCAACTGAGTGTTCAAGATTAAAGTCACGGAAATTATCATGTTTGTTTTATTCTGACAACAACCTTCCGTCGTCTTACTATGAAAGATGTCCAACGAATACTCAGCGGTCTTGCAAAAGCACCTGCAGTAAAACATACTCAACAGAATCCATTGTATTCAAATAACCAAATAGTATTGTTAATCCATTTACATGTAACTCTTGAAAACCACCGAAGCTTTCTCTGCAACCAGCCCCGAACTGTCCATCACCACACCTCACAAGATGTAAATAAAATACTCGACAGTTACCTGTTCAGTATATCTTGAGAGCTAACGAGGGCGCCACTTGTCAAGACGAATAGAACTACCATATTCCCCGTCCCATACGTTTAGTTCCTCATTTTCCCGTCAGTCAAGTAACACTGGCCTCATGTTCTCGCTCATATTTTGCGGTTTTACCAACAATGTTGAAGAGACAAGCGTATTATAGTGATAAACCTCGCGGTAACTAAGTCCATTAGACTATGAAAGTTATTTGAGTTTCACCAAGACAGCTAGAAACTGTCTGGTCATCCTGGTCGTTTAGTATAGCTTATATTGCTCCGCTAACAGTTTCAGGGAGAAATTATGAGATAAGATAAACCTTCCCAGGATCTCGCTACTGGAGTAATAATTGTAGAAAATTGGCAAAGTACGAATCGGACTCTCACACCAACGCAAACAATTCTGTCCTACGAGGCAAAAAATGCCGAAAACAAAACATTTTTCTTTTATAAATTTTTATCTTGATTTTCCTTTTTTTATTATTTGTTGTTGTAGCGGAAATAAGAAATACACATACTGTGAAAAGCTCGCTAGCTGACATACTGAAAACGGACAGCGGAGGCTTCGTAACAGTAAACTGTTGGTGCTAACGGAATCTTAAAAAGCCTGTTCATGATGATTAGCAACACAAATATTTTGATTCACTGTCTTGTCTTGCACGACATAAGTTCCTTTATAATAGCCATAGCTCATGATGCGATAAACATTAATCAGCAAGATATGCACTGTAACAGCAAGGTCGGACAGACGCTTGAATGTATGCTTATATAGCCTACCTATTTAAATATCGTCATGTTTAACATTCGTAGAGTTTTGAATGCTGAATTTTCCAAATAGTGCGTTGATGTCTAATCTATGGAGATTAATAATTTCATTGCCTTTTGTATAGTTTGTTAACCCTGGAAGCGTAGGCCTTATGTATGCTATAAAATATCCAATAATAATTAATAACTAACTGTTCCGCAAATCATATAAAGTTATTTATGTGACGTTAATGATATAAAATGTAATAAAATGCACTAATTTTATGTACTAACTAAAGATTTATTGAAATTGCTTCTATTTAAACCACCAACGGGCTATCTAAGGGCAAATTTATACATTCTATTACAAATTCTCGATAAGGAGATGCAACTGTTGACATGTGAAAAAAAAAATCTTATGATGACGTAATTGGTGTACTTCACTAAGCCAGCTTAGGTTATAGTGTTACCATCAAAATACGGTCGACTAAGAGAAAAAATTACCAATGAACTGAAAGCGATCAGCAGTTCTAAACTCAGTTCAAGGGGCTGTCAGTGACCATATTCCAAAGAAAACAGTAAGCCCTTAAATGTGGTTTATCACGTCAATCAAGCTTCATTGGTGAAACTCACCCTAAATCTGTATCGAATAGCATCTCAGAAATTTTTCATCACCACTCACTCGGGCCGAAAGGCTTCGGATCACTTCTTCCCTAAACCAAACATTTCGTTACACCTTAACACTGCCAACCACTTAGAAACCAGCTTAATCAACATCACAAATTACCGTGCCAAACAACAATTTCAATAGAGAGAAATCGTAACAGCCATGTTATTTGTCCGTGTTTACTTAAAATTGTATCGAGAAAGTGTATGCCATAATGCTAATACACTAGCCTTAGGAAAGTGGCGATAGTTTCGCTAAAAGTTGAGCAGCTTGTGATTGGTCAATGAGAAGGCGATGATTAGGAGCGTCACGACTTGAAGGTGGAACACTGTTGACTTAAAGCTAACTTCAGCTTGAATGTGGGTTAAGCTAAGCCAATGAATAG
Organism: Aporophyla nigra; assembly: GCA_947507805.1. Classification (NCBI taxonomy): domain Eukaryota; kingdom Metazoa; phylum Arthropoda; class Insecta; order Lepidoptera; family Noctuidae; genus Aporophyla; species Aporophyla nigra. Next base: position 26,809,536 of record OX382293.1, on the reverse strand, counting down.
GGTCACGCTTCTTTGCACCAAAGTAATGATGTACCTACTCACTGGGGAATCGAGATGAGAGGTCTGTGTGCAGCAGTGGATAGGAAACTTAGTTCTTCGTTAATATCTCATTCTGATTTCAGATGGACCTCGATACAATCTTGTGTTATCAACCGTCTTCTACCTCTGAAGATAAACATCGAACTTAGCAAGTTAATTGAATATGAAACGATGTTGATTTTGAAGGATATCATGCTGAATCAATTTCATTCGTTAATTAACATACAGAATTTATTATGAATAGTAAAAAATCTCTTCAAAATAAATTAAAACAAATCTTTTTTTAATACTACAGCTTTTCAGCCGACCTTAAATGGTCACCACCATTTAAGGTCGCAAGCATTTTAATACTTAAAGAAGAGGCCGATACAGTAGAATCAGTTAATGATAACATCAAAGGCACCTAGTTATTTCACTCTATCACCACTTGTCTTGAATACGATTTCGAAACCACAATTTCCAAGCAAATCACAACAACACAAGCAAGACCATACGATTAATATGCTTAATTATAATAATTAACTATCATCTAATTGCAAATCAAACGCACTCACAGACACGAGGCACTGATCACGCGCTTGCGTGCGCTCTGCGCAGGAGACGATCACAGTTATCAGGCAATTTGTCATGGCGCATGCCGGGAAAACACTGTAACAGAGCAGAACTCAACGATGAATACTAAGTTAGTAAATAGAATGGAAATGAGTAACTGTGGGTTTAATTATACTTGGAGTAGTGTGGTTAATATATCACGTGAGCTGATAATATGTTGATCAGAAACTATAATATTCATCATAATAATTTCTGCTGACAGACGTCCACTGCTGAACATAGGCTTCCCCCATTGGGAGGGTTTTCCATAATCGCCACGCTTGGTAGGCGGGTTGGCGATAGTACGCTGGTCAAATGCATAGAGAACGCTGCTGCCCATTCTCTAGTTTATCCCTTAGTTGCCTTTTACGACACCTACGGGAAGAAATGAGATGGGATCTTATTCTTTATGTCCGGCACCGCATGGAACTCCGGCCGACCGACCTAAAGTATAATCAGCAGTGCTTAATTTGTAACGCAGTTTTTATCAAAATTAATTGAATGATAGATTCATCGATCAGGGATTAGAGATACGAGACCTCTCATTATAATATGCAACACAATTATACCCATTGAAAAAAACATACTGACACTAACGGTGCCATTTTGGCACTACCTCATAAAAGTTTACGATAAAAATAATAGTTTAAAAAAACTAAACTAAAAAGTACAAAATAATGGAAAAAAAGCGTGGGGTGCTTTTTAAGGTATTTTTTTAATGATATCAGGCACCCTACGCTTTTTTTCCATTATTTTGTACTTTTTAGTTTGGTTTTCAATGGAAGCGTGTTTTTTAGTTTTTTTAAACTATTATTTATTTTCTATTTTTTAGGGTGTTTCGAATTTTGAGACGTATGTCACCGTAGTTTCTGACGTATGTCAGCGTAGTTTTTGAAGACAGTTTTTTTGCTGTCCTGGTAACCCTGGCAAGGATAATGGCACAAATTTATGAAATTATTGCATTGTCATCGGTCCTTGACAGGTGTGCAAAGTTTGAATGAAATCTGGTCGTTTAAAGTGGGTCAAAATCGCGCTATAAGGAGTCGGTTACAAACAAACATACAAACATACAAGTGAAGCTAATATAAAGCTTGCAAAAACATGAGACAGAAAAGTTCTTCTGTCTGAAAAGATAGTCAAGCACTGTTAAATTTACGTATGACTGATACACAAAACAAAGAATCAAAACCACACCCAATCATAAAAAGCCACCAACAGACAAAGTCACACTCGGTGATTAAATCATTCGCTCTTCACAGGTTAAAAAGTCATAACATTTAATTTACATAACAGTCATTAAAGCCGTGGGTGATCCACGATCAAGAGGTCGGCGATGACTTTCTCGCAGATGGGCGCGCCTGCTTTCACGTGAGGACACCTGTTCCCACGATGGACCATAGTGGACCATAGTGAACCATGCTGGACGGTGACCAGTGGAGGATGAAAGTCGGGTGCTTGTATTGTTATGGAAATTTGAGTGATTGTAAGTCAAGCATGTATGGACATTGTGGATGTATGCTGATGATTCAATGGACCAAAGAAACTGAACTGTGGATTCAGTATCTTGAAATATTAGGACTTGTTCCAGAATATTTTAATTTATATCTTACGAATGTTCATTTTATGTAATACTATTTTCTGCCCGCGACTTCGTCCGCGTTAAATTTCTTGTTCCCCCGACCCTTCCCGTCGCGTAGGCTCGCTTACCCGTGTGATTTTCCCCGTTTTGGCAACATTTTTCATTACTGCTCCGCTTTTCTTAGCTGTAGCGTGATGTTATATAGCCTATAGCCTTCCTCGATAAATAGGCTACCCAACACAAAAAGATTTTTTCAATTTGGACCAGTAGTTCCTGAGATTAGCGCGTTCAATCAAACAAACAAACATACATACAAACAAACAAACAAACTCTTCAGCTTTATAATATTAGTATAGATTTTTTTACCAAAACCTATCAAAAGTATTTTACAGTGAAATCTACTTACGTACGTATTTTTATGTTACTATCATACAAGCACGCCGTTTTGTGTGTTATTATTATAAACAAGTGGTCGCCCAGTGGTCGATTTTCATAATACGTTTAAATAGAAATATATTATTAAACAAAATATTAGCTTTCTGATCTCCCTCCGTGTAAACTTAAATTATACCAAATTTCATACTCCTCCTTTCGCATAGTTTTCGTAAAAAAGGGGACATAGTAGTTGTTTAACTTACCTAAATAATATATATATACTCGAGTGAAATCAATATTTGGCGATATGAGATCTTATCTATAAAACGCTGAACAGATCTTTATCATTTAAACAGAATTCTGTGCCAGTAAAGTCTACGATTTCCAGAAATCCTAACTAAACAGCGCACGTCGACGATGTCGTCCAATATTTAACACTATCGATAAACCACAAGCCAAATATCCGATAATATGACACCTTCTTATACCTTTTTATGGTTCACACTTGACACCTGAGCGAAGACATTTTGAAGATATTGGCAAAATGATTTTCTGCTTAGACAGAATGGAAATTCTTATATTTAATGCCCGCCAAATGCCCGTATAAAGACTGACAGTTATCACTTTCTTCGCTATCCCTTATGCCGAGGACAACAGCAGTAAGACACAAAATATCACCGTAAAAGGCTTACTACCTAGCCTTCGATAATATGACATCTTCATCCCAAGTATGTTGGGATCGGCTTCCATTCTAATGTAACCAGCCTGAGTACGAGTATTTTATTTGGAGCGACTGCCTATCGGACTTTAATAATCCAGTTACGGCGTAATATGATATCCCTTGGTAAGACAGGTTGTCAGACTTTCGGGCTTCTGACGACTTGTAACGTTTGACAATTATCCACGAATGACAACTAGGACCATCCGTTTAACGAGCTTTCCGAGGCACGAAGTAGTCTTGCTGTGTAAAGACCCATCCACGGACTAACCGCCGCAAGAATAGCTTAACCGGGTCGATCGATCCGTGCGGCTGTTATTACTTAGCCACAAGGATCTTGCATCTTCTTAGCATTTTGTTGAACGTTTGATATCAATAATTGTATCTATATTACACGGATCGGAATTAAAAAGCAGGCCGTGGCTACATCCCTTACTAATAATTTCAAAATTCAACGATAACTCCATAATAATCGTAAGTGGCAGCCCTTACCCGCTCGTGTTAAGACGAAGGCTCGGCCCTTGGCGCGTGGTTCGTGAAATGTTGACCAAACCTTCACATTTACACCGCACCAACCAGCTCGGAAAAAATAGTTTGTTTGGCAAGGCATTAGTGGGCATTATGGATTTGTGGCTATGGTACTTATTCTTACTATTGAGAGATAAGTGAGTCTTCACGTTCAAGCCTACAAAGTGATAATACAAATATTCATACAGCGTATAGATACAGTTGTAGAGATTATTGAGCAAGATGCATTCTGCATTGGAAAACTATTAAGTTTCTATAATATAGCTTTCACATTGAACAATAATATTTCATATTTTGTTCTAAACATCAGAATGTTTTAGTCATTCTATTTTACACACTTCTTCAAATAAAGAAGATAACATTGATTAATGTGACAGCAGCTAATTGCTATCACGCCTTCAGTAACATATTCAATTAACGTAAAGAACTTACATCGATGACAAACAAGCGTCGCAATAATTTACACTATTACTTAAAAATAAACACTTATTTCTGCGTCACCCAAGTTAACTGAAGCAAGTCGAAGGCCTATCGCTACACATCAAGGCACCAGCTACTGGCTCTCCGAACAGACGTAGTGGTCGCAGACCGAGCGTGAACTAACAATGGAACAGCAAGGTGAAATCTGATGCTGTGGAATTGGTCCAGATGAACGATACAGATCATAGAGCAAATCTTATCATATCTGGTAAATAAAGGAGGAAAAAAATTTGGATAAGAATTGAGGTTGCAAAAAAGTGCGTGAATTATAGTGTAATGTTTACGTTGTGTTGTGATTTTATTGGAACTGAATAGATTTAGCATTATTTGAACAGTCTGTTTTGACTCACTTTGTTTTTAAACGTGCTTATAGTGATGTTTCGATCGTTTAAAGATGACAAAGACAGAAAGAAGTTTTTAAATATATTCAGCGCAATTAATGATAGTATAGACAATGGCTATCAAATCACTGAATCTTGGCCTTGTGTGACCATTGAGGTTCAGTTGTTCTCCCTATGTGTCAGTTCTTAATTGATCTTAAGCTAGTTGTGTCCCAGCGTTGTGGGGAGCAGTGGTGGCCCAGCGGTAACGGCCCTAGGTGTACGTGGGTTCGAACCCAAGCAGCCAATTTCTCAACTCAGCGTATCGCAGTCCACTGCTGTACATAGGCCTCTCCCATGCTGCGCCGCAACACCCTATCCTCCGCCTTCCGCCAATTACTATGTCTATTAGCCAATTTACTATGTGTTATTTATTTTATCACCACTGGTCTATACGACGCTAAGGTCGCTCAGGTAACCAACGTGAGTAATATCGGCATATCCTAGACACAAAAAAGTGAAATTATGTGCCATCTACCTACCCGCACTAGACCCGTGTGGTGGATTACGATCCATTCCCTCTCACAGAGAGGTGCCTTATGTCTCAGTAGTCGGAACGTAACAGGCAGATTATGCTGTTCTCTCCAATGACTCAGATGAAGATGAATCTAGGTTATTTTACATTTATGTGCTACTGAAACTTAAATCGAATGCAAGACGAATGAGCGAACTGGACATGTCGAATCATTTGGATAAAAATAAATGATTTCCGATATAACTGGAAAAACCAGTATCAAAAGTTACATAGTTCGTAGTCAAGCAAAAACGTTAGCAGACTTATGTAAATGAGTTGTATAATTTAACTTTAAGATGAATCACAAACAGAAAGACTTTCTCCAGAACCAATGTATTAGGAAACCATGTTTGTGATGAAAGTTGCGATGATTTACTATACTTTTCTTATTACATTAAACTTGTCACGGAGCTAAGTAAGTTGATACTACTTGATAGTAGATTTAAGTTAGAGATACGCAGCGTGTGAAGTGTGACACCGCAAGTGTTGCTTAAAAATATGAATAGAAGATTCTGTTTTGTTTGTTTTTGAATGTCACGATGTTTTTCGTAAATGGTATGGTATCTCGAGATCGGTGTCTGGGTTTATATTGTGCAAAGAATGGCAGTTACCCGTTCTTGTGAAAATACATCAAATAGCAAAGATATATACAGAAAGAAACCTAGATTTATGAGCTTCCAATATGAAGCAATGAGCTCGGATACTTTTTTTTAGAATATGTTAGATTATAAGACAAACGATAGGTCGTCATCTCTACCTACTAATTATTTTTTTTGCTGTGCCTGATACGATCCACGACTGTGTCTAAATCCAATGTTTACCACCTAAGTACATATATACATTGTGGAATGCAATAAAGTATTGAGTTTTGGAATATCTCAATAATAATGCCAATTTCAAATTGTGATGTGCGGTATTAAGTATATCTTTAACTATCAATTATCTTCATGAATTATAATGGAAAAAGTGCACAAAAATATTTAAGCGATAGTAATATTGATTCTCACACTCGACTGCCCAACAACAGACCAGCATTCAGCATCAATGGCAGCTGACCCACACCCAAGGATGCGCTGACCTCACTCGGTAACGACCACAAAAACATCGATAAAAAGTGTATCGATATAAACCTATCGATTTTACGGCACTACTCAGATTACGCGCGACCGTTTTTTGTTGAGCGGATGAATGATTCAATCGATCAATGTGTTCGCTTTTATGTGGCTTAAAATAGATGCAGATTGATTTATATTATGACTACGAATAATATAGATTAATATGGTAAAAGTAGGAAGCTACAATTTTAAATATAGCACTGATCATCTATAAGTTTTAGGCCTATTGAAAATAAACTATTGATTACTGAATAGTTGAATATCAAGTTATAATTCATTTTTATTTATTACATAAAAAAGGGAGAGATTCTCAATTCGACTGTCCTGTTTTTTTTTTTTTTTTTGTGTAGTCATATGTAACGCGACATCTCCGGTAATTGTGGATCGACACCTTTTCAAATTCTTTTTAAATTTCTTATTTTAATTGATAGAATATGCCTTAGCAATGGTCCCATATAAGTACATTTTATTAACTTTGCTGGGATCGTTTTGAGTAAGATTCAATAATACGTACCTATCTTCCTGTCACTGTTATCTACATAGCAAGTGATATACGTATTAGTGTGAAAGTTTTTTGCGACACAATTCTTTAGAAAATTAAAGGTCCATCCATTCAGCGTAAGTGTCATATTCTAATATCACGTTCTTATCGACTGTAAGTTGCTATTACTCTTGTAGCTGTAAGTTCATAATCATAATATCATAAATTATAAAACATAAATTCTAAATATGTGTCCCTCCCACCTTTCTCCCCGTTGGTTCTCCCAATTGGAACTCCAACCGCATCGTAAACCTAGAAATGAACTGTCTATCATAACTTCATCGTTCAATAACGTTGAGCGATCACTTCATGTAACGTCTATTTACGTCAAGCGTATGCAAGCGAGTCAGGGACCTGTCGAGAATGCACCGGTAACACGTAATTATGAGGCTATCGTAATTGCCGTAATAATCGTAATAACTACTATGGATTATTATCGATACACATCACGAAAAAAGACGATACGCTTCGTTTTTTAGACACGTGTTTCGTAACTTCCGTGACTTTGGGGAGCCCGATTAATAAAAAAAATAATTCGTTTAATTCCGATAACATAACCCATATTAGAGAAAATCATTAAAATTATCAAACTATAAATACAATGTCACACATAAATAAATACAAACGAAGTCCTAAGATATTATTATTCTCATACACTTAATATGCTCCAAAAAGCCACCGTTCTCAACACGTGTCGCATCACACGAAAGTTCCTGACCTTTTCTACATTATCATCCACCTTTTTAATTTAAATGTCCGCTTAACACACTTGGTTCCAGCTAGGGCATGCAAACCGGATACCCGGATAACCGAAAAAACCGGATAACTGACTGATTTGAAACCCGGTTTTTTTAGGATAACAAAACCGGAGTTTTCGGTTTTTTCGGTTAACATTATAAGTAAGCATTTTTCGACTACTAAACTGACGGCAACTACAACTCAGGAAAACTTAGACTATACAGTACCTAGTAAATGTTTCATGGAACATCAAGGATCAACTCCGACGAGAAATAAAGAAGGCTCTCAAACAACATACCTCTGGTGCAAGCCTATCTACAGAACTTGATTTAGAAACTAAAATCAGGGTGGAAATGGCACTTTACGACGGTGGAGGAAAAATGGGAGAGCACTTAATAAAAGTATATAAAGCTTTGGAATCTATACTTACCTCCAACAAGTGTGGAATCAGAGAGAGCCTTTTTATCAGCAGGTCTCATCTATACTAATATTATAAAGCTGAAGAGTTTGTTTGTTTGGTTGAACGCGGTAATCTCAGGAACTACTAGTCCGAATTGAAAAATTATTTTTGTGTTGAGTAGCCCATTTATTGAGAAAGGTTATAGGTTATATAACATCACGCTACAATTAAAAGGAGCGGAGCAGTAACGAAAAATGAACGAAAACTAGCAGGCAATTCGATGCGACGGGAAAGGTCAGGGTAGAAAAAATTGACGCGGACGAAGTCGCGGGCAGAAGCTAGTCTGTTTTATCTACAACAATGACAGATTTATTTTGTTTTGGTTTATTATGGAATAAGACTTCCATTTTATGCGATATTTCAATAATTATTTTGATTTCATTTTACGTACTGATTTTGCCTGTTTGTATTTTATGACAGTTCAATTGTTATTTAATATTCTGTAATTTTAAGCCTTTGTCTACCTACCAAATGTTCCAAATTGTGTATGTTAGGTTTTAAAGAATATGTTATTTTCCTAAATAATAAGCTTTATGATTATTATTCTATGTTTTGTATAAAGTAAAGAAACTTTTTGTATAGCTTGTTAGTACTTGTACCTTATTTCAGTCCGTAAAAAAATCATATTTTGATTAGACTTCAGCATTTTCATTTCTGTACAGACTCTAGATATTTCTCATTTATTAAAAATCCAATAAAAAAACCCGAAAAAACCGATTTAACCGGTTTCACCGGTTTTTATAAACAACCCGGTTTTTGCATGCCCTAGTTCCAGCCCGTGTGTAGTTCGTTAACTCTCTTAAAAAGAGAAGAAAAGAAAAACAAAGAAATCGATATAGTAAGAATAATCCAAAAAGTTCAGTACACGTTACCTCAATGAGGTTCCTATTCCTGAACTAAGATATCCTGTATGAAAGAAGTCGAGATTTCTCCAGTTACATGGATCAGAATTAGAAGGTTTTGACTGTATACATAGTACGTAGTTTAGTGTTGTAATTTTTCAGAAGTTTTTCTTTGCATTCGTAGTTTAACAGTTAACCGTTCGTAGTTTTTACGTATAACCGTGACACTCGTTACTTAATTTATAAATACTTTCAATTACTTTTTTATTAAAAGTTTTTAATTAATTTGTCTGTAGGTTTTTTACCTTTGTAAATTAAAACGTTCGTGTTTTATAGTCTCTGATTTACCTTGTTAATTCGAGATGCAATTAATCTTAATTCTAGTGACTATGTATTCGGTAGGCAGAGTTACTAACGAAGATCCTTATGCAAAAACAGATTTTAATAAATCTCCCACTAGGCAAAAACTAACAATTATTTTTTGACTTGGTGTCAACACAATTTCAAAATTGTCTCAACGCATAGACAACACAGTTAATTTGCCTTCGTCTTTGTGTAAATAAATTAATGAATTTTTGTGACACCTGTCAGAAATTATCAACGGCTAACGTTATAATGCAAAAGCAACCTCCGTTTATAATTGCTGACAGGTCGCTGTCGCAGTCGCTGCCATATTTCCCAACATAGTTACACATTCAGTTTCGGAACGTGCGAATATTCGCTACTGTTTCATTCATAGTTTTTTTGCCTCAGTTACAAAATGAGGTTTATCTGTTAGCGATAATTTTCTAGTAAACGGTGCTTGTAGTCACAGTTGCTGTTGCAAAGATCGTGATTGTAACGTTGAAACAACTGGTCGTTTATTTGTGTTTATTTAGTTATTTATTAAATTAAAGTTGTGTAAAAAGTTTCGAAGTAATGTTTTGATTGCTATCATAGTTTTGTTAACCGTATTTATGATAAGCGTGATTTTGTATGACCGTTTATGTCGAAATTAAATACTTAAGCTGGATGCGCCAAGGTCGCGAAATTTAAATTTTCTTACATTTTTTTTTTACAGAGTTTTAATAATTGTGACTTTTTTACGAAAAAAAATATTCAATGGGATTAAACGAACTTAGGGAGTCATATTGATGATTATAATAATCATAATTCTACAAATACATACTTACGGTACGGTTACGGTCGACCTGAAATATAAATTTTAGCTAAATAAATTAAAGGCTTGTCCTTGCTTCCACCTTAGGTAAATGTAACCTACATAACTTTACACATTACACCTACCTTTATACATTAGGTAAGAAAAAAAGGTACATGTCGTAGCCCGTTTAGAGTTTTAAACTATTCTCGGACTGACCGACTTGGTGCATATATATATATATCTCGTAGGTTTGTTTAATATACGACCTTAGGAGCCCAATATTGAACAGGCGACAAGAGTGTGCTTTCATATTATTGTTAACATTAATAGCCTATCATACCTTGATTTATCGAACTTCTTTCTTTATAAACTAGATGAAGACCCACCTACTAGGTATTAATTCGTAAACCTGAAAGACCACAAACAAACCGTATTTGGAATCATACGTGAGCGAGTGCACGTGTGAGTCCCAAACCAGTGTTATGCAATACTGGGTAACGTGCTCCGACTGGTGCAAGTTACCAACTGACAGATACACCATAAGAACGGCAATTGTGGTAATTAAAAATGTTTAAATTCTAGTCGCAGTCTCATCTCGGCGACAATTAAGTGTCAAAAACTTGATAATAATATTGGAAACTCATGGTACTTTTGACAGATTTAGACTAAGATCGGACTGTGAACGTTCTTAAAATTACGTGCCCCTAAAAATAATAATGGAACTTATCAAAGATCGATTTTAAACACTGGAGAGTTTTTCGACATCTCAATTTGGGAAACTTAGAAAAACACACAACTTACATTTTACTGTACAATTAATAAAAATAAATTCGAATTTTTAGCACCTATTTTTATTAAGTTTACGGCCAAATCTCAATTTTTGTTGTACTTACACAGGTATAGTTGATTTGCCGCTTTCCGGACTTTTACATAACTGGAAATTCCTTTATGTTTTATTCCAGAGTTTTGTTACAAATCGTTTCATAGTTCTTTCCATAAAAGCATTGAAACCTTCAAATAACAGTTCGTGGCTTGCGCCTGCGCAAACTTGCGGTATGTAAGCAAAGTAGCCGGCTATTATCGCGGTGAAAGGAAATCAAAATATCACATGTTTGTACCACAGCACTGCTGGTTCTGTACCCAGTTGGTAACCAACAGTTGGTTAACAGTACTTAATTAGAGCACAGCTTCATGCTTGTTGCGGGAAATACTACTAACTCTGTTCTTTTGATGCTGATTTTTGAACTCAAATAAGAACAGCATCGGATAACTGTCTTCGTTTTTTCGGTTGTGATAACTTTTCGGAGGTCAAAAATTATTCCACGGGAACGTACTACCAGGATAAAAAGTATTGTATGTGTTAACTTTCTGTGAACCAATTTTCAAGTAAATCTAGGATGATTTGTAAACGTTCCCACATCATGGTAAGATTTTGCTATTGACCTCTGTACGGTATTGATTTAGTTTTTTTCCCAGATTTTCCACTGCTGAAATAAGCCACTTTAAACAAACCATGCAAGTTTTGAGGAAAACCAAATCAAAGCAGCCCGCTATCTAAGTTAAAATTTTCCTACACCTTAATCGACTACCCATTAAACAAAATGAGACGTCAAAACTCATTTAAACATCATTAATCTAACACATTGATGAGCAATACAAATGTAGGTCAAGTCATAACATTTATTAGTATTAATTATAAGTCCAATTAGAGACCAATGACTGAGACACGTGTTCTGACCCTGTTTATGATAATTAGTTGAGAGGTGTGCTGGTATAAAGTCGTGAATGTCAAAGTCACGGAATGCATTTGCTGTGACCCAGCAAAGAGCTGCCTGCCTTGTCTCTATTAGCAGGTGTCGTGAAGGGCGGAGAATATCTACATTATTATAGGAGTATGGGCAATAACTACCTTCTATCTACTAATAATAATGTGTAGGAAGTTAAGTTCATTGAGTTCTTATTGTATTTAGCTGTGCCCCCGCAGCTTCGCCCGCGTAGTTGTCGGAAATTTTACCCACAGGAAAGTGCGGTACGGTTCGGTAGCATGACAAAAGGTGTTATATGTTACTCCTTATAACATCAGCTATCTGCTAAATGTCAGCCCTTTCGGAGATTAGCCGGAACAAACAGACATACAGGCGGGCAGACAAATATTGTATATTTAGCGGTGTTAGATTTTTTTAAATATTTTGTGTTTGACACTATTTTAAGTGACTAGGCAACCAACTGTGGATGAAGACCAATTCGTTTTCCCTTGTTTTCAGGGTCCGACATACCTATCAATGTATGTGTTATCATGCGGAGCGGAAGACCAGTCTTCGCCACCGCTTCCACATGTAATCTTCATTGCACAACCGAGATTGATTCATAGCAACCGGTCGCAGTTGTTAGTTAATTGTTACGTGCGTTTCCTGCGAGGGTGTCCATGCGTCGGTCAGTTTTATGTAATGAATTGCTAGTCATTGGGGGCGGAGCGATCGCTTTGCGGGTTTGATTTGCTATTAGTTGTAATTTAGAGTTATATGATGTAGTCAAAATGATAAGTGTGAATTCGTAACTTCCTGCGGACGAGATCATTCGTAGCGTTTCACACGAAGCTTGTTTCAGTTGCTTCTTAGCTGTTTCTTCTTCTTTTCTTATCTTCTGTCTGAATTAATTATTGTGTTATTTATTTGAAATATATAATGTTATTGTGGAACTTAGTCTACTGCTCTAGACTTCATTTACCAAAACTTTTATCTTTGTAATTTCTTTACTATTCAATATTCCGCTCTCGTAGCTACACCAGGCCAGAAGACTTTACGTCATTTTATTTTAGTCAGTGTAAATCACACTACATCTTTAAAACATTAAATAACAGTAAGACTCAAAGGTCAGTGACTGTCAACCTGGTCAGTATTCAAACCATCAAGAAGTTCCGGCAGTGTGGGAGCGCGGCAGTTGGCAGCCGCTCTGTGTGAGCCTGCCAACCACTGCGCCTATGGGGCTCGCACTCTTGACTACTAAGTGACAAAACAGTTAGATTACACGGATTACTTAATAGTTGTTACGTGGTGTGAATGTATGATGTATGTTGACGGACTGTGTGTTATGTGGACAAATAGTTCATGTTTTTGTTGGGGAATTAACATAAAAAGAATAATTATTAGGGGTTTGTAACCAAAATATGAAAGAGTTGAATAATAATAAGACTAATAACGATGGCCCCACCGAATAATCGTGTAAGAGAAAATGAACAACTTTTCAGCAAAAAATAAAAACGTTCAAACTTCAATAACGCTCATTTAATTGTAAATAGGTATTAAACAATGTGTAATCGAATAATAGGTAAAAAAATAACTATAGACTTGTATATTATCTTTTTTTTAACATCAACAAGTTTCAGGAAATTCATGAAAAGCTATTTAATGTTTTTGCTCTCGTGAAATTTGCATGACTAGGTCACATTAATATATCATTACACGTTTATTCGTGTAATAATACACAACGAATAAAACGTACTGTAATATTACACTATTATTCTCCATAAAACAAGTTTATTTTTTAACCCAGCTATAACTATTTACAAGCTTGTTTATAGTACATTGTTCTGCTATTATATGATTGGAAAGATCGTATACATTTATATTAGAGTTAATAAGATCAGTTTTCAGCCTGTACAGGCTCTGCCTAGTTAGGGATCAGATAACGTTGGGTTGGTTGTCCCAAGATATTATTTATCTAAATTCGTTCAAATATTTATTATGTTAGTACGATACTTGTGAAAATTATAAATTTTCATGACGAACGTTATAGTAACCAATAAGGAACCTCTTTCCTAGGGAGCCTAATCTTTACATACATAAATTCACGCCTTTTTCCCATGGGAGTAGGTAGAAACTACGGAACGCCACCTGCTACGAAGCTAAGCTTTAGTGCTACATTTAACTCCCAACTTTAACTTTGTGTTATTTTATCGATGGCCCCACCGAATAAACGTGCAAGAGTTCTTACACGAATTTTTTTTTTTCATTTTTCGTTTCTTTTGCTTATCCTGCACCTACTTAATTTTTTTTAATGAATTTTGACATTTTTATCAACCACTCCTGTTATAATAGTGAATTTCTTTATTCTGGGGAAATAATTAATTTAAAAATTATAGGTAACCAGACAACCGATAAACTTACTTATATATTTCTAAATACATACATACTTTAGATAAATTACACCCAGACAGAACAAATGATTGTGCTCATCACACAAAGAGTTGCCCTGGGTGGGAATCGAACCCACGACCTCAGTTTTAGCAATCAGGGTCACTAACCACTAGACTACAGGCCAGTCAAAATGAAATGAAATAAAAATGTTTGTAAACAGATATATTTAATAACCTGGGTCGACATATACTTTTTATACCAGATAGAACGTACCCGTGGGATATTTTTTGACCTCCAAGCGAGCAAAGCCGTTGGCAGAAGCTAGATAAAAATACAAATTGCTAGATTAGTACTCGACTTGCATCTCGTACTTTTTTACCAGGTTATTGACCATAGTTTTTTAATCAGTTCTATTCCTGGGTAGTTCATTGATGTTGTTTTCCTATTTCTTGCTATAAATAGCTGGCGCGTATTGTTTCAGTTCCGAGTGAGAGCCTTGAGTTTTCCTGCTTAATTGTTTGATCAACGTCATTTGATTCGTCACGGCTAGGAGAGAGAAAAAGCGTCAATACAATATTGTAGATTAGAAGACGCGCTAGAGTAGTGTAAAGATTTGGCTACAGCAGTGTCTTAAAGTTGAATTTATAATTTTGTGTGCGTACGATGTAAAAAAAAACGTACATGTATGTTAAAAGCGTCCAAAGAACAGCAAATAGAATAAAACACAAAAAAATACCATTACTATTCCTTATATCTTCTATCTAAGAAAGGGATTTGAGAAATTCTTAAATGTCTAAAATGTATGCGGGAAGCGCTAAAATGTATGTCTTAAAAGTATTGTTTGGAGAGCAGTGGCCCCGACTTAAGAGTTATAGGTCGTGGGTTTGACCCCAGGCAGGCACTTTGTTTAAATTATTTCATCACCACACCACTACTCTCAAACCGGTGAAAGAAAACATCTTAAGGAAACCGGCATATCACAGAACCACAACTTCGAACACATGTGACATCTATCGAACTGCACTGGACCGTAGTAGATTACAGCCCACTTCCTCGCACCGAGAGGAGGCCTGTGTCCCAGCAGTGGGAATAATATAGGCTGACTATGATGATATGGTTTGTTATTTGCTAAAAAACTATTAATTACCAAATAAATTATACATTTGAAACAGCTTTTCGTCAGCCTTGTTTCCACTATACTTGATGGTTATGCAGTAATCGATGCCGAAGCGGTTTTTCGTAAAAGTGAAAACGTGGGAACCTTTTCATATTGATTACAAGAGGTGTTGCTTGTTGACAAGCATGCCCTCCGGCGGCATGGAACGAACCATGCTGTCACACTGCTTGCTCCCAGCCCGTGAAGCAGCATGGTTGGTGGCCATGATCAGTTGGTGATGTAATGGCTGGCAACTTCTTGTAATTTTGTATTTGATCAATTAAGGGCCGATTTGACGATCGAATCAGATAACTCTTCTGGTTTATATTGTCGTTATTTCTAGATTTATATCCGTAATTCTAATGATATACGTAATAAAGAGTATTATGTATATTGAGATGTGTGTATTTAAAATATATGTTCTTAAAATGTGTGTGTTTATGGAAATAAATGTAATTGATTGATATCTATCTGAGAAATGAAAAGGAATAGAATAGGAAAAATGTTATACAATTTAATACTCATCATGTTTTCTCTCCCATAAACCATTTGCTGTTACCACATTTTAAACAAACATTGCTATTGATTTATTATTATAATTAATAAACGGCCATATATAAAAGTTAACTGTCGACTGAAAATCGACCCTTGAATTGAGAACTACAAAAAGTTTAAGAACAATGTTATGAAAAGCCAGATTATAAGGATTCCAAACACTTTTCCAGCAGAGAACATATATCATTTTCTTCATGAAGTCTTAAACTAACAATTTAGAGTACCGTATTAATTTGAAGTGCATGCATGTTTTGTTGGCAGGCGTTTGATTCACGTTTATAACCTGCAGATTCGAGGCTGAATTAAGTTGTTGCATGTGATGTCTCAATAACTCGACGTATAATGCTAGTCGTCGAACTTAACCTACAAGCTTACAATACTATCAATTGCAAATTATCTCATTGCTCTTAGCTAAGTTTATACTAGCTAAGTTTGTAATAGGGTTTTTTTTTTTTTTTTTGGATGGGAAATCATCAAATGACGTCTCCCGCTCTGGGCAGAGCGGGAGGGCGTGTCAGACTTTTACTGAATAAAACCCACCCGTGTTCCTTCAGTTGCCCATGTGCCAGGGTCACGGTATCTCTTTCGAACAATCGCGCGACCCTAGCAGGCAAGTTTGTAATAGGGTATCGATATTTTGTAACGAAAAAATTTGGAGGTATTTTGAGGTCTGACATTCAATTGGTCCTGATAAATAAAGACAGAGTAGCTAAATGACATACATCTTCTTTACATAGTATAAAACAAAGTCGCATTTCGTGTTTGTACGCTTAGATCTTTTTAACTACATGCGCAACGGATTTTAATGCGGTTTTTATCAATAGACAGAGTGATTTAAGAGGAAGATTTATATGTATAAACGCGGACGAAGTCGCTGGCAAAAGCGAGTACAGTATAAAAAACCTACAGTAGAGTACGATTCGATGTGAGTACTAAAAAAGGTACTCGACTAGAAAAATGTATATTTAGATCTATTACCCCTTTTTTTTTTTTTTTTGGATGGGAAATCATCAAATGACTTCTCCCGCTCTGGGCGGAGCGGGAGGGCGTGTCAGACTTTTACTGACTAAAACCCACCCGTGTTCCTTCAGTTGCCCATGTGCCAGGGTCACGGTATCTCTTTCGAACAATCACGTGACCCCGGCAGGCATCGGTCCTAGCAGACCCCTTCAGTACTGCTGACATCTCTTTGAGGCGCGCGTGGAACACTACGCGCCGTTGACCCGAGCTTGGTCCTTACCGGGCGGCGAGCTACCCATTGCTCGCCACCCGCAAGCTCGCGCCTACGGTGGCCGGGAGTCCGCAATCGACTCCCGGCGCCCGGGGCGTCTCCTCCTGCGGCGGCTAGGGACGTGAGGGCGCAGAGACTGCCACTCCCTCACGCGCCCCGCCTCCTCCTTCGCGAGCATTACTGCTTCGCAGAAGGAGGTGACGGCTTCCCATGCCCTCTCGCTCCGTACCATGGCTCGCACCAGGGCCGGACGCGAGAGGTCGCCGCCGCCGATCGCCTCCACGAGGACACGGCGGTGCTCCGCCCAGGCAGGACACACTTCCACCGTATGCTCCACCGTGTCCTCTAGACGATCCTCACAATGGAAACACCCGGGCGTTTCCTCCCGCTTTATCCTGAACAGGAACCCACCGAAGCACCCATGCCCGGTGAGAACCTGTGTCAGGCGGAAGGTGAGGACGCCGTGGCGCCTCTCTATCCAATCTATTACCCCTGAAGTCAAAGTCAAAGTCAAAACTCTTTATTGTGAGACAGTGGTTACAGAGTTGTTACAGATATATTTTGGTGTGCGTTTGCACTGCTCTACCATGTTAGGCATACAATAGTTTGAAATAATTTGTCTTCTTAGACCTAAGTTTATGTGATATATGTAAATTCAACATGACATTCAAATGGAATTAAAGTAATTTTTTGCATCAAAACATAAAATCAGTTTGGCACTAACTCATCACGAATCTGTCGGACAAAAATTCGTGTACTGTATAATATGGCCTATTTACTAAGAAGTCATTTCAAGCCTGAGAAAGTCCACTATTTTTTTTTTTTTGGGAATACGAGAATAAAAGTTTATTTCAATCATCAAAATCTATTGTTTACAAGCATCGCCCTGTGAAAATCATTCAGTTCGTGCCAACTTGAGAAAGAAAAATATTTGCCAATCAAAATACGCACTATGAAGTCCATTTCATACCTACATCCATTCAATGAAAGTAATACATTTCGCGAAGTGTGACAGCTACTGTACACAAAGACAGAATATTTTTTTTATTATCACTTTCACTCTTGCTTGGTGTCTTCTTATCAATAGGCAGGTACGTGATACCATTGTGGGTGCTACGTGAGCTTCCACAGGTTATGTCAATAACAGAGGCTTTGCATTTCTTTGCGGAGAAAGTTGCGAGTTGCGTTTATTTGTATAAGGGCCTGTCAGAATTAGATTGTCATTTATATAAGTCATATTTATACTTAATATTTAAAGTGAAGTTATAGTTATAACTTTTTTTTTCTCTTGTGCTAGCATGTGGTAGATGAAGGGAAAGTAACCCGTGCATTTACTATTACAATTGTTAAACAAATAGAACGAACATGCTTGAAATATTCTGGGATTGGATGGGGGCAATATACAGTATAATCGGTGTAATATAGGTGTAATTTATCTATAATATGTGTGTATTTAGAAAAATATAAGTATGTTTATCAGTTGTCTGTTACCATAGTACAGGCTCTGCCTAGTTTGGGATCAGATAACGGTGTGTTGGTTGTCGTAAGATATTTATTTATATATTAATCGGGGTAGGGGTGACTAAATAATAGCAGACACTCGGGAGTTAAGCCACACGTATCGCGGTCGGTTTGTGAATGGGTCAATTACATATTGGGACCCTGCCGTGTCTCGGAAAGCACGTTAACCTTGGCACGATCTTGGTTGTCTTTTGTAGATCTTTAACAGTCGTAACGTGTTGTCAAATGCCCAAGTCTAAGAAATTGCAGGTATCAGGGGGTATCGTATTAACCAATAACGGGGCTGTGGATCAAATATGCAGTCGCTCCGTGTAAAATACTGGTATACTATTTACCTGCATCCGGTTAGACCCCAACATAGTTCAACCGGCCTGTTAGTCTAGTGGTTAGTGACCCTGACTGCTAAGACTGAGGTCGTGGGTTCGATTCCCACCCAGGACAAATCTTTGTGTGATGAGCACAATCATTTGTTCTGTGTCTGGGTGTAATTTATCAATAATATGTACGTATTTAGAAATATATAAGTATGTTTATCAGTTGTCTGGTTGCCATAGTACAGACTCTCCCTAGTTTGGGATCAGATAACGTTGTTGGTTGTCCTAAGTTATATTATTAGTAGGGAAATGGCAGGGAGATTGATTATACAGTATACACCTCTGCTTACCTCGTCGAGGAATATAGGCGTATTTGTTATTCTTATTATTAGAAATTTATTAAAATATTACCGAACGTTAAAGGAAACTCTCAGTCTAGAGAGCGTGAAGAAGACTTCACGTGTGTTCTCACCTCAGATCAATAAACTGACGTTATGTTACGAGAGCCAATGTTAAGTAAATAAATACAATCAAGAATGCTGCACGCTACATTAACTTTAATATCTAAACAAACGTTTGTAATAACAATGAACATATTATCGATAAATTTTTTCACTATTGTAAACGTATTTGATCGAAACATAAGATTATTCAGAAATGACGAGGTGAACTGCAGCAAGATCCGTATTTATACAACTAAAATCAATTTTAAATGATTATTGTTTACGTTTACAAATTGCTTGCAAATAATCCTTCCATAAGCCGAAAAATTACAGCGTGACTGATAATTCGTATCTTATTTATTCTTATTATTCATTCCTTATTTATTCTTATTTCTTTATTTATTCTTAAGTCGTTTATTAAAACTAGGCTGAGAGTCAGCACTTATTCTTAACGTAATAATTACAAAAGACAGTTCCCCAAAATACCAGCCCTCCACCACTTCCTAGAAAAGTAGAAGTGGTGGTTTATTGCAATCCCCAGCAGCTCAATTCCAAGATGTGGTCATATGATTGATGATAGACAATTTGAGTGTGCGGCTGCTTGTGAATTATTTATCTTTGATCTATATTATCCGTCTGTTGTCTTAATTTCAGAAGATTCATAATAATTAAACAAAAGTGTTTTGTGTCATACACTGATATCATACATAGGTCATTGTTTTTTTAAAACTGTTGTTACGAAAACAATTATTGTCTACAATAATAGACGAATTAGATCAATCGGCAGATCGTGCAGCGTGTGTCACGATTGTGTTAAACAGGTGTTTCGTTTTGAATACAATCTAGACAGTTAGGTACTACATTTTTAGACAGAACTAAGGCAGTAGATTAAAGGCGATTATTTTTTTGTGGCATTAGTGCTGTTATTTCATACGTAGTATTTAGTGGTCAACTATTTGACTCCGTCTCGACACAGATAAAAAAGGATGACATAATAAATTATTGTTTTATTTTTCACTTGTTTCTCTTTTTCTGAGGCACTTAAATTACAGCTGTATATGATATGTTCCTTGTCGAAAAAAAATATGACACAGTATGCTTCGTTTATTTTTAATTATTACATTAATAAATACGACAATACACGAACAAAAAAAAACGTTTCTTAATCAGCAATATCAAGTGACCACGTTACAAATGATCGGAACACAGTGGTATCGATTGCATTGCACGTTCATTTCTGTATCACGACATTATAACACGAAATATGTTAATATCTTGTGAACAGATTACCACCATAAGGTTAGTTGATGACCTTGCTACAACAAGACTAGTTTGTTAGTGTTTTTTTTTTTTTTAAATCATTCTACATAATGTTATTATTAAACTTTTGCCTCAGTAAATGGGAATCTTTATTCTGAGAACGTAGGTCTATCATTTACATGAGTATGTTTGTATTCCTCTTTAATATTTACATAACATAACGCAGTTTGTGTTGTGCAGGACGTAAAGAATAGCACAATCCCATTTCTTCCCGTGGGTGTCGTAACAGGGGACTAAAAGACTTACTAGAGAATGGGCAGCAGCGTTCTCTATGCATTTTACCACCATACTGCGATCGCCAACCCGCCTGCCAAGCGTGGCGATTATGGCAAACCCTCCCAAATTGGGGGAGGCCTATGTCCAGCAGTGGACGTCTTTCAGCCCAAATAATTATTATTTCTTATAAACACCGCGCTTGTAATCCTCTAAAGGGTAAAGCAGAGGTGTACTTTTAGTACACTCATCATCATCATCATCATTTCAGCCGTAATACGTCCACTGCTGGACATAGGCCTCCCCCAATTTGGGGGGCTTTGCCATAATCGCCACGCTTGGCAGGCGGATTGGCGATCGCAGTATGGTGGTAAAATGCATAGAGAACGCTGCTGCCTATTCTCTAGTAAGTCCCGTAGTCGCCTCTTACGACACTCACGGGAAGAAATGGGAACGGGGGAATGGAAACTCACATTTCACTAATTCTAAGTCCCAAGTAATAAAAGGCGAGCTTATTGCCATCAACAGGGCTGTTATTTACAATAATTAATTACGAATCACACTTTTAAGAATGGGTGTGTCGAACTAATCATTTAGTTGGCACCTCATTAACAAGTAATAACGAACTGTTACACCTGTCACTCATTGTACAATAGTTCAATGAATACTAATGACGGAATTAACACTGACGCTTGTTACGTCATGTAATTATAATTACTGCTATGATATAACTGTGTATCTTAAATTGGTACTGATCATTTCTCAGTGAGTTTGCAGTAAAAAATAGAAATGCTCTGAAAAACTTACCTACTCGTTTTATATCTATACTAATATTATAACAAGTAAAATTAGATTGTAAGTATGTAGCTAGGTGATCTCTGGAACTAGTAAACGATAGAAATTTTAAATCCCGATTATTAAGCCATCTTTTGAGGAAGGTTATTATAGGCTTTTTAAGATCACGTTCCTAAGGGCCATACTTAGGAGCTGTACAAAAATAAAAATAAAGTCAGAAAGGACTCTACGCGAAAATGAAGTGATAGCACGGGCGGGTGATGAGAAGCGACGCGGTGAGTCGTGGGACGAAATTTCACGCGGACGAAGTCGCGAGTAGAAGCTTGTCAAAGATAAAATTACGCGATTACATTTCGCATTTTTAAACACCCTCTTCCTGGGACGGGTAAAGAATTACTCCGAGAAAGTAACA
The DNA here is from genome assembly GCA_947507805.1 of Aporophyla nigra. Classification (NCBI taxonomy): domain Eukaryota; kingdom Metazoa; phylum Arthropoda; class Insecta; order Lepidoptera; family Noctuidae; genus Aporophyla; species Aporophyla nigra. The sequence continues at coordinate 26,787,399 of OX382293.1, read as the reverse complement.
TGAAATGCGTCTATTAATAAAGAATAAGTTAACTGATTTAAAAACAAATAGGTTAATTTAAAACAACACATTACAGATAGGAAAGTTCAGTTTAAAGAAAAAATTATCACGTGATCAGTATAACCACGTTACATAAACCTAAATTACTATTAAGGCTTCAAAAATTAATCAACTTATAGACTTGTCAGTGCGAACAGGTTATATTATACGATGTTATGTGTTACATAGCCAGTATTTACTATGTGTATACCTATGTGTGGTCGAGGTCAACGCCCGATGTGCAGCGCTCTGAAATTTCACTTTCGATCGCTTCGTCTGGACCGAAGTCGCATCTGTAATAGGGTTAGCACACAAAGATAAATAAAGTTTTTGCATTTTCATTCACAATAGTATACATAGCGAACGATCGTTTTGAGAATGCTTTGATATTTTTATTTTGGTGTTTTAATTAAGTAATGCTTATTTGTTACTGTACTTGTGGCTAGGTAATATAAGCCGGTGCTTATCCATGGATCAGGCAAAGCTACGCTTGCCGCGGTTGGTTGGGGATTGGTGACCATCTTTATAAATCAGGACCACTCCGTGCTTCGGAAAGCACGCTGAGCCCTTGGCCCCGGCTTCGAGGATCTTTAATAATCGTTACTTACACCCAGTCTTACTAAGGGATATAGTGTTATCCAGTCAGATAGTCAGATGCTCAATGACGAATACAGGTAATACGCCGCATCCAGTTAGACTGGTACCTCAACATAGTTGGGAAAGGGCTAGGCAGATAAGTGCTTATTTATTGATAAAAATATAAATCTGTTTGATTTCACAGTGTTTCCGCTTATTTTATTCATTTAACCGTACCTAGTTAAGCTTTAAAGCAAAACATATATTTATCTTAATATGTATGTATCTATAAAATCAATCAAGAAATAAATTTCCTATGAAAGTTTCCAATAGTAAGGAAGGTAGATATCGAAGCACAGATAACAGTGACAGCCCTGTACGGTTGGCAACTTACGAAGGAATGCTGTTAATTAATTATCCGAATGTTTGCTATCTGTACTTTCTAAATCTGAGACTTCTCATACTAATAGTTTTTAGATCTATGTCCAGTATTTAATTTTAATTCTAGGTTTTATTGGAGTCATAAGGCAATATATGATTCATTGTTCAGTTAATTTGGTAGCGAGACTCATATGCACTATATTTTGACAACGCATCAGTTCATAACACTCACTTAGTCATTAAAATACGTTGCACCAACCTTTAGATTTTTAGGATTTAACTAGTTTCAGATTACGTATCATAGTAAAGCTATGAGTAATTCTGAGTTAAGACTATTGCCCAAAAAATTTTTTCTCACTGAGTAATCGGCATAATAATCTTAGATTTCCTCTTCAAATCTTCAGATAATTACATCGATTACTTAATTTGCCATTAGTGTCGGTATGCATCGGACCTATTTTAAATACATGGACTACCTTCATAAAAGCTCTTTTATTGTACTACATACTATGCTACCTACTGTAGCATTCAGCACTCTTTTTAGTAAAAGCTTTTCCATTTTGCTGCGTTTTTACGTCTAACGTAAACTTCCAATGCGCTTGCATATTGCATCTGCAAACAAACAGTAATATTTTATTATCTTAATCGAGTTTATCGACTTTCCCCGTTTGATAAGTAGCTGATACGATTATTTTATGTTATTTATTTCAATATTAGCGTTATTTTATGTTATTGATTTCAATATTAGCGAGGAATCGATTTCATTTTACTTCTTTCGCATTTTATTACTCTTTGTGTGCTCTTTTAAATGTTATAGTGTTCGTAAATGTTTTCTTACAAAATAATGTTTACATTATCGGTTGCAGTTCTTGTAATACTTATGTTGCAAACACAGAATTGGTAATCTCTGCTCTACTGTGATTATATGCGACAAATTCTTTTGACTTAGGTATATGTAATAAGTTCATTACTGTCTTATCTTAATCCTGTTGGTGTTAGTTTAAATAGATACCTACTGACCTGCCTTACTCGTATTCTAGTGCGCGTTCCGCGAGCTGGAGTCTTGTTTGGTAGTTGTTATTAGAGGTTTTTCGAAAAATTTTCAGCTGAAATTCACGTTTTTGGATGAAAAGTAAAAAAAAAATTGTGCAGTACAAATTTCAGTAACTTCGTAGTTAGTAGTTAGCTGGCCCGCGTGGAGTCTTGTGATACGTCACCCGTGCGCCTAGCGAAAATAAAATTTCGAGTACCTTTTGTAAAACATTACAGCGGTCTCTTCAGACTGATAGTCAAGTATATACCGACTTCTCTTGAAGTTTATCTCGATTTTTTTTTTTTTCCTTATGATTAAATCTTTTATTCGGAGGATGAGAAAGAACATCAATAAAAAAAAATCATCTACATAATTTCAACCGAAGGACGTCCACTGCTAGAAATATGCCTCCCCCAATTTAGGGGGGTTTGCCATAATCGCAACGCTTGGCAGGCAGGGTGGCGAACGCACTTTGTTGATAAATTACATAGAGAACGCTGCTGCCCATTCTCTAGTAAGTCCCTTAGTCATCTCTTACGACACTCACGGGAAGAAATGAGATGGTAATATTCTTTACGTCCGCCAGCTACCACACGAAAAAAAAATGACACCAGGCAATGATGATACGTAATCAATTCTCCACATAGTATTTCCTATTTAAGCCACAATATATACCATTACTCGTAGTATTGTATAGGTAATCGAGCAGCGATGCGTATCGAAAGCGAGCGTTGTGTAAATACGATTATGCGCGTGCGCAGGGCGGGGGTCAAGTGCTGTTACGTCTCACAATTCGGGTGTATTGCATTTTGGTGCATAACAACACGATACGATGACCCAGTTCGATCAGTTGCCTGAATGGTTGCGTGTGGGCGATGCGTTTCATAATTTGGCAATTTTATTAGAGCCTCCCATCTTTGAATATCATGCCTCGCATCAAATTCGTCATTATCTCTGTAACCTTTGCTAATGACTTCTGATCTGTACATAATATTTCTAGGTCTTTTCTGATATTAATTTTGCTTCAATTCTTCTGTCCGGTCAGCATAGGTTACCGATTGTTGCTTTTAATATATTATCACCACTAAAAACAGGCTTTTAACATGTGTTCTGTAAACCTTCAAGAAAATACTGGCTCTTAAACGAATTAAGTTACCTTTTATAAAAGATCAACATAATTATCTTATCCTTATCCCAATTTATTTTGCGTCGGCGTAACATGCCATCTTCTTCCATACTTCTTTATTCGCCGTCATCTCAGTAGTTCCCATCTTTCTGGACATATCATTGCATTAAAAACAATGACTTAAAAAGATTTGAGAAAAGAAAGAAATCTGAATCATTTAAATACATAATGTAATATGAATTCCAAAATGACTAACACTATATTTCCTTCCGCAGGTGCCAAGCATCGGGTTACGGCCGCCACGCGCTCAGCTACGTGACCGAAGACGACTCGTTAAAGGTAACCAGAGTTTAACTTGTACTTACATTGTAACTCGACATAATAACTTAAGGTGTATTAGGAACTTGGTTTTAAGTAGCTATGGCAATTTGTTACGGTTTCGAAAGTGATTTTACCAAGAAAAAGTATAAAACAACGCGAAGTAGTTAGTTAGGTTTTCCAATTTCTGATCGTTTGAAGAAGTGATATTTTAAAGTTTCGCTAATTATCATCGGACACCTAACGACGGAGCCACTTACAAAAACCACAGTTTTAAACCGCTAAATAATTTACCAAATCCTTCCTCGTTAAACACAGTAAATGGTGGAGAAAACCGAAGAGCACCGACTAATATAAACAATGATAATAATTATACTTAAACATACGGAAGAGGTTGTATCGGAAACAGAACTCACAAGCCGACAAAAGAAAATCTGCAAATGCAACTACAGACTGATTGATTGCTGTAGAGTTTTTCCATGCAACAATTAAAATAATCAGTGCTAATAAAGAATTCAGTGACGCTAATCATACTGTTGATATAGAAGTGGGTTGGATACCAGGGCGTGGGTATAGCGACACAATAGCAGTTCGCATTACGGCTGGCATGCTCGCGGTTGATCGTAATGTGAACTGCATTGTTGAGGCCTGTTCCTTGGCTTATCTGGTGCCAGATCCGGCTGCCATCACTGATAAATGAGACACAAATTGTTGGAAAATGTGCTTGTAATTATAGCTATTAAGAATCAACAGTGTTTTAAAGAGCCTTGGAACAGTTTTTAAGTAGGTTTGAAAATGAAGACACAATTAATGAAAAAGGCAGGTTTGCTAAAGTTTGCTTAGATGTTTACAAATATCCTGATAAGGCAAAAATAATGAAACAAGCTCCTCTATAAGGTAATGTATAGTAACGTGTACAAAGTATCAACTGTCATGTTGAACGTTATATGATTACTAATGCAAACGAACTCACGCCCAAAATCAATACAAAACCTGATTTTAGTTAAAGTTAAACGGCAAATAATAATATATTTCACACGAGAGCATTAATCAATTTCTTGTCAAATAAGACCTGAACAATAAGGGAACAGTCAAAATTTCAATGAACAAGTCTTTAAGCCCAGTTTCGCAAATGATTTACGACTCCTAAATTAAGCTTGAAGCGAGAATTTCAAATTGTATATCATGATTGTGATATTTTAAGTTCCGGATAATTTACGAGGCTTCGATTTTGATCCACGTAAAATGCATGCCATTGTGGAATGTTTGAGTTTGAACCAATGGAAATTCAGTTCTTTTTTTGCTTCTTATTACAATAATCTTTAAATTTATGTTTTCCATTACTGCTCAAGAAGTATTTGCTGTTTATTGCTGTTTGTTATTTGCAATACGTAGACGCCAAAGTATCATCAGCAGCCTAATGTTCCTACTGCTGATACACAGGTCTTATCTCGATGAGAGGGAGTGGGCCATAATCCACCATGCGGGCCCAGTGGGGGTTGATAAATGTCAGTAGTCTTTGAATTTTTGGTTCTAAGACATGTCGGTTTCCTCACGATGTTTATCTTGACTGTTGTGAGAGCAGTGGTGATGAAATAATTTTCAGACGTGTAGTTATATCAATGCAATTTTCATCATCACTTTCAACAACTTTCTTTCCCTTCTTTAATACTCTATTTTGGTGGTCTCGCTCTTACTACGTCTATAAGATAAAACTATTTCTCAAGAACGCTTCCACATTCAATTTTCCTGTTCTTATCCCTCCATTCACACCATAAAAACTGCTAGCTTCTAAGCCAGCTCGACATTCTCGTCGCGAAGCCGCTGCATATTAATTAAGGCTTCATTTCGCTCTCGGAATACCAGAGATAGTCAAGCTCGAGATGTATCGGGTTCCCACAGGCTGCGCCGGAGTTTTTACGTGTTATCGCCACCTTGCATCTGTGGCCGCCGAGTGATTGGAATGGCCGCCAATATCTGTAACACTGAGTGTGGGATAAGTGTTGCGAATTTAAGGAATTAAATGTACTATTAGGATGTAGTTCTATTTTGTAGTTATGTGTGGTATAGGTACCTTACCATATCTTTTAAATAGTTACAGTCTGTGACGACTGACGATAAATTACTCAGTCATGTCATCATTGATAAAATGTCTTTGCTAGTCTAGAACACAAATTTAATAGCGCTGAAGATGGTACATGACGGGATGCTTTTTTTTTTCAGAATTACATACTTCGTTTGTAGTAGTATACTTAGTTAATACATGGATTTCTCTTTAGCATTTGACTTTTATATATAAAAACAATGACTCTAAATCGTGACCATTACCATTTCTTAAAAAAGTAAAACAAAAATCGCTGCCGCCTACAACACAAGCCGCCCGCTATAAAACCGTCGGGGCCGGCGCACGCGCTCCTCATAATCTCAGCCATCGATCCTTGTTAATTGATCACCCGCACCTGTCCGCTGTCCGGCGTCTGTCCGGCCGGACGGTGGCACGCCATCTGGCCGCGTGCCTGTGCTATCTCATCTTCCACCTTTTAATATTAGCCGCGTGTTATCTGTCGCTGCTGCTCCTTCTTTTATAATCAACTGGTTTAATATTGAATGAAGTTTTCTTGGTATTTGCTGATTCTATGTGAAGTATAAATGTTTTGATGTATGTTTAACTGAGTTTTTTTCTATTTAAATGTTAACATCTGTTTGAATCTTCTGTTGCTTTGCAGCAGATATAAGTAATATTCTTACCTTAGCAGACACAGGTTGGAGTCCCACAAGGGAGTGTACTTGGTCCGGTATTGTATCAACAATATTGTGTACTTGAGGTATTCCTGAGTTAGTATTATGTGTAACATAATTCATGTTCAAATACATAAACAACCAATTACAATACAGTAGTTTGTCAATAACGTAATTACTCATAGTCATAAAACAGTGAGTTTCACAACGGCAAGTAGAAAACCAACAAAATCTATGAATGGCCAAAGTGGGTCGACCGCGTGTGTACGCTTTAAAATAAAATGCCATGAAATATCAATTTGTAATTCCTGCGACACGGTATTGAGTAAGCTGTTACCTTTACCTGCCGGCAATAGTAGTCTACGTCTTAACAGAGTTGGGCTAAGAAGGTTAATTTCAAACGAAGCGGTAAAATCATCAACATCACTCACCTAAAGAAGTCCACTGCTGGACGTGACCCACCCAATCGTATGCCATTTAGGCTGACCCTTGAGTATTCTCATCGAGTTAAACAAACTATGAGCAAAGTTCGTTTTTGAATCGCAGATACTAATCTAACATTTTATTTTTGTTTGCCTTTTTAGTTTAAGAGTTGACATGAGATTGACATTACAACTGTCAAATTAAGATAGGTACTTATTGGATTTAAAAAAAGGTTTTATTTATTTACGGGTGCATTGTGTATCCTGTATCTTTAGCACTAGGTGACAAGTGTGCCTTCTGCAACTTCCTATATACAGCAGCCACTAGGGCGGGCCCAGCGCGTGCGCTTACAACACAAATCTTTCTGATTACCCGCAGTCGCATACAGGTCCAACGTTTTGTAATTATCAATTGCCGCTGTTAATTGCCTCGTGTGTCACGAAATTTTGTAATTTTCGAGGTTTTCTTAGAAAATAGTTACACGCAAAACTACGGAGATTAGTTCATACCGACAACGTTCACGATATCGCAATTCTTACGGACGCAACATCTAATAAACAAGCAACAAAACTAACACCTTGTGAGTTGTATGTAACATACCTGTTACATTCTACAATTTGCATACAAATTGCTTTGCAGGTACCGGCTATTGAATCGAGAAACATTCGGAAACAGGCGAAGTAACAAAGACAATACATTACAATCAGGATATAACAGATTATTCTAGGTACATACACAGATACGAAGTTACCCTTGAATAGAGCGAAATATAATTGCATAATGGCTCACGCAAGTTGAATGCGCCATTAGTAAAGTGGCGAAGTGGCGAAAAAGTTGTGTGAAACAATAGTTGCGCGCGCGCAGGCTGGCCGAGCGAACAATGAGCGTGGAGCGCCGCGGGCAGAGGTGGTGCCGACCATCTGACCACACCACGATTCGATGGAGATGGCATCTCAAGTAGTGAAGGAATAGATTATTTTAAATATGAAAAGTTGAAATCGGAAAAAAAATACTCGAAATGAAAATTAGATATAAATGACGATAGGGATCCATGAAAAAGACCAAGAGAGTCATTTTTGTTGAATTTGGGACGAAATTGATATTTTAATCTTGGCGCAGTAATTATCATTGCAGTCGTGTCGCCACATCGGCCAGTCATATGCTTCTCGCATCAAGCGGATTCTTACGGCCTTCACAAGGTCATTGTTCTGACAAAGTACGAGTAAAGTTTATTCGTAACAAAACTTAAATGCATGGGCAGTCATTCATGATTTATTTAGATTTCTGAAAATTCTTAGTTTTCTACCCCTTACCGCATCAACCTTCATTCCTAGCGCAGTTGGTTGCGGGCTAGCTATTAGAGCGTTTGGTAGACAATATGGGAGATGTTAGATTGCGCCCATTGTTCCGGCGTCGCCTGCCGGCTGCTGGCGGCAAAAAGACCACAACGACCGGCCAGGACCACACCGAGCTGTGGGTCACTAGAGAACACCATGTATAGTAGTTGTAACATTCCTCGCCATTGTAGTTCGGGAATGCAACTAAGTTGTTATTCCTATTGTGGCCCATTCTTACAATGGTTGTGGCGCTAGAAACCTCATGTTTGCAATTAGAACAATCTAAGACGCTTACAGAGTTTCTTCAAGCTACAAATATACCAGTTTACTCCACAAGAAATAAATCATAAATTTAACCTATACATTCGAAATTGTATCCAAACATTAGTAGATATAGTGAATTTTATACACAAGATACCAACGTTAATTACTCGGAAAATCACATTCAATCTAAATGTTAAGACTGCCACTAACATCTACCCCTTAATTTAACTGCCGCATGTAAGGAAATGCCTGCTCACTCCGTATAAATACCAATTCCCTCCATTGAAAGTCCATTACATCTTCACTGAATCCACCTGGTGCTTTAAACTGATCATTCATTAGATAAACCTGAGTTTCGCTAATCTCAAGAAAAATCTCAGCAACATCTGTCGGTGCTAATTCAAACTTCTAAAATTTCCTATCCACGTTTCCTGGTTTCCTGATTGACAAATAGATACGTTAGGGTTGCCAGGTAACAGGACTTATGTCCATTACGTTCACGATTAATATCGTTATCTCAAAGCTTGAGACAAACTGACTAGTGATCTACGAAGAGTTCATATTGTGTTTTGTTTTTTTTTTTGGATTAGCTTTATCATCCATTCCATTTATTTCGCGAAATATCAAATAAATTCATTGAAAGCACTCGGCTGAACTTTTAATAAAAATGTTCTTTCTCAGTTTCTATGGTAACTAGAAAACCAATCATCGTTTGGAAACCCTTAATCAACAGTCGCATTAATTTCTAGACAATATTTAATTGTTAGTCTCTTTCTAGAAAATATCATCGGCACACTTCAGCAAATCTAAAAGTAGCTGATAAATTATAATTATGACAAAGTCAGCAATCCTAGCATTCCTAGGTATTGCTTAGGCTGTTGAGAAGGAAGGGTCTGCGGTAACCTGAGCGTCGCACGCACACCGATTGATGTGCGAGCAGGAAGAGACGTGTGCAGATAACGCGGCTCAAGTTACTTGCGGCTGGCGATTTTGTAGGAAACCTCGGGTTGCCTTCCAGTAGCGTGGGTTATTGTTTTGATATTTTAGATTGGTCATGTACAGTGAAGTCTAACGTTTTTGTATGATGTGGCTAGTTGTGTTGGTCAAACGTTTCTAGATAAGAAAGAAACCTGTTAAAACCATCTTTGGTAATGCAGTCAAAATTGTTGAACTGGGAAATGAAAAATTATTATTTTTGAATGAATGAAGGAATGGGAACCGAGAACTCTTATAATAACGTAGATAGAGAGGAGTAAGGATGCAGATAAAATCTTACAAAAAAATAATTGCTAATATTAAACTGCATTGCGCTGTAACATGTAAATTTTCTCTTACACTTTCATCAGTCCGATCCTTTTGTCTGTCATGGAAAGCCCTGACATGTCCATTCTATAGTGACCCGTTTATTTCATACTTCTGTGAACATGAGCTACAATCCTTACGGGTCCAGATAATTTGGTTACTTTTATCTTCAACCCTTTTGTGTGGCATTTTTAATCACCACTTCTTGCATCGTCATTGATGTGTTAATATTGGTTTAGTGCCTTCATTTGAAACCCTAAACTTATTGGATTAAGGTTTAATTTGTTCTTAGTTCGTTTATTGTTGTTTTAATTCTATGATTATCGCGAAGTCGTTACGGGAATGAGTAATCGATTTTTGGGTCTTTTGTATTGAGAAATCAAGGATCATTTTAATTATCGATTACATGTGGGTGATTTTTATTCAGTGTATTGTGTAGACCTTTCGAAGGGAGAATAATATAATAACACATTTGGTTGGTACATTGCTTGAGATTGTATCTTTAATAGTCGTGCCGTGTGGTGCATGGGTACGGGCAGGACCACCTCATTGCTTCATAGGTACATGGTTGCTGTAAGTGGTGAGTAAGGGGTTATGGGCAGATAGACATTATTAAGTAGACAATAATAATGACTAAACAAAATAATAAGACATATGATATGTTCAGAATCACAGAACAGATATTTATCTGTTGTTTATCTCTAAAAAGGAACCAGAAAACGGTCAAATAAAAGTACAAGTTACACGTACATATATTACGTACGCTCCTTGAAATTATAAAAATAATCTGATATCTTTACCGACGTGTCCACATCGCCACATTAAAGGGCTCATTAAACTGAACTTTAAAACAAAAAATAAAGATAGCGATAAAGATGCCACCGTGAAATTCACCCTCCTGCCTAGGCTGCCATGTTGCTTATTATGCCTTGTTTATCGCCTGACATTTCAGTTGCCTTAACTCTCGTTTAACTACAGCAACGCATGTTCATAATTCCCAGTACCCTCCGTATTACACCGAGCACAAATTAAAAATAAATCTTAATATACTTATACAAAGATTCTCACGAAACAAAGCCGTATTAACGTATACAAAAGACGTTTTGTCTGTCCGTCAGCGGTACAAATAATGTGACATTTTAAAATAATTGCTGGACAGTTTTTCTAGAGATTCTCATTGTTGCGACCGTACGAATTACTATGTGGAAGAATGCTCGTTTAATCACACCACGCTGTAATTATTAATAAAAACTTTTTTGCAAAAAAAAACAACCGACTTCCTTAAAAACACTACAAAGTGAAAAATAACTTTAATTTCGGTAGTCGGTGTCTTAGGATCTGTATTTATGGTTTTTTTGCCACCGACTTCCGAAATTAAAGTTATTTTTCACTTTGTAGTGTTTTTAAGGAAGTCGGTTGTTTTTTTTTGCAAAAAAGTTTTTATTTTTAAATTTTTAGTTGCGGTATTCACCCTGCACTAATTCCAAACAAACAATGCATATTTATGCGATAGCAGAAATCGCGGTTGATTTCCTGTCATTTTTTAAAGAGTTCCGGTGTCTGTCTCCCGAACTCATCATCAGATCTATATGAAAATTATATGGGACCATTTCGGAATAAACCCCTTTCGAACAAAAAAAGAATTTTGCAAATCCGTCTATATATGACGGAGTTATGGCCGAACATACATAAAAAAAAAAAAAAAAAAAAAACATATAAACATCCGAATTGATAACCTCCTCCTTTTTGAAGTCGGTTAAAAAATAAGCAAAATTTCGTCTGGTCGACGGGTTTTTGTAATTAGTGGATTGTGTAGTCGGGGCATTAGTGAGCTGGCTTGGACATTGCGTGAGGGTAATTGACGCCATCTTTAGTTTTTAGATTGCCCCGAAATTGTCGGGAACTTGCCTTGGGGACTCCGTGCGTGTAATTAACTAATATTCAAAATTTTCAATTTTGTTGTCTTGAGTTGTGAGAGTAAGTACATGAAGGCTGCTTGTTGAATATAATGATTTGACAATTTAATTGTGTGACTAATTTGTTTTGAATGTGAGTAGAGTGGTACCTAATAGAGATAGAAATATGAATTATAAGAAGCTACACTTTTTTACTGTTTTGTTTGAAGTTTAATTAAAAGAACATTCCTACGTTAATTAATAGTACTTACAGACTTGTAGCAATTGATCAAATCTGTGCATGTTACTTGGTTAATTAAAAAAGGTTACGAGGTAGAGTCTAATAACGTCAATAGAAATAATTTTAATATAATATAAGCATACTTGCCTTACAGCAGATAAATTAATGAAAATATTTTATTTCACATAAACATACCTGGGTATTTATAAAACGTAAATAAGACGGAAAATTATCAAATTCAGAAAATCTGTTCGACCTTTATTCTATGGGATTTTTGTTTAATTTATTGAAAATTGGAAAAGACTGGGTCCATCGGTTCAGCCAGTTCAATCTTCGTCATCTACCTAGCTTTTTCTCAAGCACGTTAGGGTCGGCGTCCAGTCTAACTGGATGCAGCTGTATACAGACTTTCGGGCTTCTGGCGACCCGTAACGCATAGCTAGTTCCGTATAATGCTAATTTCTCTAATCAAGATATGAACAATGTTATTTGATAAACTATAATCAAATTATCGAACGAAAAAAATTACCTAGTTTCTTATGTACGTTTCGCAGTTGGCATTTGAACGATTTGTAAGTGAAAAGAAAGCAAAGTAAAATGAAAAGTGAATGAAAGAGGAGTGTCTCGAGACGGGTTTTATTATCATAACAGGGACATATTAATACGTCAATGTGTTATGTCGCACCCACTCGTGCGCAGCACGCCGACACAGCACAGTGGAGACAGTAGATCAATCGATTGATAGATGTTGTTTATGTGATCATATTTTTGTCAGGGTCGTAGTATTTGCAATGTGTGAGATGTATGAACGTAAATGAAGCAAAATCACACATGGATCGCAGTAGGTAGCGTTCCGTAATTTTTAACTATCCTCCATTGGAATAAAGCGTGAGTTGTATGGATGTATGTATCTTGCCACTTACATAAGCACTTATAAAGCATTACTCTCTTTGCATTAATGGTAATTAAATTATAGGAACGTATAGCCGATCTCGTAGTTGCTCTACCATTCTTGACAGCGATTCCCAGTAAATTGAAACTTCACTTAGGTTGAAACTGTCTCACTGTCAAACAGACAAAAATAAGTTTTCATTTGGTGGCATGCAAGTGACATTCAAGTTTAGGATGGTAAAGCAACGAAATCGACTACAAAAAGGCGGGATTACAGATCTTTCTGATGGCATGTTAACGTGTATTTAGTGCAGGCACTTAGAAACAGAGAAGATATTCAAGGTAGGTATTAATTAGAATACCAATAAACTCACTATCAGTTGCGCTTCATACTAGACCACAAACTGGTTTAGACAACTAAGTTTCATAACATGTATCCATAGTGAAAAGTAAGCAAAAACTCTTCGCCTCCACGCTTAAATCCGTTAACATTGCGTCAACTTTATCAATCATGTCAGGAAACTTTTTAAACTAAACAACGATCAATTAAAATCTAATTGAGCTGCATGAAGTACGTGAAATTTTCTCAATAAAAAATATAAGATTTCTACGCGTCAGTACAGAAAATAGTGTTTAATCAAAGTGTAATCTAATAATAGGTTCTCAGTTGCATAAGTATATTGTGAAGCTGTGAATTACAGCAACTGTAAATGTAGATACGTGACCAATTTGCAACGGATAGGTTTGATTTGCAAAACTGCCGAAATGGTTCATTGCATGCAAATTACCCTTGCCTTTACACAAACTTGCATGTTACAACAATCAGTCAGCTATATACATATACACATAAAATTATCAATTTCAAACTAACAAAAAAGAGGCTGGCCATGACCATCCTACTTCCTTTCTTCCCAAAACTCGTAACATATTCAACCTACTGCATCTATTGTGCTGTGGCCCAGTACCTGCCACGTGAAAGTCTGCAGATGCTATTGTTATGTTACTATCACTTTATGAACTCCCGGTGTATGTATTAGCATACACAGACTGCCGACTTATTGTTTTAAAGTTGAGCAGTTTGGTTTATGATGGGACGTGGGACTTTCGCCGGTTCTGAGTGGGATCGTGGCTATTTTTGTCCGGGAGCATCTCTCCTTGTACGGGTATACAGGATTGGCGATTTAGATAACTGCACCCGGTGCTCAGAACTGGTATCAAAAGAACATGTTCAGTATCGGTACCTACCGGTTCTAACTATTTCGGTACAGGGGTACCAGTTCCAGACGGATATCGTACGAGGACTTTCGCACGCTAACTTACGGAAATATTTATTTGATACCTGTGTCCGGTACAGTACCGATACTGATTAGAAATGCCAATATTACAGATGCTAGTCTGGTACAGGTACCAAAGTACAGGTACCAGTCGAGCTGTGATACCAAGAACATTAGTACCAGTTCCCAAAAATACCAGTATTTCAAGCCCTGTTTGCATTCGTCAAGGGAGAGATTCGTGGAAAAGAAAATAAATTCCCATAAAACTATGGAGAAGTTGACCTTAGTTTTATCCGTTGGTAGAATTTTGACGGAAGACCCCCCTTGACTGATATAGGTGATTAAATCCCCACCCTGTATTAAGATGCTTCTTAAGAAGTTTAGATAAAGGTTCCAGAAGAACAGAGCATGATAACAACGATGTCCAGCACGATAAGATGAAACCGAGAATGACATAAGACTATTGAAATCGGTTTGAGTGTGCCAGAGTATACACAAGTAGCAAATAAATATGTATCAGGAAACAGAAGCTACAAAAATCTGGTCCACTTAATTGATATTCCGGAAACATAAATAAAAGCAATTGTTAAACTGCGTATCTATCACGATTCTTTAAAACAGCGTGGGTGTCACTTCATATTTGGACATGGAAAATAACACAAATGAATCTAAAATTCCTATCTTATGGGTGAATCATCTACTCATCTATAAACTCAACAATATCACCTTTTATGGAATTTTATATATTATTTTTTTTAACAAGGATTTACAACATAATTTATCAGAATTCACAATATGTCCTTTAAAATACCTAGCAAAATTATATTTAATTACATACAATTTGGTTACAAAATTAAGGACAAAAAGGTCACGCTTGATCTACTTTTCTGCATTCTCAGACGCGAAAATGTGTGAATAATTTATGACATAAGCAAATTAAAAGTTGAATAATTATCAGCATGAATGATGGAGCAGCTGAATATGAATATTGAATAACAAATGGCGTCGTAAACAAACCGTTAATAAATAGGTTACGGTTATTTATGGTTCCTCAAGCTTGTCGCTTTGCATAGTTGATACATAAAGATTGCTAATGAGATCAAATTCTTGGGGCGTCATAATTCTTAAACAACAATGATAATTAGTGAAGTTGCAAACTTCACTAAGTATCATTCTAAGTAAGTAGTATATTCTAAGCAAGTATCTACTAAGGTCGTTCGAACCCCACCTACTTCTTACTCCCCCTTTTTTTTCCTGCGTGGGAAATCATCATATGACGTCTCCCGCTCTGGGCGGAGCGGAAGGGCGTGTCAGACTTTTACTGACTAAAACCCACCCGTGTTCCTTCAGTTGCCCATATGCCAGGGTCACGGTATCTCTTTCGAACAAATCTCGTGATCCTGGCAGGGGTTCCGTACCTCAAAACGCAAAACGGAACCCTTATAGGATCACTCCAGTTCTTACTCCCCTTGAGGCAGATTCGTCGTATTTGGGAGTTTGGCCAATCAAGGATAAGTGCCAATCGATTTTGAACCAGTTCGTACTCGTATTTCTCTATACAACAAGTTAGGCATACGTTTTGAGTACTTTTGAGTAGCTTAATGTGTCAATCCAATACATTTTTGACTTATCCATCCTCGTAATAATGCTGTGGCTATCGCCAATAGAATATCACGTGGTCTAGGCCCTCTAGACAGTTCTGTTATTTGCCTCCTTTAAATCCTGTTTATGGGGCTAGATTTTAAAGCACTCACTCTAGTCTAATTTGGTCTAAAAATATAGCAGCCTAGAGTAGCTTATCCTTCTCTTCCTAATGTTACATAAACTATGAGATCACTCTCTAAGACATACAGTCTATTTAATTCTATATGCTAAACTAGATAGATGATTTTCTCGCAATATCTCAGTTGCTCTATTGTCAACTGTCTAAAATGGCCCGATCTGAGAACAATACGAGTTTTCATTACAAAAGTGCACCTATTAAGCAATGATGCTCACTTTGTTTGTTTCAAGTAGCTCTTAGGTGAGAACCCGTCAGTTCCCAAGGTGTGTCGCAAGGTGCCGGCCAGCAGCGGAGGAATGTGTCGGTCAGCACGACGCGGCGCGGCGCGGTAATGCACGTAATCATTACAATTATATGCGCCCGCGTCGAACTTTGTCGACCAATGTAAGCGCCGCCGATTGAATTTGGTTAAGGGAAGTCAAAGTAAAATCTATTGAATAAATTTTTATTTTTATTAGAACTTTTATTACAAAACAGTCTCTACATATTATCACCACGCGAATGTTAAAAATATCAAAACACTGATACCTATTATATTTATATTGTATTTGAAATAGCATGAATACTTCTAGTATAGTTAAGTGCCATTTAGTTATAACTGTCGGTAAATGAAACAGGTACTTAGGTACCCACTGTTAAGCCAGCTTGACAGATAGGGACAACTAAAGACGTTTTATATTCATCATCATCATCATTTCAGCCGAAAGACGTTCACTGCTGGTCATAAGCCTCCCCCAATTACGGTGAGTTTGCCATAATCCCCACGCTTGACTGGCGGGTTGGCGATTGCAGTATGGTGGTAAAATGCATAGAGAACGCTGCTACCCATTCTCTTGTAAGTCCCTTAGTCGCCTTTTACGACACACACGAGAAGAAATGGGATGATGCTATTCTTTACGTCCGACACCACACAGTAATAAAATGAAAGAAGACATTGAAACAGCAGTTAGGAATCTATATTCAGAAATTTGACAGCAGAAACATTAGCTACAAAAGAGATTGTAAGTGGAGAACATCGCCTTAAGACATCAAGTGTGAATTCCCACAGGGAGATCAAACACGCCGGTAACGTGACCACAATGTTCTGTGGTATTATCACTTAGGTGCTATACTTGTGAAAGAAAGCAGGCGCCATACTGTTCCATACTAATCTAAATTAGATTATAGAGAACACTTTACTATTGTTGTTGATAGACTGGGGGCGGATGTACCGACGACGGTATTGAATACATCGTAGGCGGAAAAAGGGCATTATGAAAATTTGTTATTGGATTGTCGAAGAAAGACGAGAAAGCTAAATAAACGATCGTTGGGTAGTGTGATGGTTGAAATGCCTAAAAGGATGGATGAAACCCCGATTTTTCCAAAAAAAATATTCTGGCATCGCTGCTATGGGTCATACATGATCTATCAATTTCCGATTACGAGTCGATATTTCCATAAAAGACCTAACGTGAAGAAATAGTATTCAATCCAAATCGGATTTGCCCAAGGACCTAGGTCTACATTCAAGCTAGCTTGGTACTTAATCAGTATTGGCATAAGTAGAGCTGTACGGGTTACCTTTAAAAGGAGAGTGTATGTTTACTGGCGCATTAGCATTTTGTTTCATTGACATTCTCTGATACAAATATGTATGTGCAATAGTATTGACAGTGTGTAGGTTTTTCATCGTCTATCATCGAGGTAATTCTGTACTTAACACACTAACAGTAGGAATAGATTCCATTTTGATGGTTCGACATTCTTTGCGTAATTTATGTTGCTGAGCAGATAAGCCAACTACATGCATTGCGTCATGTATATTGGTTAGCAGACACATTTTTCAAACATTTGAAGCAATGGATTATTTATCTTTCAAAATGATTCCGATTCTGATTGATAGTGCGTTACACAATTAAATAATAAATAAAATATCTTAGGACACCAACACACCGTAATCTGTTCCCAAACTAGGCAGAGCCTGTACTATGGCAACCAGACAACTGATAAACATACTTATATATTTCTAAATACATACATATTATAGTAGATAAATTACACCCAGACACAGAACAAATGATCGTGCTCATCACACAAAGATTTGTCATGGGTGGAAATCGAACCCATGACCTCAGTCTTAGCAGTCAGGGTCACTAACCACTAGACTAGCAGGTGCTGATCATTATAATAATTCTAATAAGGTTCCTTTTGGATTGATTCTGACTTCATAAGATTGTCATAGGTGAGCCATGTCTCGGTAATGACTTATAAAAACTTTCTTGACCAAAATTCAGAAAAAGATTTTTTATCA
The DNA here is from genome assembly GCA_947507805.1 of Aporophyla nigra. NCBI lineage: Eukaryota > Metazoa > Arthropoda > Insecta > Lepidoptera > Noctuidae > Aporophyla > Aporophyla nigra. The sequence continues at coordinate 26,769,484 of OX382293.1, read as the reverse complement.
TTTTACACGTTTCCTCCTTTCGCTTTCAAACTAAAATTGGATTACAAATTCCATGAATCAGCTTCAAAACTTTTACCTTAGAGCTCTTACACACGAGCGGCATGTTGCCAACGGCAAAGGTAACTGCTACCGTCGATACGTATCGGCGGCAGCCGGCGACATGTCATCTTCAAAGATCAGCGTCATCATCGCGTGTCGACTGCTGCAGTTACCTACCGTTGGCAACATGCCGCTCGTGTGTAAGAGCTCTAAGATAAAACGAAAACTAGACTCGCACATGAAGAATTCCGTACTACCGTACAATGTTTAACATAAAATATTTTAAAACATGTTTTTTGTATGCGGTCCTTTGTATTTTTGATTAAATTATTATTTGTTGTTATAGTGGCAATAGAAATACCCAATCTGCGAAAACTTCAGTTGTTTAAATATTACGGTTCATGAGAAACAACTCGCGAACATACCGACGGATGGATGGACAGCGGAGCATTAGTAGTAGGGTTCCTTGTGCAGCCTGTGGGTACCTACTGAAACTTCAAACTAACATTAGATATACCCCTGAAAGTAGCAGAAATCCTCAGTAGTAATAGAGAGACCTTCATTTATCTGCCACATCAGTTCCAACGTTAAACCATTTTATGGCAATGTCGTACATTGCATAGCAAAGTGCATAATAAAGAATAATCACTATAATTTACACATTATTTATTACAAGTTATGTACGTAATGGCAGCTTCAAAACCACACCGCGCGTGCGATTTATTACAAATTAAAAAAAAAACCGTCGGTGAACGATTATGAAAGATCTCGGTCAGACCGAATATAGAATGAATGAAGTTTAAGTACATCATTGATATGGCACTGGGTCACCTTGGCCAAATTACCGTACCTACCGTATAAGGCCTGAGGGCTGAGGTATGCGAGCAGATATCTCGAAAATAAACGGTAATGGCAACATTCTCCATGTAATGGATGGCATTTGGCCAGTGCGTTTGGAGTGGAATTGAATGAGATCTAGCGCAATTTTGTGTGTGAATGGGATGATAAACTGTTGTTTTGTATTTTGTTTGATTTTTTGAACGTTTAAATGCGTGTTATTGGTCTCATAAACACAAGCCCACTATTATATCTTCGTTATTATTTCGGGCCTAAAATATCTATGATAATACGGAAAAACCAATATTAAGTCGAGCCAGGAAAACGGCATATCCATTTAGTTTAAGGCCACACTTAAAGATAATTATGCCAATCAATAAAAATAGCAAACAAATCAAAAAGCCAAAATATTTACGGTACAAACAAACCATTTACAAAAACGAAATCGAAAACGATACCTAAGTGCTTATTCGAATTCCTATGCAAATGATATTATGTTCCGAAGTGTCCGAGCTTTCGTCAAAGACCGGTTGTGTTAAACAACTGTTGTTGTTGATTGTTGCAAAACAACAGGTGCCTGTTTGAAATTAGAATGCGTCTGTTTACGTGTGTGTATGTGTGTTTGTGCGTGTGCGCAACAAGTCGTCGAGATGTAATCGGTGTATAAATGTTATTGAGATGCGATTAAGATTAATTTGCAATTGCTAGTGGTGTGATGTATTTTTTTTGATATTTTTTAAATGTTATATTTACTTATGGTGTGTTTGTCTTTGTTTAGTTGCCGACCTTGAGTTTCGGATTTAGTTCCTAGATCCTAGAACAAAAAAAATCCTAGATTAATAGTTGAGGATATCTGGTTTTATTGCTACTTAAATGTAGCTCTACTCACACCAAATAACCTTTTGAATAGGCGGTGTTTAGGCGAGGACTATGTTCAGAAGTTAACGACTTTCGACTGAAATGATGATGATTCTAGCTCTAATTGTTCAAGGGACTTAATCATTCATCATCTCTCTTTATCTCTTAATAAAGGTTTTACAATCATTCAAATTAATTTCAGTTTACAGGTGCAACAAATATGTATTAGGTTTCTGGCCACAGCTTTGTTTTCGCTTAACTTTCTTTCCTACTTTTTTCCATTTTGCTCGGCTCCCAAGTATCCTAGCATAATTTACCTTTCCTCAAAGATTGGGCTATCAAATGCAAATACAATTTTTCAAATCCAACTATTAGTTCAAGAGATTACCGCGTTCAAACAAACAAACTCATCAGCTGTATTTTTAGCAAGTTTATGAAGAAAATGTCATGCAATCAATACGTTACACAACACGTATGACCTAGCGACTTTTCCTCATTAGCGCATACCTTTTCTTCCGTGACACGGAAATCACAAACAATTAACAACAACAATACCGTATTCGTAAAAGCTCACTAACTAAGCTTACATCACTGTCGGAAAACATGAAAAGCGATTCTTAATACCTTATACGGCGGACAATAAATTGTTTTTGCTTGAGGTTACGTTGCGTCGTACTGCGGTGCGGGTGTGCACGTAATATATCACGCGTCGATATCCGCTCTCCCTGGAGCTGTCAACACATGGGGGACAGCGTGACACCGTGACGCATTCGGGCCAGAAACCGTGACGATGTATTCGCGTCATTTGTAGGGCAGGGTTGGCAATGTTGGTGCCACTGAATTGGGGAAAAGCTGGAAAAATCTATACATCTATGTATACAAATAAATTAAATTAAAGTGTCTGTTAGTAACATCAGCATAATAGATTTCTACTCAATGCATATGGAAATATATCATCATCTAAATACGGTTCCGTATATGTTTCAGTGTGAGTTAAAAGATTTTCAGTGTGGTTGTCTGTCAGTCAGTCTGTTTGTTACCGCTAATCTCCGAAACAACTGGACCATTTTTGACGGAACTTTAGAAAGTGACTTAGTCTCTTTTTCTCTGGGTAGCGCGTTCTTGTCAGATAATTTCCGGCATTGTAACCTTTTGTAAACGTTTTATTGAATAAATAATGATTAAATCTTTAAATAACAAGTTTTATATTAATAACAAGTTTAATGTTAACATAAAATTCCGGTCATTAAAGGCCTAAATCCGCTACCCATTATTCCGGACAAACCGGACAACGGAACCTACCAATAAAAAAGTAAAATTGCGGATGTGGGGCAGCCCTACCGCTGGCGAAAGCTATCACATAACATTACGCCGCTGACACACCTTGCGGGATGGGCAGCATTCGGATATAAGCTTACGTGAATCAAGTGAGAGCTTCGTGGGAGCTTTCCAAGTAGCTTTATTAAAATTCCGAGCTTTACAGCGATGCCGATCTTGAGAGAATTCAGTTTGAAGGTCATGGATTTATCGCTTGGTACTTGGTTATACTTACGTTGGTACTGTTACATGTTAGATTCCTTAGGTGATCTCAGGGGCTCCCTGTACCGGCATTGAACAATATGACACGGTTTTGGGCAAATTCGATAATTATTCCAAGATCTTTCTACAAGTCTTATTTTACTCTTCCTTCGGCTTGTCAGCACAATACCTACTGTTTCTTCTGCTATTCTCCTTCTGACGCATCTTCACAGTTCGAATGAGATTTATTTTAAACCCTGAACAAACAAAGTAACGTCTTCTTTTACAGATAACCTTTATAATTCTAAGCTTCCTAATTCTAGTCTATCAACCAAATATCTAACCGACTAAACTTGCATTGTAGGTAAATCTCGTTCCAAGTAGGATAAAAAAAAAAATACTAGTGAGCTAACGAACCTTGCAATAGGATGCAGGTACAGTGAATATACAGGATCAAATTAAATTACCTAGCAAAAGATCGCAAAAGTTATGGGATCAATATCTAATGAAGATAACAAAAAAAAAAACTTACTCAAGAGATCCTCTAGATTTATATCGTCATTTTGATGTCAGTTTCGTCACGTCTGCGGAGTTTCCCTAGCTAATTTAATTCGAACATGTAGAAACAAAGACACTGCAGAAGCACTTGATCAGAAATACCATTATTCATTGAAGTCCAAGCGCTCTTTAGAATTATCTAAAGATTGACTAACGTGTGATGTGTCTTAACCCTCAACACTTTAGAGAGAAGAAACAATCAAAACTTTAATTGCTGATGGACCAACAACTTATCTAAATTATAATCAACGATATTAACAGCTTGCTTAATAAAATGCCAATCAGTTAGACGCACAAGTGTCTACCACTCGATAAATAATGAATAGTTAAACATTGCATCAGCTGATGACAAGATATAAGTACCACTTAATCATCCAGCAACTAAAGTGTGTCAAGCATTATAGTATAGTATATCCTGTGAACTTTATACTATTATTTATTAATCATAATGAATAATGATTTAGTAAACCTGCTTTATCATCATTGTATAATATCGACGATGAAATGACAAAAAATCTAATTGAGACGTTCTTCTATTTTGAGACTGTTACGCGGATAAACTGTAATGCTATTTCTGTAAACCTAAATATGGGCCGTTTTAAAAATCGATTAAATTTAACTTCGTTATGTCAAATCACTGCATTTAACATGGGGATTAGAACCTGGGTTGTAGGTTTCTGTGATTAATAGGCAAGTACCGAAGTACAAAAATATTTTGGAAAGCTCCAGTTTTCCAAAATGTTTTTGATATTCTTTGATGTGATGTGGGTTCATTTTTGCCTTTGTAAAATCACACGCCATCACCATCATCATTTCAGTCGCAATGCCTCCCCCAATTTCGGGAAGCTTTACCATAATCGCCACGCTTGGCAGGCAGGTTGGAGATCGCAGTATGGTGGTAAAATGCATAGATAACGCTGCTGCCCATTGTCCAGTAAGTCCCTTAGTCGCCTCTTGTGACACCCACGGGAAGAAATGGTATGGTGATATTGTTTACATACGGCAACTCATGGATCAAAAAACACACGTAGTATCAAGAAAGCTATAAATTAAATAAGTTTACGCAACAAACAGTTTCGGGCGCACCTCGGACATGTACGGACATGGCGGCACTTACAGCCGCACCCACTATCAACATCTTACGTCAATGATGAGTTGACGAGAAAAAGTATTATACAATACAAGAATTCCTGGTTTTTGTTTGGTGAAATTGATTCTACGTAAGAGTATTTGCGCATCGCCTATACGAGAGACCACTTAAAGCCTCTTCTAATTGGTTTTATTTGTTCGCAAAAAACAATTAAACTTCGTCATATTTTCTTTATTTCGTATGAATGGTGATTTTTATTTGTTTCTGTGGTTGATTGTACCTATTTGTTATTAACCCTGTGCACAATTCTAGTGCACTATGCAATCAGATTTCTAAACACTTACGGATTTTTATTGGGACTATAGTATCGTTATCGGTGTAAAAAAAATTACGAAAAACTTGTAAGGAACTCGGCGTATCCTAGAACCAAAAATTCGAAGACATGTGACATCTACCAATCCGCACTGGGCCTGCGTGGATGTTTGCAGCCCACTCCCTTTCACCAAGAGGAGGCCTGGCTGTAAGTGTACATTATATATTGATTAATATCTATTGATTCGATAAGCTCATTTCGATTGAACCCGTCCCTTGCTGCCCTCCACCACCGATGCTCTAAGCCGAGGGCTGTACCCCTTAGCGAGTAGTCGCTCTCATTTTAAACCCTGGCTGGAGGCTTTAATTTATCAAGGTAGCCACAGGCAAGTTCGGTTAAGCAGCCGATTACCTCATAGGTTGACCTTCAAGATTTCATTCTAAAAAAAATCTATTAAATCGGTATTTAAAATCAACATAACTACACAAAATTAAGTCTCGATAAACCTGAGACACGTGCGACATTCAAATCCCCATCAACGGATTCTGTGAACGTTCCTCATCACACTTACACATAATGTACACAACCCACTTAAATGCGATCCCATTTATTTTTTTCCCCCACATTTCACCAGCAGTCCAGCACACAACATAATCTGTAAACAATCAGACTTGTGTGGGAAATCGGTCGGCAAACACTGCATACCTCAGGATCATCACCACTTTGCTCACAAATTATCCCCGGAATGACACAATAATACCGCAGGGCCCACTTTTTAGAGCAGTATTAACTTGTCGCCTCATAAAAAGAGCTTGTAATTATTTTTTCCCCACGTCTCGGACAATAATACAGTAAATCTGGCCTCATTTAACTATCATTAGTCCGCTTGTTCTATTTTCTTGTGATAATCGCCCTTTAACATGTCGCCGCGGTGATTTTTAGGCATTTTTGCTCGTATTTTAAGATGCAATTAAGTGAATTTGTTTGTCTGTTTACGAGATAATTGCTGTGGTATTTATCCTTATTCATTTAAAACAAGATGTTGCTTGATATTAGATTGAATTTTTATTACTCTTAATTACTTGTTTTGAATTCTTTTTCATAGTAGGTTTTCTTTAAGTCAATTGTTTAAAATTATTGACGCTATTTTTAACGAACGGATCCAACGTTTGCCTGTGATAATCTAGGTTGATCTGTTATTAATTATTTAATGTTTTAATCAATATCGGGTTGTTTGTAAACGTCAATATCAATTATGTACCATTACGATGCTAAGTGGTCAATTAAGTAGTATATTAAAACGATATAAAGATTGACGTAAATGGAATGCTGCCTTGCACTAAGTAGATAGTACACCTACTTTAAATACCATAGTTGTCTTAGATACTGGAATTGTTGTATATTAGTAAGTTAGTTATTAGTTATATAGGTAATTGTTGGTTTGAGGCAGAATGGAGTGTCAAGAGGAAAGTTTTGTATTTGAATGCGTGTAAGAAACGATGTAGATACTATGGATTCAAATGGAAAAGTTGGTAGTTATGCTGTTAGGCAAGGGGTGAATATTAAAATTACGGATGATACAGAAACACGGAGTAAGAAAAGATATTCTGCGTCGACCTTAAAAGTTGTGAAGAAAATGAAAAGCAGTACCAGCAGGGTAGCTAGACCATGGATAGGACCTACATTCATCCATAGCTCTCACAGCCACCAATCATAATCAGCCTATAATATTCCCAATGCTGGGACACGGGCCTTCTCCTAACGCTCCTTTCTGGATTCGAACCCACGACTCGTAAGTCGAAAGAGATTTCAGCAGTAATTAACGATTTTTTCGTAAGAGTTACCGTGGCCCTGGCAAAGGCAACTGATGGGTGGGTTTTAGTCAGTAAAAGTCTGACACGCCCTTCCGCTCCACCTAGAGCGGGAGACGCCATATAATGATATCCCACCCACGAAAAAAGGGTTGATACCACTGGACCACCACAGTTCCTAAATCAAACAATAATCATACGTTTAACCAAACCTATAAAATCATATAAATTACTTAACGCAACACTACTATAGCGATACCTATTACTAAACATCTACACAAGCAGTCAGCGATATCCCACGCCATATCTCACGATTAGATCGGCACCTGCGCGCGCGCCGCTCTGAACATTGGGCAGTAGGCTGCACACGACGCGACCTTTGCCTCTAACAATACAGTTCACACCGTTGCGAAATTAATTGAAGCTTTTGTTCTTCTGCAGGGGTCTTTGAAGATAGCCTATTCGGTTTTCAAGGTCAGTCGTTTGAGAGATGGTTGTTTTGGTGGTGTAATTTTGATTAGTCTTTTTGTACCTATGATGAATTAAGTGGGTAGCACTCATTGAGTAGCACCCTAATTGTGTAATATACTATGAATCAGAATTCAAATAATTTAGAACATCCACTTATCCATTGGTACATATGTTCGGACATTTTGTATGCTCAACAATGGAAATAACGCAGTGAATGGTGTTGAACTGCCAAAACGAAAGCAATTTGAAGATATGTGACATCTACCAACCCGCACTGGGCCCGCGTTGTTTATTATGGCCCACTCCCTCTCACCGAGAGTAGGCCTGTGACCCAGCAGTGGTAACATTATAGTCTGATTACTTGAATGCTTTCAGAAATAAACATGTGAATGTACATATCACATATCGCAAATTCGTGGTGTTGAATGGGAAAGAAAATATTGTTGGTGAAAATAATAAATTTCTTGAACTTACTTACATATGTCGGCAGCAATATTATTTAACAACTGCGAGAGACGGCGACTAGATGGCGCTAGTGGAACGTGCACCGGAAGCATCATAGACAAACCTTCACTCTTTCGATCATTTGACGTAATGTACAGTTCAGTAAAATATCGTAACTACCCTCGGCCACTAGCGACCGCCTTTATAAGGAGCTGCGCTGTTGAGACGGCACGCATTTCAAACGGATGCGTCTTGGTGCACGGACCACTGTCTCTCGACAGTCAGTACTGCCCGGTTATTGGATGTGGAACACTGTGTACACAGTTAGTACTATCCTTATTGCGGTGGGTGCATGGACCACTGTCCCTGACAGTCAGTACTGCCCTATGTGACCGCCCTCACTGCCTTTATTCGTTATTTAATTCAGTTTTATTTCATTTCTACATTTCCTAGATTTAAGATAACTGATTGTTCAATTAAATTAAAATTAGTGTATTGTATTGCCATAACTGAGTTTTACTTCTGATGTCTGGACCAAACCCGACATCAGAAGTGGGATCGGATTTTCCGCCCACCTCTGGCACTTCATCATCACAAAATATGCAGGAAGATATTCCGCTACCCACAAATAGTTTAGAAACATTTCTTTCAAAATTAACTGATGCTCTACTACCCCGGTCCAATTCAGCACCACAACCTTTCATAGCGTTAGTACCTTTTGATCCTGACGACCCCAATTCAGACATAGGGGGCTGGTGTCGGCTGTCAGACACTATAATTAAAAGCAAAAATTTGAAAGGTGTCGATTTAATCATGACATTGACCCATTGTCTTCGAGGCCGCGCAGCTACATTACTGACCAAGATACCTCCCAGTCAATATCAATGGGACGATATACAGGAGACTTTAAAAGCTCAGTTCTCTCGCCCTATGCTTATTCAGGATCACTTTGACAGTATCCTCAAATTTCAACTTAATTCTAATGAGACCCCTGCTCAGGCATGTTTACGTCTTTGGCAATTGATTGAAAATATCCCGGACGCAAGATTATCTGAAAAGGTTGTGACAGGCTTTGCCATTTCTATATTATCTCAGTGTGATGTTCAAATACGTCGTGAACTAAACTCAACTGTGGTAAATGACAAATCCCAGCTATTTCGAGTACTGCGAGGCATATCTTTGAAGAGAAAATCAGAACTGCCTGAGTCGACCGATTCTGATGTCAAACGCTCTCGTTCTACGTTTGGCTTTCGTGGCAACTGCAACATATGTGGCAGGACTGGGCATCGTGCGGCTGATTGCCGTGAAAGAAACAAATCGCTTAATCGCTCTGTAGTTGCGGATAAACGTGTCAACCAGAAGCCACAAGTGACATGTTACGCGTGCGGGGAGCCAGGCCACGTTGTGTCCACCTGCCCAACGAGGGTTGATAATACGAAGAAGGAACAAGTCGCTACTGGAAGCAAAGAAGTCAACGTGTGCTCGAGAATTGTTCGAGGTATTATGAACTGTAATAGTATGACATTTCCCTTTATTTTTGATTCCGGTTCAGAGTGTAGTTTAATTAGGAAAAGTTTTTCACACCTTGTTGTTGGACAAAGATCGCATGACTTTATCAACATGACTGGTATTGGAAAGAGTATCATTAGTAGCACAGAGCAAATCATTTGTAACATAAAAATTCAAAGCGTTGAAATTAGCGTCACTCTTCATGTAGTTCCAGATGATTGCTTGCGTGATGCTATTTTATTAGGTAGAGATATACTTGAGCGCGATATTCTTGTTGAAATTTCAGAGAGCGGTTTAACATTCAAACGGTGTGTCGAGACTAATATGTGTACCAAAACCAAACCTATTTTTGACATTGATTCAATTAATACTGACTTGACAGGATCTGACCGAATAAAACTTTTTAACATATTAACGCAATATGCAGATAATTTTATTGAAAATTTTCCAACAACTAGAATTAAAACAGGACAGTTGAAAATCGATTTAATTGATCCTCATAAAGTGGTACATAGGAGACCGTATAGGTTATCCCCTCAGGAATCTAAGATAGTTGACGAAAAAATCGAGCAATTGTTGGCGGCAAATATTATTAGGGAAAGTTCATCCCCGTTTGCAAGCCCCATCATTCTTGTAGAGAAAAAGGACGGTAGTACACGCATGTGTGTTGACTATAGGGAATTAAATAGTAATACTCAACCTAATCATTATCCTTTACCTCTGATCAGTGAACAAATTGATAAACTTAATGGTGCTCATTATTTTAGTAGTATTGATATGGCCTCTGGGTTTCACCAGCTGCCTGTACATGAAAGTTCCATAGAAAAAACTGCATTTGTTACCCCAAAAGGGCAGTTCGAATATTTGGCTATGCCCTTCGGTTTGCGCAATGCACCTTCCATTTTTCAAAAGGCTATTAATACTGCTCTACAGCCTATGAATGATGAAAGAATTCTAGTTTTCATGGATGATGTCCTTTCAATTTCCACAGATATTAATGAGGGGCTTGACCGTTTAGACAAATTACTTAAAACTCTGTCCAATGCTGGTTTCTCGTTTAATTTAAAGAAATGTTCGTTTCTGAAAGTTCAAACTGAGTACCTTGGGTATATAGTTTCAGCTGGGGAGATTAGACCAAATCCAAAAAAAATACAAGCCTTAATTAATGTTCCAACGCCAAAAACTGTCACTCATGTTAGGCAGCTCATAGGGCTGGCAACGTATTTTAGACAGTTTATTCCTAACTTTTCCCAAATAATTCGCCCTTTATATCCCTTGACAAAAGGAAAAGGCAATGTTAAGTGGACCCCTGAGCATGACCAAATACACAAAAAACTTATCCACATTTTGACGTCTGAACCAGTTTTAAAAGTTTTTGACCCTTCCTTGCCCATTGAACTCTATACCGATGCAAGTAGTGCGGGATATGGTGCAATTCTTATCCAAAAACATAATGATACCCCTCATGTAGTAGCATATTATAGTAGGAAGACCATAGATGCAGAAACGCGATATCACTCTTACGAGTTAGAGACTCTTGCGGTAGTAAAAGCAATCGAACATTTTCGTCATTATTTGCATGGACGAAAATTCACCGTATTTACCGATTGTAACTCCCTTAAAGCTTCTCACTCTAAACGTGATTTGACTCCAAGGGTTCACCGTTGGTGGGCTATATTGCAAGCTTATGATTTTGATATCGTGTACAAAGAAGGTCGAAAGATGGCTCATGCAGATTTCTTGTCTCGCAATTTGTCAAACACAAATTATTCTGAGCCCCGCAAAGTAAATTTCCTTGAATTAGATAAAGGTTGGTTAATTGTAGAACAAGAACGCGATTCAGAACTTTCTGAAATAATAGCAAAAATCCGTAATAATCAATTACCTGAAGAGATATCGCATACGTATGATTTAAGACAAGGAATATTGTATAGGAAGATAGAACGTAGAGGAGTTTCTAGTTGGCTACCTATTGTACCACGTTCTTTGGTTTGGTCCCTTATTAACCACGTTCATAATGAAATAAAACATTTAGGTTTTGACAAGACTTTAGACAAACTTTACGAATTTTATTGGTTTTCTGATATGGCTAAATTAGTCAAAAAGTTTATTAATTGCTGCGTAGTATGTAAAACTGCTAAAGGCCCTTCAGGTGCACAGCAAATGCAGTTGCATTCAATTCCTAAACATCCAGTCCCTTGGCACACAATTCACTTGGATTTAACCGGAAAACTTTCGGGCAAAAGTGATAAAAAAGAATATTGCTCAGTTTTAATAGACGCCTTTACAAAGTTTGTACTGCTGGAATATACACCGGCCTTAAGCTCTTCATACGCTGTGAGAGCAATTAAGAATGCTGTAAACTTATTTGGTGCTCCGAAGCGCATTATCGCAGATAGAGGACGTTGTTATGACTGCAATGAGTTTAAAAACTTTTGTAATAATAATGGAATAGAGCTCCATTTAATAGCAACTGGTTCTAGTAGAGCTAACGGGCAGGTTGAGAGAGTCATGCGAACTTTGAAGAGTATTCTTACTGTTATAGAATGTAATTCTAATAATGCTTGGAAGGATGAACTAGGAGAGATCCAACTTGCTCTTAATAGTACTCGTTCCAGGACCACAGGTTTTACGCCTATGGAACTGATGTTTGGCATTCAAGGTTCCTCACTTAGTCTAGCTAAAATAACTCCTAGTTCTTCTGAACCACCTATAATTAATGTTGAAACGGCTCGTTCATCCGCATCAGAAAATATTCAAAGAGTAGCTAACGCTGACACTATACGGTTTAATAAGGGAAAAGCTCGGATTAAACCTTTTGCAGTAGGTGATTTTGTTTTCGCAAAATGCGAAGCAAGACATCAAACAAAGTTAGATAATAAATTTAAGGGGCCTTATAAAATAGTCACCGTATTAGATAATGACCGTTATGAACTTAAACATATTAACGGTTCTAACAGAATTTATAAATATGCACATGAAAATTTAAGGGAAGTACCTAAAGGGCAAGAAAGTTATTTAGAAATTTGCGAAAATTATAGTGATGAAAATGATGAACGGACCGTGACGGCAGAAGATGAGCTCAGTACGTCTTTTGTGCCAGTAAATAATGATATGACCTCAGACTCGGAGGAAACTCTTACTGTAAGCTCTCGTACATTGACTGCACATGATTCAGAGGAAACACTTTCTGTAAGCTCTGGCACATTGACTGCAGATGATGCAGAGGAAACACTTTCTGTAAGTTCTCGCACCTTAAGTGTAGATAATTCCGATGCTATAATGGAATCTTTGGAATGATCAATTACTATGTGGTCTCTTCTACTTTTGTGGAAGATGGTTGTTTTAGCAAATAGAATATAAAGATCTTTCCTGTTGTTGTGGGAGATGATCTGTGATGCTCTGCAGGAATCTCACCTGCTTTAGTGGGTGACGATTCAGACCAGAATGTTTGAACTGTATTGGTGTTCTAATAAGATCTCTTGCTGTTATGAGCAATGATGTGTGAGATGCTGCAGGAATCTCGCCTGCTTTAGTGGGTGACGATTTAGACCAGCTTGTTTGAACTGTAGGGGTTTTCTGTTGTAAAGAAATACCTAGACCAGTGATATTTGCTATTAAGCTATGTAACGATGATGATGATGTGAATTAATTAGTATTATTATTATTTTTAGATGAATAAATGCACTCGAGGACGAGTGATTTGTCAGAATGGCCGTGTCGGCAGCAATATTATTTAACAACTGCGAGAGACGGCGACTAGATGGCGCTAGTGGAACGTGCACCGGAAGCATCATAGACAAACCTTCACTCTTTCGATCATTTGACGTAATGTACAGTTCAGTAAAATATCGTAACTACCCTCGGCCACTAGCGACCGCCTTTATAAGGAGCTGCGCTGTTGAGACGGCACGCATTTCAAACGGATGCGTCTTGGTGCACGGACCACTGTCTCTCGACAGTCAGTACTGCCCGGTTATTGGATGTGGAACACTGTGTACACAGTTAGTACTATCCTTATTGCGGTGGGTGCATGGACCACTGTCCCTGACAGTCAGTACTGCCCTATGTGACCGCCCTCACTGCCTTTATTCGTTATTTAATTCAGTTTTATTTCATTTCTACATTTCCTAGATTTAAGATAACTGATTGTTCAATTAAATTAAAATTAGTGTATTGTATTGCCATAACTGAGTTTTACTTCTGATGTCTGGACCAAACCCGACACATACATAAATTCACGGCTTTTCCCATGGGGGTTGGCAGAACCTAAAGAACGCCACCTACTACAATCCTTACATACTCCTTTTGCCTCGTTTAAGTTCATACATCTGGTCATACACACACGCCGGTTACTAGTGCTACGCACCTGACCCTTCTGAAGAACATCACCAATAAGGTCACCATATGTTCTCCTAGGGCGTCCTTCATACGTGAACTTATGATGTGTAAGTAACAGATACTTATATTTTTTTGAATTGGTAGGTATTTGATACACTTTTAACTTACATATACCTTGTTAGTTTACGCCTTCGTTAACCAACCGGTTTCTTGATTTATTGACTGGAACAGCTATGTCATTTCGTTGATTAACACCCGAGATATTTTTAAAGACATTGCATGAATGAGTTACTTTACTTATTTATTACTTAAAGCTGTAACTAGTTTCTTACAATTTATTGATTGGAAGGTATTTACAGCTGTTACACTATATGAGAATAGCGGTGGTCTAGTGGTATCGGTCTCTAGTCTCTACTTACGACTTGTAGGTCGTGAGTTCCAACTCAGGCAGGTATTTTACTTTGTGTATTTAATTGTATACACATTGTGAATGAAGGAAAGCTTGGAGCCTTGAAGTACGAAGTTTTTATTGATTCTGTGTCAGCGGGTCGAGGTTGAAAACTTCGAATTTATTTATGCTTTTGTTTATGATTCAGCATCACAATGATTTCTTCATAAATATTTTCAATCTTATTGATACACACTTAACTGTGGGGTTAATTAGCAGGATGTTTTGCCCTGAGACAATGAAGTGAAGTGCGTGGTCCTGGCAGAACACGTAGGAGATGGCAGGACGGACTGGATAGGTTCCGTCCGTTCAGTTAGTCTACCACTTATGTCCATGAATTTCTGCTGATTGGAAGCGCAGACATAATTATGTTGTGTTTTCAATTCCATCATTTAAATTAGCTACAAACTTTGAATGCAAGCCTACCTATTACCTCACACAGTTTGCACATCAGGTAGCATCGCCGGAAGTTGCGTCTGTATCATCATTGTTTGTATCTTTACACACAGTAGACTTAACTTCTGCTACTTTGTGTACAATGTTATCATTAAGTTACGCTTTACGTGAATGAAACCACTTGATGGTTATTGTGGTTTGTCTTTTATTAAAACTTATGCATACAATAATATCTTAATCGGCAATCTGATATATCGCACTTCTTAATTTCATCATCATCATCATCATCATTCATCTTCTTTATTTATTCCGGATCAATTTCAGTCGGTCTTAATTAGCAATTCTTTGTTTTGACAAACTTCTTACGGTTTTTAGGGCTCCGTATCTCAAAATGAAAATACGGAACCCATATAGCATTACGTCATTGCTACGTCCGTCAGTCTGACCGTCAAGACCTTTTTCCCGAAGAACGCGTGGAGGTTACATGTTAAATTTTATATAAAATACGTAGGTCATTCTTGGAGAACAACATACGGTCCTTTAAGCGACATATTTTGATACTCACCAAATTAAACAAGACTTGTAACGTACTTCCCGTTAACCTACAATCATGAAATATGGCAAGAACCAAAGTCTCTGCAAAAGCAAAGGAAAAAAGTCCGAAAATCTTTATTATTTTAAGTTTCTTTGAGTTTCGTTTGTGATATCGTTCGTTTATGACTTACTAGAGAATGGGCAGCAGCGTTCTCTATGCATTTTACCACCATACTGCGATCGCCAACCCGTCTGCCAAGCGTGGCGATTATGGCAAAGCCCCCCAAATTGGGGGAGGCCTAAGCCCAGCAGTGGACGTCTTACGGCTGAAATGATGATGATGATGATCCCTGTGTAAGTCCCAATAAATATCCACTTTTTATTTATTTCTTTCTTTCTTTCTTCTTTCGAATACCGTTGGGCCTTATCTTATGAAACAAAACGCGCCTGCCACTACCTTCTTATGATGTATAATTACTATTACCAGTACCATTTGACCTTCACAGTTCAAACCTCTGTTATAACTATTAAACTCCATAGTTAAGACATTACAAAATCGATTGAACTGCACAATAAACTCAAATGTTTCTATTACTAAATTCGACTCAGTTTTATTCGATTATGAAATCATATAAAATCAACGTGAGTTACCACGATATTGTCTACATATTCAATTTCGAAAATACCCAAGAATTTTGTGTTAGAGTTCACAAATTCCCTTACTAAATCATCGTTGGTGTCAAATCATTGCTCAAGCATAGAACCTGCTTACCCACGGTCGGTGGGCGCGGCTAACTGCTCGCCTTTCAGCCATTCGTAATGCATATATTATTATTTACTACTAATTATTTATATTAGGTCGCCGACGGGCTCAATTTTATTGTTGCTATTTGATTCAAGTGCTGGAATTCATTATAACTGGCATTTAGAGTAACAAGCTTGTTATTTTAGTGCGCAGGAGTTAGTTCCAACCTTCGAAAAGTACAAACATTCGTTATTAAATAACATTTTCATGAAAAAGTCATTAAATGAAATTAATAATTAGAATTCTGTTAAAAGTTTTAAAATAAGGTTAAGCTGGCCTAGTATTATATTGAACTCAGCTCTACACTAGGTCAGGTCAAGGTCGACTGCACCTTATTATCCAAGGTCCTGAATCGGGGCTTAAGAGCGCACCGAGGAATTAGCGAAATATTTGCGTTCGTTCGATCCCTTGCTGCATCGTTAATACTTAACCTTTAGTTATGCTAAGATAATTAAGGCTCTAAAAATCATATACTTTAGAAACATAATTACTTTTCGATTCCTCTGTAGAAAAATAATCCAACGTCCTCTAAAAACAAAATGAACCCTTAGTACGACGTAAATACTTCACGGAAGGTCATTAGTTTAAACAAGCTTTTATTTAGTTTCACGTGTTCTGATGTTTGTCTGTAATCAAATCTTGCAAATTATAGATCCATTTCCCGGTTACCGATTTCGCTGCAATTTTGCATGCACGTTTAAAATAGATGACAATGCAAAATTATTTTTAATAATAACAACACTTCATGTTTACCTATAAGGTATTTATTTAACATTTTTAAAATGTGAATTCGTTTTAATAATACGAATATAGGTATTACCAAAATTAGTGCGCGAACCGCCCATTCTAGCCAGAGTCTCTACGCTTCAAATAGCGCCAGCAGCTCGGTTTGCTCTTAAATCAGAATCACGACTCCAACTCACGAGCGTCACCTGACTTCAAAAAAAAAATCATTTTAAATAATCATCAACACTGATGAAAACAAGAAATACTCAACAATACCAATATAAATTAAAAGTCAATAATACTTAGCATACCTAATACCTATTCTCTCCATCTATTACTGACGCTTCTGCAGTCCACTTTCAGCCCCGTTTGACCTTCACGCCTGCTCACTTAATAGGTAGGTAGTTAGGGCAAGTTTATTGACACCACCACGTGCTGTGACGTGCTGGGTCAGAGATTATACAGCCGAGCATAATGCTAACTATTAGTAACGAATTGGAGGACTGCCTGTCTTTTAGTAACTAAATTGCGATCGATTAATAAACCAGTGTGCAAGTGCAATAAGGTAAATATATCATAAATAAAGGGTGAAGGTTTTAGTCTGAAAAGTGCAGCCCTTGTTTCCAATTTCGTTGGATTTTGTTCAGCATGTTCTATTGTGTTGAGAACAGTGGTGGCCCGGTGGTATCGACTCCGACTTACGAGTTGTTGGTCATGGATTCGAACCCAGGCAGGCGCTTGTGTAAATGATTTTATCACCACTGCTCTCAAAACCGTGAAGGAAAACATCGACTTAGGAGTCTATGAAGAGTCCAATAATTTTATCTGACTTCAAAATGGAGAAATGGGTCTCGATTCGAATGGGTTTTTTTCTTTTTTTGTTTGATCTTTGCGCTATATTTGTAGCAATTGTGGATCGATTCCGAAAATTCTTTCTTTTCTTTTAGTAGATAAAGTATGCCTAGGTAGACCCATATACATTTTCCTATCTTTGCTTGGGTTATTTTTTGCGTTATCATCGATAATACGTATTTAATCCACTTTCTGAACTTATCTTGATGATATTCTAATAATTCCTAATTCCATTGTTAACCTAAGAAGTAGTGACGTACGACTTGTAGTTGAAGTAGTGACATAGGGTAGGTACCGATGGCAAAAACAATAAAATTCACCGAGGTCTGAAATTAAAGTTATTTGTCAGTTTGTAGTGCTTTTTGAAAGTCGGTTTTTGGTCTCTCTACTACAACCATCATATACCATCAAAACAAAAAACCCAACCATTCTCAGTATTCCCAACACTAGAGAGGTGGGCGTGTCCACACGGCGCAGGCGCAAGGCCGTCCGACTCACGCGCACTTGTCCACAGTTCCCACGTCATGCCAGTGCTGGCTCGCCCACTAACCTATTACTGACCCCGGTTGGACACAGCCTTATCTACGGGCAAGTTTCAACGTAATTGGGTGATACTGATGGCTGCCAAGTTGATCGATATGGTTATTTGCGAATGTTTGAAATGTTATGGCGTGTGGGATTATTTGAGAGTAATGTGAGAATGAAAGTTGTTATTATAGGGTTTTGTAGATAGCTGCCGGTATGTTGGTTTTCTCAGATGCTTACATGGAAAAGGTTACATTTTTCATTCTCTGTACTAATGATTGCGGCATTTATCATCGTAGATAGTAGGTTATGGCACTTAGAACAGCTTTTTCTAAATAAAGCACTCGAGTTTAGAAACACTTAAAAGCCTAATCAAATAATAAATGAATCCCCCAAAACAAGAATTTACAGAACAAGCAAAACTCTCCAGAGACTTGAAATTAAAATAGATCAAAGACAAATTAAACAAAATACCTACGTTTCTCGCCTCTTAAACAGATCAACACGGATATCGGCATGTAATCGTCTAGATCTAAGCGTCACTGATAGGTACACAATGATGGAGTGAGCTTCCTAGTCCCCGCTGTTAAATGCTGCTTTGCTTAGCTTTAATGTCACGGCCACTTCGCAGCTTCGGTAAATTGAGAAAAACACATGTAAACTAATGCCTTGCTGCGTGATCTGAATAGGGAAATGTGACTTAACTATATTTAATAGTTGGTACTTTACATAAGGTGAGTAAATATTGTAAAGTATGTAAATTATATATTTTTTTTTTAATTATTTCATTCTCTAACCACAGCCTATAAAAAAATAAATCATTTACCTAATCCATGGAATTAGTTTGTAGTATATTTTATGCTCTAATCGAGGTTCAATATATGTACCTAGGTATGTACTGGTTGCACACAGCTGAAGAAAAAATTTAAATAATACCTATTTCACCAAAAAGTTTGTAATTAAAATTATTAATTATAACCTCACATGTGTCTGCTTATTTTTCTCGTAAAAAATTGCATAAAGCCATGTATTTGTCATTAACTTATTAAGAAGAAAACTTTTTGTTTTTTTTTTCTCTTATGTTTTATTTGTGGCCAGTATCATTGATTTGTATTTAATTACAGAAGAGGTTTCTGTGTTTATAATATTTATTCTCCGTTTTAAAAAGTATGAATGTCGAAACTTATGACATTGACTTGTCAAAATAATTTCACATCTTTCATTCTTTTAGAACAGCAATGATTAATGTCTGCATTGTTTTGTTACAGGTGGGTGGTCCATCATCTAATTACAGTGAGTAATTAAACGTAAATAAAATAATGAAGTTTTTAATTACAAAACATAATAGGTTGGTAATTGTTCGGTAACTGTGAAGTAATCAGTCGTGGCATAATAATGTGCTCGTCAACGACTGTTATGTTTGTAAATGCCGTTGTAAATCAGCTGAAGATAAACAGAGATTTAAATTATAAGTATCTAGTATTTGTTTAGTTTTACGCGTGTAGAGTTTTGAAATGTTATACTTATTACAACATTTGGGAGACCTATGGGGAATACGAACATAATCAGCCTATACCGTTCCCACTGCTGGGACACAGAGCTCCTCTTGGTGGGAGAAAGTGGGCTATAATTCCCTACGTGGCCCAGTGCAGGTTGGTAGATGTGTCACATGTCTTCGAATTTTTGGTTCTAGTACATGCATTCACCGTTTTGATAGCAGTGGTGACGAAATTATTTACAAAAAGTAAAGCGACCCCCTAAGGCCGCCCCTGGAAAAAGATGCCTGTGGGGATTTGGGGGAGGCTTTTGCTCAGCAGTGGGGCAGTGCAGGCTAACAAAAAAAAAAAAGCGCCTGCCTGGATTCGAGTCTACGACCCAACTCGTAAGTCGGAGAATATTAAAAAGTTGTACGTTGTAAGTTTTGTTTTGGTATTACACGTTCAATTTTACAATTCACCCTAAATATAGAAAGAAAATTAAAAAAACACGTATTGTTTTTTTTTTTTTTTTCTTTAAAACAGTGGTTAGATCTGCTTTCTTGTATGGATGAGTATGTTGGGCCACATAAGGGATGAATGAAATACAATTACATCCAGCTGAGATGAGAATGTTAAGAGGGATGTGTGCTCTTACACGAATGGATAGAATAGAAAATGAGTACATAACTGGAAGTGTGAAAGTGGTACCGGTAACTGAAAAGTTGTGTGGAAATCCGTTATCATTGTTTGGGTACTGTGACACGGAAGGATGGAAAAAAGGTCCTGAGGAATTGAGTGGGAATATCGTTGGGTAGAGTGGGGTAAGACCAAAAAACGATGGATGGACTGTGTGAATAATGATGTGGTTAGAAAGCAGGTGAGTACCGAGATGACCACAAATAGAAAAGTATAAAACAAAAGTCATGTTGTACCGACCCCAAATAAATTGGGATAACGGCGGGAGAGAATAATGAGAAAACCAGCTGAAACTCCAACGAATTCGTTCCGAAGTTCAAACTTTCTCATTTATAAATATGTCTGGATTACTTTCGAAACTCTCGCGTGTCCTAAATGTTCTAATCACTAACAATCCCCCAAAGGGTAGTAGCTATAACAAGCCCTGTCTGATCGACACGCAAACTAAATGTTACATTCCTGTGAGGTAGCCGTAGGCGCAGGCGCACGACATTACGCTGGCTAGGGTTTTGACAGAGCCTTTATGTCTCTTTATACTTACCTTTAGAATATAATAGTAGAAATCCATTTCTTCCCGTGGGTGTCGTAAGAGGCGACTAAGGGACTTACTAGAGAATGGGCAGCAGCGTTCTTTGTAGATTTTGCCACCATAATGCGATCGCCAACCCGCCTGCCAAGCGTGGCGTTTATGGCACCCCCGAAATTGGCTAAGGGATACTTCCAGCAGTGGAGGTCTTTTGGCTGAAATAAAAAAAAAACTGTTCTGTTCCATATATGTATTTTCACCGCGTAGGTGTTGCACTTTTCTATGAAACAGCTTTTTTATTAAATTACTGAATGAATGAATTCATGGGTTACAATTTGTGCATCGATTTCCCTGCCACCCTGAATGCTATGATAACATATAACATACGATTTGGAAATATATAGGTATATTGACTTTCTGTAATAATGTGGAAAAAACGAATAGTAGTCTTTGTCTTCTCTTCACTTGTTGAAAAGTAAATGCTGCTCTTAGGATAACAAGACTACCTACAATAGTTAATAATGCAATAAAGAAGATAGTAATCTGTTATAGGTATTATGTTTTTTGCCTAAAGCCAGACACTAATGGACAAAATATAGCTGCTCAGCCTGAGCCCCCGAGGAAGATTTTATAAATCACAGTCAAATTGCTTTCTTTAAATTGGATGCTTCAGTCATCATCATCACTGGTCAGACAGACGTCATAACTAATGATACGTAACAAAGTATTATTGTTACAGATATTATAACTATACCTACCATAGTATATTATGTAGTTAGGAAGCGTTTTTCTTAATTAACCAACACACTTCATAGCTGCGTCGTTGGTCTAGTGGTCGCACGCGCTATTGCTGACCATAAGGTCCTGGGTTCGATTCTTGGGTCGGGTAAAGTGTTATTGGGTTTTACCATCTGGAATTTCTCAGTAGCAGCTACTGATAAATTCCAACTCTTCACTCATTTCACATATTCAGAGATGAGCCCGTTTGATGGCATTTGGTTCGCCCCCTATTACATGGGACTTACCATAACTGGCGAAATTTGAGAGAACTATAGGTACCTACACCCTCTGCCTAGCCTACCGGGGACACAAAGGCGTGATGTTATGTATGTACTCTGCGTAGTCGATGAACTTTAATAATTTCGTGGTTAAAATCAAATTTAACTGTTCTAAAGGTGCCAACTGATGGCGCAATGTTTATCTCGGATTTGGAAAAACTGGATATGGAGTCACACACTCAGTTCGCACTAAAGGCGTTGTTATTCGTTCCCATTCCAAAGCTAAAAGGTTTACTCATCAATAAATCTTTTAGACTCAAACAAAACGCGCAAATATTTTATCTTTATAACTGGCCTTTTCCCTAAGTGTTTGTCTTGGTGTAGTTATGATGTAATACAAAGAATTTACTTGACCCCCAGAGTGTGGACAAAACAATATTATCATAGTCTTGAATAAGAAATAAAGGCCAAACGTAATCGTCGATAAGTTTGGTTATTATAGTTTCCAGTATCTACATACTTCTAAATGTAGGTAATGTCATAAATAACATTTCCTCATTTCTCTGATCTAAGCCTCTAAATATCAGTTGGAACATTTCTCAAATGCGTTGATTAGTTTTCGTCAGTCCGTCAAGCCGTCCTGTCAAGCACACTGGTCGATCTAATTCGATGTCGGATCATTTGTAACTGTTGCGTATGTTTGACGTTACGGTAATGATCAGTCGTAGTCGTGTGATGTCTGGCGGCAGTTTTGCGTTGAGTGCGTTGAGTGGGTGCGTGATAATCACTAGTTAGCTTTGAGTAATTTGTTAATTAGAGCTCGTTATGTTCTTATATTGGGTCAATTTGGTTGGTGATTTGTGAGAGTCGATTATATTTCGATCTGTGTTGTCGATGACGTCAGGATATTTAGATCATCATTCATGTGAATGTTTACCTGTTTATTTATTATGATTGCTTTGAAACTCGGTATACTGCGTGCTATCTCTGATATTGAAGTTACAAAATGTAGCTAAAGGTACCAATATATCGCTGGCCAAACGTAGGATACCGTGAAACGCTTAGTTTTTGTTGCACAATTAGTCGTATTTTTACATATAAAACAGAGCTCAAAAACGTTTTTTCGTCTCAAAATTCTCATATTCATATTCACATTCATTTATTGCGTTTCATGTTGTTTACAGGTTGTTACATCTCAAAGTTGAAAAATATTTCACTGAGCAGTGCATTTGTTTGTCAGTTTAATTGAAACGGAAAAGTTATTAAATTTTCGTGGTAATTCGATTCTACTAACATCAAACGCATCGCTGTTTTGAACCTTATTTATTGCTGCGATGCATTATAAAAGCTTCTAACCGCCCCTTAAGGTATAGAATCTGCCAAATACATCGAGTCTGCTATTTTTATTTAGTAATTAAGCTCGCCGTTTTTGGCAGAATTCAGATACAGCACAACAAATTCCCCAAACAAACCTACTTACGTATGAAAGCGCTAAACTGCCGGGAGGAACAAAAAGCGGCATAAAGTTTGCGTTTCTATTTCTGCTTATTCTAGAGAGAACTAAAGGAAAGAAAGTACTGACTAATAACATTGATGAATACAACATTCACCGGAACCACACAGGGCCTGGACACATTCACTTTTCTAACTGGGAATCTGCCAAACAAGTATAGTTACCTATTTACTTTGTCGTCACATGTCCAAGGATGTGCAGTGCAGGCTTCCTGTGGTCTCATCCGTAGGACGTGACGTGTCTATTGAATACTGGTTCTTGAAAGAAATACTAGTTAACTTAGTTTTAATCAGCAGGAGATACTTATGGTTCTTGTTTACTTTTTTACGATCCAAATGGTTATCGTGCTGTTTATTTTACTGACTTAGGACAAAAGAGGGTTCCGTGTGGTGCGGGAAGTAAAGAACAGGACCATCCCAATTCTTCCCGTGGGTGTAGCAAAAGGCGTCTAAAGGACTAAGGGACTTACTAGAGAATGGGCAGCAGCGTTCTCTATGCATTTTACCTCCATACTGCTATCGCCAATCCGCCTGCCAAGCGTGGCGATTATGGCAAACCGCTCCAAGATGCTTGGAGGAGGCCTATGCCCAGTGGTGGACTTCTTTCGATTGAAATGATGGTAATGAGGACACTAGAAGTCTGAAGGAATAAAATCTGAATTGGCAAAAGGAAACGTGAATTGAGCAAGCATGCTGCTAAACTCTACATATAAATATTTAATGTTATTTTCTACGATTAGAATGTCGAACGGAAATATAACTGTCGCAGTAGACATACCTGAATTCAATACAAAGCTCCATGTTTCGACATAGGTACTCGTAGAGTTTCAACGAAGTACAAGAATATAGTGTTTCTATCAAATATCTTGTCCTCGTTCGATTCCCTGAGAGCCTACAAACAACACTTGAAGGCAAACGATTTTGTAAATCAATAAACACAGTGTTTAACTGCAAACATGACGAGCACACAGACACACGGACAAACAAACAGAACCTGTCGGTACTGTGTCACAAGGTCACAGGGCCCGGTATGGTAATCAGTTAGGAAACCTTCGGATTGACTCGTCAGTTAGTATTTTGGGAACGATGCACGTTATGGCTGTATTGTGTCACGTTTGCATATTTGCAAGGTAGCGTTTGAGATGAATAAATACAATAAAATAAAACGTACGTCCCTGTACACAGCCAGCCTGTGGGTTTCATATATCCAAAAGCAGTACAACGCTCTCCGTGTCCAGTATAATAATGCATTCAGGGTGTTGTTGGGGCTGCCCCGGCACTGCAGCGCGTCGGGGATGTTCGCCGACGCCCGTGTCGATTGTTTCTACGTGACGATGCGAAAGCGGTGCACATCTCTGGGGCGCAGGCTCCGGACCACCTCCAGTACCATCCTGAGCGTATTTGCGAATAGGTTTGACTGTCAGTACATTAACCATTGTTATATGATTAATGTACTGACAAACAAACAAATGACTCAGAGCAGCGTTATTGATTATTTTATTTGACTGTAATTTATTTTATTTGACTGTTAATTTTTATTTTATTTTATTATTTAATTAATTATTTTTATATTTGATTCTGTTCAATTATTTATTTTTAAATATATTTATTGTAATTAAATTGTAAAAAATATGATCTCATTGTGGATTGAAATAGTGCATTTTCGGCACTAAAGACTTGTGTTAAGTTTCAATGGTATGTTTATCTTGAGCTTTTTGTACGCTGCTTGGGCCATGCTGATCAAATATTTTATATGCCCAACCCAAATATGTAAGCAAGTTTAACTAACAATTTGACCCAAAATATCCAAACCAGTTTGCACCATCACTCTGGTGTTAGTGGTCCGGTGTTTGGTAAACATTCGGGACCCGAGCCATTACCACCGGCCCGTCGAGCCCTGTGACTGTGACATACAGACATACTAACACGCTAACTGATAACGGGCCCTTCGCACGTTAATATAACTTATTGGGAGACGGAAATGAGTTTGAATTAAAATTTTAAGTTACGTGAAAGCTCAACTCATAACCATAAACTATTTTTAAGCAGCATTTTAAATGAAGAACAACCTTTTTGTGGCTTTGAAGTATGGTTAGAATAATAATTATAGTAAAACGGATGCATTCCACCCTTTTGGCATTGCTGCTGTGATTCAGTTTGGTCTGGGTACTTAGAATGTGGCAGGCGAGCAGTTACTGAGAATTTTCTTCTTTTAAGCAATGGCTGTATTACAACTCTTTTGCTTGTCAGTCCCATACATTTTTGACTTTCTCGTCATCTTTATCGCTGATAGAATGTCACTTTGTGGCCACTAGGCCACAGGGCTCCAGAGCCTTCAGGGCCACAACAGAGCTGTTCGATATCGCTGATCCCAAAAATTCATGTCAAAAACCATTTAACTAAACGTAAGCTTAATTTTGAGACCTTAATTTTCAACCATGCAAGAAAGTTTTTTCTAAAAAGTAGCTGAACTATTCTGTCAACATCTCACCGTGAAAATTTAGTTGAAATGATCTGTCACCAGGTAGATTGGCAGCTCACGTCAAACTCGCTTCACCTAAGTTTTTCACGATTCGTGCAATACTTTTTGAACATAATAATTATGCAGATAGGACAGTAATTCTTTTGGAAAGCTTTCACTTTTATCCAAAAAGCGGTACAGTAGCAAAACAACCGGGTTGCGAATGAAAAGCTGCGCGTTTTGAGAGCGACCCTACGCTCTGATTGGCACAGTGCGAACCAGCCCAGATGCATAGATACGTATGTAAATGTCACACCAAGCAGGGGAATGACAGTAGAACAGAACCGAACAAAAGAATAGGATATTGTTTAGGTTACTTCCTATCTTTTCAAAAGATTTGGGACAAAATATATCTATTAGGTCTGATTTAAAAAGTGGATAATCCTATTTATTAAATTTATAAATTTGAAAGTTTGTTTTTTGTTATTCAGTCACGCCAATACGGCTGAACGGATTTGGATTTAAAAAAAAAGCACAGCACATAGGATACTTTTATCCCGGTAGTATGTTTCTGTGGGATAAATTCCTGTCTCCACTCGGGCGAAGCATTTCGCAAAAGCTAGTAAATAATTAATTTAGCAGACTTAATTACCATACAATTATGCTTTAGCTCTGTTTGACGATATCGACCTAAATTAAACTAAATGAATTCATAATCAAACAAACTTACCAACAACGACACGACCGAACCGACTTAAACGAAATACTTAAAAACATTCACCATTTCTGAACACCCATAAAACACCGTTCTAATCTATCCCATAATAATTATAAAGCAATACGACTCTCTTGATAGCTTCCAAGAGAGCATCTCCAGAGAATATTGATCGCTAAGTAACGCTCAGCCAGCCGTTGGTAATAGGAACACGTACCTACTGATCCTCGAGATATCAGATCGGTACCGCTGGCTGTGACTAACGGGTCGTTATTGCATTACTTGATCGGTACAAAAAGTTATCTAATAGCAATACTGTTTCTAGGCTGTTTCTACCGCTATAAAGTAATTTGAGCTCAACTGTGTGAAACCTGAAAGAAAAAAAAAATTGTGGTTAACAAAGAAAACTAGGTCTAAATGTAGTCTGACTGATTGAGGTCTATGCTGATAGCGATCTAGCAAGGTAGGATCTTTTCACGTTGTCTTTTGTTACAAAAATATACCGCTAGAGCATTTAAATATGCGTGCCCAGTTGCCGTTTCTACCAATTACCAGCTGCATCTCTTTCTTCATCATCTGCATCTTGAAAGAGGTACCGTGACTCTGGCATATGAGCAACTGAAAGAACACGGGTGGGTTTTAGTCAGTAAAAATCTGACACGCCCACCAGCTCCGCCCAGAGTGGGAGAAGTCATTAGAGAATACCCCATCCAAAAAAAAAAGAGAGCATTTAAATGTGCGTGCCCAGTTGCCGTTTCTACCAAATACCAACCTTACTGGCCTCTTGCACCTGCATCTCTTTCTTCATTCCTGGTTTACAACATGCCTACAGCTTTAAAAAAAATCTACACCTTGTTTGTGTGTACATACCTAACCAACGTTAAATTAAACCATTTCACACAGTAAAGACTACCTCCCACGCTTTATCTAGTTAACACGGAAACAGTATCGGTCCACAACAAGTGATCTAGTTTCAAGTTCCCCATGCTAATCACTTGGCGCCATACTCTGGTGCATCT
The DNA here is from genome assembly GCA_947507805.1 of Aporophyla nigra. Lineage (NCBI taxonomy): Eukaryota > Metazoa > Arthropoda > Insecta > Lepidoptera > Noctuidae > Aporophyla > Aporophyla nigra. The sequence goes on along the minus strand of OX382293.1, from coordinate 26,742,004 downwards.
TGAACCCTTTTCGTGTGTTTTTGGGCGAAAATAAACCTAGCATAGGTTTCGAGATAAAAATAAAAAACTAGCTTTTGGAGCATGCCTCTGGCAATCAGATGTAACAGTTTCTAAAGCTCCAAATGTCATATCAGTACTCAGCTACTGTAAACTATGTATGCGTAGGTAAGCCTCCAACAAGGTAGACGAATGTCTTGGTTACCTCCTTCTGCGAAGCAGTAATGCTCGCGAAGGAGGAGGCGGGCGCGTGAGGGAGTGGCCGTCTCTGCGCCTTCACGTCCCTAGCCGCTGCAGGAGGAGACGCCTCGGGCGTCAGGAGTCCATTGCAGACTCCCGGCCACTATAGGCGCGAGCTTGCGAGCGGCGAGCAATGGGTAGCTCGCCGACTGGTAAGGACCAGGCTTGGGTCGACGGTGCGATGTGTTCCACGCGCGCCTTAACGAGATGTCAGCAGTACTGAAGGGGTCTGCTAGGACCGATGCCTGCCAGGGTCGCGAGTTCTGTTCGAAATAGTAACCGTGGCCCTGGCATATGGGCAACTAAAGGAACACGGGTGGGAGAGCTTGAAATTTCACATGGTAGAACAGCCTTAATGAACAAAAGTACTTTCTGTATGGCCGCAATATATATAATATTTTATTTATTTATGACATTTAGCATCTGATCTATAATAATAATAATTGCTTTATTATCACTTATCTTATCAGGCAACGTTGGCCCATAGATAAAATACACAAAATATTCTTACACAATATGTACTTCGTTGACATTTTACTGTAGACATTCTGGAAAAAATATTCATTTGTTACTTACTCTGGTTCTTTCAATTTAATATAATTAAATTAATTTTTATTTTGTAATTTGATTTAGTACTTAATTAATTTGAATTTATTGACTGTTTTCTGATAACAGTATTTGTACGCCTAATGACAAAACATAGGGAACCTATGGAAATTTTGTAACAGCTAACACACTGTGTAACTCTACCTATGTTTACAAATAAAGATTCTGATTCTGGGTTTTAGTCAGTAAAAGTCTTGGGGGCTTGGAGGATTATATGTCTTACCCAGTTCTTAATGTCTTCCATTAACTCGATATATATCAACTCTTGTCAGTTACACTTCTGTGTGTGACCTGCGTGTTGGGCTGCGTTTACGCATGCATGTGAGCAACAGGTGCGCGGCACGCGACCGCCGCGCCGCGCCGGTAATACTGTTTCTTAGTAAATACATACTGACATTGCTGATGTCTTCATTGAACTTGTGTTTAGAAATAGTGAAAATAGCGTTTTTGATTTTAATATTTTGCTTTACGATTTTCGGGAGGTTACGATGCTTCAGTCATATTCTGACACTAATAACTCTTGAACGGTAACGAAGCTAACTAGTTATTTTAAAGTCAACGAAATAATTACTTAATTCACGTCCTATTCCTGAACTATAATTATTACAACTACCTAATCACCATTAATAACAACTCACTAATCACCTACTATTATAAGTAAGTAGCCAATACTCCAGAACCGACCCGTGCTCAGTCAACAACCTTTTGTTTTACGAGTACTGATTACGTACAGTAGTGGCGTCGCGTAGTGGCCGCTGGCACTGAATGGGCCATTGCGTCCGTCGCAGAGTGGCCACTGCGCAAGTCGATGAACCGACCGGGCGCAGGCGCACGCGACGCGCAGTCTGGCCGGCGACAACACCGGCTTTTTGTGCCACTACTAATTTTAATTAGACAATTTTCTTTATGACACTTTGGTAAAAAGTAAAGGAAATATTGTCGTAAATAAGTATAGCTTGTCTAGGAAATTGTGGTTGAGGGTAATCTTCCATGATAATAATTATGGTTCTAAAAAATGAACTACTTTCGGCTAATTTCGCCGTCTGTCTTTATAGTTCCGTTTGGTTCAACATGATGTCTGTAAAATAATAAGATGGCTGATCATACAAATCCACTTAAAAAAAAAAAAAATGTTCTGCGCATTCTAGAGCGGCAGATGCGGTATTTGCGACAAACAAATCTTCTTCAAAGGTAAAGAGCAAGAACCATCAGCCTCCTGTACCGGTTTTCCAATTCGTTTCTTTCGGCTCAGCATGTACCTATTTTGCTTCCAAACATCTCTACACCCTGTCATCTCAAAGTTTCGTTCTTTTTTAGCTACCATAATATGCCACACAATTCATTCCGCGTGTAATTGGCCAGACTGACGGTTACAATAGATTCGTCATCATCATCTGCCTATCTTATCCAACTATGTTGATGTCTTCTTTCAGTCTAAATCTAAACAAAAGCAGCTGAGTAGCAGTATTTGACATGGAGCGAATGCAAATCTGACCTCCACACCCAGTTACTAAGTAACAGACACAAAGGTGTCCTCGTATGTAATGGATGGTTACCCATTTACCGACAGACCTTTGCAAGCATTGCTTAACCTTGAAGATCAGCCCATGCAGCTGTTATTATTTAGATAAAAGCCCCTAATAAAAGCAGATTTACTATGGTAAACTATTTAATAAGGACAATTACCCTTCGTTGTGGAAGCTGCGCTAAGCCAACGACCTGTCGTCTTGTGCGACACCGGGCTGCGCACGAAAGCGACGCTATCTCTCATCTGAACACTGAACATCGGAGATGCGCCGATGTTCCCGCGTACAGGCATCGCATCGCATCGCGGTACAAAGGGTGCAGAAGGCTCATTTCCGTATGGTAGGGAACTGGGGCTCATTAACATACAATTATACTTATTTGTCTACCTGCAGACAGACTAGAAAGTAGGCATTTAAGAAAAACATAACTTCAATAAGTCTCGTTATATATTTATATATTGTACACTACTAATAGGTTTTCAGTAACAAATCCTATTAATATTATAAATGTAAAAGTTTGTATGTATGGATGTATGTTTGTTACTCTTTCATGCAAAAACGACTGATCGGATTTAGATGAAATTTGGTACACAGATAGTTTATAACCTAGATTAACACAGGCAAGCTATGTGGATCCAAAGATGTCTACCAGTCTTTAGCAATGTTTTGCAGTCCTTATGTTCTACGGGATCACTTCAATTCAATTTATGCTGGGAACTATTATTTTTCGTATTTTATTTTTATTGAAAGGAACAGCAAACAGTTACATTATAGCAAACAGTTACATTATACGAAATCAACGTTACAATAGTCAGTTCCCAAATAAGGCCCATCCTCACTGCTTCCTACTGTCATAACTAGGAATATTGCCGCAAAATTCGCCAACAGCACCTCTCAGTGTCTCAGTCACGCATATTTCTTGAATGGTACTTCTCCAGCGTGTTATTTGCGCAGACGCAGTGCGCGGAAGCGCGCACCTCGGCGAATAATTTTCCACGTCCGTGCGCGCGCATAACTGTTAACGTTATAATGATCCCCTGGGGACGCGGGGTGGGGGGCGCGGGTTGGTGGGCGGCTACCTACTCACTGCTATTAATACCCAGCCTTATAGATAATGGATAATTGTGGCCTACGCGCGGAGATCGCACTGATCTCCATGATACAGATCATATCGAGATGAAACTGATAATCTTATTCAACACAAAGATAGAATAGTAAAAGTTCATTTACGATAAATGCGGCGTTTCATCTACTATATTTTGCTTATTGTGCATTGGACAAGGCATTGTTATTCTTCAAATTCAGCGCTCCATCCACATCGTGGACCACACAAAGTTTGTGTACTCGAATTCTAACATCTTTTCTTCACACTCTTCTAGTGACGTACCGTCAATAAAAGTACTGATTCCAAAATATTGTATCTACTCGACAATAAGGTTTTATACACAATTAACAGTTAGATTTTATACTAATTCTGCAGGGCTAATAACTATCACTATGCTATAAGTTCGATAACTTATTCACGTCGGGAAAACTCAAAGTAAACTCATTGACTGTGATTACTTTGTAAGCCAATTAGCCTGTACTAATATAAAAACTTTTTACCAAAAAATTTAACCGCCGAAAAAACTGAAAAGCAAAAAATAATAAACCTTAAAATTATGAGTCGGTGCTTTGAGTGACCTTTGTTCATTGATTTTCAAGCGCCGACTCAAAATTTTAAGGTTTATTATTTTTTGCTTTTCAGTTTTTTCGGCGGTTAAATTTTTTGGTAAAAAGTTTTTATTTTATAATTTTTTGTGCCTTTAATATACTTATAATACTTGGCAAGGTATACCCTATAAAATGAATAAAGAATTATCAAAATCGGACTATCCTGTATAAAGTTATGCGTGGCTAAACATAACAATCAGTGAGTGAACAATCAATCATCCCCTGTTTTCTGACCCTTAGGGTTTGATTTTGTTTTTCAAATTTATATGGGACCACCCTCGGAGTATACCCTTTCCAATAAAAAAAGAATTATCACAATCGGAGTACTATGTAAAAAGTTATGCGTGGTCATACATAAAAAAAAAAAAAACAAAAAAAATATATATAGGTATACGCGTCGAATTGATAACCTCCTCCGTTTTTTTTCGTCGGTTAAAAAGTGCCAAGATCAACTTTATTACAAAGGTTCTATTAGCTAGACATAAGCACCTTGTTTTGAGGAAAAGTTAGATGCTAATAAATATCTAACTTTGCAATGCATCATCGTTTTCACCTTTTTAGGGTTCCGTTGCCAAATGGCAAAAAACGGAACCCTTATAAATTCGTCATGTCTGTCTGTCTGTCTGTCCGTCCGTATGTCACAACCACTTTTTTCCGAAACTATAAGAGCTATGCTGTTGAAACTTGGTAAGTAGATGTATTCTGTGAACCGCATTAAGATTTTCACATAAAAATAGAAAAAAAACAATAAATTTTGGAGTTCCCCATACTTAGAACTGAAACTCAAAAGTTTTTTCTTTTTCATCAAACCTATACGTATGGTATCTATGGATAGGTCTTCAAAAATGATATTGAGGTTTCTAATATCATTTTTTTCTAAACTGAATGGTTTGCGCGAGAGACACTTCCAAAGTGGTAAAATGTGTCCCCCCCCCCCCCCCCCGTGTAACTTCTAAAATAAGACCGCAATTTACCTTTCATTCAATCAACTCATTTTTTTTTTTTTAAACGTTCAATTTCATAAACATGAACCTTATGCATAAACCGTGAATACCTACAGGTTTGTACGGAACCCTCGGTGCGCGAGTCCGACTCGCACTTGGCCGGTTTTTTCTTATTTCTTTTATTTGACCCAAAAGCTGTCTAATGCCCCTTCCAGCGCCAGCCTACGGTATACGGCAGCTGAAATATGAAGATTAATTCATAAAAAAAATTCTTGACAGTGCAAGACTTAACAAAACTGCATAATTATGTTTGAGTTGATTGAATGAAAGGTAAATTGCGGTTTACGATTTATGACGTATTAAAAAAGAACTACTTAATAGATCTCGTTCAAACCAATTTTCGGTCGAAGTTTACATGGTAATGTACATCATATATTTTTAACTTTTATCATTCTCTTATTTTAGAAGTTACACGGGGGGGGGGGGGGGACATTTTACCACTTTGGAAGTGTCTCTCGCGCAAACCATTCAGTTTAGAAAAAAATGAAAACTGCGGCAAAAATAATATGAACAATCTATTACTACATATTTTGTTTCACAATTTCCATCTCTTCGCTCATTGTATTTTCTCTGTAAAAATCAATGAGACAAACATTGCAGTGCCGTCTCGGATCAAATGTTTCTAACCGATAACGTTCCGGTTCAATAATTGCGATGATGCGAAAGAAAAATAGTTGCTAGTGTAAATGCGCCTTTGACTGGTTGCTGATGCAACGACTTGTTGCAATACTTAGCTGCTGCGATCTAGTCACTAGGCAGTTACTATACCTACTTTTCTTGTTGAACAAAAATGGCTGTGTCTGAAAAGTACCCAAGGCGTTGCTAATTGGGATGCATTATGAAAACATGCACAAATGATAATTTATTTTTAAAGAGTGGTTTACTATTTGAGAGTTCAGATGAACAGTAATTTTCAGAAACACATAAATTATGGATTTTCACTTAAACTCAACGCCACCGTGGGACTCTAAGTCTGAACTGGCCTGTTGGTCTAGTGGTTAGTGGCCCTGACTGCTATGCCGGAGGTCGTGGGTTCGATTCCCACACAGGACAAATGTTTGTGTGATGAGCACGATCATTTGTTCTGTGTCTGGGTGTAATTTATCTATAATATGTATGTATTTAGAAATATATAAGTATGTTTATCAGTTATCTAGTACCCATAACACAAGCTCTGCTTAGCTTGGGACTAGATGGCGTTGTGTGATAGTTGTGGAATATTATTATATTATTGTTATTAACTGAAAGAGCTTGAAAAGCAGTTGACTAATATTTTCATTACAGGATGTACTGCATCATTAGCCTATAATATTCCCGCTGCTGGGACACAGGTCTTCTCTTCAACAGGGAGTGGGCCCAGCGCGGGTTGGTAGATATCACAAGTCTTTGTACTTGTATTTCTAGATCATTGACGATTTTCTCACAATGTTGTCCTCCATCGTTTTGAGAGCAGTGATGATGAAATTATTTACATGGTTCTAAAGCGCCTGCCTGGGTACCTACAACTTGTACTACCTGGCAAATAATAAATGATGAAACAGGTAGGAAAAAAAAGCGTAATACTGAATTTAATTTAGAGACTGCACATGGCCCCATTAACTCAGATATAGAAATAGCTCAGGAATTTCAAAATTTTTTCGTTAATATTCCCGTTAAAACTACTGAAGCTTTAAATTCGTCACCCGCGCTTTCCGCTGCCTTACTCAAAAAGAATGTAGGGGCATGCCCTTTAGAGTTTAGGTTTCAGCATACTAACCCCCAGGCTATTATAAAAGCTTTTAAAGATCTTAAAATTAAATCAACAGAAGATCTTTGGGGAATGTCTGTCAAATTTTGTAGTTCTATTATTGAAACCATTGCACCCTATTTAGCTTTCATATTTAACACCAGTGTAGACCAAGGAGTCTTTCCGGATCTGATGAAACACAGCAAAGTAGTTCCTTTGTTTAAATCCGGTGATAGTAAAGAACCAAACAATTATAGGCCCGTGTCAGTTCTGCCAGTTCTCAGTAAGGTGTTTGAAAAGTTAATGCTCAATCAAATGTTACGTCACTTTAATAAAAACTCCATCTTTCATGAACACCAGTTCGGTTTCACCAAAGGGCGTTGTACCACCGACGCTGGTGTTACCCTAATAAAGAACATTTTTAACGCCTGGGAAGAAGCACAAGATGCCATTGGAATCTTTTGTGACCTTTCCAAGGCGTTCGATTGCGTAAACCATGAGACACTTTTGCTGAAACTAGAGCACTATGGAATTAGAAATACAGCTCTTGACTTAATAAGATCATACCTGAAGGATAGAACAGTCAAAGTCCAAGTAAACGGCGTAAACTCATTGGGGTCTGAAATGGCAATGGGCGTTCCTCAAGGCTCGATATTGGGTCCATTCCTCTTTTTAGTATACATTAATGATCTACCCCATCTACTTCCAAACCAACCGAAGATGGTGTTATTTGCAGATGACACATCATTGATATTTAAAATCGACAGACGGTCTCAAAATCTTGACGACGTCAATAACTGCATTCTTCAGGTCCAAGACTGGTTTACGGTAAATAACTTGGTACTTAATAAAAAAAAAACCAAGTGCATTAGATTTCAATTGCCTAATGTCAGAGGTAGCGAATGTGACATCTTATTGAATGGGGAAAAACTGGAATTTATTGATCAAACGGTTTTCCTAGGAATCACGCTAGACGAGAAATTACAATGGGGACCTCATATAACATCTCTTGCGGGGCGGTTAAGCTCGGCCGCTTATGCTGTTAGAAAGATAAGACAGTTAACAGATGTAGAAACCGCGCGTTTGGTCTATTTTAGCTACTTCCACAGCATTATGTCGTATGGCATTTTACTGTGGGGTAGGGCTGCTGACATTGAATCCATTTTTATTTTGCAAAAGCGAGCTGTCAGAGCCATTTATAATCTATGTCGCGGCGAATCCCTCAGGGAACTATTTAAAAGGATTAATATTATGACGGTACCTTGCCAATTCATTTACGAAAATATTATCTATGTAAGAAAAAATCTACATCTTTTTAATAAAATAAGCGATAGACATAATTTTAATACTAGAAATAAAGACAAGATAGATCAACCATTTTTCAGATTAGCAAAAGTACATACATCTTTTATGGGGTACTGTGTTAAATGTTACAACAAAATACCTTCTGATATATTGCAATTAAATGAAAGGAGGTTTAAAAGTCATATTAAAAGTACACTTTGTAAACGAGCTTATTACAAATTAGAGGACTACATTCAAGATAAGAACGCTTGGAAACATGCTGGTCTCGCTCCATAGGACAGTCTTAGAGTTTATCAAACTAGTTGCTAACTTAATTGTGTAGATAATATTTATTTTTTCTTCTATGACACTGTTTTTACATTCTGTAATTACTGTAACTCACACACTGACAGTTTATATGGGTAGTTCATATAATTGTTTTTTTTATTTAACTGCTTTTGTTAATTTATTTTTATTTTCTTTTAATTTCATTTTTTGTGTCTATGTATCATTTGCATCGTTGTATATGTAAGCGGGCACGCCCTTTATGCCTGGAGGCTTTAGTAAGATTTTAAGTTCTGTTTACGATTTTTGTTTCATTATTCATTTCAGCTTGAGTTTAGTTTTCAATGTTTTGTTGGTATAATGGCGTGTGCTAGCTGACATATGGCGAATAATGTATGTTTTGTTTTATTATATTAATAACTTATACAATATTGTATAGAATCAAGTTCTTCTAACTTAACAGACAGCAGTGCTGCTGGGGAGTTTGTTCCGCCACTTCTTCTTCCCAGCCAAAGCACTAGGAAGTGTCGAAGGGCGGGCGTTTTGGGGGGACTGTCTTATGTGACTTTGACGTTCAAAAAGTGCTGACTCTCAGCCTAGTTTGAATAAATGACTTTTGATTTTGATTTTGTAAGTTCCCCGTAGGATGAACGATTATTGTACAATCGTCTCGACTAGAGAAGAGCATCATTTCTTAACAGTTTGTAGATGAAAAAAAAACAGCAGATGTAAAAATGATCTAACATGACATCAATCAAGTATTATGACTAATGACGTGCGTGCCATCTTCGACAGTTCCGTCACCTGTATCGGTTGTTAATAAACAATTAAATCGTTGTTTATAATTGCTATTGTTAGTAATTATGTCATCATTTTCTCGTGGTTGCATGTTGGGTCCCACGCTTTTCCTTTGCAGTGTAAGCAGGTTTGACACATCAATTAGGTACTGAATTAATCTAAACTAAACTTATAATGTGGTCAAATTGTTTGTTTATAAGAAGTAAGTAAACTCTCTTAAGAAGACCTGCGAAGGTCTTTGATATTGGAAAGCGTTTTATGGAACTAAAATGGAGTTAGGCACGACACCTTTCAAGGGGCAGTGATGACAGGTGGAGTAAGACTGTGACAGAGTGGTGTCCGAGGACTATAAGACGAGATGTCAGTTGTTCGGTGGCGAGATGGGTGGTCGACATTGTTGTCATTGCAGGCAAAATCTATATAAGGCTGGCACAGGAGCATTGACACAAGAATATAGAGGTATATGCCCAGCATTGGCTGAAGTCGGGCTGTGGTTGATGATGATCAAAATTTCTTTAATTAAAGATGCTACACTATTGCTCATATTGCCAGAGGATTCCTCATCCACAAGGATGAAGTCAAAGGCAGAACTAGGAATAATAGAAAAGATAATAAAATAGTTCTAGTCTTCAACCTAATTTCCCAATTCTAGCTTCATCAGCTGAGAGGAAGAGTTGCAGTCCAATTGTGGATTGGTGGAGTGCGCTTTATTAGTACTGATATCTACAAGTTCCGGGTCTGAGTATTTGTACTAGCGAGATATGTGTGCTCAACCACGAGTTAGAACTGTAGTGGAGAGCTTTATGATTATGAAGTTTCTATTTCATACCAATGGAGATGAGCTCATGTAATAAGGAGGCAAAAACGCATGTGAGTAAAAGAATGGATGGCGGATGAGATAAATACCAAGAAAAAACTAATGGATTGTGTGAAGAATGATAATGAAAGAGAATGAAGAATAGCGTGACGATTGACAAGGAGAATGGAAGAAGAAAACTTACGGTGAAAGCAGGAAGATACTGGAGACTATTAGAAGAGAAGGTCGTCTTGATGAGAGGCAGATCAGAAAGAGGTCACCAAAGTCCATGTTACAGGTCGATAGGTCTCCAGAACTTTGAATTTATTCCATTATAGAATTTCTTCTTAGCAGTCTTCAGAATAGTCAGAAAGTAAAATATATATATAAGGTTTTCATTTACTTATCTGCAACATCATAATTATTACTCTCCCAAGTGTTATCAAGAGAACGGTTTCTTTGGGTTGGTTTATCTTAATGTTCAACATTCTAATCCAAGTTGTGAATAATAGTATCATAGCTACATCTTTTGTTATTTTAGACCATTAAAATAATTAAATTACAATATTATTCATAACTACATATGTAGATAGGTACAATTTCAGACTACCTACCATTTACAAACTTTCGTTTGCAGACTATCTGCTAAGTATCGCGTTTCTAAAACATTTAGTTTTATAGCCGGGTCATAGAAACAATCGTTTAATGTTGATCTCGATATTACTGATGCAAATGTAAAAAGATCCTGGTCTTTATATGATAAGCATTAAATGTTAATATTATAACGTACTCGGACCTCGGGACCTTGATTCACTTAACATCGTATAAATGAGGATGTTTATATTTAATATGATATTATTGTACAGAATATTAGGTTCTGCCCGCGACTTCTTGTTCCCGTGACCATCTCCATCGCATAGCATCGCCTGCCCGTGATATTACTTCGCTTTTTGTAGCTCCTTATTATACGTTCTTAGCGTGATATTAGGTAATATTCTCAATATATATTTTTTTCAAATTGACTTATAGTTTTAGACATTAGCGCATTCAACCAAACAAACTCTTCAATTTGTAAATATAGTTTCGGTGTCTGAAGGCAAAAAAGTGATAGAAAATGGTTTATTGTCCAGGTAATATAGAAGCAAAGAAAAAATAATAATGCGAACGTACAGAGGGCACCGATAACGTTAAAGTAAACTTTGTTGTGTGCTCTATGTCGAGAAGTCATAGCCCATTCATTGTAGTACAGAGCTAAAATCCTTTTTTACAATGTGGGCACAATGCCCAAGTTTGTATCCTTGTCTCGACAAAATAATGTTTGAGACAGAATAAACAATTTCGTATGAAGGTATCATATGATTTTTTTATTCTGTAAATAAAGACATCGGAATCACTTTAGAGGTAATATTGTAAAAAAAATAAGCTAGACTCGCGACGACTCCGTGTCGACATTTCCTATTTGACGGGGACTGCATTTGAATAGAAATAGCGAAGCAAACTGAAGGGTCTCTTTAAAAGTCCAGATATAATGTTGGTTGCCTCATGTCAAGGCAATAGACAGACTACCGTATCTCTATGATAGCCTGTCTAATGGCTCGTAGTAGACTACTAATAGTAAAAATAAACAAGTCCAGACACCTTAGACGTGGCAAGGCGACCTAGACGCGTAAGGGTTATTGGATCGAGGTGGCCCTGGACAAGGATGCCTGGAGGAAATTGGGGGAGGCCTTTGCTCAGTAGTGGGATAGTGTGGGCTAATAAAAAAAAACACCTACAGAAGTGAAGATCGCAGTAATAATAGAGCTACATCATTCAGAGGAAGCGTTTTTATAATATTTAATAAATCATACACCTAACATAACCTCAAGAATTAACTGGCATTTAGCATTAACTGTAACTCAGTTATCTCGGTATTAACCATAATGCTGATTATTATGTACATTTGCAATTACTTGTGGGTACGAATTACAGGTAAGTACCAGTAACGTGCAGTTATCGAGACAACCAATTAACGCATTCTATAACAGTTATGGTTAAATTTGATACGTTATTAACGTATTACAGTTAACCGTTTACACGTACTTGGTTAGTTTAACTATGGTTTAACTGCTTCGGTGGCCGTGGTTAGTGTTAAAATGGCGGTTAGTTGCTTAATAAATATAACATTGAATTATGAACCTTTACACAAACCTATTTGAAAGTGTTATAATCACCCTACAATGTTCCCACTGCTGGGACACAGGCCACCTCTTGCAGTACGCAAGTACAGTGCGGGTTGGTAAATGTCACATGTCTTCGAATTTTTTATTAAGACATGCCGTTTTCTTACGATGATTCTCTTTACCGTTTACAGTGGTCATGAAATAATTTTCACAAAGTAAGGCCTCTGTCTGGGTTCGATCCTACGATCTATAATTCGTAAGTCGCGGCGGTACCACCGTGCCACATACTGCTGAAATGGCTTAGCTGGATAGAAACATGAACCCTACCCAGTATTTTGTTGTAGCACCACAGTGTCTCTAAGTTTCTGTAAGCTCTATAGTCGGGTAAAGTATAGGTAGACTGAGCTCTAATCCAAAAACCCAAAATAAGTTCATGTTTTTTTTTCAGTTTCCTTAGAGCCAACTTCACCTGCTAAAAATCGACTTTCCTCAACCTATAGTTTTACCCAGTTCTTTAAACACAACATTCCATTCTTCCAAGCTGCAATAAACGGTACATTAGTGATAAAAAACCTTCAACAAATGTAACAGTAGACTCAAAACTGTTAGCGCAAGGACGCTTCGTGTATCAACGGAGCTCGATAAATAACGCGCGGACGCCGATACTGGATCATTAATCGTTATTTATAGCATTCCTTCTGCTAGCCCTCTCGTAAATCATACGCGATAATTGTCCACCGATCTACGATTATGGAACGGTAAAGATAATGTTGGAAACAGATGTGGCAGATGCTCAAAAACTGCCTTTAATGCCTACCGAAATAAATCGTGAAAGGTAAAAAAATACCCCAGATAATATATTGTATGGTACTTCATCTCATCATCTGCCTAGTCTTTCCAGCGCTTGCTTAGCCATCGGCTTCTGATCTATCCGAATGCAGCTGAATAGAATACCAGAATTATGGATTTCCATCGTTTTGTTGTATCAGTTCTTACAGAGAGAATTTAATGAACCAGTTAGTTTACCATTTCCAAAAATAAACCCCAGAATTACTAACTCATCACTCACAATCTTATACAGACAGAAATCCCATTTATAGTGTACCAAACTAGAATATCTAGTTAGTTCCTGTCATCAAACCTGTCCCAGAAACGATTAAAGATGACAAAAATAGGCACTAATCTGTGCACTACAATAATTACAGACCCCTAGTCTATGTCAGATCGTAGGGGATCATTTACTGTGTACTAATCGTGTAATAAACGGATATTTCCAAGCAGTCTGTGGCTAAATAATTTTCCAGAACCAACTAGGCTAGTTATTACATGAGAAACGTGTATGTATCGCCATGATCTCGCGAAGAATTCCTGAGATTCTAGGAAGAGATGCGCCGTAGTTTCGTGTGAAGCGAAGTGCAGTAGTAGGGCTTGTACTACGAATTAGTGCAAAATTATGAACATAATAGGTATATTGATCTAAATACAGATTGTTAGTTTGCCAACGAGTATGATAGGGAACTATTTAAATGGTTTCAATCATCATCATATAATTATATTTTTATCGGCAATCCAGAGGGCCTAGTCAAATAACAATCGATTTCAAAGCGTTTCTAATTTCTACAACGAATAATTTAGCATTGCCTATATACGTTAGTAACAAACATTTTTTACTTTTCCTTGTCATCGATAATGCTGACAGAATATCACGTTATCAACACTTTCTCTTTTTCAGAGATTATTGAACAGTCTCTTTGCAACTCCAAGAGTTAGGATACATATCATTCTGATCTCCATATTAATAAAAAAGTGCTTCGACAATTTCATTATTTGTAATCTCTGTCTTACAATTTAATTTGCAATCCTGAATTACATGCCCAGATAGATAAAAGGTCAGTTGGACAATGATTTTTCAGCCACTTTTTGACCATCAGCACAGCCCTAAATATAGCACCTGTATCAGAAACCAATATGAGAAAGTAAAGACGATTCCTCATAAAATTCTAATAAAACTTAATAGCCAAAACTGAGTTAACCCTTGAACCACATCGGAGTCATGTGACTCATCATCAGCCGGTGTTTGTCTCGCACACGCGCAGATTATCATAAAGAAAGTGGGGCCGCGTGCGCATCCGCGTCGTTTCCCCACGAGAAAACTAACAGACGAGACGTCGCACTTTTGCCTTCGATGAGCAGGGTTGGTAGTTAAAGTAAATATAATATGCTAACAGCTAAAAGGTACTGGGGTGGCGACCGCGTACGGACGACGTAGCGTTGGAATGCTTCCCACAAGGTGGGCCGATTACCACGTGCAGGCCGCAGGAATCCACTGAATGAGAGAAGCACAGAATAGGTCAAAGTGGCAGTACTTGCAGGAGGCCGATATCTAGCAGTGCAGGTCTCTCAACTGAAATGATGAGGATAATTTAGGAGTTCCAAATATGTCTGCCAAAATACATCAGTGTAGTCACACGGAGGCTTTCTCCCCTCCGTGCGCTAAAACTATTGTTTCTGGCAAGAATATGTGATTTCGTCTCATTTCGTCGGTTTTCTGAAACGTTAAATACCATCTACCGTCTATTCATACAAAAAAAAACGTCTAACTAAGCATGTTGGTTCCGAACAACATGTCTTACGACCTTTACTTGGGATTATCGAAAAGATTTTGTGTCGCATTGGGATTATAGCAATCTTTCCTTCTTCTGCGTTCTCTCACTCTCTCTCTCTCTCTCTCTTTGCCTAGCCTTATCCTATTTCATTTGGGATCAGCCTCTCCTAGTCAGTCTTCGCCAGACGTTTCAGGATCATCGAGACATTCCCTTCGGCTTGTTTCAGGTAGTTGTTGCCTACAGACATCCAAGTAAGAAGGGGTCTACCTCGCTTCTTTGAAACTGTATTCATTCCTTCCTCTGGACTTGAACAATCCTAATACTATTTACACGGAATAAATGATAGATTACTAGTGCTATCCACTTTGTAATCGACATTGAATTGAACGCGGATATAGCTCTGATCTGCGTTAGTTACGATTATTGGTGTCACGATGCTGATTAGCCTAGCTACTACATATTCATAGCGGTATCAACGTTGTTTGTTAATTGTTGTTTGTTTATTATAAAGCCGTTAGATCGTTTACCTAACAACGCTTGTTCGAATCAATGGGCTGAATTAATTAATCTTAGAGTTCGAAATATCGTGGGAATCTTGTGGGCTTAACATTATCTGAGTATGTATGTAGGTACTTTGGTGCCTTGACTTCAATAGCGCCGTCGTTCTTGATAGCGTGAACTCATGATATTTAGCTTGATCGACATATCTTACAATTAAATTACATGTTCTCACCTCAAGTGTGTTGAAACTAAAGTCGTAATTCAGTTAATTGCCCAATTATTCAGTCTAAGAGCGAATGGTTTGCTTAAATACTAATCGTAACTTTAAAAATGTAAGAATTGTCATCAGAGATTCTGGTGATATTTCTAAAGTTTCAAGAGTCACTGTATAGAAGTAAGTACGCCATTTTTGTTTTTCTTTCCTACTTATATTGGGGGAGAGGCAAGTGTACCTATTGTGAATAGCTTATGTCAAAATACTGAATTTAGCCGCACGGGTTGTTTGTTCAGGTTAAGCTACGCTTGCCGCGGTTGGTCCGTGGATGGGTGACCATCTTTACATACCAACACCCTTCCGTGCCTCGGAAAGCACGTTAAGCCGTTGGTCCCGACTGTCTTTCGTAGATAGACAGTCGCTACGGGTCGTCAGAAGCCCGAAAGTCTGGCAACCAGTCTTACCAAGGGGTATCGTATTACCCAGTAACTGGGTTGTGGAAGTCAGATAGGCAGCCGCATGTAAAATAATGGTCCTCAGCTGCATCAGGTTAAATTGGAAGGCGACCCTAACATAGTTGGGAAAACGCTAGGCAGATGATGAACTTCAAGGGTACCAAAATCAAGTTATTTAAAACTTAAACATTGTACGTGTCAACCCTTTGCTTTCCATTTGTTGTTAAGTTGCATCCATACATATGAACGATGTGGACATCCGAAGTGTTTAAAATAAATCAATGTCCGTTTTCTCCATGACGTAAAGTTTCCTTTGACCACCTCGCTGGTTAAGTCCATAGACTTCTCATTTAGGCCTTGAAATACCTAACTTGGCTATTTTAGAAATTGGGTAGAAGAAGCTCTATAGTATATTTTTGAAAGCTTTCCCTAATTACTCAAATACATACGATCCCCTTTGACCTCACTAACTAATCTAACGTACATGTAAAAACTTAAAGCTTAACTAATGGTATCCAGTAGATACCGTCTCCGTTGACCCCTAAGGACTACCTACACTAACACGAAAGAGAAACGCATCTATTTTTAAATCTCTCATTAGAAGCCTCGACAGCTTTCCATTCCCATAAATCTAAGCTGTACTGGTTACCATAAATTACCTAAATTGTCGGTGCGGGCCGCACACGGAGCTCCGAGGCCTGTCCTGACCGGCCCTGAGATATGAGGCCCCCGGGTCCCTATTAAACAGGGACCAGGGGTTCTTCTAGCGGTAATAGATATGAATTAGTCGTCGGTAGTGGAAGAATGGTAAAATTGGACGTACCGAAGTCAATAACTAACTATACAGCGATGAAAAACAATTAAAATCTCTATGGTTAATTTTAGGCATCCATCCAATGTCAGTCTCTACTCAATTAAAGTAAATAATTATCCATAAATAAATGGTGTTTGCCCAAAATAATCTTCGTGTACAGAAGCCATAACAATTTCGAATATAATAAACTACAATCAAGTGTGTTTAAGCTCCGGGTGACTGAGTAATTATAGAAAGTTAAGCACGAAGTAATTGCCCTGTCAAAGGATTAGTTTAAAATATTGTTATGGCTTCGATAATAATATGCCTTTACAATGATTTTGTGATTAAACTTTATTAATAAATATTTACAATCAATTAAAATTAATCTTAACTTACATTAAAGTTATCTGCTAAAGTTATAGGCTGACTAAATATTTACACATGCTTTAAAATACGTAAACCTCCAAAGAGTTTGACAGGAAGGCTGAATGAGTTTAAGACCTTTGCCAGCCAAAACAACCACACAAGGCGGGAAATATGACATGTAGGTCGAGCACGGAGTAAAAATAATTGTGTTTTGTTATCGATCGCAAGCTTTTCCAATAAGGAAGAACATTATTGCTAGTATTGTAGGATTATGTAATAACTTTCTCTAATAAAGTTTAATATCGTAGTAAAATGTGTAAAACAATAATTGGTTGGCGTAGGAACACTAGGTTTACAACTTTATATGTGTGAGTAATACCTACACAATGGGAGTTAATGTTTTCGAGGGTAAAGTGAAAATGTGTTAGGGGGCGTCCATGAATTACGTGAGGTGTTCTAGGGGGGGAGGGGATCAAGCTAAATCTTTCCAAATCTCAATTAGGGGGGAGGGGGGGTCTTGGCAAATATCACGTAATTATTTTTCTCGCAGAAAACGGTGTAAAATTGCGTGAAAAAATATTTCTACAATAAAATAATATGGTCAAATCTGAGACACACACGACACAATTTTTTTATTAGTATACTGAAAAAAAAAAATTCACTTGACTCAAGAGCCAAAATCTTGAACCAAGAATACTATTTTAAAGATTTTTTTTTTTTTGAGTCAATAGAATAAATTCTTGAGTTAAGGACGCTATAACATTTTTGAATCACTCAAGTTTCTAAGGTATCTGAGTCGCCACACAACAACATTACGCGCACGCACACATTGAAACCATTGTCTGCTCGATTTTAAACATTAGTTAACTAATCTTGATACTCGAAGGTATTATTTATTTTATTTTTCTAGCACTGTTGAGTATAATTTGTAGTAAAGTAACTTTACTATCTGCATTTAGTGACAGTCAATAACTTTTACTACCATGATCATCAATATTTTTGGGATAACGTATAATTTGACAACTAAAAAAAACGAGGTGTAACAATAAAATACTTTAACAATATTTTTGGATAATAAACAAATATAACTGATGGTGATCGTAGAATATCGTTGTAATCGTTGAAAATATACAGGATATTCCTTAAAGAAAACTAAGCAAAAATTATGTGACGCGCGACCCTCACCTTTGAGATTGCAGCGCGTATTCAGAATTTTTAATACACAATAGGAAAATGTATACATTTTTGTATGAAGGCTGTTTTTGTACTCTTTACCTATTTATAATTCTAAATGACTTTAACATTTTTGTGATTAACTACATGATTTTCAATTTATGTAAATAATTAAAGTTACGTTAAATATTTTGTCTACATACTAGCAAAACCCCCAAAATTGATACCCATGTCGACATTTCATCATAACAGTACATCCGCCATTTTAAATTAAAAATCGAAGATTTTATAATCCCTACCCCCAATATGGATAAAGATCTTTTTATAAAAAAACAATACCCGCCGTATTTGGATCAAATTTGGATGAATCATTCGTAATAACTATCCTAAAATTATCCAAATTTGATAGCTATGCCCACTTTTTATTTAAAAAATTAAAATATTCGTCGTTTTGAATGAAAAACTTCTGGGGTCGCCTTTTTTTGGCTCCAAATGTAATTTGTATGGAGTTTTCGGCTTCAGCACCTTCGAAAATCTTGAAAACGACACCCATGATGAAAATTTTCGTAACCACCATTTTTTATTTTGAATCAGATTCAGCACCCTTGTTTACCCCTACCGCAAGCTACATTAAAGAATTTCGTTCCAAAAATGGACGACACTTGCATAATTTAATTACCACGTTGAAAATATAACTTTTTATTGAATAATTATCCGCCATTTTGAATTCTTGAAAATGAATAGATAATCATAATTACCCTACCTCAATAATCCCAATAGAATTTGAGTTATTTATTTCTAAATCAAGTTCTGATAATAAGTTTGGTACTCATAGTTTTGGTCCGAAAAGTATCAACATTTTTCAACCACAGTATACAGCACGGCACTCACTTTATTATTATTTTGATCGTATTTATTTCGTACAAAAAAGCGATACGCCCGTGCTTCCTAGGGCGCGGATGAGCGCGGAATGAGAAGCCGCGAGTTGAAAATGTATGAAGAAAGTTGAGAACGTTCTTTATTTTTCTCATAAATAAAAAAGTTATTTATTTAATTACTTATTTATTTATTTATTTATTAAACAAGGCACACCAACGACATATTTACAAACATAATAACATTAGGTGATGACGGATCTTTTGTTCTGTGTAAATACATCACTTAAAGGCGTGCACAACATTCTTATTAAAAGGTAAAATAATGTTCAATTACATTTTTAAACTAAGAAACATATTACAAATTGAAATTAAATGATAAATTAAAAATTACAGATTATGGAACAAAAAAAATATAGATTACAAAATATTTAGGCAAAACGTAGAAGATTATACCAGCCACAATTTGTTGTCATGTTGAAGTTAAAATATGCAGTTGATCTCACTATACAGGTACCTTTCCAGACCCCATTATTTTTCATTTTCTTCGATTATTGCGGTTGGGAAAACGTATTTTTGTGAAAATATTGTATGGGACTATACAATTTTTATGGTACCATTATGGAGATGAATAAATTATCTTTAATTAAAGACCATAAGTGACCTCGCAGTTGTGATTCCTCTTGATGTAATTGGTACCAGAAAACCACCGATATTTGTAGAAAAATGTTATAGCGTCCTTAAGAAATTATTCTTGGTCTAAGAAAAATTTCTTGTTTTTGTTTTTTTTTTTCTCAATAATCCAACACGTTTACAGCCCAAATAGAAGTTTTGAAGAATCTTGCGTGAGATTATAGGAGGAAAATCTTACGATATCTCACCGAGGGGAGAGGGGGGGTCGAAAAATTGGATTATTCCGATCTGTCACCCCGCTTTGTCCCCTTAGGGGGACAGATCGGAAAAAAAAGTTTGATCTGTCCCCCTGTTAGCAATGAGGGGACAGTGCGAACTTTATTCACTCCTTAACGGTTTCATCTGTCCCCCTATCACTGATAGGGGGATAGATAAAACTTTTTATTCCTGTTTGTCCCCCATAGAATTTAAAGTAATTCTTAAAACTTACGCACTCACGTTATAAGCTTACTTTCAAGAATTAAATAAAAGATTAGTGGTTTGGATTATTATAACGACCTGTATTTAAATAAATTATAAATATTTCTTTTGTTTCTGTATCGATCAGTCACAGTCCCATAAATCACGTATTAGGTATTCTAGGTATAATAAGTATAATAATAATCAGTCCTCTGATTTGACTTCATATTACAAATGTTAATTTTTACTAATAATATGTTAACTTTTTTGTTTGATAAGGAATGAAAACGTCAAAACTTGAATTTATTTACTTCATTCCTGAATAATACAGAATTAATTACCTTAATAGAAGCTGCAATTTTATCTAAACACGTAAAAATTTTTTATTACGAACATTTCCTCATTTAAAAGTTAACATATTGTTAGTAAAAATTAACATTTGTAATATGAAGTCAAATCAGAGGACTGATTATTATTATACTTATTATACCTAGAATACCTACTACGTGATTTATGGGACTGTGACTGATCGATACAGAAACAAAAGAAATATTTATAATTTATTTAAATACAGGTCGTTATAATAATCCAAACCACTAATCTTTTATTTAATTCTTGAAAGTAATCTTATAACGTGTAGAATTACTTTCAAGAATTAACTTAAATTCTATGGGGGACAAACAGGAACAAAAAGTTTCATCTGTCAGTGATAGGATCAGTGATAGGGTGACAGATGAAACCGTTAAGGAGTGAATAAAGTTTGAACCGTCCCCTCATTGCTAACAGGGGGACAGATCAAACTTTTTTTTCCGATCTGTCCCCCTAAGGGGACAAAGCGGGGTGACAGATCGGAATAATCCGAAAAATTCTCAAAAATGCCTCACGTAATTAATGGACGCCCCCTTAATGATAATTATTTATTTCTACAGGTAGGTATCTATTTATTAATGAAGGTTTGAAGCAGATGTTCAGCTATGTGCTATGTAATATTTCCTTTAGGTTACACGAGTGTACTTACCTAATTTGCCAGGGTACTTACGTCTTCATCAAATTCGTAACATTAAATCTTATTACACGCTTTATATTAGCTTCACTTGTATGTTTGTATGTATGTTTGTATGTTTGTTTGTATGTTTGTTTTTAATCGACTCCTTATAGCGCGATTTTCCGCTTTAACCGACCAGATTTCATTCAAACTTTGCACACCTGTCAAGGACCGATGACAATGCAATAATTTCATAAATTTGTGCCATTATCCTTGCCAGGGTTACCAGGACAGCAAAAAAACAGTCTTCGAAAACTACGCTGACATACGTCACAAACTAATTTGTGCCATAATCCTTGCCAGGGTTACCAGGACAGCAAAAAAAACTGTCCTCGAAAACTACGCTGACATACGTCTCAAAATTCGAAACACCCTAAAAAATAGAAAATAAATAATAGTTTAAAAAAACTAAAAAACACGCTTCCATTGAAAACCAAACTAAAAAGTACAAAATAATGGAAAAAAAGCGTGGGTGCCTGATATCAATAAAAAAAACCGGCCAAGTGCGAGTCGGACTCGCGCACCGAGGATTCCGTACAAACCTGTAGGTATAAAGTTTAAAATTTAAAAAAATATTTTTATTAGGTATATGATGTAACCAAAAATTTACAGTTTTCGCAATTTTTCCTTTATCTGTGCTATAAGACGTTGCTTCGTACCAAATTTCAAAATCGACTGGAAGTACCCTTTAGGTTTTGATTCCCTTGCGAATTTCGAAAATTTGCTGAAATTTGCGGTATAAACGGCTATATCTTTTGATTGCGTTAGCTTAGAGATTTGATTTTTTCACAGCTCCAAGGGACAGTAGACTTGAGTATTTGATATAAATTTCAGCTTGATACCTCCACGCGTTCCTGAGAAAAAGGGTCTTGACAGACGGACGGACGGACGGACAACAAAGTGATCCTATAAGGGTTCCGCTTTTTCCTTTTGAGGTGCGGAACTCTAAAAAATACCTTAAAAAGCACCCCACGCTTTTTTCCATTATTTTGTACTTTTTAGTTTGGGTTTCAATGGAAGCGTGTTTTTTAGTTTTTTTAAACTATTTTTTTTTTAATTAACAATCACTATTTCTTTTTTTAGTATTTTTTTTTACCAGCTACAGCGTTCTCCAGTCACCCCGCCATTAAATATTGTTGTATCAGTTTCATAAACATAATATATGTTTTGTTTCAAAATAATGCTGAAACCAAACCTCATAATAAGTATTAACAATGTAATCTGTATTGTTTCAGATGTGTGTGTAGAGGAGTGGTGCGGAGTGGCGCGGCATGGGCCAGGCTGGCAGCCACGCGCCGCCGCCGCAGCGCGGCCGCCGCGCGCACACGCTGCCGCACGACCCGCCGAGACTCGCGCCCAAGGTGAGCTCATCATCACAGACCCCTCCTGGGTATCTACTTGCTAGAACAGAAGAATATAAGAAACATCCTATAAACATACTATAAAGAAAACATACTATAAAGAAAACATACTATAAAGAAAACATACTATAAAGAAAACAACAGCCATAAAAGATTCGACGGAAAGCTCACCTTCCACGACCATATTGCCACGGTAGCTAAGGAGTCCTACCAAAGGTTGGGTTTTGTGCTGCGTAATTGCCGCGATTTTCGCTCCGCACATGCCATCAAATTATTATTTAATGCACTCGTACGTAGCAAACTGGAGTCTAGCTCCTGCGTATGGAACCCACACGAAAGTACCTATGCTCTTTTATGAGAAGGTACAAAAAGCATTCCTTCGGTTTCTCTACAAGCGTAAACATGGCTATTATCCTTACCTCTATCCGACTAAATTTCTACTGGGATGCCTTGGATATAACTCGTTAGAGGTAAGGCGATCTAAAGACCAGCTCACTATAGCCTGTAAGACGCTCCGTGGCACTATTGACGCGCCTGATCTGCATGCTGTGCTGGCTCGTTTTTTTGTCCCAGACAATTACTGCCGCGGCAGAAAGCACAGGCTATTTGCTGTGCCTCCATGTCGCACCGTTGCGCGTGCTAAGTCCCCAGTACCACGTACTCTGGCTGCGCTTAATGATCTCTTGGACACTTATCCAACAAACGATCTGTTTGCGGACGAATGGACGAAAATTTTATCGGCATGTCAGAAGTACTGCGAGAGGGATGTATGAAAGTGTTGTTTACCTTATCTTTATATACATTTTTTAAATATTATTTTGTCTTATTTTTGTGCACGTGTCTTTAATTTCTGTAATTGGTTGTAAACCGTTTTAATTAAAGAAATAAATAAATCCTCACAGTCCTCAGGTTTGGCAGAGGAATGTATAATCTAGTTGCCCTCCCGCAGTGCATCCGTTGCTATATTATACACAGTATGTTGGTACACATCGGATCACTGCGCAGGTTTTGTGATAGCCGATTAGAGATGTCAAAATTTATGTGTGGTATTTGACATTACTCCGCTGTCTTTCCGTCCCTCCTTTCTGTCAGCGGGCTGTATTTCATGAATAGTAATAGGTAGACAGTTAAACTTTTCGCACAGTGTGTACTTCTATGCCGCTATAACAACAAATCAAAAATAATGTAGTGTTAAATATTATACGGTTATAAAGAACCTTTTGTGTGCGAGTCCGACTCGCACTTGGCCTTTGATTTTTCAAACCTATTAATCGAAATTATTACGACACGCCCTTTTTTTTTGGATGGGGAATCATCAAATTACGTCTCCCGCTCTGGGTGGAGCGGAAGGGCGTGTCAGACTTTTACTGACTAAAACCCACCCGTGTTGCTTCAGTTGCCCATATGCCAGGGCCACGGTATCTCTTTCGAACGAATCTCGCGACCCTGGCAAGCCCACGCCCTTGGGATCGATTTAGATGACTATCACATCACTCTCGGCCACCAGCCGGCCAGTCTTTGGAAATTCGATAAAATCAGTTTCGTTTGCATTATTTAAGTATCTATTACTAAAAATGCCTATCTAGCTATTAAATGACCTAACATCCTTATGTGAGATTAATTGGGGGATTATAGTGAAGTGTTCAGACCATAAATTAACAATCACGCGATTATAGTAATTATTTATAATAAGCTAATCGTTATTTATTTTATAATAACTTTATATTGCCTGCCATCACCGGCGCGCTGTCAACCGTAACATTTATATTACTTTCACTGCATATAATAAAATATAATAAATGTAATTATTTTATGGTAAGATGGACCATACATGACACAGCTCCTCGCAAATATTTTAAATATCATAAAAATCTTGTTATTCACATCTTTAATTATTCACTAAGATATTATTTATCTAGAATTGTAGAGAATGATGAGAATGGTGCTTTCTAAAAAAATAAAATAAAACGCTATTTAGTATAAAACGTTCATTTAAAAAGATTTTGTTATTAATTTTCGTCGTATTGAATAAGGGCAAGAAGAAGAATAAGAATGTATTTTATTAATCTACGGATGTCATTGGTTTGGGGTCCATATAGGCAGCCTAACCTTTCAATATTTTTGGTCCTCCGACACACAGTCAAAAAAAAAAATTACTGAACAATGTCTTAAAAGCTCATTTTGACTAGAGTTACCAAACCCCGATTTTGTTTTCAGGTGCTACCAACTCTATGCGAGTCTCCGCGCTTGCGCAGTACGGACAATGGCGCGATCCTGCACTCTGGCGGCACCATCAGCGGGCGGAGACCCAACACCATGCACGACAATGTGCCGCACGGACATGTGGTGAGGAGGCACTTTCAATACTACTCGCATTTCCTACAGACGATAGTTGATAGAAGGTTACTACTGCAATGACGGTTAAAAGAGTTGTGAGGAAGAAAAAGATGCTATTCCCCTAATTAAATTGTGATAAAATATTGATCAAAGACATAATGAACAAGTTATTGTTCTGATGTGTCTATTTTGTCTCGTATCATTCTAAGTAACCGTATGAAACATTATTAAAAGCAAAGAAAATGCCAAAATCTCTTTCATAACACAGCCCGACGTGACTCTTGCTCCTTGAATGAGAGTAATCATTCCCCGAAAATTTTTATATACATTCGATATACAATTTTTCATACAATGCATGTATTAATTTAAAAAATAATGTAAAAATTAAAATTTGAAATTTTCAAAATCAAATTTCTCGATGATGAAAAAAGATATTCGCGCAAACTCAACGCCATTTGGAAGAGCAATGCTTATAGTTTAAAGTATTGTGTGTATTTTTTCGATAGCTCAATTTGTCGCGATGCTACATAACCGTGAAAACACGCTAAAATGTTTTTTGCACTTTTAGGTTAGGATATCTAAAAAGGGTGATATGCTGGAGTAATTCCGAGGCCGAATTTGAATTCAGTGACCCAAAATCTACGGGGAATGACTACTCTCATTCAAGGAGCAAGAGTCACGTCGGGCTGTGTTATAGAAACAGCAATTTATCATGATCTTAATAATACGGTTTTAATACTGATTCCCATGTTTTATTTCCAGCACTCGAACGTGTATCGGTCGCGGTCTGCGGGGACCTCGGCGGAGAATGCCGAGATACGATCTCGGGAGAGGGATCCCCTGCACAGGTCACACACCAACCTGGAGCTACGACATGACGGTGAGTAACATACATACATTAAAAGTTATTTAAGGTTAAGACTGCCGAAGCAAGATAAAGCCAAAACAATTGTAAAGATTACATGGTAAGCAAAAGTTAGCCTTAAAAATATTGAGGATACACCTTTCACGATCACGGTTGAACGTATTTATCTGTTCCTTTCTTCTTGTATGTTTATACGCACATAAATAGTGAAATAAATGCAACTAATATTCATTTGACTGGTTGCAGGCAGCAGTGCTAATAAGCGATTTGGATCTGAACCAGATCTAAGGATAGAAGAAGAACAGAAAACGAGAAATGGAAACAAACACTTTCGAAAAAAATACAGAGCACCCCCACCACCCACCAATGACGTAAGTTGAAATAATATTAAGGTATTTGATCCACTTGAGTATGTTGAAAATGTGGATAATGATTATATGTATATGTATTTTACAGAACTTCGAGGGTTCATCGCCAGATTCCAGCGAAGGGAACGCGAGACCTGAACCCCAGAGGAAACTAAGACTGTTCAAAACGAGAAACGAAACCAAAAAGCTGAACGGTCAAGAAAACTTGCAGTTCAGAAACTCATATCAAGAATACAAGTCACTCGACATGACTGACAACGCAGCATTCGAGAGACGATACAGATCCCCTTGCAAGGACAAGGAGCAACACTTCAAGTACCCTGACAACCAGGACATGGTGCAGAGCACCGCCTCGCTCAAGAGGGAGGAACGACTCATACAAACGAAACAAGACTACAGGAAGACGAGGATAGACAGGATGAGCGGCTGTCGAGCCAAGACGTCCAAGAACGAACACAGCGAAGCGTGGAAGACTCCACTGTTGAACAGAAATTTCAGGTACTCCGAGAGGTTCAAGAAAGATGACCATGAACTGCCCGCGCTCAGGAGAGAGAGGACATTCGACGAAACCTTGATCGCAAGCGAAAGAGAAAGCGAATCCTCTAGAGCGGCGCACGAGAGCAGGATGAAAGCCATCGCGGACCAAGTCAGAGGAGGCAAGCTAAGCCCTCTGGCGGAGTCCAGCAAACCATTGAGAAAATCTCTTCCTTCACTATTGTTGAAAAATAATGAAGAAAAAGATGAATTTCAAGCTGAACTGAAGAAGGCTACGAGTAGAATTAGAAACCAATTAGGCAGTAAAGTTAATGATAGTGAAACCAAAACTAGTCAAGAGAAGAAAGAGTTGAGGAGCCCATCGAAAATACCGAGTAAAGTCAAAAAGTCTAGTCCACCGAGTGCTGCCAACAAGCCAGAAGCAAAAGCCATCAGTAGAAGGCCTTTGAGTCGAACTAACGAGGACAAAGCTAGACAGACGAACAACAATGTTAATAGTAAGAAACCGGACAATAAGTATAAGATGAGTAGTAAAGAGAATAGCCGCCCGATGCCGGACAGAGGGCAGGCCTCCGGGAAAGAGTCCACGCCTGAACACTCGCCCACTAGGAAGTTGGAATCGTTACTGACCCAACCGCCACAAGACAAGTAAGTTTACTCACATTATGCGACTGTATTCCTTTTTTATTATCTCGAGGTGGATATCCTCATGGATATCCTCCGCCCTGGGGTGGGCGAAGGGGTCTGTCAGACACTTACTGACTAAAACCAATCCGGTGTTCCGTCCCACACATACGTCGGGGATCACAGGATATAGTGCGACTGGGTGTAGTGTGTGAGTAGACTGTATTCCTGGTTAAACACAGAAACATTATTTTGTAATACTTCACGAGACTTGTTTACTTATCGACAGCTATATTTTATAAGGAACAGGAACTACTAGTCCGAATTGAAAAATTATTTTTGTGTTGGGTAGCCTATTTATCGAGAAAGGCTATAGGTTATATAACGTCACGCTACAACCAAGAGGAGCGGATCAGTAATGAAAAATGTTGCAAAAACGGGGAATATTGCACGGGTAGGTGATTCGACGCGACGGGAAGGTTCGGGGGACCAAGAAATTTAACGCGAACGAAGTCGCGGGCAGAAGCTAGTAGCTTATATAAAGCCTTCTCCTGTTAATGTGAATAAAGACCACACTCTCTGCAAATAACATCAATCTTGCTCATTATATATGTCTATGTTATTATAAGAATTATTTCAATAATCTTCCTCAATCACACATATTAATATTTTACACTTTGCAATGGGCGCTTTCATAAATTCAACGGCTTCGTCTTTCTGACTAATCAACCCTTTGTCAATACAAAAGTGTCTGTTATTGGTTTAATTGGAATAAACGTTTGAGTTTTCATCATTGTGTTTTCACTTCTTCCAGGAACAAACAGCAACCTCCATCAAAGCAGTTCTACTTCGGCATGATCGAGAGCAAACAAACAAACACACACGATCACTTGAAGGACTTCCCAGGGCTGGGCAGTCCTATCATTGAGGAGATCTCCAACTTCCACCTGATTGAACAGAAGCTGCTCAGCTATCATGAGGAGGACGCAGAGTTTGATACGTTTAATGCCAAGATGAAAGAAGAGTCCAAGATAAAGAATTGTAAGTATTGACCTTGCACGTTTTATAAGTGCCATTTAGTCCTTTGATGTCCAAAATTTATTTGCTCTTTTGGTTGTTTCGGTTTATTTACCGACTTAAAAAAAGGAGGAGGTTATCAATTCGACTGTATTTTTTTAAATTATTATGTTTTAGATTATTTATTTCCAAAATTGCCTATGTTCGTCTTGACTCTAAGTCAAATTATTCTAAACTCTGTGGATTTTCCTAAAACACTGTTCAGTAAAAATCGAAACAAAATAAATGCCTCATCGTCATTTACAGTATCATCAGAATCCGCGCTATCGTCGGACGGCTCGGAAGGCTCGTGCTCCGAGGGCTCGCTGGGCATCGCGCTGCGCCTGCGCCCCACGCTGCCCAAGAAGCAGCGCGCCGTGCCGCGGTTCTCACCAGCTGCGGCCTGGAGACAACTGGCTTCTTTAGATGATCATCTTGCTGCAGGTAATTATTCTTCGCAAGAGTCAAAAACAGCAATACAATTTTGCAAACGTCAAATACCTGTGCTCTGTGACTACTTTTAGACACAGTAGTACTTTGAAGAGTTTGAGTTGTTATTGGAGAGCTTTTTAAAGCTCTTTGACATCCTTCTGATGGTATTTCACTGCAGGAAGGTTTCATTGGATCACAGACCGATTGGTTTACAACATGTAGGTTTTTTTTTAGAAGCCCTCAAAAATTTTTTGTCGCTCCATTTAAAACTTTAAGTGGAGCATGTAAGGGGACACATTTTGGCACTTCTTATTTTACATTTAGTACCATTTTTTTTCTCGTCCTATTACAGTATATTATCGTATTTCTAATTATTAACTTTTGTGCAACAGAAACCCAACCACTGGCAGTAGAAACAAAAATGTCGGGGGACATATCGGCGGAGTCCTCACCTCGGTCGGATCAATCAGCTGATAAGTCGGGAGACTCCGGCATCTCGGGCGACCACGCGCATTCAGACCACAGGATAGACTCGCCTTCTAGACATCATGTACGTACGGAAGACTAGAATATTCAATCAATTGGAATATAGATTACTATGGATTCATCGATTCATTGACTGTCCAATTTTATTTGGCAACCTTACTTATTTGCAACTAAGACATATGATATAAAACTTGGGAACAACTAATAGACGAAGCGGTCTAGATACAGACTTTTTATTAAATTAAATTATTATCAACACAGCCCTCAAACAATATAAATCATTCGAGAGCCGAAAACTCCTTGTACATACGGCTACATATCACCAGGTCACGACGGACTCAGTATCGAGCACTTGCGGCATGCGGGTTGCCACTTACCTAGAGTGTTAGCATTACTGTTTAATGTTTGTATTGCGCACTCTCATTTGCCTGACAGTATGATGAGGGCGGTGGTCGTACCAGTAATTTAAAACAAAACAGGAGACTTATCAGATCGGTCGAATCACAGGCCAATTTCCCTGGCAACGATTGTCGCTAAGGGGCTTGACAGTGTGCTTGACGTACAGCTACAGAAACATCTATCCTTACACGATGCACAATTTGGGTTCCGACCTGCCTTATCCACCGAAAGTGCAATCGCGTGCCTTAAGCACGCTGTGAGGTACTACGCTGACAGGAAAACACCAGTGTATGCAGCGTTCCTGGATCTCTCCAAGGCCTTCGACCTGGTCTCATACGACATCCTTTGGGATAAATTACAGGCAACAGGGATACTCAATGAGCTGCGGAACGTTTTTAGGTACTGGTACGGCAACCAAACAAACGTTGTAAGGTGGGGGAAGGGCTATTCTCTACCGTACAGGTTGGAATGTGGCGTGAAGCAGGGGAGCTTAACCTCCCCTAACCTTTTTAACTTATACCTGAATGCATTGATCGAGGGACTCAGCAGTGCGCATGTGGGCTGTTTTGTTGATGTTGGGTTGTGTTTTAACAACATCAGTTACGCGGATGACATGGTGCTGCTGGCTCTCTCGGTCAGTGCACTGAGAAAACTAGTTAATATCTGTGAAAACTATGCTGCCAGCCATGGGTTGCTATACAAATAGGTGCCCGTACCAACGTAGGCGACACTCCTGCTATTTGTCTGCTATGTCACGGATATGAAGGCTGCCGCGAATGCGTGAGTTCTTGACGCGGTCTCTCCGCGTAACTCCGGACATCCAGCGCAACATTTTCATTTCCGTGACACGCAGTTCTTGCTTGTGCCGCTCAAGTTCGGGCCACGCCTCACTGCCATATAAAAGGACAGGCCTAATGATGGATTTATAGACCTGTCCCTTCAGCTTGGGATCACAAATGACACCAGACACCTCTCGCCATTTGGCCCACGCTGCAGCAATGCGTGCCTTGACGTCGTAGTCGATGTCCCTAGACGCATGGAGTACAGATCCCAAGTACTTAAACTGGTCCGTACGCTCGACCGTGTTGTCGCCTATGTGGACAGATGTGAGATCTGCTGTATTGCAGACCAAGTACTCTGTCTTCGCCACATTGAGCTTCAGACCACCGTTCTCTAGCGTATCCTTCCACGCCTTCACGCGTCTCATCAGTCGTCCCCTGTCCGCGTCTACCAGCACAATATCATCAGCACACATGAGCAGCCGCGGGGGCTGCTCATGGGAGCTCCTGATGCTGTCTGACACAACGTCTAATACTACGCTGAATTGGAACGGGCTCAGGACGGGTCCCTTGTGTACACCTACAGTAATAGGAAAGGGTTTAGTGTCGCCAACAGCGGTCCGAACCACGGAATCGGAATCGCGGTACATGTCTCGGATGGTGTCAATATAAGCCTCTGGTATTCCTTTGGACCGCAGTGTCCACCAGATCATCACACGAGGAACACAGTCGAAGGCCTTCGCCATGTCCAAAAATAGGAAATGTAGAGGCGTATTCTTCGACCTGTACTTCTCCATAAGATAAGATATGATTTATTTGCTAAAGACATGTGTACACATACAAGAATAAAAACATGCATGCAGGATATTATAAAGAGAAAAAAATATAGCTTCTGACATGTGTGCCACATAATATGTCGAGCAAATATGAATAGTTGATTGTTTATAATTAGTTTCAAGTCAATATAATTCATGTATCAATTATGTCATCAAGCAATAATAAATTTTAAAATGTCAACAGTACATAAAAAATCATTAATATCATGGTACAATTATGTCACGAAGTCAAAATAGAATTATTTGTTACAAATTATTTAAATACAACTTAATTTCAAGAAGTCAAATTAGAATGACGACCCTAAGGCCAAAACAGGATCCATGGCGTGACCAGGGCGAAAACCATATTGGCCATCCGAGACTGTTCTGAGATCCTGACGGATCCGAGAGTCAATTATCCGCTAAAAGAGCTTCATGGTGTGGGCCATGACCTTTATACCGCGGTAGCTGCCGCAGTCCTGCACCGATCCCTTGCCCTTGAAGACCGGAGTAGTCACACTCAGTCTCCACTGACGAGGAATCTCGCTGGTGAGGAGTATGCGGTTATAAAGGTTAGTTAAAATGCCCACACCACGAGAACCCATCGCCTTCCAGGCCTCGATCGGTACTCCATCGGCTCCGACAGCTTTCTGATTTTTCTTGGGATGAAGAACATTTTCCACTTCTTCAGATGTTTCTGGCGGCACCAGTCCCTGATTCGGAGGGAGGTCCGGTGGCTGCACCTCTTTATGCTGCTTGTTTAGCACGTCGCGAAAATGCGAGCGCCATCTCTCCTTCACCGCGACGTCCTCATATAACAGGTTGCCATGAGGGTCTTTAACACAGCGGCACTTAGAAATATCCTGTGCCGATTTGACCCTGGACCGTGCCAACTTGTAAATAAGCTTCTGCCCCTCAGACGATTCGAGCTTATCGCAGAGTGGGTGTAAGTGGTCTCGTCTGGCTCAGGCTACGGTTCTCTTAGCCGCACGTCTTGCAACCCTGTACGTGCCACTTTTTAAAGAGGGCTTTCTTTACCCTTATATCCCTCTGGACTGTGTCATTCCACCACCACGTCTCTTTGTCACATTTGCGCCCACCCTTAGACATGCCGAACGCTGCTTTTGCCGCTCCAGTAATAGCTGCGGGAATCCTGTCCCAGTGGTCCTAGACTGGTTCGCCATCAATCGCCGCGTATATGTCGCTGGTAGGTTTGGCAAACTCCTGGGATTTTGCTTCATCAAGCAGCCCCCACCTGATTTGGCGTCGGCAGCGTTCTACGCGTTTGACTTTAGGCTTTACGCAGAGGTCCATGAGAAGAAGACGATGCTGTGCAGTAAGACACACACCGGGTATGACCTGCGTATTCTAGTATTTTATTTTATTGTCACAGGAAGGGTATTCAGTTTTACCCATGGAATTAGTAAGTTCTGTCTGACCTGGCTATTATAGTTTCTGTCACAATCGGTTGAACTATCAATTAATACCTAAGTGTTAAGTTAAGAAGTCTATGGAGTATATACTTTTCAATGCTGGAATACAAACCTCCTCTCCGTGAGCGAAAGTGGGCCATAAGCGGAGACTGGGCCCGTGCGGTGACACGGGCCCAGTGCGGGTTGGTAGATGTTACATGTCCTCGGTTTTAAACATGCCCCTTTCCTCACGATGTCTTCCGTCACCGTTCTTAGAGCAGTGGTGATGGAGGTCAGAGTTCGAACCTATGGCCGTTATCACTACACCATCATAGCCTGAGCCTCCACCAACAGCAACTCTTCCCACTACCCAGGCCACTGATGCGAGCCCGGCCACGTGGACCCCGCAGCAGGACCTGGGCGACAGCAGCTCGGAGGGCGCGGGCGGCGGCGTGGCGCTGCGTGACGCCGGCCCCGCCACCTACAGCCCGGCCGCGCAGCCCTTCAGCCTGTCGCTGCCGCGCGACCAGCAGGACCGGGTGAGTGCCGGGGTGGGAGCCGCGGGCTGTTAGGAGGAGGGACGGCACAGGGACTCCGAATTTTCATGTACCTTGAAATCATTCTGGATCTTTCTATTTTGTTTTTGACTCAGCTTTTAATACCGGTTATTCTTTAAATTTATTTTTTGCATATGCAAATAACTCAACATAACCATCTGATCACGAAAATTACGGTTGTAATCGGAGAAGAGTCAACTACTTCAGATTAGTATTGATATACAGTTGTTTGGCGCATGAATCAACAAAATCTATTGGGAGAAATGAGGTCTATGGGTGAAAGATAGCACATAAAATAAACAATCACCAAAAAAAAAAAAGTCGGTCCATACGCGTCGTATATGCGAGCACTGGTTTCATATATTATGGCTTTTTTTGTGGGTGGGAAATCATCAAATGACGTCTCCCGCTCTGGGGTGAAGCGGAAGGGCGTGTCAGAGTTTTACTGACTAAATCCCACCCGTGTTCCTTCAGTTGCCTATATGCCAGGGTCACCGTATCTTTTTGGAACAAATCTCGCAAACCTGGCAGGTTATATTATGGCTCGAATTTAATGTCATGGAAATTATGTTCAATTAAATATCATAAAGTTTTCGAGGTCGGTACATCTAAATCTGGATCCTCAAGTCGGTTATTGCTGTAGTAGTGACTAGTGATGTTTAGATAATGTGGTGACTAACAAACTAATCTGTCTCCTAACCTCCCGCGGCCGCTGACGAGGAGTAAAGGTACTCACAACTTCTAAACCTTGGTATTATGGTGCTGGGCAGTATCCGTGGTGATGGGTTATAATGTACTTCGTGGTATTTTCTGAGTAACTCGAATTCAATTATTTTTTTACACTTTTACGGGATTCTAAGTTTTGGGTCAGTTAAAATAACCGCGTTGAATGGGCTCAAATCTCAGTGTTCTGTTAAGTTTTCAAAGGTTCTTGAATTTCTGTTTGCTTTAATATAATATGCTTGCATGGGGTATGTGTGTAGCTTTTGATGTATTTTCATGATCTTCTTTATTTTATGTGCCTTGATGACGTTCTAAATTACTGGAAATTAAGGACCTACTACTTAGTTCTAAAAATTAATTACCCTTTCTTAAGATCCCTTATTTATTTTCTAATTATATAATTTCAGCTTTATTTTTATTTGAATCAATCCCAATATTACAATTTCTCTTTTTGCCTTTACCTCTATCTGCAAATTCCTCTTCGAATGATGACCTTTATTCCTCATCAGTTCTCCAAGCCAACAGGTCGCAACACTCTTCTCGTAGTTTAAAGCGATGTCGTGTTTCTACGATTGCTTCCAGGGCAAGCAGTTGGCGCAAGGCTTCAACAGTCTTCAGAAACTTCGGAAGTCGGTCTCTGGGGCTTTAGGCGCCGCCTTAGGTTCCAGAAGGTTCGATTTGGAACATGAACCGATACTGCAGGAACCTGAACAGAACTGGTTTCTGACCAAGTCTGCGCCTAATTCGTTGAGCAATCCACTGTTGTTCCAACAGCCGGCGAGGGCGAAGGGTTCGGACGAAGATGCTATTAAGGAGGAGGAGTCATTACCGCCGTCAGAAAAGGTGAGAATGAAATAAAGTTTTCATACCAAGGACCGAAGTGTATTTATAACTAAGACACGACTGCCCAAAAAAATAGTTTGATGTGGTTGTAGAGTATGAAAATTCGTGTTCAATTCAATATTCAAAACAAGAACCTTATATTCCAATAGTAAGAAACGGTAGAAGAGGAATGTCCAACCAACATTAACAACAAATAGTTTTACAACATTTGAAACGCGTTTTCACAGAAAACATTCTTACACAAATATTATTTTATAGATTTAAAACAGCTAATAACCTTTTGTTCCTACAAGCAACTGCTTAAGGTAGTATAAATCTAGTGGGAGTAGGGATATTTGAGAACACTCTCTGACAAACGGAAGTTTATCATAAATTTTTACTTCATTCCCTAGTTTGTCACAATAAAGTCTACTGAACATTGAGAATGGACATTTTGTTTTATAACGCTTTGTGTTGGGCTAAGAGGTTGGAGGCTGCACAACATATCTCTGAGTTATTTTCGTTAAGTTACTGTGAATGCAAATAATCTTAAATTTACATGACGCTAGAGAATATTTTGCCATCTGTTTACAACCCAGTAGGAGATAGGATATGGTTCGGGTAGCTGCGGTTATAAGTAAATAGGAAAAGACAATAGCACTTTGCGTTTGGTTTGTGAAACGATGGAGAAAACATTTTCGATATTTACCTTCGCCTTTATGTCGTAGCATTGAAGACGTATTTTGTACCATGAGTATTGCCACACATATACATATGTCATAGTTGAGAATTTACATGGCTCGTCCAAGGACTAGATTATGAATTCGTATAAAAGACAATCCTGCTAAATTATTTCAAATATTAACACATCTAAATTGGTCCTTTGGTCCAGGAGGAGTTAGGCACATGGCGTCCCGGTACATCGTACTTATCGTGGGGCGGCCACGTCATGTACCTGCCGCCCGCGCCGGCCGCTGAACAGCCGCTGTCCATGCTCGGACCCATCGACAGACCTATCAGGTTCGTATCTTCTTACTAGTATATTTCACTATTTCGATTGTACTTCCATTCATCAATAAATAGTATCTATACTTTAATATTATAAAGCTGAAGAGTTTGTTTGGTTGAACGCGGTAATCTCAGGAACGACTGGTCCCAATTGAAAAAAAAAATTGTGTTGTGTAGTCCATTTATTGAGGAAGGCTATGGGCTATAAAACATCGTGCTACAATCAAAAAGAGCGGAGCAGCAACGAAAAATGGACGAAAACTGGCAATTTGATGCGACGGGAAGGGTCAGGGGAGCAAAAATTTGACACGGACGAAGTCGCGGGCAGAAGCTAGTACAATATAAATATCTTTAATTAAGACATTGATCCTTATGATGTGGACAATGCAGACTACTTTTAATAAAAAAAATGCACTAAAAAATATTTATTTATATGTATGTCTGTTGCACTCACCTGACGCATCGGGTACATGCACATGTACATGTACCCAATGCGCCATAATGGCACAGAGTAGAAACGTACAGAGTGTAAGCTTTTAAAGAGTGTGCAAAATACCTATTCTGGTAGGGTTGGCATAGGAAGATAAATTTATAATAATAAACAAAATGTGAATCAACTTTTTAAATGTAGCTTTTATTAATAAATTACATACTTAGCTACACAATTTTTAAAATAATTTATGATACGAACTATATTTTAATTACAAGTTACCCACTCTGATATTTTTTTTTTTTTTTGTTTATCATTTTTTTGTGCCTTTTATTTTAACTGTAGATTCTACATCAACCATAAAGTCTTTTCTAATAATCAAATGGAAACACTCAAATGGCATATCACAATCTTTTACACGTTTTAGTATATCACTACCAATATTAACAATGTTTTTCGAGATCAAAACGCGTAATCTCGACGCGTAGTCATAGAGCCCTTAGCGAGGCAACTGACTGAGCCGATATAAATCGGTTTCTTTCGTAGGTACACGATGAAGTCACACGACGCGCCTCATGCTTGTAGTAGAGTGCCAATCATAGCGCGGTGGTTGTATGAAGCTTACCCTCTGTCCGTTTACTCTTTGATAATGGCGCAATAAAAATTATCACTGATGACCTTCAGAATGCCGTTGACGCTCCCGCGCAAACTGCGCATCATGAACGCAATCCTTCTACGCAGGACGATTTGCAACCGTCAGTATGTGCTACCGTATTCCTGATGCACTGTATTAACTTGAAAACAGAAACAACGATCTGAAAAAAAAAAGGATTCACTTAACTTCCAGAATAAAAGACATCAACGCGTCAGTTACTTAAAACTGTAGTGCGCTCTCGTGCGAAAACTCGCATTGTCGTCTGTAATCTATCGACTATAGATACTAAAACGTAGGTTTATAATGACTAAATATGCATTTCAATTTTACATAATTCCAATATACAATTTTGCTTTTGTTGGTATCTATAAAGACTCGTAATCCGATATCTAGTAAAATAAAATTCACTTCCAGTCTGTTTAAAATCTTATGTCATGATCTTTACCCCTAGGAGCAAATCCAGCGGTTGTCTCGAAGCCTCAGCCCGAGCTGCGCGCGCAGCACTCGGTGCCGAAATGCGCGAGAGGGAACGATCTGCGTCACCTGACGTAGCTAGAGCTCTGCCAGCCAGGGTCCTGCCCAGCAATAACGTAAGTACATATTTGTTAAATATGTGTGTTTTATTAGAGGAGGATTTAAGATTTGGAGGTGAACGGAGATTATGATGTGTGTCTGCATGCCGAATAGATTTCTAGGCTTGAGAGTTCCTCAGCAATAGATATGGAAATGAAACACAGTTGTGAAATGGATTAAAATAGAATTGAATAACACAATTTAAAACAACAAGTCACAATTATTGATAATCGGTTAGCTTCACTTAAATGTATTGTTGGTGATTGTACCAACGAAACATTTTAATTTTGTTTAAATTTCTATACGTACTTATGTACGTTCAAAAAGCTAAACAACGGCCAACTGTCTTAGAAACAATGATCTACAATCAATTATTAAAAGAAGGTACCTTAAAATGGTAGGGATCCACCACAAAAGTTCCAATAGGTTTATTATATTTTATGTTTCATCATGAACCCTTACAAGTATCAAAGTAACCTAATTTCCTAACCATGCGATTGTTATTCAACCTTACACGTACATAACTAATTGCCGAACCAAGAACAATTAAAACTGAGCATAATGTGATGCTCAGTTTATGTGTCTCTGTCTAACTCATGTCACAGCCTGTTCTAAGCATTAGCCAATACCTGTAATATTCATCCTTCAACCTTTCTTTAGATAACTGATCTTATTTATTGCGTTTAATTCTGCAATCGTGCACTACAAGTTAAGCATTTGTCTTTTGCATTAGTTAAGCAACTGAAGATTGATACGCTTCCCAAATCAGAAGATTGAAAGCCTTACTAACTATTGATATTATCATGAACAGCAAGAACGCAATAACAACGTGAAGAGGATTTTTTCATTCTGAGAATAAACATTAAAAAAATTATCTCCATTAGGGTTAGATTAGGGATCATAATCAAACCTGCAGTGTCATTTTATTCATAGCAATTTATAATGTGTTATAAACACCAGTTTAATTTTATAATCTCACCGAAAATTAAATGCAGAGAAAAATCGCCATGGCAGGGAAAAAATACTGGAGATTAAAAGAAATAATGAAACAAACCGATAGTTATCAGTTAAACGAAAAAGATCTCCAAAATAGCAATCCTACTTTGTCTAACGTAAATTTGGCAATGTTGGTCACTAACAAAATGTGTAGAAGGCGAGCGAAGCGTGCAAAAGAAGCATATTGGGAATCAGACTAGCCAAAAAGAAACAATAATGTAAGTAGAATACTTATTAAAGTGACTGACATTCTTGAGAGAGTTAGGACACCAAAATGAAACTCATGGAATATTTAGGATGGCTAATGATATCTGGACCAAACAAATATATAGAATGGATCCCAAGAGAAGGAACAAGGTCTAGGGGATTCCAAAGGAAAAGATGGGCAGACCTCAATAATAAATTATTTCTTTATTTATTGTATTTTATTATTATCTGCGGCACCACTTTTCATGTCAATAAACTATCAATTTAAAGACAAAACTTTCTGCAACGATTCCTTGAATTGATCTGCTACAATCAGTTGCCATATACGTGCACAGAATGTAGAAACCTTTATCGCCATAATCATAACAAAGCTTACATTACTTGAACACAGAAATCCTTCAACGATTGAATCACAATATTCCCACATGAAACAGGAAAAATAAATATCTGTTAATTGTTAAAACAAGGTCCATCGGTCCATACGAAGTGACATTGATTTTAAGAGCTCCGTACATATTACATACATACGTACATAAGACAATAACATTGATTTTGTTTACAATTGTAACCATGTTAACGATTATTGTGATATATTTATTATCAATTGGATTATTGAGAACAAGGTGAGGTGGAGCGAATCAATCGATCAATTGCTGGTATGATTTAATTGTTATGGTTTCTGTGACTTGGAAAAAAATATCACTTATTTTGATGCTTTGGAGCAATTCTTGCTGGCACCGAGTCAAACAAGAGATTTTTTTGACTGTAGGCAAAACAAGAAGATGGAATAAAATTTTAGAACTAAGGAATTAGATCCCCGGCTGTCATTTATAGATCGTTGACAGTCGTTACGGGTCGTCAGAGGCACGAAAGTCGCAGGACTTTAAGACTGAGGTGACTTTAAGGTGTCAACCAGTCTTATCAAGAGGTATCGTATGGTCACTGAGTTGTGGGGTTCAGAAAAGCAGTGACTCCATGTAAATTACTGGTAGATATATAACCGCATTCAGGATGACTGGATTCTGACCCCAAACTATTTGGAAAAGTCTCGATGATGATGGAGTTTAATTTCAACCAGTTTATTATGTCCTTAAATCGTTTTTTGTTTCCTTATGTATTCACAAGTTATCACTACCTATTGCCAGTTTACTTCAGTCTGTGTTTAGCAGCAACTTAGCCATCATATAAATTAAGAAGGCGTCCAGGAAATCACTTCGTAATTACTATTTACTACTGATAAATAATGAAGATGAGTGACATGATAAAGATAGACCAGCTTACAGGTTATTTAAAATTTCCAACTACCTCATTTGGCAAATTCACTTGCCGCTTATTTCGCCCATTAACTGTGATAATGACCTCTACAACTTGACCACCACTTACTGATCTTTCAACTCCGCTCTCAATTTAATCAAAATAATTTCATTTTATACCATTGTTAACCTGTCCTAGTTCCTTACATCCATCCACATCTTCATTGAACGCATTACTGAGCAATTTCCTTTAGAATACATTCAGAACGGTTATAAAAATTAACCTATTTTGGTTCGCGAGACCATTGTGTCGCGTGGTTTGGCGGTCGCATTGTCGCTGAACGTTCCCACGACTAGTCGCAGTATTTCCGCGTCTGTGTATGTCTGTCTGTGCGCATTGTAAGGTGAGATGTTGAGTGTCGGAGATATCACATAGCCTTGTTACCTTCCGTAATTTGAAGATCTAGTTGTGGGTGTTACATCTACTTGTAATTGTTATGTAATTTTGGCTGGAGATTAGGTACGTGTTACATCGTCGTTGGCTTTTATTAGATAACGTCTGTTTAGGTTTGCACAATATTGCAAGATGCTTAAGCTTTTGAACTTGTTCTCTTTTTTGTAGTGATATTAAATTACCATAAGTAAGTTTTAAAGTTTAAGTTAAAGCTTTAGTTATGTCGTTTAAAAAACGAAAGGTGATTGTGTTACCCAATAAATGGGTTTTGGAAGCCAGATAGGTAGTCACTCTATTTTAAATACCGATATTCAGCTGTATTCGGTTAGACTGGAAGCTGACCCCAGCATAATTAGGAAAAGGATAGACAGATTGATATATAAAGTCTGAAGAAAAATGCTACAGTTCCCTATTGGGCCAAAATCGATGGTCAATCTAACTTGTTTGCTAAATACTATTTAGATACTAATTAGTAGATATTTTTCTACGCAGTCATCGTTGACTGTAGTGAATCATTTTCCCAAGTAAGCCACAGATCTCTAACCAAAGTTTATTGATCTACGATCTCATTACCATCGATCAAAACACGATAGTCGCCAATCCGCCAGAAATTGTATGTAAATGTAGGAATAATACAAACTAGCTTGCTTAGTATGCGCGCGCGCAGGCTGGGGACATGTCGAACATGTTCCAAGTGGCTAATACCACGCACGCTCTGCTCCTGTTTCTACGTCGTGACCCTGCAGTGTGAGGAATATGGTGGAGAACAATAGAGACGTCGTGTTCACTTGTCACTCGATATTTATGACTTCTTGTGGATGTGAGGACATTTTTTCTCACAGTGATGTGTCTACTTCACATCCTTAGTCAAGGTTTGGGAAGAGCATTTAGCATAGGAAAATATCAAGTGTTTTGAGTTCGTGTAAAAATGATGTAAATAATAACTTAAAACATGGCACCACACCTGTTTTCCTTGATAAACCAATTTCAGAGAATGGATCAAGCAAGACTATAAAATTTCCGGTGTCTTTCGTAGGTATTTTATTCCACTAGGTATTTTTCGCGCCATCCCATAACAGGCTTGCACGAATAGTGAAAATTCAAGTGTTAAAATTGACACCTTTAAGGTAAAACAAAACATGGAACTTTGTAATAAAGGTAGAAACACAATATATAACACCTACATGTGAAATCATGATCAATTTGGGTCACAAGTAATATTAAAAATAGAATACTAATCTATACATCTATACATCTATACAAATAAATAAAATTGGAGTGTCTGTTTTTAATATTAAGATAACCACTTTTTACTAAGTGTATATGGATGTATACACGATACATATACCAAAACAACATTTTTTACAATTTTTGTCTGTCTGTCTGTCTGTCTGTCTGTCTGTTCGTTCCCGCTAATCTCGGAAATGGCTGGACCGATTTTGACGGGACTTTCACTGGCAGATAGCTGATGTAACAAGAAGTAACTTAGGTTATTTTTATTTTAGAAAGATTCTTTTATTTTAGAAAAAAATAACTATCTTCGAAAACTACGCTGACATTCGTCTCAAAATTCGTAAAACCCTGGCTGAATCCTACGAAATAGATCAAAATAATGTACTACAGTATTGTACACCTTAAAAAGGCCTACAAAAATGTCCTCAATGGTATATGTCTATCTCTTAGGGATAACCCACAATAACCATTTTTTATCTTTTACTTTTTACGAGAAATAAGGGCTTATTTACGAAGCGATTTTAAGCAATAAAGCATTAATCCTTATCCAATTAAGTACCTTAATACATTGTGCATTTAATATAGATCAATATGGCCCTTTACAGCATGTAATTTAAATGAATATCTTAGAAGATATTAGAGATTTAAAAAGTGGGCGCAGAGCGCGTTGGCAGGGGCCGGGTAGTACAGGATAAGTAGGATTGTAATTCATATTACTTTGGCTTCAAAGTAATTGCGAATATCATGTGTGTTCATTATACTCAAAATAAACCTAATAGTATTATTCCAAGTAAGAGACCGCGAAATGGCTTAGATGTTTAGATTTGTGGATGTTTGTTTCTCAATGATGCAAAGACGGCCAAAAGGATTTAGATCGAATTTGGCACAAAGATATAGGTATTATATCATGGATACGTAACAGATAGGATACCTAGGTACTTTATCCCGGTAGTAGGTTCCCGGGTGATATTTTCCGACAGCTATACGGGCCAAGCCACTGGCAAAAGTACTATTCCTATAATTATGTTCGGTGTCTGGTAAATGATTGAGTGTCTGTATAGGTAAAATAGGAGCGTTAAGAAAAACCAGGAAGACTTATATTCAACTAAACCAAGCCCTATGTCACAGTCTTCTTACTCTGAATACTATTACTTTTATTTTAAAAACACCAACACACATGATGTTCTCATAAACTATGAATCCTAAGTAATATGAGTTATAATCCTACTACTAATAATATTATATATGTGAAAATATGTATGATTGGGTGTTTGTTTCTCAATCACGCAAAAATGGCTGAATGGATCTGGATCGAAAATAGCACACAGAGTCTATATTACCTATATAAAACATCGAATAACACATTCTTATCGCGGTAGTACGTCCTCTTGCATTAATTTCCGACATCCACGCGGGCGAAGCCGCGGGCAAATAATATTATAAATGTGAAAATATGTATGATTGGGTTGTTGTTTCTCAATCACACAAAAATGGCTGAATGGATCTGGATCGAAAATAGCACACAGAGTCTATATTACCTAAATAAAACATCGAATAACACATTCTTATCGCGGTAGTACGTCCTCTTGCATTAATTTCCGACATCCACGCGGGCGAAGCCGCGGGCAAATAATATTATAAATGTGAAAATATGTATGATTGGGTTGTTGTTTCTCAATCACACAAAAATGGCTGAATGGATCTGGATCGAAAATAGCACACAGAGTCTATATTACCTATATAACCTGGAATAACACATTCTTATCGCGGTTATACGTCCTCTTGCATTAATTTCCGACATCCACGCGGGCGAAGCCGCGGGCAAAAGCTAGTACCACATAAAATTTGCATATGCAAATGTTTCTATCTTTTTATTGCCGCCGTAATTAATTTTTATTCGCTCCATCATCGTTAGAATTTTACTACGTTCATAGATAAATACGGATACTAGAATGGCGCCGCGTATAACCATTCACATATTTTTCACGTCTTATTCAAAGAATTTCAAATATATTATTGGTATTACTGTTTTTATCTCTCTAAAAAAAAATATCGAACTTGAAAGGCAAAACGGAACCTTTATGATCATTATTTTGATGAATCTCTTTTCTTTCTTGTTGTCGATCATTAACTTTAGAGGATTGCAATCACAAACTTTTGATTAAGTCTCCAAGCTATGAGG
This sequence comes from Aporophyla nigra, assembly GCA_947507805.1. Classification (NCBI taxonomy): domain Eukaryota; kingdom Metazoa; phylum Arthropoda; class Insecta; order Lepidoptera; family Noctuidae; genus Aporophyla; species Aporophyla nigra. The sequence continues at coordinate 26,698,222 of OX382293.1, read as the reverse complement.
TCTTCCGTTATAAGTATCCTGTCATCGTGTGTCTTAGTGGATGGATGGATGGAATTGCTGCATAAGAATAGCATAATCAGCTTACAAGGTTCCCACTGCCAGTTCACAGTCCTTTCTGTGAGAGTGACTCAGCCATAATCCAGACACGGGTCCAGTGCGTATAGGTGGATGTTAGCGACCATGTCGGCCACCGGCGCAGCGCCTGCAAGTATCACTATCTGTTCAGCCAACATATTCTGATAAAACTTTGTCGTGAAAACTTAGGTGAAGTTAGCTGTGAATAGTATCTATGCCTCAGGTGAAATGACACCTCATTCCACGTAAGTTTCCATAGTGAGGTTGTTACAGAATAGCCCGCCATGCCATGTCAGCTACCGGTGTCTGACATTGAAGCATAAAATTCAAATAACCGCAGTGTGCCGTCTGGGACATGTACAGTTCTTTTCTATTAGAAATGACTGTCATGGCCCGAACAAGACTCATTCAACATGGTCTCCTACTTTTATTTATATCTAGAACAGAAATTATGTATATATCAGGTATTTTTATAAAGATGAAATAAAACCTCAGAAAGTTATAATAATTTTCTGAGGTAAACACATATTTTGGGCAACACATTGTTTCATAAACAAAATAGATATTCATAATTATTATTTGTGAGGAATATTAATTTAAACTCTAATATCTCGTGTGGTGACGGACGTATAGAATTGCACAATTCCATTTCTTCCCGTGAGTGTCGTAAGAAGCGACTAAGGAGTTACTAGAGAATGGGCAGCAGCGTTCTCTATGCATTTTCCCACCATACTGCGATAGATTAAGCGTGACGATTGGCACGCGGGTTGGTGGCAAACCACCCTATATTGGGAGAGGCGAGCAGTGAACAGCAGTGAACATCTTTCTGCTGGAATAATGATGATGATTAATCTAAACAGGCTGTTAAGATTATTTTGTTTAAAACTATCAACCAACAAGCCCTCCTACAGACCATCAATTAGCGTGTTGCATGCACATCAATAAACCTACTAAACAGTTTCCATAGACAATTTATCATCAGTTTAATCCAAACAATCACCCATGACGTAACCTACATAAACAGGTTTACTAACTACATATAAATAAGAAGATATACCAATAATGATTGATTGAAACATGCATTTAGCACCATTGTTGTCGGCACCACGCGAATTCCTGACCCCTAGCGTTACCTACCTACTATATTCTGTGCCCCTAGTTAGTATTCTACATACATGAAGATCATAGCGAATCGATTGGGAATCCGTTCTTTCTAAACGGTTCATGGTGGAGAGAGACGTGCCAAATAGAATAGTAATATATTAGGAATATGTTAGGTTATGGTAACTGTAGTAGACGTAACCCAAAAGTGTTGGGTTGACTTTAATCGCTTATGATCGTGTAAGTCTTGTGTGTGTAAACACACATATCAAAATTATTACTTTGTTAGCATTTTAGGAAAATAATCTACTTTTAGGATAGTTGTAAATGTGCGCACCATCTTTCTATCACATCATTAATTTACCTGTCATGGCTTTATTTTTAGTTGTTTTATTTCATGAAATGCGGGTTTAACTTTCCTTTTATTTTAAACCCTGCATTACCGGTATGTAACACGATTCGTATTTTTATGTATCCAATCAAATGTCACGATTTTTGACGACATACTACAATCGTTAACGATAATATAATTAAATGCGTAGATTGTTTTTTGTTCTTAAATTATAATATTTTATTACTTTTCGCCACTTTTCTGAACTAGTTAAACTAGAAAAACTGATGATTATAAATAAAATTAATTTAACCAGTTCTTATATTATCCACAAAGCGAAATCATTATTTCTGTTAATGAATATGTTACATTACATAACCATCGACACAGAAATCCCGAAAAAAAACTACAAAAGTTTTTAGGTATTTTACTAAATATATTTACGGCTTTCAATATTATTGTGGCCTGTATTTGAAATCAGTACCACTGCCCTCAAAGCGGTGAAAAAACATCATGAGGAAACCAGCATGTGCTAGAACCGAAAATAAATATGTGATATCTACGAATCCGCACTTGGCCCGGGTCGCAGATTACGGCCCACCCCCTTTCACAGAGCAGGATTTTGCCCAGGTAATGACAATGGTACCGTGTGGTGCCGGACGTAAAGAATAACACCACACCATTTCTTCCCGTAGGTGTCGTAAAAGGCGACTAAGGGACTTACTAGAGAATGGGCAGCAGCGTTCTCTATGCATTTTACCACCATACTGCGATCGCCAACCCGCCTGCCAAGCGTGGCGATTATGGCAAAGCCCCCAAATTGGGGGAGGCCTAAGTCCAGCAGTGGACGTCTTGCGGCTGAAATGATAATGAATGATGAATGACAATGCGTGGGCTCTCCATTACATACAAGGGACTTATTCTTAACCGACAAAATATGTAAACACCCCTGCTAACTCCTTCAGGTCATACAGGCGTGATGTGATGTAATATTAGTACGGCCTGGAAAATAAATGATTATAAATAATTTTCACAAATGTTACAAAAAATAAAACTAGATTAACAGTTAAACAATTAGTCCAAAATGTCATGCAACATCCTTTTTGTAGCAACCTGTAGCACTTAGCAAGTCTATAAATAATTTTCCAGCGGATTTAAATCAATGAATTTATCAAACTGTCAGTTTTTCTTTAACTTCTGCAACCCTCGCGATTGATTGCCGATAAGAGGCGCGAACTTGCAATAAACTCGTTTTAATCACATGCAGTATAAAGCTAGGCGCACATTACAGCCGCCGCGCAACGGATTCCTTTAGAAAATGCTGATGTGTAATGGTTCGTAGAAAATAAATAAATAATGACTTTATTTACAATTTCACAATTAACATAAAGACGATAATTATGTTAATAACACTGTAACATATTTTTTTTAGATTATTTAATGTATTAATATATACAAACAAGTATATATTTAAATTTGGTAAGCAGCTATCGTTGAGTACGAAAAGAAAATAAAGAAAACTTTCAAATAAAAAAATTAAAAATAGTCTAGTCCAAAAGTATCTAACTGATAAAAAGGTGCACAAACTCTGTTCAGGTTAAATTCTTATGCAATCACTCACTGATTAATGAATTATAATTGAAAAATCATCGTCGAAAATTAAGTTATAAAACTGACCTCATTGTGAAATAAAAGGCATCTTTAAAAAATATTAAAAATAAATAGAAAAAGTCTAAATGTCTAAATGAAATAGTCAAATCAAAGCACTCAGTTTGTGGCTTTGTGATCTTTTTGTTCACACTTTCATCACAGACTTTTGAAACAAACAACAGAATAGTTTTTGCAATGTGGCGCTACCCGCCCAAATGTGCGCTAGCCTTTACGATGTGCATGCGTAGATTACGTAGCGCGTAGTGGGAGGATGCGCGCGCCGCGTCGTCTGCGCATTACCGCGCACGTGGGCCGGCGCGCGCGCACCTGTACAGCGAACCTGTGCTAGTATTATATTGATATTATACAGTCGTACTTGCGCATAACACGTACTGCACAACATTGATAGAGTTAGTGTGATTTGGAGCGGGTTGGCAGGTCAGTGTTTATTTTAACTTATTTATTTTTTCAATTAAATGTTTTTGATGTGATTTTGTCTGTTAAATATTTTTGTAAATTCGTGGCAAAATATGGGTGAAGTGAAGGCACACCTCTGGCTAACCTTTTGGGGAACAAAGGCGTAATGTTGTAGACTACACTTCGTATAGTTTTTAACCTAAAAGTTTTTTTCTTTTTATACTCTTCGATAGGTGCTTACACAATGTTTATTTGATTATCTTTAGGCTTTTAAACGATTTGTGCTAAAGTTCTCATTTTAATATTTTATAAAACTGTATATATTTATATAAAATAAAACGTCATCTTTAACTTGCATAAAAATGACATCAAACCATTAAATATCATCGTAAAACGACGCAATAAAAATGAAAACATTTAATTAAATTCAAGTGAGAGTTAAATATTATGTACCTACACTACTACATAAGACTATCAAATGCATCTTATCTGATGTGCAAACGAATATAATCCTACAGTCGGATGCACACGACGAGTCTCGAGGAAGAGCCGCGCAGCCTGCGCACGCGCACTTCCGCGCAATTATTTACAATAAATATCATAGTGTGTGCTCTGCTCATCCCATTTGCATAATGAAAGCGTAGCGAAGTGCGAGTTAATCTTAATACAATCACTTTCCGTTTATCGTTTAGTTGTTTATTTCTTTACTTCCCTTCTTTTTTTGTTCATGGTGAGATATAGGAAATATTTGTATGTGACAAATTGATCCGTATATTTTAATGATCAAGATATTTTTTAGTAAATGCGATGCATTTTCTATCCAGATGGAAAAGAAGTTCAGTTTAATATCATGTATTTTATTTTTGTTATGAACAACATGTTTACCAAACATTTGATACTATTCAGCAATGGGTAAATCCGACCGGTTGTACATAAACAAGTTTGTCGCCCTATACAAAACTCATGTGAAAAGTTAAAGTTAAGAATTCTATAAAAGTAGTATTAAAACTTTATAAGGGAAAGATTTCATAATCAGCCTATTATGTTCCCACTGCTGGGACACAGGGAGATCAACCACGCGGACCCAGTACGGATTGGTAGATGTCACATGTCATTTTGGTCGGTTTCCTCACGATATTTTCCATCACCGTTTTGAGAGCAGTAGTGAAGAAATAATTTACAAATAGTAAAGCGCCTGCCTGGGTTCGAACCTACGGCCTACAAATTGTAATTCGCAGCCTTTAACAGTGGCCCACCACTGCTAAAAAAAGAACGATTATATACAGTTAAATATTTTTTTAATCAAAACGCCAGAAAAATAATCTCCTCACTAAACTGCATTTTATATGCACACCGTCTTCACACTAAAACACTTTGATTGACTTCTATAGGAAAACGCATCACTTACCACTTACAATCAACTAATTAGTCCCAGCTTATAATTGCCTTGTTAATTTATTCATGTACCTTAAGTCTATCATCATTTTGTTTATATTTATTTGTAGTAGTTATTGACATAGGACGTTAATCAATTAAGTTGAAGGTTGTTATCCTTGCCATGTGTGTGACGTCATCAGAAGATGCACTATGTACATACCTATTGTCCTATCACATAATTATATGCTAGTTGTGTGGGACGTAGGTGTTCGTACCATCATTTGTTATTTTCCGAATCCTATTTGTATGCTAATATGCGCATTCTTCTTTATTTACAAAATCTATTATGTTGATCATAATATTGTTTTAATCGATATCTTTTGTTATAACATATCATTATGTTGTTAATCGTGAAATATTTAAAAAACTTATAAATGTATTATTAAAATGTAATATTAAACTGAGGTTAAGGTCAGGGTCCGACTTATTAAAGAACAAGATTTATAATAAATTAACTAAAATCTGCGCGAAGCTAACACATAAGCAACTTCAACTTAAATACCTATAATAAAGAAGATTTGTTTATTATATGTCGTTTTAATATTAAATTATTACGTTGTATGCTTAATTGCTTAATTTTATGCCTTCCGGTGTACATTCCATAAATTATGGTAAAACCCTCATTAAAATCAGTTATGTTGTTAAGACGAACAACGCTTATTAGAAAGAAAGAACTAAAAGATAGAAAGACTGTGCCTCTTATACAATATATTTCTTTATGTCTTTCTGTAGGTGTAAACTCAAACTTTGAACAAATTTCAGGCCCTTTTGAATTGCCAAAAAGTCGAGCAGTCAGAAATCTGAAGCTAGTTGTCCATTCCAAAACCTATCTATGGAGATGTATGGGCAAGACAATCTAGGGACACACATTTTAAATTATATTGTTACAATAATATTATTTGTATCATCAATAATGAATCTGTAACTATTTGCGAGAATGATGTAAAAAAGATGTACACGCTAAAAGCGTAGGTACAACAAATAGGAACAGAAAACGACAGGTACAACAAATATCGTTTTGAAAATATAGGATCAATCACGGTTTTTCTACTATTATGGTTGAATGACTGGAATTAAGCACCTACTGTGCTAATACAAAAACCACAAGAGACGAATTTACATAAAAAAACATCATAACAAAATCAACTTTTGAGACACCATTGATAAATGCGATCAAAACAAAATGCAGGCATTAATGATTGTCAAGTTTTTATAGCGAAATCGTTTGTTTTGTTAGTTTTTGTTGTAAAACCATTTTTTTTCTTGCTATAAGACATTCTTGATTAATGTGTTAGTGTCAACGATGCAATACCAATTAATATGACTAATATTGGTATTTTATATTTTAATTAATGTGGGAAGAGTTAAAAATATAATATAATCATAAAAAACTATATTTCATACAGCAAGTTAAGAAATATATTAAGAAATTATGGGATTATCTGTCTCTCTGGGTTAAGTGTAGTTGTATAAATGCTATTAATATCACCAAACGCCTACTTATTAACATATTTTCTACATTATTAGACAAGATACTCGTGCTACTATTTCAACCTATTTTGTAATGTCGTTTTGTGGCACATGTTTGAATATATAAAGAGGTTTATTATAATTTCTTTGACATAAAAAAGTATTACGAATTCTTAGAGAGGTTCTCAAAGTGGAGACAAAACGTTTCTTTACTTACTTAAAGTGGATGTGCCAGGGAAGCCCTCGAAACCCATTTCTTTTATGTGGAAAATTTCCACACTTAGATCTCTCCTCCTTCGACGAAAGAGGTGTTTTATACACATAACATCTCGCCTATAATCTTCGAAGGATTTGGCAGAGGTGTGTGTTTTATATTATTTATTTCAGAAATAGAGCAGCATATCACATTCACAACACGTTTACATTAGCTTACATAAGTCCATCATCACCATACACAGCAAGGCTTATGCCGACTCTCTCTTACGCCATTCTTCCCTATTTCTGCCAATCTTGTCCAGATCGAAAACGAGCCAAAGCAAAACCCTAATAAGCAATTATCAACTTGATTACAATATTATACGCAGGGAGATATCCAAAGCCTCCGTAGAGGACAGACCAGCAAACCTTTTGACAATCGCAAGCGTGCTGTACGTAGAATTGTAATGTAAATGAAGGGCTACCGTTGTCAGCTATTTACAAACACTTACGAAAACTTATTGTACGTGCCTTTAATATTCTATGTTAAACGCTATGTTATGCTAATACTCCAGCTCTTAACTCGCTGCGTGGAATTCAACTCGTCATGTAGGAATGTGTGACGATACTGGAACCTGATTTATCAAACTTACTCTACCTTCAACTTCCTCAATTTGAAAACTTTTTCAGTTGAAGACTGTAGTATCCTGAATTACCCTAGCCACTATACTAGTGGATAGTTGTATGAGTCTCGCTACTAACAAGCGCCAATAAGGGAATACAGTGATGGAGCCTACTTTTAAGATAGATAATAATTTCATTCGTTTGATTCTTTGGTGCATCGTTATTACTTTACATTTAGTTATACAATGAATATGAAAGATATTTGACGATATTTCTATAAATCGTACACTTTAGAAAGACGATTACTTGTAGTTTCCTCGATAGAGAAAAAAATCATCAGTCATCAGAAGTCAATAGAACCTGAAGTAATCAGTACAACTCCGTTTAACTCAGACAAGTCGTGTATGTAATACTCAGCTTACGTAGAGTTGGATCAGTGAACCTCGTAAACAAAGCAACGAGTTTATTTGCAAAAATATGATAGAACATTGCACAAAAACAATACGTCCAACCAAAATTATTTCAAATTCTGCACCCTAATTGCATAATTTAATAAACCTTATTTTTGAATTTTATTCACCCCGCTGGAGTTGATGGCGCTTCATTTTATGTCCAAACAATTTCCAGGTCACCAGCAATAAACCTGTAAACCTAAAATTGAAATTAGTAATAATTGCCAACGAGCAATAAAACGCTCTGCATCACATATTAATAACTGTTGCAACACTGAACAGCGAATAGACACAACATTATTTCATATCTATATCTACATTATTTACATGGTTATAATTATAACAGGACTAGCTATTCCACACGACATCGTCTGTTCTGGGACACAGCCCTCTTCTCTCTGAGAGGGAGTAGGCCATAGTCATAATCTACCACGCGGACCCAGTGAGGGGTGGATGTCACATGTCTTCGAATTTTTGGTGTAAGGAGATTTCCCGGTTCCCGTTCCTCGATACGGTTTCCTCACGATGTTTTCCTTCACCGTTTTGTCAACGTTTTTAGTGCAAATATAGGTATGAAAAGTAGCTTATGTCCAATTCCCAGACTACTCGAAAACCGGTTTTCTTGCGATGCTTTCCTTCGCTGTTTTGTAGTCAACATTTTTAATGCTAATATAGGGATGAAAATTAGCCTATTTCTTCTGATTGCCAGATTGAACTTTCTGTCAAATTTCATAACGAACGGCTCGGTAGTGAAGGCGTGGAAAGGTACTAAAGACAGATAGCCAGACATACTTACTTTCGTATTAATATATTAGGTATGGATTCCTAAGTTTTTGTGTGACATACTCGATGCTGATGAGTTCATAACTTATTTATGTACAAGATGAGACGCAGTCAGTTACGTAATGGTCACGTTTTAGCTCACCCTTACATTTAGAAACTATGTTAATTAGTAGTTAGTAGGTAAGCACATATTTACCTATTATTATTGTTTTTTTTCTATTTTTGTGTGAAAATCTTAATGCGGTTCACTGAATACATCTACTTACCAAGTTTCAATAGCACAGCTCTTATAGTTTCAGAGAAAAGTGGCTGCGACATACTCGGACAGACAGACATGTCTGTCTGTCTGTCCGAGTATGTCGCAGCCACTTTTGGACAGACATGGCGAATCTATAAGGGTTCCGTTTTTTGCCATTTGGCAACGGAACCCTAAAAAACCTTTAATTTCATAAACATAAACCTTATGCATAAACCGTGAATACCTGCAGGTTTGTACGGAACTCTCGGTGCGCGCGTCCGACTCGCACTTGGCCGGTTTTTAAATGTAACAAACATTTACCTTCATTATTTTTGATTGGGGGAACCGATTTTGATTATTCTTTTTTTATTTGAAAGCTGGTGCTTCCCGAATGGTCCCATTTTAATTTGCTTCCATTCGGACAATGGAATCCATGTGAAAACCATATAAGTCTTAAATTTGCATTTAGTATTTACGCGACTAATGAACGAATAACGCGATTAGATTAGTACGTGGTATCTACCATAACTAAAAAGTTCAATATAAAAACTTTTTACAACAAAAAAATAACAACCGACTTCCAAAAAAAAAAAAGTACAAAGTGAAAAATAACTTTAATTTCGGAAGACTTCTGAAATTAAAGTTATTTTTCATTTTTTAGTGTTTTGTTTAGGAAGTCGGTTGATATTTTTTTTTTGTAAAAAGTTTTTGATAAATAAATTTCATCCAACGTTACCTCTAATAAATACAAGAATGTCACCACAAACCGTTACATCACAAAAATCACAACAAAACCGTATAATTTACAACGTAAACACACTAATCGTAAACGTGGAGTTTACGGTTTTATTTGACCGCACTATGAATACCAACTCGCTAAGGGACTGGAGACCGGCCTATGAATTTAAATTCTTATCATATAGATGCTCATTCACACCACAGTGCTAAATAGATACTTATATTTGGTACCGGCCATAAAAATCGATGTTTTTGTTATTTATGATTGGAAGGTCACAATTAAGGATCGATTCGTATTAAAGTGCGATGTTCTAGTCACCTTAATTTGATTAGGAAATAAATTGTAAATTAAAATTCGTGAAAGTCATATTGACATCTGGTTGTAAATCCTGCTGCGTTGCGATTCTTCTAATTCTCTGTGTAGTGAAACCGCACTAAGAAGCCTGAAAACAAAATGAGCGTTTATGCTGTACTACCTTACTAGGCCCTTTTTAGGGGAATCCCTAAAAGTAGGTCCCAAGTAGGCTTTAATGAATTCAGCCCAACTACGGAACCCTTCATTGTACGAGGTCCAAAACGCACCTGGCCGGTTTTGTATAGGCATTCGTGTTCAAACACTGCTTAAAGCTAAGTCAATTTTCTCCCATTTCACCGGTATTCGGCATCCTCGGCACTACGATCGTTAACTCTCATACAACCTTCGCAATCACAAAACTCTCATCATTTACCCATTTAAACATTGGCTGGTCCAACAATTAAAACATTCAACGTATAATGATATAAGTGACGTGTATACGATATAACAGTTTACGAATCAAGTTATGTGATTTGATGTGCCATAATTGTAATCCACTCCGACTCCCAATTACCAAAGATTGGTAGCAAACAGTTATTTTAACTATCTTCAAGGCACATTCGTTACAATTAGCGGCATAGCTGTTACTCGCGGTGTATGGTTAATTGTTAACTGTTCGTTATCGTGGGGTGACGATCTGTTTGAGATCACATGATAGGTTTGTAGCACGAGAAGACTGCGTTTTTATAACGGTCTTGGACTTGGTTTGTTGTGACCCTAGAGTCAGATTTAAAGTTCAGAAGGTTTAGTATTTTTTTTTAGAAAAATCACTTATTCAAACTCGGTAGATAATCAACACTTTCTGAGGGTTAAAAGATACAGGCTATGCCTACTTTGGTAGCAAACCATCTCCAAATTGTAATTTTAAGTTTAAAAATAATGTTGAAATAAAAGAACTTTATTGTTTACTTTACTAAAAGTATTAAAAGACATTTCTTAAAAACGTATATTCTTCACCCCTTCATAATGTTTAAAACGAGTAGTAGTGATCCAAAAGCCACCACCGAAAGTTTTTAGAGCACTACACTTAATTAGAGAGGATTATAATTAGTAACTTGAGTAGGGATGGAATGCTACATTAATTTACTTATGTTTGGTCAGTCGACGCAAGATGATTTTTCTTCCTTACTTCTCTATTGGTCGCCTTTCTTCTTTACTTCTTTTTTGTAACCATATCATTCTTGACACAGTCCATCCTCACCAGTTGTCACCTTCCACATACTATCCACATGAAGTTCCTGACAGTTTACCGTTGAACATTGATGTTGTGCTCTTGCAATTGTGAAGACATTGACAATAGGTGGATGTTGTGAAGGATTGTGTGGGAACCAATCGAATAGCTACCGGCTTTATTGAAGACCGGCAAATTGGAAAGGTAGGTATGTACCTACTTATCGTAAAATGAGTAAGTAGATGAAGAACGGTAAAGTCGGTTTGACCAGTTAGAATTATTGAACTTCATTAATCAAATTTCAATACATAAAACGGTAGAGAGATTTTTTGGCGAAAAACACTGTTTTGCTTTAAGATATTTCTGTTTTGACACGATGAAAGGTTGCTCGAAAAGCTTCGGATTTTGTTTTAATTTGTTTCATTATGTCCTTATGTATTCAAGTGGTTTTTAGTGTATTGGTTTCTTCAAGTAAGAAAGAATGCAAAGAAAATATGTGTATGTTGTTTGTTGTTCCTATTTACAATAAATTAAAATAAAGAGATACATTATTGCGACTTCCTGACATAAAGGTTAGTCGTCGTCCAGTAATGCAGTTGATGCTACATTGTTAACCTTTGCATTAATTTACTATTTATTAGTGACACCGCTTATGACTCATTTATCAAATCTATTTTTGTAACATGTTTATACCACTTGTATTTAATACCATTGTTACCATTTTAACCCACGAGCTCGTGGCTAAGTAATAACAGAGCGGAATAGGTCGCTCGAAGATAAAGCTACACTTTCCGCAGTCCATTCCTGGATGGGTGTCCGTCCATAATATATCAAGACTCCTACATGCCTCGGAAGGAGGAATAACAGCCGGGACCATTTATCCCGGCTATTATTTATACATCTTTGACAGTCGTTACGGGTAGTCAGAAGCCCGAAAGTCTGACTGGGATAAGATCTGGGATATCTTATTACCCCGTACTGGGCTGCGGAGGTGTAAAACAGTGGTATCCAACTGCATCCGGTTAGGGTGAAAGCCGACCCCATCACAGTTGGGTAAAGGCTTACATTTTAATTGTTTTAACTTGTCATGTTAATTGTCAACAACTAGTTTTATAAGAAACTTATTTGAACGAAGAGGCACTCTAAATTCGAATATGACAATATGTCAAAGATCGCTGAATGTTGAAACTACCAAAAGGTAGCAGTGTTACACATACTTTCTTACAATCATTGAAGGGTGGAACCCTAATAGGTTTATTTTATACTCTTCAATAATAAAATTCAATACAAAGTTAACATTTTGTAGGGAATCAATTTTCCTCGCTACAGTTACTAGCTCCTACAGTGTCCCCCACAGCTACTCGTAGCTGATCGGGGCACAGCTGAACAAGCACACAAGACATATTTGCATACTGATCAGCTGCGACGTTGACTCTGTTCGAAAAATACTTGGAATTCGGCGCTATTGGGAAATGTGTAACATGTGTTACCTTCGCAGTGCTGTTTGAAGAGGCCTCAACACCTCAAGTGGAGTAATTCGTATATCTTGTACAAATATAACTACTTTAGGTATTTCGACACTATCATAATTATATTCCAATATCCAAAGTCATGTAATATTCTATAGAAAACTTCGTCTTCTTACTTTCTCTGTATCCAGATTTTCATCAGTAAATCTCAACATACTCGTATATAAAACAAAGTCACATTTCGTGTGTTTTTGCTTAGTTCTTCTTAACTACGCAACAGATTTTAATGCAGCTTTCGTCATTTGACAGAATGATTCAAGAGGAAGGTAATAAGTGGGTGAAGCCGCTGGAAAAAGTTAGTATTCTTATATAGATATCAGTTAATCATTCCATGATGCTGCTGAGATTGGGTAGCCAGTAAAGCAACAAACAATTGAAATTATTAACATGAAATTGGCAAAAGAAATGGCTGTTAAAACCTCTCAAAATCCAAGGGCTTCTTCAGCATTTCTGTGTCATTCTTCCTCTACAAAATTAACAGCAGTCTTCAAGGAATGATAGTTTACCGTCAAACCAATCCATCATACCCCAGGTCATTGGTCCTTCACTCAAATATTTCAAATGTTACCATTTCTGTCCCGCCGCACCAGGGTCGGCTGTCGGTCCGTTTGTCAAGCCATTGTGTCCCACAAAGGAGCGACCTTGACGCGTCCTGTATTCGATACGACTCAAATAGATGCTATAATAATATCTGTGGGACAGCTATAGAATAACTATTGACTATTGATGTCACGGAAAACTCGGCACGAGTGTCTGTTGTCCTATTAGGTGCGGTGTCGTTGTTTTTCATTGAAATTATGTTTTACTTGAGTAGTGTGACGTAAAAGGGAAATACTGAAAGGTCTTTTTTCCTGGGTGGGAAATCATCAAATGACGTCTCCCGCTCTGGGTGGATCGGGAGGGTGTGTCAGACTTTTACTGACTAAAACCCACCTGTATTCCTTCAGTTGTCTGCGCACTTTTTTCTGAAATTTAATTGAAAAATCTGACCGTGGTCGCTACTGGTGAGCATGAGCTTCTGAGTACGATTCCCAAGTCGGGTGGTTGGGTGTTATTCGGTTGTTCTACCTGGAATTTCTCGGTCGCAGCCCGGAGTCTGCATTAGTGGCCGGTTGATGGCAATAGGGTCGCTCCTATGACATCGGACTTAAACATAACTGGTGAACTGTGGGTGTAGTAACAAAACGGAGAAACAAAACGTGATGTTATGTATTGAAAAAAAAAAAACGAAATGGCGACATTAGTTCCGATTCTAGTAAAGCTACTGAAGGACTATTATTTAGGACATCGGGCGTTTAACATCGTTGGTAGCACTCATCACCATTTCAGCCGTCAGACGTCCACTGCTGGACTTAGGCCTCCCCCAGTTTGGGGGGCTTTGCCATAATCGCCACGCTTAGCAGGCGGGTTGGCGATCGCATTATGGTGGTAAAATGCATAGAGAACGCTGCTGCCCATTCTCTAGTAAGTCCCTTACTCGCCTTTTACGACACCCACGAGAAGAAATGGTGGTGTTATTCTTTACGTCCGGCACCACACGGTACGACTGCACGGTACGTTGGTAGCACTGTGACGATATAAAAAAAAATCTGAAGTTATAACTCAAAGTTGCTCACAAGAAAATTTGTTGTCTTGTTGACTGGGCCTTTGGAGAAGTATGATTGCCTAATTTTCCAATCTGACTACTCCTATATCCAGTAAAATACAGGATTTAATTAAGTCAGCTAGCAAATTTCCACAGACTGGTATTTACGAGTATCAAGATAAAAATAAATGCGAAGTTTTGCTAAATTATTTAATTTAACGCTGCAGTATCTAAATCTGGCTCATCGTCGGGTAGGTAATTAGATGCACAACCATGTACCTATAGTATATTTAATAAAGAACCCGTATCAACATAAGTGCACTTAATTATCCATGTCAGATCTAGGACAGTAACAATAAAAATAACTAACATCTATTACAATTAACGATCATCGGTATGTTGCATTTGTTCTTCAAACCTTGAGCATTGAATTCTTGGAGGAAAATCTTAATCCGATTGAGTTCATCAATGCAAATAATTTAATTGTGTGACTAGCACTTCGCCCGCGACTTCGTCCGCGTGTCTCACAAGGACTGTGCATTTCTTCGGGATAAAATATAGCTTATGTTACTTGATGATAATGTAGCTTTCCATAGGTGAAAGAGTTTTTAAAATCGGTTCAGTAATTTTAGAGTTCTTCCATTACAACCATACATCCCAAAAGTTAAATCTTTCCTCTTTATATTAGTTTAGATAAAAAATTCCTTTGCGTCGATTTAAATTAAAAAATGTCTATAATTCCGCAAAAAATATTATCTCCGGAATATTCGAAAAGGTGTTTAATTAGTCAATAATTAGTGCGTTGCATCAAACATTACTTACCTACTCTACTTACCTGGTTATGGATCATAAACGCGAAAATATTTAAGGAAATAAACTAACCACAAAATTCTGTGTTTCACTAATATTGTGTAAACATAACGACACCATTTCTAAGCACATGCCACTTGACAGGGTGTCAACATAAACCAGCATAACTTGATTCATGCATTACTCACGAAATTTTCCATGTCAGGAAGTATCTAGGGTTCAAGATAACTTGGTCGGCCCATCTCCTATTGTCAGTCATATTACCGCACTACATTTGTTCGGGTAGGCAGCGGTCTAGCTTTCACAATACGTTACTTAAGCGTTCCACTTTAAATTGAGTAGGTACATTAAGCTATTGTCCCCTAAGTGTATAAATTAGAATTACTTAATACGCACTTAACGGCGTATTGTTTGTGGCTTCATAAAGTTTAGCAACATGACAATGGTTTTAGTTGTGAGGAATGGTCTCGCGGAAGACGTACCAACACATAGAACGTCTACCTCTACTTGGAATGATTATTAGTAACTTGAGTGTTGCTAAATTGTTCAATTTATAGCAAAGAAGACCTAGTTTAGCTAAGACTGTTTGAATTTATTGTAATTAAAATACAAATTAAACAAAGGCATTTGGCATTTATATTATCTTCCATATTGACAATTTAATTTATGACATCGTTCAAATTCCTTGATACTTTTTTAGAAAAGAAAAAAAAATTAATATAATGAAAATAAAAATTAAATGTCCGCACATTTAATTTTTATTTTCATTATTATTATTTTTTTCTCACTACGGACATAATTTATGTACCTAATTGACATTGTTCAGTGCGATTAAAATTCTTAATGCGATCGAATAATTGTAGTTCATGTGTCTAAATTAATTTCTTGTTTAATTATATTGCATGTATTTATGACTACTTTTGTACGCCCTAGAGGCAAAACATAGCGCCTTCAATGTTTACCAAATAATAACTAATAATGTACCTATGTTTTACAATAAATAAATGAATTGAATTGAATTGGATTTATTCATAATCATAGTCTATAAATTCGTCAGAATCTGTACTTTGCTATACTTTGTTTACTTTATTATAATATTATAAATGCGAAAGTAACTCTATCTGTCTGTTACGCTTTCACGTTTAAACCAATGAACCCATATAAATTAAATTTGGTACGGGGTAAGCTTGAACCCCAAGAAAGCATATAGGCTACTTTTTATTCCGCGACTTGGTCTGTGTCCGCAATAACTGATTTACGCGGACGAAGTCGCGGGCACAACCTAGTATGGTATATTTTATGATCTTAATCAATATCATATAATTTTGTATTCTATAATAAAGAACCATGGCAAAATTAGTGTTTAGAAAAGAAGAAGCATAACAGAAGAATGGCTCTATAGACATCCAAACAGAAATGACAATTGAGTTCTATTTTCTTTCAATCCACAAAGCAGGTACTTACACGCTTAACCGTACCTTCCGTTCAACCTCTTTGTCTTAAATCCTCAAGTGCACACTATTTCCCAGCGTGCCCTTCCTCCTGTCACGCCATCAGATCACGCTGCCAATGCCCTGTGACCGCACAGATGTATTTTGCGTGCCCAATCTTGATGCACGTGACAGCATTCACGTTCAACCGCATGTCTGAGGTACTAACCGTCTTAAACTTGAGATGATAATCGCGATGGATCCTTTGTTAACTACTCTACAGGTTTCCGATGGTGTACGTTGTTGTTTTTGTCCATTTAATTCATGGCTTAACGTCTAGTTAGCGAACGAGCAGTTTTTGATGTTGTATTTATGATTTCTATTTCAATTTTGGAATGATTTTTCCTACTCGACCGCCAAATAATGCAAGACCCAAGTGCAATCATAATGTATGGTATGACAGCTGGCCTATTTTTTGGTCGAAAAATCATGTCATCACGAAACTACATGACAATGCTGCCAGCCTTCTGGGCACTTTCCGTGTTGACAACGATGCCCACGAATTTTTTGATGCCTTTGACATATTTTTTTTTAAATTGTACAAATTATTATTATTTTTATTTAGACTATTAGCTGTTTTTAAAATTTTGTTAATACTAACAAATATTTTTTTTAAACCAAAACGAAAAAAAATCCGAAATAACTGTCAATCGAACGTAAAATATGTAAGTAAAACTGCATGAAGATCGTTTTTTGTTGAGTGTTACACAAATTATCAGAATCATCGTTCAAGCCCAGTTTTAAGGTGATCATTTAGAAAGTCATTAAACAGTCAAATATTTTGTACGCGTCATTGACAATCTGTAAGCACTTGATTGTTTGCCCTCAAGCAGCACACCAGCACATCGGTCAATATTGGCTGAAACCGTGTCGTGTGTCCGAATGAGGACAATATCGCAATTAGTTTAGCTTTGAAGATAAATATTAACATGAGTATTTACCTGTTAACATTATCTACGGAATTTAATGTTCTTTGCACGAGTAAGTCGTGTAGTTTAGTAGAATGTAGGTCTGTTTTTTTTCTTTGTTTATTTAGTGGCAAATTATTTGTCGCGATTATCCGGATTTCGTTTTGGATTTGTGACCCTTGCTTCTTGTTGCGTTTACTATTTGACAAAATATTGTTCAACATACGTTTGTTTCATATAAACCTTCCGAAATAAATTCTCTTAATGATTGAGAAAATCGCATGAAAATCCGTTGTACAGTTTAGATTACTAACGCGGACACTTCTATATATATCTATTCTTAATAATTGATATATTATTTAAAACGATTAAGTTTATGAGTTGGTTTGTACGATCTCTGGAACTACCAGTCGGATTTGATAAAAAAAATATTTTTGCATGTGGTTGTCCAATTTTAGAGAAAGTTTAAAGGCTATTCGATATCACTGTAAGACTCATAGGAGACGAGCAAAGTGAAAAAAGTCGGAAAAAGTTTAAGTGAAAACGAAGAAATTGCGCGGGCAGGCGCTGGGATGCGACGCGGCAGGTTAGGATAGGAGCCAACATTTCGAAATGCTAGCTTATAATATGTATATTTATAATATATACTACTGACTCTAATATTCCTCTGTCAATGTTATTCTACATAATTATGATTCATTCAAAATCCAATTGGATCAGTAGTACCAGCTACTTCAACAAGTGTAACACAAAGGTCGATTGCGTAAGCGCCGCGCGCCGCGCCGAGGATGCACCGCGCCGATAGCGATCTATAAATTAGCGCAGCGCGGTGCGGCATCCTCGCGCGCTATCTGTGACGTGTGCTTCCTACACAGTTATTGTTTGAGGCACACCATCGAAATTGCTCATAGATATTTGTACATGTTATTTTAACCAGTAAACTAACGAAACATTTATTGTGGTATTTTTATGGAAAATTAGCATCGCAGTCCCCTAATTGCGAAACGCACTATCAATCACAATTTTAATCGTTATGAAAAAAAATTCTAATCTTTACTACTACTTCATACTATTACTTCATATTAAAAAAAAAATGATTTGCTCTACAAAGTAAATAACGCAATGAACGTTGTTGAGCTGTCAAATCAAAGCGATTCCTACGGTTAATGTGTTACGGAAGTACCCCTCTGGTCTTCACATTGCACGGGATGTTTTGTCCAACATCACATGGGATCTTAGTGATGTAATATTCATGACTTGAGTAAGGGAATTTCTATTTCTCTCAGAGAAATATCTATGTTACCAAGACGCATTCTTGTATTTACTTTGAAAGTTTGTGAACTTTATGTCTAAAGTTGACTACCTTTCTCGGGGGTACGCACTTTCATCAGCCGCCGGTCCTATTTGCCAACCTGAAATTATCGCCATTTAATTTCCCTCTTCACAAAATAGTGCAAACTTTATCTAAATTACGATTTCTGTCTCAATCCATCTAATTACAAAACACATTAGCAAATCAACGTATCTAGTAGACTTCCTACCCAATGCGCCGGCGCAGGTCACACGCTCTGAATACAACGTCGTAAGGCTGAGCAATCTTACTAATATTCACACCTTTTACTTTCGCTGGACTTTGTGTTAGATAGTTAGGTAAAGAAGTTCCAACAGAATCCGTGAATGAACAATCTACTTGTAAAGCCGCCTTGGATTACTTCTACAGGCAAAAACAGCGTGTTGACTGCGTATGGCTTCATAGTTTTTAAATGACCACTCTGTTGTTGCTGCCAATAAAGAGACATTGAAGAGTTCGCCAAAACTGTATTGAATGTGGTCGACGCAGCACTGCAAAAAAAATATAGAATTCATCAAAAGAAAGAGAGGATTAATACCCTGCGGACGTTCAATGTGGCTGGTGGGCACAAAGATGTCAAATCGAATCAAAACATTTTTATTTCACATTATCCTACATGGGTATTTATGAAACGTCAGGAGCTAGGTGAACGATTCCAATTTGTTGATTTCTATGGAGAAGAGTCGGCAAGAAACCATGGTTACTCTTTTAAAATGAAGAGATAAAGAGAATAGTCCACGGTTGACATGAACCATCCACAAGTGTAGGTAGCTAATTTGTTAGCTCATTCACGACGACGTTCCCTTATACCAATTTGTGAGGAACGAAGCTTCTTTATCTTCTTTTTCGGTGTCCATAATCATCCATTGCTAACTGACCCAAAGATGTGAATCACCGCTCATCAGATAAGTGGCGCCTTTGTGATGCGAAAACAGACACACAATTGATTTTCTAAACTATTAAGATTAGGTAAAAGATTCTATCTAAATGATTGCCGTTTCACTGATAAGTAGGTTGCAGTTGAAATAAGTTTACTGAGATAAAAGATGGCGCCATTCTATAGTCTGATCTAAGTAAATAATAAATGCCACAAAATTTTGCTGTTCTTTTTTTATCTTTTTGTGCTTATTCTACATGCTTTAGCCAGCGGCTTCGCCCGCGTGGAGGTCGTAAATTGTTCCCCAGGAACGTACTTCCGGGATAGAAAGTACTATATGTGTTAATCTAGGTTATACGCTATGTGTGTGCGAAATTTCATCTAAATCCGATCAGTCGTTTTTACGTGAAAGAGTAACAAACATCCACACATCCACACTCACAAACTTTCGCATTTATAATATTAGTAGGATCTATTAGAGACAACCTCACACTAGGAACTTACTTAGTATCGTACTGGTCAAATAAATTGTTTTTTCTGTTTCTGAGGTTTTAGAAACACAGATATCACATCACAGTGAGTAGTTGTTATCTTACATAGATACATACATACATAAACTCATGCCTTTTTCCTATGGAGGTGGGCAGAAACTACAGAACGCAACCCGCTACCATCCTTAAATACTCTTTTTGCTTCGATTATGTTCATACATTTCGGTCATACACGGACGCCGGTTACGAACCTGACCTTTCTGAAGAACATAACCAATTAGGTCACTATACGTTCTCCTAGGGCGTCCCCTTCCGGTGTGTTCAGTCGCATCTGCCTTGTAAATACCTTTTGTTAACCGCCCTTCATTCATTCCCTCAACATGACCAAACCATCTAAGCATACTCGTCTTGATAAAGATTTATTTGACAATCTCCCTCAGCACAAAGTACCGCAGAAATATTACAAAGTTTTTAAACTAATCTCAAACGTGCTTTTTTCATAACAATGAATGAAAACGTACAGCACATTTAATGTCAATGTTTCACAAGGTCGGTATGTGACCGGGGCGCGGCCGCACTTGTAACTAGAGGCTGCGCTACTGGCAGCCATGCTATCTTGATGTACCGGCTGATAGCAGGCCAGGGGTCACATAGTCGCATGGATAGATTGTAACATGCTCACCATAATGAGCGACTTTATTCGTTACACGTAATTTTACGAAATAAAAATCATGTTTTTGGAGAAAATATTTTAAATTACATAGATATTCCGGAACTTATGCTTAACATTATTAGTTTTTTATTTACCTCATACTAGCAATTCTTCCAAACCAAATTCAGCTAAACCACAAAGTAATTCTGAGTCTGAATGTTAGTGTAAAAACGTAGGCCACACTTTTGTTCCATGGGAAATTCGAATCCGTGATTAGGTACGTGTCTAATCGCTTAGTCACTGAGTTGTTGTACTGACTTTATTACCGAGATATTTCAAAATTGACGATACTCTACATTTTACTGACAATGTATTCTGTTTTGTTGCAGCGCTCCTCAAACATAGCAGGCCGTGGCAAACGTTTCACCTTCCAGTCCACTGTGAGGCAACTGGAGCGACGGCGCCTGGCTGAGAAGCTGTCCAAGGAGGCTGATCTGAAGGAGCAACAGAGACGCACCGAGCTGGAGGCCATGAGGAGGTACTTTTCAATTACCCGACCTAGTCCAAAATGTACGCAAATCTTAATTCTGTGAAAGTTTGCATGTTTTAATGTTTGGAGTTTTATTACTAAATAACGTAAAAACGGCCGAACAGGTTTGCATAAATTTTGAATTGCAGGTAGTTTATAACCTGGATACATATAGGAAACCTTTTATCCCGCTAAGCTTTCCGTGGGATAACTTCCAACCTCCATGCAGACGGAGCCTCTGGCAAAAGCTAGTCCGAAATATAGTTTGCTTTTAACACTCCTCTTTTTGACAGTGAGTGCACGAAGTGGTATATATGCTTCTATTCTATCCTTGTATTCATCCAAATAGTAATTAACAAACGGGCATATCTATTTTTATCAATAATATAATGATTTTAACAATGGCTGCCATTTTAGGCAACCCTACACATAGAACAAAATTGATACAATACAATGTAATGCTGATACAATGTCTTTCTTTACAACATTCTGAAAATAGAATTATTAATTTATGACTTATCGTGTTACACGTGTGTGCGTATACCTAACGTATAAATTGCTTGTTTATTAATTACAATAGTAACCAACACATCATCGCTTACCTAACATGAAAAATGCTATTGAAACAAATTCAAACATGGCCCTCTCATGGCATTATAATTAATGAGCAAAGTGACTATGAAGTTTGGAAATGAAAATAACTTATTCGTTTATTTCACACTATTATTGATGGCATTCGATAGCGTACACCTAATTTCTTTACTGGACACTAATATGTATGTTTATAGCGACTAAGAAGCTTGACTCACTTCAATTTCACTTTCCCTAAGGTATCACGGTGAGATTTTACAGAATAGACCGGCTGACAACTGCCTGTGCGCCTAATACGCTCTATCATTGATGCCATTCGATAGGCTGTGTCTTAATACACAGGGATAGAAGGAAGGCAGGAAGAAGTTTAGAAAATGAATCGTACTTGTCCGCTTATTTCGCTTTATTATTACACGCTTTATATTAGCTTCACTTGTATGTTTGTTTGTAACCGACTCCTTGTAGCGCGATTTTGACCCACTTTTAACGACCAGATTTCATTCAAACTTTGCACACCTGTCAAGGACCGATGACAATACTATAATTTCATAAATTTGTGCCATTATCCTTGCCAGGGTTACCAGGACAGCAAAAAACTGTCTTTGAAAACTACGCTGACATACATCTCAAAATTCAAAACACCCAAAAAAATAGAAAATAAATAATAGTTTTCTATGGAAGCGTGTTTTTTAGTTTTTTTAAACTATTTGATATTAATATTTAGGTAGATAGGTACACTAATAGCTTGTGGCTAAGAAATAACAGCCGCACGTATCGATCGATCTGGTTTAGCTACGCTTGCCACGATTGGTTTGCGGATGGGTGACCGTCTTTACATACCAAGACCCCTCCGTGCGTCGGAAAGCACGCTAAGCCGTCTCGGTTGTCATTTGTGGATCTTCGACAGTCGTTACGGGTCGTCAGAATCCCGAAAGTCTGACAACCAGTCTTACCAAGGAGTATCGTATTACCCAGTAACTGAGTTGTGGAGATCAGATAGGTAGTCGCTTCATGTAAAATACTGGTACTCAGTTGCATCCGGTTAGACTGAAAGCCGACCCCAACATAGTTGGGAATAGGCTAGACAGATGATGGTGAGGTACACTAACTCAAATAAGAACCAAAGATAGTCAATATAAACGTTACTTTACGTCCTCAGAGTTGAGGAGGAGTTCCAGCGCAAGCGCGCGCGGGAGAAGGCCAGCATCCGCCAGCAGCTGCGGCTCGTGAGCAGCGGCGCCAACAGCATGCCCACACCCTCCGCACATCACAAGGTAAGGATTATTTATCAAGGTTAGCAGGGATGTAGGTATTCTGTAACTGCAAGATAGTCGACATCGGATGTTCAACAAGATCCAGAAGTTGTGGACTTCCGCTAGGGTTGCCACCTTTTTTTCTTGCAATTAAAGTACATTGGTTATTAAAAGAAAGAAAAAAAGTACCTACATAGTATAAAATAAAGTATTATTTAATTAATAATAATATCGGTTATTTATAAAAAAAAATATGTATTTATTATTATATTTAAAAGCATATTTTTTATTGCATTTGGCAGTTTGTATCACATACATTTCGTTTAACGAAAAGTACTTACGACTAAACTTTTCAAAATTCCAAAGAAATCAAATCTTACAAAATAAATTATTTTCGTGTACTTTATTGTTCTCATAAAGTATAGAGTACAATTATGTGAAATAACGTACAATACTTTATTATAAAGTGTGGGTGGCAACCCTAACTTCAGCATCTACAACAGATTTTACAAATTCCAGGTGGAGGAACTTGAAAAGTTGACTTACTTTAGGCGTTTGTCAAAACAATTGCGAAAAAATCATTTTGCACTAAAACCTGTGTGTGAGCGTGTACACTGACCATATAAATTTGGTAGTAGTGTGTTTCAATCCAGCTCGATATGGATAGAAATTGCAAACTACCGGTCCATCCACTGGATTTTTCTAATAAAAGTTTTCTTGATTATGCTAGGAAGAGGAAATTTTATGACCATCACTACAACACCACATAAAACTTCAACACCAACCTGATTATTTTACCACATAACAAATAAAGGGAAGCCTCTATACAAATATTGACTATTAGATTAATTGAATTCCTTATTAGATCATAATGAGACCTTCTGAGAGTCATCAATCATTTTGTCACACGTCCTTACTTTGAACCAAGGTGACATGCATCTACAACAGACGTATTATACGAGCATAACGAGTGATATATATGATGTAGGTAATTACTGTTTATATAAATGAGTACGATTCCATGAGTGACGGTCACCTTGCAGCTAAATATTGTGTGAACTAGTATGTGTAATTGTGTGACCTTCAGAGACGATCTTAGTTTGTTTTGTGGTACATAGTTTTTCAAGAAGGTACCAAAATACACAGCTTACAAAAAATACTCAACAATACAATTTACATACATACATAAACTCACGTCTCTTTCTTATAGGGGTAAGCAGAAACTACAGAATGCCATCTCTGCTACGATCCTTACATACCCTTTTTGCTTCGTTTATGTTAGAGAAATATAGATAGGAATTGTATATGTAATCAGAACTCATTAGGTGCTTGGATATCACTACTTAGTTTGGTTGCGGAAACCGAATTACCGTGAATTACGAGATCCATCTTCCAATTGATCTTAGAATTTACGATTGGTTTCCCTTGCAATTTGCAAAAGATAAAGAACAAAACTACTTTAAAACCATGTCGATCGTTTAAAGTGTGTCTTTCCTGTATTAAGTATAATTTATTTAGCGAAAAGAAGAAATACAATACATGTTACATTATTACGATATTACATTTGCGCTCAATTTTTGTGAATAATGACCCCGATACTAGGAAAGTCCTGTGTTATAGGGACCATCCATATTATTCTCCATATTACCTTTATTAACTTGTCTCCCTTCCAGTCGCGCGACTCCCCGGACGGGTCGTGTCGCGAGTCTCCTGCGCCGGAGCGCTCGCGCGACTCACAGCGACACAGCAACGCGTCCTCTGACATCAGCGGGCGCAGCAAGAGTTCCACACCCGTAAGTATATAACACTTACTACTTTAAGTGGTAGTTGATGAGCCAAAATTATCGCAGAATAGATAGCCGATGGGATCGAAGAGTTCTAATCTATTGTAGCTAAGATAGGTCCTCCATTTGATTAACAGATA
Source organism: Aporophyla nigra (assembly GCA_947507805.1). NCBI lineage: Eukaryota > Metazoa > Arthropoda > Insecta > Lepidoptera > Noctuidae > Aporophyla > Aporophyla nigra. The sequence continues at coordinate 26,673,195 of OX382293.1, read as the reverse complement.
TTTGTTATATGCAACAAATATGCTATTTATTAGGTTGGGGAAAAAGTCTTTTCGCATTATAGTATGTATGAACTTGTAATAAAATCTCTTTGGCTATACTATTTGTATCTGGCTGGTTTTGGTATCATTGAAAGTTTAAATTTTAAAGAACATAATTCCAAATTCAAATTAAGAAAATGTGTGATTTTCATTTGTTTTTCATACCGTCAAGATGAGTGAATCTAATGAAGAAATTCGATACATTTTAAAATTTTACTACAAAAAAGGTAAAAATGCAACGCAAGCCGTGAAAAAAATTTGCGATGTTTATGGACCTAGTGTAGTGTCTGTGAGAGTAGCACAAATTTGGTTTAAGCGTTTTCAATCGGGAAATTTTGATGTCAAAGATGCACGTCGCTCTGGTCGGGCGACCATTATTACGGATAAAATGGATGCCATTTTTGAAAAAGTGGAGCAAGATCGGCATACCAGTAGTTACGACGTAGCTGAAGAACTGGAAATTGACCACAAAACAGTTTTGGCGCATTTGAAAAAAACTGGGTACACAAAAAAGCTCGACATTTGGGTACCTCACGAGCTCACTGAAAGAAACCTAATGAACCGTGTACTCATTTGTGATTCTTTATTACGACGTAATGAAACCGAACCATTTTTGAAGAAGCTGATAACTGGTGATGAAAAGTGGATCACGTATGACAAGAACGTGCGAAAAACGTCGTGGTCAAAGGCCGGTCAGGCTTCACAGACTGTGGCGAAACCCGGGTTAACTCGCAACAAGGTGATGCTGTGTGTGTGGTGGGATTGGAAGGGCATTATTCATTATGAGCTGTTACCACCAAGCAGGACCATAGATTCTGAACTCTTCTGCTGCGAACAACTGATGAGATTAAAGCAAGAAGTTGAGAGAAAGCGGCCGGAATTAATCAACAGAAGGGGTGTGGTTTTTCATCATGATAACGCTAGACCTCACACATCTTTAGCCACCCAACAAAAATTAAGAGAGTTTGGCTGGGAGGTGTTAATGCATCCGCCGTATAGTCCTGACCTTGCTTCTTTAGATTTCCACCTGTTTCGGTCTCTTCAGAATTCTTTAGGCAGTGTCAGGTTAACATCACGAGAGGACTGCCAAAACCACTTGTCGCGGTATTTTGACCAGAAGTCCCAAAATTTCTATAGCAATGGGATCATGTCCCTACCTACAAGATGGCAAAAAGTTATCGAACAAAATGGTACCTACATACTTTAGTTAAATGTAAATAAACTTTATTAAAAAATGTTTTGAATTTTCTTAAAAAATGCGAAAAAACTTTTTCCCCAACCTATTATACATATACATCAGGTTAAATGCCCTGTCCCCCCGCAGATCCGCTCGGTGGAGCTGTCGGCGTGGCGCACGGGCGGCGGCGCGCGCGTGTACCGCGACTGGGCGCCCGCGCACGCGCACCCCGCCGCCTGCGCGCGCATGCCCATCGCCTCGCACGCCGCCTGCACCGGTAAGGCACGCACATACTGCACATGCTACTGCTGGACATAGGGCAGGTCGTGGCGCAAGGGGCGGCGCGCCTGTACCGCGACTGGGCGCCCGCGCACGCGCACCCCGCCGCCTGCGCGCGCATGCCCATCGCCTCGCACGCCGCCTGCACCGGTAAGGCACGCACATACTGCACATGCTACTGCTGGACATAGGGCAGGTCGTGGCGCAAGGGGCGGCGCGCCTGTACCGCGACTGGGCGCCCGCGCACGCGCACCCCGCCGCCTGCGCGCGCATGCCCATCGCCTCGCACGCCGCCTGCACCGGTAAGGCACGCACATACTGCACATGCTACTGCTGGACATAGGGCAGGTCGTGGCGCAAGGGGCGGCGCGCCTGTACCGCGACTGGGCGCCCGCGCACGCGCACCCCGCCGCCTGCGCGCGCATGCCCATCGCCTCGCACGCCGCCTGCACCGGTAAGGCACGCACATACTGCACATAGGTCAGCTCACGGGCTGGATACAGGCCAAGCTGCTGCAGTTTATTGCCCCCTTTTTCTCTATGAGGATCTTCGTTGTGCAAAGGGGCAACCACCTAAAACTCTCACTGACCTCTTGACTGACTCTTTTAATTCAATTAAAATAAATAATTTATTGGCTAATGTGGTTCAAAATGCTGTCCAACTTAAATGGGACTGTTCACAACATGTTTACCGCATGCTGGATAAACTGTGGGCCCACGTAGCACAGAACTGATGCCCTGAGACAATGAGGCGGGATCACGGCAAACCACCTAGGAGATGGCAGGACGAGCTGGATAGGGTCCGTCAAAACTGGAAGGAGGACGCGTAGGTTCGCGATAGTTGGAAGAAATGGAGGGAGGCCTTTGCCCAGGAGTAGGACAGTGCAGGCGAGCATAAAAATGTGGTTTATTTAAGTGTCTTATTGATAATAATTTACTAAAAGACAAATTCATCTATAGTTCATCTTTTGCAGGCAACTCACAAACATCTTCCCTCCCCCCTTCCCTATTCCCTTTTCCTTAATGATCATAATAAAACCAAGAAACAGACACCTCTGCTTCATATAACTTATAACACCCACTTATTATTATGTCACTTTAGAAAGTATGGCTACGTTTCTATATGGGTAATCGAATGCACGTCTCGCTCGTCCCCGAAGTATTGAGATCTGGGACACTCGCGCCATAACCGCGCTCTGTGAATATACTTTAACTGTCACATTGTCACCAGTCCGTGGTATCATTGTTGCAAGACATTATACATTTTGGTCTATGTGCATACTGCCTTATTATTTTTTTGCAAAAGAAAAAAAAACCACCGACTTCCAAAAAACACTACAAAGTGAAAATGTGTATATGGCACCCCTGAAGCATAGCCTATCCAATAAATATATTATTTTAATCGCTCCACAGTTGGCGGAGAAATCGGTGAACATATATATATTAAAAAAACATACAATTATACAGTGGAACATAGAACCTTCTTTTTTGAAGACAGTTAAAATTTGTCGTGGTAGTAATACAAGTCGACAAGCAATAAAACTAATTACCTACTACAAAAAGACACGTAAAGTGTTAATATTCTTACAAACACAATCATGGAACAATCGCGGTTATTGATAAGTAGTAACTCGGCTAGTAGTAGTGGGGTCACGGCCATCGGAAGCAGCTGAGTTAGTGCTGCGACGCCGGACAGTTGCCGGGCGTGCCTGTTTGGTACTTTGGAAACTTTAATGTTAACATTGTATTGATTAAATTTGTTTATACGCATTCAAAAGATATATTTACTAATATTTTTTGTTACATGTATAATATGTATATGATAACAACACGGTTTGCTTAATCGATGGGACTTCGCATCGCCAAAAATGACGAACTTCCTATAACAAAATTTCGTTTCGAATGCTAGCTACGCCGTAGCACTAGCGTAGCCACAGGCGTAGCACAGGAATTTTGAAATTTTAGTATATTTTTGGATAGGATGGTTAAATATTTATTTTATTTATTTATTTTAAATGGGTTCTTTGAAAGAAATACATGATCTTTGATCAAACATATATTTTATACAGTTAAATAATTTTCTATTATTTAATATAAAATTGATTTGCAGAATTTCCTGTACTAGGCTAGGTCTGTTTTGTAGTAAGCTTGTAATAAAACGAATGTGTAAAAAACAACGCATGGTCGTAGACTCACTTCAGGAATGAAGTTCCTTAAAGAAATAGAAATAATATTTATTCAAGTCGGTAAAATACTCAAACTTTATTTTCACTTCACTATCGGTTATGCACCCTCTAGAACCTTGCAAGAACTATAACAATAGAAATGAAAATGGTCGCTGCTGCCATCTTGGATTTTCATTTTGGCCTCACTATAGGTTCGCATGGACGGGACATATCGCATTGTCGTTATGTGACCATTTCTACAAGTTTACTTCATCAAAATCTGAGTCTCTTAGCCTATAGTTGCCTATTGTCCTGTCCGCAGGCGGTGCGGACGCGTCTGCATTCAGCGGCAGCCCCCGCTCCGACAACTACCGCCTGGAGTTCGCGCGCGGGCGCCGCGCCGCGTCCCCCCGCACGCCCCGCACGCCGCGCGCGCCGCGCCTGCTGCCCGCCGCGCGCGAGCCCTCCTCCTCCGGCTCCGAGCTGTCGCTGCGACAACCCATCAAGATCAGGTAGGACTAACCTACACTTACACCTTCCAATATTACATTTTGAAACCTTTACAGCTGGATAGGACTTTCAAAATTGATTTTACAGAAGTTTTTAGACAGTGAGAGTCAGTTGCAGAGGATCTTAGCAAAGTGACGTTCGATCATTACAATGATTTTTTTTGTGTGGTTAATCATCATTCCGCTCTGGGTGGAGCGGAAGGGCGTGTCAGAATTTTACGGACTAAAACCTACCCGTGTTTTTCCAGTTGCTTCTGCCAGGGCCATGGTAACTCTTACGAACAATTCCGCAACCCTGGCAGATCATTACAATGATGGAAAAGTCAAATACGAATCTCATTTTAGACTTTGCGATCATCGACAATCCTGTCAAAAACGATCGTCACTTTCTAGGTCTTCACGGCAATCTTACGCTAATACAACTTCTGCAGCTGACTTGCTCTGTCAACTTAAATTATATAAACTTTGAAATAAAATAACACTTCAAAATATTTTGATTCTTAAAAAATTGTGCCTATTAGGTGTTGTTTGTGCATGTAACCTTTTGGTATTATATAAAGCATGTAAACAAATAAAATGCTTTTATGACAATTTAACTGTCTAATTTAAAGCCAAATTAATTAGCTTCTTGAATGAATTTAGTAAAAATCTTAATCGCCATTTACTTGAATAAATCTTTTGCCTGTTGAAATAAAACATCCTCAAAAGAAAAAAATACGTTTTGTAGTACTTTATTCATAAATATACCTATGTACGTTAAAATATACCTACTATAAATATGACATAAAAAAACATTGTTACTTCGATTTCAGCAGGCAAATATTTAGGTGTGTGTAATGACGTACAGTCGGTGTAATAATGTTGTTGTATGGTGTTTCCGAAGGTGGTGATGTGTGGGAGTAGCGCTATTACCTAACACTAACACTGCGCGCGCGCATACAAGGTGAGTGCTTGCCGTACGCTTACATCCCTTATTCAGTACAAAACCTAGCCAAAATCATAAAATATTAAGATCTCTTTTCTAAAAAAATCATTTAGTGTTTTCTGTTGTTCCTTATTATTTCCAAATGATTATTTCTGCTTTTGGTAACCTTTTAGAAAATAATGCTTGTAGTACCTGATAGAAGTAGATAGTAATACTGCATGTACTACCTCAGTAGACAAATGTTCATAGTTCATACCATAACCAACAAATAAAATTACCATGCTTTCAGTTACCCTAATCATTTACTCTTACAATTTTAACCCTCTTTAACACAGCGAACAAAAATACTTATAAAATATTGGTCATAATTTTAACCCTTCACTCGCGTCAACAGTGAGACCACAAAAGAGGAACCAGAGCCCGAGGAGCCCGCCATAGTACCGACGCTGCGACCGGCCGGACCCGCGCGCACCGCTCTTCTCACTCACTGACAATGAGTCACACACACTCATAGGGTCACCTACACTGAGTCACTGCCACTCAAAAGGTCATCTTTACTGGGTTATCGACACTCACTGTGTCACCCTCCCTGGATTCCCGACATTCACTGAAATATAAACACTCATAGAGTGAACGTCACTGGGTCACTGCCACTCATTGACTCTGGTCACCCATGCTGGGTTACCTGCACTCACTGAGTCATTAACACTGAGTTACATACGTATAAGTCACTGATACACCGATCGAGTCTGAGTGATGACACTCACTAACCAACACCCGACGCTCATATGTCAAAAGCGCCGTAATTAAGAACTTAGCGTAAAACTTGTATATGTTGAATTGTAATCTATGTAAACTTCTATTTATTTACCTTAAAATCTTGTTAGGAGTTTGTTACCTGATATATTATTGGTTTGGAGTATTTAGAGACTTCGAGAAGATGGCCAGCATAAGTGCCAATCCAAAAAGTAACATATAATGTAAGATACTAAAAAAATAACTTGTGGAATTAAGGAAACCCTTTTATAAATTAGTTTTGGAACTCATTATTGCCACAAAGGTCGGCGAATGTCCGGTGTTCGTTGGAAGCCGGAATGGGAGTGTTAGTAATCTGTATGTTAGCTCGTCACGCGAACCACTGCTGCTGAAATTTAGGTCGGCGACCACGTATTGTGTTATTTTTATTTACCCTTTCTTGTCTTGACCTAAAGCTTTACAGGTCAAACTGTCTAGATAAATTTTCAGACTATTCTTTAGCCTTTCAGCATGTTATTTACTGTTGAAATGCAATTTCACTGTTTGTTTATTTTTTCTTCTTTTTATCAGGAGTTTCGCGTGCGTTACAAGCAGGATTATTTAAAGCCCGTTTTCGATCGAAATATTTTTTTACATAAGTGATAAAAGTATACCTAAATAACTGTCTACATTGTAGAGCCAGAAGAAATCATTGTAAAACAACTTGCTACTACGTCATTTTGTCGTGCTATAATCCATTTCAAACAACTGTCAGAGAATGGCCGTTGTTATTTGAAGTATACGGACAATTTAAGTAGGTAGTTGATTTGTTTTACAATTATTTTCCCCATTTTAATATTGATTTTTATTGAATTACTCCTAAAATTCATTTTCAGTTTACCAAAGGGTTTCATAATAAAGATTATTAATTAATGAAATGTAATATCGAGCGAGGAGTGCTCCTAGTGTTAGTATAATAACGAACACAGTGTTGTGAAGTTATTGACTCCGAAGAGTGCTTTAATTCGCATCTGTTATTTACTTAAGCTATGTAAAACTTTGTATTGTATTTAATCAAGACTAGATTTACTTCTCAAGCGGTTTACACAAAAAAGAGAAAAAAAGAAATTAATGTTGAAAAATGTCAACTTTTTTTTTGTGAAAACAGCTTTTATAGAAATACTTAAGTAATAATTCTAATAGTTATGGTCTTCCATTGTTAGCTAAATACTGAAGCTTTAATATAGACTTAACGCTAGACTTATAGTGGTGCTATTAGCGTCACAGTGTGGTGCTGACGCTACAATGTCAGCGTCAGGCGCTGCAGCTTGACGACCTTACTGTTAGGTGCTCAGTTATATATCTTATATATCTATGTAGTCTTACCAATATTTAAGCCCACTGGCACACTAAATAACTACCCTCATTTAACGCTCAACCAGCTTAAAACATCGCTCTGTTTCTCTCAATTGTTTGAAATCGACAGAGACAGAATGATTTTTATTTGAGACAAATTATATACCAATGGGCAGTGTAAGTGGGCCTCATATATCATATTATTTAATCATTTTATAAACTACAGAACTCACCAAGTTACAGAGCGATAAATGTATAATATATTCTAAATTACAAAGATCAGCAGGTACAAGATACATACAGCTTTCAGAAGACTGCCAATCGATCTGTGAAAGTTTAAATAAATGTTGTGAATTTTCTATCAAAACGACATAAACAAACCTGCTAGTTGTATTTTGAAAATAATATTCACCTGTAATGGACTCTCAGACCGCGATTCATGAAACCTTACGTATCACGTCCTTTGGATAAACATTATCTGTCACTGTCACACAACTGTCAAACTACAAATTTTAGATGATGACAAGAGACGAACGCATGTCCAAGCATATGCTAAGTGCCGTTTATAGATCTTGGCCTTAGTTAACTCAAGACCAAAACTTGATACCTACGATTCATCAACAACCAAGCCCAATCCCAACCTTTCATCTACATTGTGTTCCCTAATTGAGACTTCCCCTTGTCACGACCTTTTGGCACAATCAATCATTTTCCTAGTAATGTTCCGGGTCGGACGGACCGGGGTGTGCCGTGACCGGGTTACCCGAAGCCAGTCACGTGGTCAACAGTTCTGATCGATTGTCGCAGCACGCTTTATGACGTGTTAAGTAATATTGGGCGGGTGTTATTGTATCAATGTTTTATTGTTAATGGCCTGCTAATAATATGAAAAGTGGTATTGAAAATATTAAAGGTCAGGGTGCAATAGATTTGGTCTTTGACAGTTGAGCCATATTAAGAATGATAAAATTGTCTGTGAATAAAAATGCAAGTTTTGGAAATACGTAGAGCAAAAAGAAAATTGACCATAGAATGAAACTCAAAGTTCAAGATGGAAAATTGGGAAATGTTTGATAAAGACATAAAAATACATTATAAACATTTAAGAGTCTCACTAACATTAGTTTATATGTTTATTATTTATCATACAGTCCCATACGCATAAAGCGAATTAAATAATAAAGTATATTTTATTCCATTTACATTAAAAATACAAGTAATATAATATACAACACAAGAAGTATTTTATTTGTAAGAATAAAAATATAAATCTAAAATAAAACGGCTCAATTGTATATAACTTAATGAATAAGCAATATTAATATCATATTCATATTAATTTTGTGTAATCTGTATTCAAAATATACCTTTTAAAATGGCGGGGACATTGATAGTAAACATTTTTTTGCAGGCGTCATCTTTTTTTAATGATATTAACAATTATTTCGAGAAAAACGTGAAGATCCATATAAACCGGCTATTTTAAACGTAACCGGGGAAAATGTCAATTGTCTATGGGTAAACTGCAAAAAATGTTACGATTGATTGCCTGTCATAATGTAGACTTAAAACTTGTAAGATAATTATAAAACATAGATTACTTTTGTATATAACATAAGCTAAAGTTCGGTGCATGTATATAGTGTAGAATGTAAACCGTTTATGTACGAGTAATAAAGATTTGTATAACGATTTTTTTTTTTTTATCATCACCTCTCCGCTTATTACAAAACAATTTTTTTTAAATCAGGTTTAAAACACCAAGCCATTTTTTTAATTAAGAACCCAACATTATGTATGGAAATGCAATTCTTTTTACAAAACTGACAACTTAGTCCGATGCTAAGTTGTCATTTTCGAATTAAGAACTTTACCCAGTCATGCAGTCCGTATTATGTTAGTTTTTTTTTTTCCAGTCTAATGGCTCCAAAAAATTTTTGATACCTAGCGTTTTTGTAACAAAAGGGTCTGTATTTAGATAAATGACCAGTGTCACTTTTGTAATCATGGCACCTAAAAAGTTTAAAAAAATTCTATATCCATTGATTACGTTGACCCCCCGTCAAGAATACGCATTCCTCCAAAGCAAGGAGTTGTAAAAAAGCAAAGCAATGAAAGCAAGAAATGATCATGACCATGTTCAATGAAATTATCTCCATCCGTAATTGTTTTAAGAAATTACGGTGTTAGTTTTCTAATGATCACGTTTTTCGTTACTAGTCAGAATACATTTATATACCTGTATGTAAATAACTGATAAGCTTTTACACAAATAATGGTCAAAAGATATCAAAGCCCATTAACTTTATCACTGTAATCCCAGTTTTTTTTTTCGATATCCGGCTTGTCACGCGTAGGCGTTAAATATAATTTCGTCATAAGGATCAGTCCACACATACACCCGACATGGAGATCAGTTTTTCAACGAATTGATCGTTTTTCTAAACAAAATTAAAAAAGCTTCAAAACCTCGATGGGTTGGGCAGATGAAGCAGGTATGTGTAGGTACACACACATATTGACAGGTGACATTTCGGCAGCTATATTTAAGACCCATGTAATACAAGGCGAGATTAATGCCATCAACCGGTCACAAATCCCGACTCCGGGCTGCTACTGAGAAATTCCAGATAGAAGCCCCCACACTTTGCCTGACCTGGGAATCGAACCCAGGACTTCATGCTCAGCAGTAGCGCTTACGATCAGTAGAGCACTACTACTCAAATATGGTTGAATATGCTCTAAATACATTAAACCCAAGTTTTGTAATACCTCCTTAGAGTGCCTACTGTACTGTACTAAGTACCTACTGATTCAATGGTTTATTTGTGAACTAGCTTATGTCAGTGGCTTGAATCCCTCTGTCTACTGATGAAAACCGCATTAAAATCCGTTGAATAGTTTAAACGATCTAAGCGTCTTCGTTTCCCACTTGACCAACATCGTTAATAATAGAATCAGAGTAAGTATAGCCTGACCCCCACCGATTAGTCTTCCTCACCCTGAGAGCTCCGGAAGCTATTACCTTAAAAATATATGACATGTGGGAGCATGCTCAAAGAAGGCAATTATCGGTCAACGCTCTCACAAGCCGCCTGAAAACTTCATAAAAACAAAAGAAAAAAGACCAACCTAACCTTACAGAACGTTTACATTACCGCTTTACTACGAATACACGTGTTTCTGCACGTATAAAAGCGTTAATGAATATCGTGCGTGTTGATATTTACAAGTATTAATGGTAGACATGCGCAAAGGGGTTTCAGAAGTAAAGCTTGGTGAAAAGTTTTCAGTTAGAGCGCGAGCTTTCACTGCAGTGTACACATTACAAGAAATTGTTGTAGAACAGTTGGACTGTGTCCAAATTACTGTGTCGAAATAATATAAATATTTGATAAGGAAAGTCTATTTAAATCAAAAGTTTAAACTTATTTCTTGTTGGTTTTGGATAATTTATAAAAAATACAAAATTAGACCCAAAGGTGTTATTAACTTAATGGACTATAGCTAATTAGCTGATTAGTTTTTGTAATAAAAGTACTTACGATTAAAATCAACCTACAAAAATAAACCTAACATTGTTGTAGAAATAACTACAACATTAACAAGCCAACCTTTTTCATTCGCCCACAAAACTTAAACCGACAAACATCTGAAAGAACTTACTGAAACTCTCACCAAACTATTTTCTTCGGAAAATTCTAAAGGAGCTCACCCACTATCCTTTACCGTGGCCTTTGAGGACGTTCCGCTGGGTTCCGGCGGCGCTGCCGTCCCGAGCCTCACCCGGACGACATCAAGACAGTGTCTCGCCTGCGACTACAAAGCCAAGCTGTTGCCGGACATTCCCGAGCCGGTGTCGGCTCCGCCGGTGCTGATACCGACAACGGTGCCCGTTGTCAAAGAACAGCCAGTCTTCACGACCCGCGGGACCGTGATGACGGCGAAACCGGAAGCAATACACGAAGCACTGGAGGACAGGGACCCTAACAGTCTGAACCAGCATGTGCAGGTTTGTATTAAGACGTTTAGAAATAACCTTCACGGTTAATAAGTAGGTGTAGGGGCTTGTTGTGAATTTTTCAGGAGGTGGTCACCTCGAAGGGGTGTATGGGTTTGTTTATTTTAATGTAAACAATCGTTAATGGCCTTCCTTGTTGATACAAATAGATAATTTTAGTACGAAGCGGCATCGATTTCGTGTTGTGTCAGAGCAACTGGTGTTTCAGCAATGAGCTTTGAATGGAAAGCCATTATGGATAGTGTACATTGTAAAAATCTAAATCTTTGTTTAATTTTAATCTTTTAAAACCACAACGAGTTTCTGTCCAACTGTACTGTTACAATAGTGCGAAAAATTACGTCCTACTAATATTATAAATGTGAAAGTTTGTGAGTATGGATGTTTGTTACTCTTTCACGCAAAAACAACTGATCGGATTTAGATGAAATATGCCACACAGATGCCTATAACCTGCACCCTAATTGCGAAACGCACAATTTATCAGAATCTGAATGGGATTGAAGATTATTTCTAAACTATTGCGTCATTTGTTCGAATAAATTGTCGGCTCAGCAACGTAAATAACGCAATGAATGTTGTTTAACTATGAATATTAAACCAATTCCTACCGATAAAAGTTCCGCAATTACCCCTCTGGGTTAATACATATACGTTTTATCTCGGTAGTACGTTCCCGCGAGATAATTTCAGATCTCCACCCGGGCGAAGCCGCTGGCGAAAGCCAGTAAAAAATTAAAGTTGTACTCAAGCGAAGACTTGTATGATAGTAATAAAAGTGAGAGTCCTGAGAAAGTTGGACTCTTGTGAACAGAGGATGAGAGGAAGCACCAAATGAAATCTCCATTCCGATATGTGGTCAATGATTCTCGTTCTGCATCGCTGCCCATGCGGTGAAGCTGCCTCGGATAGCACGGCACGCCAGCATCAATGACATCATCCGTCGTGCGCTTGTCACCGCCAACGCGCCAGCTATTCTAGAACCCAATGGCGTGGCACGCGACGCTGGGAACAGACCAGACGGAATGATCATAATGCCTTGGAAGTTAGGTCGGCCTTGTTAGGTGTGGGATGCAACGTGTGTAGAAACCCTTACGCCACATTTTACTAGTACGGCGGACAATGCTGGGGCGGCTGCTGCAACAGCGGAAAACCTCAGATAACCCTAATATTCCAATCTTATGGGAACATAATATATGTTCGAGCCGTTATCGGTTGAAACTCTAGGAACATGGTCCGAGTGCCCACTTAGTTTTCCGAGACATAGCCAAGCAGCTGGTCGACGCTTCACGTGACCAGGGGGTTGGCATATTATTTACCAAAGAATCAGCGTTGACAAATAACGTAGCAATGCTGCCAGCTTTTTCGGCACGCTTTCCCTGTTGACAACGCTGCGGAAGAATTTTTTGATGCCCTATGATTATTTTCTTCTTTAAGTACCTGTACATATTATTACTTTTAAATTGTATGAAATTATTCATACTTTAACGCCGGAAACACATTAACATTTCTACCACTTACAGAGAGCTGTTAAAATGGTGTGTGACATGTATAAAATAAGGGAAAACCATTTATTATGGTGTTATTTATAGAAATAACGGATGCCTTGAAGTTTAGAGTACCTATTAAATGTATTTGGACCTTGTAACTACAACTTATGTTAATGCTTTAGACATTCAGACACATGACGTCACATTGTACTACAGTAGGTAATGGATAACACATCAAAATTATTACCATAATAACTTTACACGCAACGGTTTTTTTTGTGGATGGGAAATCATCAAATGACGTCTCCCGCTCCAGCGGAAGGGCGTGTCAGACTCTTACTGACTAAAACCCACCAGTGTACCTTCAGTTGCCCATATGCCAGGGCAAAGGTAACTCTTTCGAAAAGATCTAGCGACCCTGGCAGGATGCAAAGGTTCAAATCTTATTATTTTGGCCACTGCTTAGTTTTGGTAAGCATGCTTACTGTTTATGTCGCAAAGGGTGACTAAACAGAATTACTGACACCGTCATCAAAAATATTAAAAACTAACAATGAATAACTAGTGTCTAGTACCTCACTCTACATATGCGACAGCAAGGATGCTAGATACCAAATGCTTCATACTTCCAGCATCACAGATTTTAAGAGAAAACCTACACTTCCAGAAAATGAACTCAACATGCATGGTAAAAAAGAAAGCTGGTGAAGCTACTGGTAGTTTTCCACAGTAGTTATCTTTTAACGAAGAATAGATTTAGATTAAGCACTTTCCGTCGATAGCAACATTCATGATGACAAATTAAATAAATAACTTAAAATGAAATTAATTAATTAAACCATTTTCTAAAACTTTTGAAGATAAGTTTTGGCTGCAATGTTAATCTACGAAACATGAAATTGGCAAGTATCTAACCTTATCTAATATCTAAAGCACCTGATGTATTCAAAATTGGAGAATGGACAATTCATTACTTTAATAAAAAAATAAATACTTACTACGTAAAACATAAGTATCGCATCTTGCCACACCCAATTCTAACAAATAAAACCACACGCAAGTTATCTTCAGATCAAGTAAACAGTTACACCCCGATATTAAAGCCCGTTTCTTTCCGACTATAAATCAGTGTCAGTGGAAAAATCAACTTCATTATACGCACAACAACCATTAGTTTTGTGGTGCCGTGAAATTGGGACGTGACTGGATAACCCCGAAGGGCTTTAAGGGCTTCTGAAGGGCTCTACATGTTGGTACCTAATGACTTATTGAAGAAGTGGCTGAACAAAGAATACTTCATTACGTCGACGTTTTAGTGACAGTATTTTTGCGAGACGAGCTCTCGTTCCTGCTGCGAGATTTTTAACTTGCCCGCTACGAACGAACCATAAAGGAAATAACAACATTATTTCCTCTTGATTCACAGATTCATAGTTTTTGGATAGGTACTGTTTTCAATAACTGCTTTGTTTTTTTTTTACACAAGATTTTCGCTATTTGTACTACGAAATGGGACTAGGCTAGCCCCTTCCTGTATGGGAATTAAGCGTAGCTAGCGAAATTGAGAATACTAAAGGTCAGTTGTGCAGTATGCGTAACCTTTCGGAAAAACAGGCATAATGTTATGTTATGATGTTTTCTTATGCTACGTGCAGTTCTGCTACGAGATTCCAACATACGCAGGTACGCTACGCTACGTCAATGGCTACGAGCGTTTTACATTCCGTCTCTTGGTTGTGATTGTTACACCGTAACTCGTTTGTTCAGAACAATTTGCACCTTTGTGTTTATGTTACCAAATTATGGTGAAACATTTCTCAACCACACTGTCATAAAATATGCAATTTCTTACAAAAACGAAAGGTTTAATTAAAACCTAGCCTACCGCCGCCGGACAAAGAACTCGAGACGTTTGCGTGACCGAACTACCTAAGTACCTACATAACGCAAGCTCCTTGGCTATACACCACACAGGTCACTCGCTCCTGTACTATTTTATTGTTCTCCACTAATTAACTTTTAGTACTTTCACCTTTAAAAAGAAAATGGCGAAAATAAAGCTCTCGTAAAAATCGTTGCGTATCTAGACAGTTTTTAAGGGACTGGACTGTGATAAATATGGCACACTAGAAATGTTTAAAGTGCGCCAGTCCAGATAATAGTTCAATAAAATAATAATAGTACTAAAATACATAATTGATTATTCTAAGAACGAAGGTCTACCCATAGTTTTCACGTCTAGATAAGTGGTATGTCATAATGTTGCATATAAGTACAAGTTGTGCACTATTAAATACGTGTTGATGGAAAAGCGTATACTATTCTTGAGCTCATAACATTGACACACTGACTCACAGCCATTGAATACAAGGGAATTACCAAAACTATGTCATGTTCACAATCGGCAGTCGATTCGATTCCATTTGTGATTGATTTTCTAGCTACTTATAGTTCACACTGACTTTTTTACATTATTTAGTTAGCAATTTAGTTGATTACCAACCTTTTAAGTTTACGCAATAAAAAGTTTATATTGGTAGTATTGAAAATGAAAAAAACTTTGTATGATAAAGTTATTATGTTAAGTTATTCATAGTAAGTACGTAGGTACACGGCCTGAGTGTACCGTACACTCAGGCCTTTCCTGTGCTTATATTATAGCACAGGAAAGGCCCTAGTGGCGGCATATGGGAGAGGTATATGTCCAGCAGGAGCGTCTTTCGGCTGAAACGATAATGATGATAATGATTCTCGTAGTACACGTGCTAAGTCATAGCCGAAGCCAAAAGTGACACAAAAGATCTCAGCAACGAAAGAAGAAGTTACTACAGCTTCCCAACTCCCCTCACAGATAGTATGGGACGACATTATCGGCGAGCCCGAGGGCGCGCGCAGCCCCGAGTGCGCGTGGCGACTCAGCCACGCGTGCTTCCGCCACGCGCGCAACTGGTGCTACACCGTGCTCACCGTGCTGCTCGCGCCGCCCTGCGCCCTGCTGCTCGGCTGCGGGTTCGCCTGCCTGGCGTTTGAGGTAAGAGTTGGGCAGAGATGGACGAAATATAGAATACAAATTGTGTTGCTACTTCTTCCGTTGTGTTTATGACTATGATTTCCATCAAAGGACTTACGACGTATTTTTACAATACTACAAAACAGTTTGGATAATGGCACAGGTAGAGAGAGGCTGTTACGTAGCAGGAGATTTATAATTTTTTGTGTAGCAGTGGGTTCAACTAATCATGACAGCACTTTACCAAGTATTAGGGGTGCTTCTGTGGCAACAGGTTTAGAGGCCCAACCAAAAGAATCAGTTGAACTTATAAGGTTGCATGTACACCTACCAACCAATATACAACAGCATGATATTTGACACAACATTTTAAATGATCCAGCTTGGTAGATCTTCAATTTCAACTATGTGTTGCGCGAAAGAGTCAATCTATAAAATGGAAATACCTAGCAACTCATTATGCCCTCACTTCTGTGTGTCCACTCCTCACATTCACAAATTCCCCTTCGTTATAGCAAATCTGGTGCACCGCGCCCTGCCTGCGCTGCGTGAAGATCTACTTCGCGTCCCTACGGACCATGGTCATGGCGTGCATGGCGGCCATAGTGGTGCCGGCTGCCAACGCCATCGGCCACGTCTGTAGACACATCAGGGTCAACTTTAGGAAGGACGCGCCCGAGGATAAGGATATGTTGGTCATTTAAACATTATGTAGGTAATTATTTGTCATTTTAATATGAGACAAATTTTATCGTGAAAAGGAGTATAGTCTAATCGACCAATGTGTTTTTTGTAAGGCCTAGTTTACTGTGCCATAAATATAAAAATGGCGATTACCATGTTACTTAACACAGTACAACAATGCGTTTAGGGTGCTGCTAGTACTGCCACGGTTTTGCAGAGCTCCAATTTGCTCCGAACCGATGACTTTTATTATATACTAAGTCGCTTCCGGCGCAGCACTAACATTATCCTGAGCGCATTGTCCGAGCGGTGTGACTCGGTGGTGTTGAAGAGGTGGATGCCATGCCAGTTCTTCACCAATAATTAAGAGATTATTCTTTTATTATTATAATTAAATGAAATCGAATTAATTTAATCCAATAATATATTTGTACCTACCCTAATTTTAATTTATTTTTAAAGCAGTGATTCTAATGTATAAAGTTTTAATGAATCCTTTTCTAGATTTCTATTTAATTTGTATTGCTTAATTTAGGAAAAAAATCCTGAAATTAATTATTCCTAAATGTAATTTTATTTTAATTTAAAAAACAAAATTATAGATTCTGTTTTCAGTTCCTAAGATTACCATACCATATCCCATAATCTCTTTCTGTCTCTTCAAGAAACTTAGAATAATTATTTAATATGTATTGATTTAAATATATTACGATTGTAATAATTCGCCGTAAGTGCCTTTTATGAAGATAAATGGTCAAAGTTTCACAAGGCCATGTTAATGTTTCTGCACTAAAACTTAAAGTAAAACAAATTAATTGTAAATCTAATGTTAAGAATTATAGTTTAGTAATATTTATTAATATGATAATGTTAAGAAAATTTCATAATTTATTTAAATTAATGTGGTGTGAGAAATATTTTCTAAATAAATGCCATACATAAATTGGACCGGCTTTTGTTTTTTTTTTTTTTAATCGCTTATCATAATCTTTTGCAGTCTGTACATAATGGCTCTCGTCGATTTAACTAGTTATTGGCACAGGCAGACCTATATGCAGCCCAGAATACAAACTCAATCTTACATTTTTTTTAACATGAGGTAGGTCTATCTACCTTCATAATAAATCATACTTGCTCCTAATTATTACACATCCATTATTCCTCAAGGCATGCTTATTGTGATTAGCGTAAACTCAAACAAAGCAGGCTAGTGACCGCATAACGTCATAACAAGCCGTGAGTGTCGAATGTATAACATCACGCCATATTTCAATTACTTGTATGTAACCGCTGAATATTTCATGAGCGACAAACTATCGGGCAATAATATCAAACTACTTCTACAGGTTTCTTTATGAACTAGGTCTGGTAAATAGGTATACATATAACTCTGGTTTTTATCTTAATCAAATTATGTCAGCATGATTAGGTGCCCACGTTTCTGCAAGAATGTTTTTACCTTCTCATTTTTTGAGTGCTTTCGTGTTCCACGATTGAAACAAGACTAAACGACAGTGAATGTCTAAAGGACGATAATTTTGGATTATTCCGAGCCTGACCCGAAATCCTAACCCAGTCGCGGGTTAGGTTAGGAAATTGATAAAAATAATTGTTCCGAATTTAACCCTGTTCTTAACTAAAAAGTTCTATAAAATTCTATTAACAAGATGTATTTGTCAGACAAAGTTAAACGCAGAAAAACGTGATTATAATGTCAATGAAAACTGTAAAGTATGTTACTACGAGGGCGGCACTGAAAATTTTCGGGAATCAAGGAAGTGACACAACATTACTATTTAAAAATGAAAATGTGTAATTGAAAATGTATTCACTGCTTTTCGAAGTATTCTCCACGAAATTTGACACAATTTTCCATACGATGGAACCAATCATTGAAGCAAACATTCCATTCGGAAGTTGGGGTCTCCAAAATGGCCGTTTTGTAGGCGTCCACAGCTTCTTCAGGTGATGAAAATCTCTGACCACGCAATTTATTCTTTATTTTAAGGAAAGTATAGAAATCATTAGGGCTTAGGTCTGGGCTGTACGGCGGATGGTCTAATAATTCTATGTTTTCTTGCTCTAAAAACTCTTTTGTTCTGTGCGCGGTGTGAGAACTCGCATTGTCGTGATGGAGGATGATGCGGCGGTTGCGGTTCTCTTTACGGAGTTCAGAAACGACCTGTGGCAAACAAATGCTAGCATACCATTCTGCATTAACCGTTCTTTGTCTCTCAAGAGGAATAGTCGCAACATGGCCGGTTTTGGAGACAAACGTAGCCACCATTTTTTTGCAACACTCCGTGAACGAACAATTTTTGTTGGCTTTAACTCATTTTCGAACACCCAAACTCGTGACTGGTTTTTTGTTTCGGATTCGTACGTGTATATGCAGGATTCGTCACCTGATACGATGTTGTATACAGCATTTGAGGACCCTGCGTAGAATCTTTCGAGAGTTCTGACGCACCAAGTAACGCGAGCCGCTTTTTGCTCTTCACAGAGCGAATGCGGTATCCATCGGGAAAACAACTTTTTTACACCTAATTGTTCATGCAAGATTATTTGTATTTGACTTATGCCAATGTCTAAAGTTGCCTGAATTTCGCGGTACGTCACATGTCGATCTTCCTCAATCAGCTTACGCACAGCATCAACGTTTTCTTGGGTAACTGTAGTTTTTGGGCAACCTTGACGGGGATCATCACTGAGCTTGACACGTCCACGTTGAAATTCAGCAAACCAGCGATAAATTGTGGTTTTGCAGAAATCATCCGGTCAACACACTGTTTTTGTGTTAAACCACTTCGAAAGTCATAATAAATCATCGCTCTTGTATTTTCTCGAGTCAATTCCATTTTCTCAACGACTAAACAAGTTTGACAAAACCTTGTGACAAGACCGAGGATCTTTTTTTAAATAAATAAATGGTATTCGATTTTTAAAACCAAGGAGTTTTCAATTAAAAAGATTTTAATATGACAGGAACAGTGGAAATATTCCATTCCCGATACTTTTAGTGCAGCCTATGTATGTTATCATGAACAAGTAGCTGTCTCTCTCTCTCTCTTTCTCTCTATCCCTAACATCTCTTCTGTCACATTCACAAGGTCTCAAGAAATTTTAAAATAATAATGTGTTTCCATCCGCAATAAGCACAACGCCGTTAAAAAACCTCCAATAGTTTGTAGGTAAAAATTCAAGCGTTTTATTTTTTGTACTTTACCTAGATATTTAATATCTAGCAAGTGAAGAAGTTGTGTAGTGTTTTCTAAATTAAGGAATCGATATTTAATTTATATGTTCGAAACAAAAAAAAACTTTTCTCCTACCTAACTTCAGTTTCAGCATCCGAAAAAGTAAGATTTCTCTTAAACTAGGGTGAAAACTTAAAAATCAATTTCATTAAAATTACTATAATCTATGATACTGAGTACCTACTTACTGTTGTTGTTACTTGGCACTGTCAGCAATAACAGCTTAGCATCTCTACCTCTATTTTGTCTGTGGTTAACAGTGAGCGAAGTAAAAAAAGAGAAGAATTATTGTTACGTAGCGGAAAACACAAGTTAATAGAAACTGTTTATAAAACCTATATTTTTTTTACATTTAAAATTCAATTTGTTTGATAAAAATTGGATTATAAACTGTATATTTTTTTTTTTCTTCTCTTCGCCCTACTTGGGCAGGCTAAGGTCTTAGACCATACCGCCTCGTCTTCAGTAATTATTGTCCTTCTTAAACTGTATAAATAATTTTTGAGCTGACTTACCAATTTTTTTTTAAATAAAGCCGATTTATCTTTGAATAGTTTTTTTTTTCGAAATATCAAATTCGATATTGATATGTTTAAAAATATCGATATATCGAAAAACCAATATTAAAAAAAAAAACAACAGCCATGCCCCTGTGTGAAGTGTCGCAGGCGTTTTCATAGAAATTGTTCTACACATATACATTGCTAAAACGCGCGTGACCGTCGCGTCGCGCTAGTCTGCGCGAGCCTTTATTCTCTTTTGTTGTTCTACGCGGCTGAATAGATGTTTTCCTTTACCCGATTAAAAACAAAATTTATAGACCAGAAAAAGCGCGCGGGAAAAGCAAAACTTGGCTGTTTAATGTTTATTACAATATTGATTGTTTTGTAAAAGTATAGTACTAAAAGAATGATGGAGCAAACTTCACCGGATGAGGCTTCAGTGCCAGAGCTGCGACCAACAACCAGCAGTACAAATAACTTGAACTCTAACCGATCTGATAATCATTTCGTCATAGCGCAGTGCCGAAGGTTTGTTGATTATTCAATTTACGTATAGTATTATTTTAAATGAATAGGGTTGTATTTCATGTTATGAATTGCACTGTGATCTAAATTTAAATTATGAAATTATTAGATATAAGTATTTTAATGTTATTGCTAATTACTAAATGTGTAGCTACTGCAAGCTATACGTATAACCAAGATGTTAAATCTAAATATTTGCACGGCAAAAATGCCGAATATAGTGAAACCCATCTTTAGATCATATGAACTTATGTTAGCTACCTATTTTCTTGCAAATAAATACATATATAATTTATTCAATCATTCATAACACATTAATCGTAATTATTAGATTGTATCTGGTTTTACTTTAGAAATGATGATCAAAATACGAACGGCCAACAAGAATCCAGTGAAGAGTCAGAGACTGAAGAAGTAAGTTCCTCTGCATCACAAACTGACGACGATTTTCTCTGCATACCTATATGAAATTTGGTTTGCATAGTAGGTATAACGCCTAAAGACACATTGTCGCGATTCTAAAGCGAACTACTCTACGCGCGCTCTCTTTTAAGGCTCGTGCAGACCAGCGCGAAATCGCGGGCGCGACACGGGTCGCGGTGCCTCACGGTGGATCGAAAATCGGCTGTAGAAGACATAGGATCTCGATTTCTTAAAAGGTATTTTTTTTGCTGGAAATGACTTCTGCTGATCATTACTGTTCTATAAAATGTCATATGAAGTAAATATGTGCACAAATGGAAGAGTTATAATTTTTATAAGAAAAAAATGTATGGAACTAGTATGAAAAATCGAATTATCTCCTAAACGGCATGTTCAACCGTAATATCCTTGGAGGTGGTCATAGTGCTAATTATTTATGATTTTTTAGTTGCGGATTTGACGAAAAATTTCATGCCGTTTTTTTTTTAAAAATCGTCAAAATATTTTCATTTGTTTTTTCATATGAAACGATTCCTTTTAGTGTTTATGTTGAAGAACACGGACTTTTAACTACACGTAACATAAAATAGCATCACTCCTATATTTCCGAAGGAGTTGGCAGAGGTTTATAGTACACCCACACGTAGACAACTATGCTTGAGCTAGATATTTATCAACACATCATGAGTTTTAAAACTTTTCATACAACCAAATTACCAATTGTTTACTCTTCTAATGAGTCCGAAAAGAAGTGATTAAGTAACTACACTGATTAGGTCTTCTAATGAGTCTTTATAGGTGATTTAATGATTTTCAATATCTCACGACAATGCCAACTATGGATTACATTCAACTTTTCCTGATAAGTAAGCTAATTTGTTAATTAGCAGTGCTATGAGTTCTAAGAATAGTTAGTGACAATTATAAATTTTCATTAGCTAATGAGAAGATAACTAATGAGGGTAGTTACCTAATTATTGGCGTTTTGCAATAAAAGGGCTACAGTTTTGTTTTATAATTTAGTTTGTTCACAACTGTGTAACTGCTAACACTAAATCTGCGACTATAAAATCTTAGAATGGAAAGTTTAATCACGAATTTAGACTTGTTTGTTCTTCTACGAAGTGAGAGTACTTCATTTGATCATGAAGTATTGTTCAGTGCAGTTGTATCCCGCATAGGCGATTGCCTGTCTGACGAAGACCGTGTTGTTCTCAAAGAATTTTGTCGGAGATTTACGCGAGCCGCTTTACAAAGGTGGCAGAAATCCAACCGATTCCTTGATAATTTCAGGAGAAAGTACGAGAATTGGTTGTGAGCAAATATTGACTGGCCGAGTTTTGTGCAAACTTTAGTTAATCAAGAACCAAGTGTTCATGAGATACCAAGAGCGCCCTCAGTCTCTCCAGAACCGTCGACATCAACGTCCATTGGAACAATGACGAAAAGATCCCGTAAACCATTCGAAGATCTGGGAAGTAAACAAAAAAAGAGAAGATCTGATGAACACACAGGCGAAGATTCCAGTGAATTGGCATATGCAGCTGCAGCACGTTTAAAAGAAGAAGGGCATGGAGATATCGCCTCTGTCATCGAATACATGATGAAAAATCCTGAAGCAGCCGCTTAATTAAATGAAACGCTTAAGAAACCAGCAAAAACAATCATATTTACGTCAGAAAAGGCGCTTGGATTGCTTCTTTCGCTAAAACTCTCAAAGTGGCAATATATTACGTTGCGAGAGGCTGCCATTCGGGAAGGTGCTAAGGATATTTATCCATCTTACTATAAAGTGCAACAAACTAAGCTTGATTGCTACCCTCCGAAGCAATCAGTGACAGTTACTGATTCATCGGCTAGGATTACACTTCAAGCTTTACTTGATATCACAGTTACAAGAATCCTTCAAAGCCTTTCTAAGGAAGAGCATAACAAGCAGTTGAAGCTGATATCCAAGTGGGGATTTGATGGTGCTTCTAACCAAAGCCTATACAAGCAGAAAATGGAGGGTGAGGAAGATGACTCGAGCATTTTCATGACCTCCTTGGTGCCACTTAAACTGACAGATGGAGACAACATCTTATGGACGAACCCAAAACCATGCTCAGTTTTGTATTGTCGTCCAGTTCAGTTTACTTTTGTAAAGGAGAGTGAAGCAGTTGTCCTTGAGCTGAAAAAACAAATGGATGAAGAAATTGAGGCCCTTATCCCCACAGAGTGCAATAGTAATAATAGGGTGACTCATGAACTAATGATGACGATGATCGACGCTAACCTTTCTGAAGCTAGATCAAATGCATCGTGCTACCTGTGCTTAGCAAAACCTACAGAAATGAACCGCTTAGATGCTGTAACAACAAAAATTGTGTGTTCTGACCTGTATGAATTTGGCTTGTCATCCCTACACGCCCGTATAAATTGTATGGAATGTCTGTTACACATTGCATACAGGCTCGACTTCAAACGGTGGGCAGCGAGAAGTGATGAGCACAAAGAAATGCTACAGACAAGGAAGAAAATAATTCAAAATAAATTCAAAGATGAGCTCCATCTGTTGATTGATATAGTAAAACAAGGCTCGGGAACCACCAATGACGGGAATACTGCAAGAAAATTCTTTGAGTTTCCTAATAAAACCGCAGCTATAACCGGTTTGGATGAAGACCTCATCAAAAGATTTGCTGTAATTTTACAAGCAATTACATCTGGAGAGCAGGTCGATATAATAAAATTTAAAGATTATGCCCGCAAAACAGCAGAAAAGTACGTATTATTATACGACTGGTACTACATGTCGTCAACCGTTCATAAATTATTAATCCATGGGGCTGACATAATTGAGAAAAATAATATTGTGCCGATTGGGACTCTCTCGGAAGAAGCCTCAGAGTCTCGAAACAAAGATTTTAGGAGGTTTCGAGAACATCATTCGCGGAAAAGAAGCAGGCAGGATTCCAATCAAGACATTTTAAATATGCTTGTTGTTTCTTCGGATCCTTTGCTAAGTGCACAAAGGCCTAAGTTAGATGCCAAGAAAAAGCAGAGCTTTTTTGCTGAAACTCTCGACTTAATTCAATTTCAGGAATCTGAGTTCGAGTTTTTGGATATATCCAATCTGGATGCTGACTCAGAATTGGAGTCTGACAACGAGAGTGATAAGGAAAATTTGTAAAAAAATTATATATGTACTTATTTGTAAATTTGTATTTGAGTCTGTTTCGGTTTTTTTTGTAATATTTAATGATATTTTGTCTTTTTTTTATTTATTTTATCTTATTTTACAAATTCTTAGTATTAATTCCTTAAATTAAATTATTTTGTATATAATATAACTTTATATGTTACTTAAATAAGAGTTTGATAATCTTTTTTTATTTAAATTAATAAAAATGTGTAAAAAAACAGCAATTTTTTAATTTAATTTTTCTTGTTTTGTGTGTTCTTAATATTTGGGTTAATAACATATCGAACTTTTTAACTTGGACACTAAAAGGGATCGTTTTACATGTAAAAATAAATAAAAATATTTTGACGATTTTTTTTAAAAAAACGGCATTAAATTTTTCGTCAAATCGGCAACCAAAAAATCATAAATAATTAGCACTATGACCACCTCCAAGGATATTACGGTTAAACATGCCGTTTAGGAGATAATTCGATTTTTCATACTAGCTCCATACAAATTTTTCGTAAAAAAAATATATTTCCTTCGTTTTTGGGCAGAATTAACTCGGGTGTCATTTTTGTACATAGTAATGATCAGCAGAAGTCATTTCCAGCAAAAAAAATAACATTTAAGAAATCGAGATCCTATGTCTTCTACAGCCGATTTTCGATCCACCGTGTGCCTGTCGCGTCCGCGATATCGCGCTGGTCTGCACGAGCCTTTATACATGGAGACGTCAAGCGGTATGCGAGAAACAGCCCGCGAAGTGGAGGTACCTAAGTAGTTCGGGTTATTTCTGGACAATGTAGTCGTAGAACAAACGTTTACAACGATTCTCTAATTACTGAAGAAGGTGAGTTCCACCTGGGAATAGAGACATGTTATAAAACATGACTGTAACATAACCGACACGCAATAATTCCCACGTGTCATGTACGTAACGTTAATAAATCCCCATTAATTACCTTACCGATAGTGTGTCAGCCAACACTAATTAATCGCCTAAGGCTGTCAGGGCTTTTTATTTTCGGTTAGGCAGGCTGAGTGTAGCCCACGGGTGTAGCCTACGGAAACTTCAGTGTAGATATTAGAAGGCTTGAACCAGATAAGTTTATTGATATTAAGTACAATATTGTGAGGAAAAAATAAAATCTTTTTTTAAGAAAATTAGTCATATACATAATTTTAATATTAGGTTGGGGAAAAAGTCTTTTCGCATTTATAGTATGTATGAACTTGTAATAAAATCTCTTTGGCTATACTATTTGTATCTGGCTGGTTTTGGTATCATTGAAAGTTTACATTTTAAAGAACATAAATTCAAATTAGGAAAATGTGTGATTTTCATTTGTTTTTCGTACCGTCAAGATGAGTGAATCTAATGAAGAAATTCGATACATTTTAAAATTTTACTACAAAAAAGGTAAAAATGCAACGCAAGCCGCGAAAAAAATTTGCGATGTTTATGGACCTAGTGTAGTGTCTGTGAGAGTAGCACAAATTTGGTTTAAGCGTTTTCAATCCGGAAATTTTGATGCCATTTTTGAAAAAGTGGAGCAAGATCGGCATACCAGTAGTTACGACGTAGCTGAAGAACTGGAAATTGACCATAAAACAGTTTTGGCGCATTTGCAAAAAAACTGGGTACACAAAAAAGCTCGACATTTGGGTACCTCACGAGCTCACTGAAAGAAACCTAATGAACCGTGTACTCATTTGTGATTCTTTATTACGACGTAATGAAACCGAACCATTTTTGAAGAAGCTGATAACTGGTGATGAAAAGTGGATCACGTATGACAAGAACGTGCGAAAAAGGTCGTGGTCAAAGGCCGGTCAGGCTTCACAGACTGTGGCGAAACCCGGGTTAACTCGTAACAAGGTGATGCTGTGTGTGTGGTGGGATTGGAAGGCCATTATTCATTATGAGCTGTTACCACCAGGCAGGACCATCGATTCTGAACTCTACTGCGAACAACTGATGAGATTAAAGCAAGAAGTTGAGAGAAAGTGGCCGGAATTAATCAACAGAAGGGGTGTGGTTTTTCATCATGATAACGCTAGACCTCACACATCTTTAGCCACCCAACAAAAATTAAAAGAGTTTGGCTGGGAGGTGTTAATGCATCCGCCGTATAGTCCTGACCTTGCACCTTCAGATTTCCACCTGTTTCGGTCTCTTCAGAATTCTTTAGGCAGTGTCAGGTTAACATCACGAGAGGACTGCCAAAACCACTTGTCGCGGTATTTTGACCAGAAGTCCCAAAATTTCTATAGCAATGGGATCATGTCCCTACCTACAAGATGGCAAAAAGTTATCGAACAAAATGGTACCTACATAATTTAGTTAAATGTAAATAAACTTTATTAAAAAATGTTTTGAATTTTCTTAAAAAATGCGAAGAAACTTTTTCCCCAACCTATTATTATACTAGAAATAAAGACAACATAGATCAGCCATTTTTCAGGTTAGCTAGAGTACAACTCACACACTGACTTATCACAAGAATAATATCTTTGAACATCGTATACTTACCTTACCATGTTTGTATATGTATATGTGAGCACCACGTATCTATCATATAATTAATTTATAGGTATGCCATTGGTCCATTTTTACAGGCTTTATATTAGCTTCACTTGTATGTTTGTATGTTTGTTTGTAACCGACTCCTTATAGCGCGATTTTGACCCACTTTAAACGACCAGATTTCATTCAAACTTTGTACACCTGTTAAGGACCGATGACAATAATTTCATAAATTTGTGCCATTATCCTTGCCAGGGTTACCAGAACAGCAAAAAAACTGTCTTCGAAAACTACGCTGACATACGTCACAAACTAATTTGTGCCATTATCCTTGCCAGGGTTACCAGGACAGCAAAAAAAAACTGTCTTCGAAAACTACGCTGACATACGTCACAAACTACGCTGACATACGTCTCAAAATTCGAAACACCCTAAAAAATTGAAAATAAATAATAGTTTTTAAAAAAAGCGTGGGGTGCCTGATAATCAATAAAAAATACCTTAAAAAGCACCCCACGCTTTTTTCCATTATTTTGTACTTTTTAGTTTGGTTTTCAATGGAAGCGTGTTTTTTAGTTTTTTTTAACTATTATTTTATCATTCTTTTTGCCTACTGGTGTAATAATTTTTATGTGTGAGGTGTAGTAATTTTTTTGTAGGTTTTACATTATTTGAATGTAAAATATTTTTAAAAGAGTAACGGTGGAGTTTCTTGTCAATTCTTCTCCATACGTAACTACCTTAGAAAGGGGGGACTACAATTATTCCAATTTCAGTATAAATGTTGACGTTCAAAAGTGCCTGTCATGTGCCTATTTGAACCAAATGCTTTGACTTTGAGGGAACATAACGACTCCAAGACTGACTGACTTTCGACAATCAACAGAACAAATCTCAGGCTAAATTTGACAATTTTTTATACCTTGTTCGTGTCACAGTCGTCACTTTGTATAGGGGCCCAAGTTGCAATAATTCATGATTGTATTTTGACGATCGGTGCTCTGTGCTCTCTCTCGACATATTCTGCTTTGTTGTTTGCCTAAATATTTTCAATTGTATTTCTTGCACCATGTCGTGACGATATTAATAATGACCTATATAATAAAAGCCATGGAAACACATTACATTAGGCCAGCTTTGTTTGGCTTTCCGAATGACGTTCGACGAAATTAATGGTCATAAGTATATTAAAATGTCGCAGAGGGTGTTGGTGGCATACTGTCGCTCAGGAAGACTGGGAGCGGCTTACTGCACCCTACACACCGGCGAGGTGGGTCCCATTTACAATCTAAACATTTATAGTTCAGCTTTTATGGGCTTTCAAATTACCCCCTGCATTTGGGTCACATGGTATCTAGTTTCATGTTTATAGAAGCTGATTGTCCTGTTCAGTCGTTAAACGTTATTTATTTGATAATATCCGAAATTTCCTTATAAAATATAATCTATTTCAGCGAATTATACTTATTACGACTTATGATCCAAATATATTAGGTTGGGGAAAAAGTCTTTTCGCATTATAGTATGTATGAACTTGTAATAAAATCTCTTTGGCTATACTATTTGTATCTGGCTGGTTTTGGTATCATTGAAAGTTTAAATTTTAAAGAACATAATTCCAAATTCAAATTAGGAAAATGTGTGATTTTCATTTGTTTTTCGTACCGTCAAGATGAGTGAATCTAATGAAGAAATTCGATACATTTTAAAATTTTACTACAAAAAAGGTAAAAATGCAACGCAAGCCGCGAAAAAAATTTGCGATGTTTATGGACCTAGTGTAGTGTCTGTGAGAGTAGCACAAATTTGGTTTAAGCGTTTTCAATCCGGAAATTTTGATGTCAAAGATGCACGTCGCTCTGGTCGCCCTATTACGGATAAAATGGATGCCATTTTTGAAAAAGTGGAGCAAGATCGGCATACCAGTAGTTACGACGTAGCTGAAGAACTGGAAATTGACCACAAAACAGTTTTGGCGCATTTGAAAAAAACTGGGTACACAAAAAAGCCCGACATTTGGGTACCTCACGAGCTCAATGAAAGAAACCTAATGAACCGTGTACTCATTTGTGATTCTTTATTACGACGTAATGAAACCGAACCATTTTTGAAGAAGCTGATAACTGGTGATGAAAAGTGGATCACGTATGACAAGAACGTGCGAAAATGGTCGTGGTCAAAGGCCGGTCAGGCTTCACAGACTGTGGCGAAACCCGGGTTAACTCGCAACAAGGTGATGCTGTGTGTGTGGTGGAATTGGAAGGGCATTATTCATTATGAGCTGTTAACACCAGGCAGGACCATCGATTCTGAACTCTACTGCGAACAACTGATGAGATTAAAGCAAGAAGTTGAGAGAAAGCGGCCGGAATTAATCAACAGAAGGGGTGTGGTTTTTTATCATGATAACGCTAGACCTCACACATCTTTAGCCACCCAACAAAAATTAAGAGAGTATGGCTGGGAGGTGTTAATGCATCCGCCGTATAGTCCTGACCTTGCACCTTCAGATTTCCACCTGTTTCGGTCTCTTCAGAATTCTTTAGGCAGTGTCAGGTTAACATCACGAGAGGACTGCCAAAACCTGTTGTCGCGGTATTTTGACCAGAAGTCCCAAAATTTCTATAGCAATGGGATCATGTCCCTACCTACAAGATGGCAAAAAGTTATCGAACAAAATGGTACCTACATACTTTAGTTAAATGTAAATAAACTTTAAAAAATGTTTTGAATTTTCTTAAAAAATGCGAAGAAACTTTTTCCCCAACCTATTAAGTAATAAGTACTGTTAAAACTGCTAATAAAGTTATCGTTCTTTACAATAGCTCAATTTACTACTCGTTTAACCAAATCCCATTCATCAATAGTAACTATTCGAAAAAGAACATCATCTGTAGTTACCTTCTAATCAACCATATGAATTAAAACAGCTGCATCAATTTGAACTTCCCTTCTCTCTCTCAATGCTGGCTAGCTATTTATCTTAGAAGAGATAGTAGACCGTCCACCGGAGTACCAGATGTTCGCAAGTTTGTTCCGACAAGTGGAACCCATCTGCATCCTACTAGACGGCAAGAACCAGGGCGCCTTCGTGCAGACTGTCAGGAAGACAGTGTTCGACAGCGATGCCAATGATGAGGGGAGGTGTAAGCTCGTATTCCTGTCTGCTAAGGAGTATAGTAAGTATTGACCTTATTATGATAGTCCTGGATGGCAAATATCAGGGCGCCCACATGTAGACCGAACCGATGGGTAGACGGTCTTCCAAAGAAATGCCATTGATGAGAGGAGATTCAAGCTTTTATTTTTGCCGGCTAAGGAGTATAGTAAGTGCTGACTTTAGTCATGAGGAGTCGGTTGATCACAGATTAAATGGTTCGGGGGAATTTCTGTACGGAAGCAATTTACATAGACTTTGCAAGTCCGGGTGATAGTTTCAGTAAGTTTTATTTATGTCAGTCAATATTTTTAAATTATCACCTCGTAAGAAATAAAAAACATATGACACCAGCTTTTTCCCAAAATACTTTTCTCCCAGGTTTCGAAGCATGCAAGAGACGTATCTTCAACTTATCTCTCCCGACCGAACCACCGAATGCGTCAGAAGAAGAGAGATCACTATACCTACGAACTGTGCTGGACTTCTCTCAAGCCCAGAGTGTGCACGCTCTGGGAGCGTTGCTAAAATACCTGGACCTCAACTGGGCTAAGTTGAGCATGGACCTGCATGGGAAACCGCAGTTTTTGAGCTTGAGGATCATTTCACTGTAAGTTCTGAGAGTTTTTTTATCTTGAAAGCAAGTTTATTACGATAGAACGATTGACGTTATTGTTTCTATGTTGACTTTTCATATGCAAGAAGACCGAGAAATCATTCTACCCTATTACATAATCAATTAATTAAGTAGAGCATACCAAATAAATTGCTGCAAACAATACACTTTTCACTCATTTACTTATCCCGAAGCGTGGATAATGGCGCAATCAAAGTGATGACTAAGTCCCACAGTGTAGTGAAGTCCAGCTGTTTGTGATGATGTGGTATCTGGGCATAAATTTTCTCAACTGATTTGGCTACAAAATCCACATTTCTCACTTTGTTTTAATGGTTCTGCGATCTTAGTTCCTACTACTAATAAAACCACTATGTACCGTCCTCAGTGCAGATATAGTAACAGTAGACGAAGACACATACCGTGGTCTTCAAGTGTTCAGTGCAGTGGCACACCCTAGCGCGTTCAAGCGAGGCGTGCGAGGGTCCAGTCGTGAAGGACTGTCTCTGTTCCAAGTGTTCAGCAGGTGCAGCTCCAAGATGGGACAGAGCCGGATGCGGTAAGCAGATAAGATAGAAAATAGTCACGGGTCGATTATAATTTATCGAAAATCATGTCATATCATATAATTCATTCATCATTCATTTCAGCCGTAAGACGTCCACTGCTGGACTTAGGCCTCCCCCAATTTGGGGGGCTTTGCCATAATCGCCACGCTTGGCAAGCGGGTTGGCGATCGCAGTATGGTGGTAAAATGCATAGAGAACGCTGCTGCCCATTCTCTAGTAAGTCCCTTAGTCGCCTTTTACGACACCCACGGGAAGAAATGAGGAAATTACAAATGTTCACTCATAACTGTGGAACAAAGCTCCAAAAAGTAATACGATACATTGAAATTTACGTAAAATTTCCATATATGATGCGGTGCTGGGTGCAAAAAGATTTATGCATGTCGGCGACCAATTGCGTATGGATAAAATCTGTTCAAGGCTCGAATTGACAGAACTTTTCATTTTACCTAAATAAATATTTGCGGCAAGACAATAATGGATTACAGAGTTTTACTCCAACACCCAACCTCAGACCTGGCAGTGTTAAAGAGTCGCCAAGACGTAGTAGCATACTTTATGAAGCCACAGAACGATGCCCTCATGAGGAACATCTGCTCCTCTATGCGATTCATCAAGAATGTTCACGTGAGTTACTCAAATAGTGCAGAATGTATGTACTTGAAACTTAAAAGCTATGACTTCGTTAAACATTTAATTTCAGGGAATATTAGCGAAAATCAAGGCATTGTCTGCAAAGCCGTATCAGTGGAAATCGCTTTATAATGTAAGTTCATACATTACACAATGAATCAAATATGTCTATCAGTAACTATCAGTAGGTACTAACTCTAAAGCCTCTAAATCAAATTTCTTCTCATGAACACTTTATTGCCAGTCGCTATACAACGCGGTGCTGATCTGCGAGATGTGCGAAAGCACGGGCAAAGCCAGCGAGTTTCTGGAAAAGCTAGCCTGCTTCGATAATACCAAGCTTTATGAGGTATCTAAAAGAAAAACTAAGACAATAAAAGGCGTAGAAAAAAAAACGTGAAAAAGAGTAGAAGTAATTCCTCGTATAGATACTTTTACAACTTATTTGAGAATAACTGTTTCCAGATGGCATTATACATGAACAGAATCATAGACTTCGATCTATCCAAAACTGAAGGAAAGTTTACTGTGAAGCCTGGTGTGGACGCAGAACTTGACATGAGTACTACATTACCCACTATAATATTTAACTAAATGCTTTCAATAATCCTCTTCATCTTCTCATAATCATTCTGAATCCTCTTGGCTTCCAACATGGTCAATTACAAAGTGGCACCGAAAACTCCTTCGTTTCCTAGAAAAACAGACAATGGCCAGCCTTCACGGGTTGATGTCGGAGACAGCCAAGGTGGAGATGGACCGTCTTCCGACCTACATCGAAGAGTGTAGCATGCTGTACATGCCACACCTCGGCTATTTGCTTGGAGTTAAGGTCTGGGCAGACAACCTGAGCGCAGACGATAAGGAACTGCCTGATATGAAGTTTATGGTAAATCTAATTATGTTAACATTGTTGAAATTGTGTCAAAAAGGAAATTTCTGACAATCAATGATAATAAACCCGAATCGCTTTAAGGTGGCGATAGCGGTCATTGCCCTATCTTTCCGTTGGAACCCAAACAATAAACTTTGTATCGTTTTTAGGGTTCCGTTGCCAAATGGCAAAAAACGGCACCCTTATAAATTCGTCATGTCTGTCTGTCTGTCTGTCAGAGTATGTCACAGCCACTTTTTTCCGAAACTATAAGAGCTATGCTGTTGAAACTTGGTAAGTAGATGTATTCTGTGAACCGCATTAAGATTTTCATACAAAAATAGAAAAAAAATACAATAATATTTGGGGTCATACATGGAACTGAAACTCAAAAAATTTTTTTTCATCAAACCCATACGTGTGGGGTATCTATGGATAGGTCTTCAAAAATGATATTAAGGTTTCTAATATCATTTTTTTCTAAACTGTATAGTTTGCACGAGAGATACTTCCAAAGTGGTTAAATGTGTCCCGCCCCCCCGTAACTTCTAAAATAAGGGAATGCTAAAACTAAAAAAACTTTAGAGGTGTCAAAGGACACCCGGATGGAACGAACATCCTTTCCAGGATTCATAACTTTTATATTTTTTTAAATTATTTATTATGTACAAAAAACCTGTATACACTCAACAAAAATATTCTCTCTCTCTCGCCCTCTCTCTCCCTCTCTCTCTCCCTATCTCCCTCCCTCCCTCCCTCTCTCTCTCTGTATCTCTCTCTGTCTCTCTCTCTGTCTCTCTCTCTCTCTCTCTCTGTCTCTCTCTCTCCCTGTCTCTCTCTCTCTCTACTCACAACAAAAAAAAACAACAATATACAAACAAATACAAACAACAAAATATATACAGTCGAATTGAGAAACCTCGTCCTTTTTTTGAAGTCGGTTAAAAAGTGTCGTGACAACTTTCCGTAAGAATTTTTTCCGTCTAGCCCCCTTTCACAACGCGCGATAAGGAACTTCGTTCCAAAAAATATATGATGTACATTACCATGTAAACTTCCACCGAAAATTGGTTTGAATGAGATCTAGTAAGTAGTTTTTTTTTAATACGTCATAAATCGTAAACCACAATTTACCTTTCATTCAGTCACTCAAATATAAAAATTAAAAAAAAACCTTTAATTTCATAAAAATAAACCTTATGCATAAACCGTGGATACCTGCAGGTTTGTACGGAACCCTCGGTGCGCGAGTCCGACTCGCACTTGGCCGGTTTTTTTATTGATAACACGATAAATTTCTATTCAGGACGTAAACAGACTTTATTTCAGTTATAAAGAATACTAGAAAATATGGGTCAGTGACTGCTATTGCGACGCCAAAGCGATTCGGGTATAGACATAAAAATGCTCTTTTCCTTTTAAAATCAGATCCTAAATAACAAATGACTTTGCCTTTCAGTTTCAAAACAATGACTACATACATTACAAAAGTAAGGGATGTGAAGGTAAGAATTCATTTCAGGCATTTAAAAATCATTTGACAAAAATTACTAGTGTCTACTTGAAAGCGTCTACCTTTTTTTCGTCGTTTAAATTGTTAAGTATAAATATGTATGGGTCTAATAAAAGATGGGAAGTTTGCGTGAAAAATGATAACGTGAACACTGAGATGACACCTAATAAAGATGTATCAAATCAAAATATTTTTATTTCACATAAACGTACATGGGCACTTATGAAACCTCAGAAGGAAGGTGCACGGTTCCAAATTGTTGATTCCTATAGAGAAGAGCCGGCAAGAAACTCCACGGCTACTCTTTTAAAAATATGAAAATGGATAGTCTTAGTCTGCGTTGCCTCTGAACTGATGAGGGTAGGAGGCGTAATGAAACTTAATCTTTAACTATGATGTACGTCCTCAGAGCTGGACGTGATGATAGGCGACACGTACCCCGAGATAGTGGCGCACGAGACGCGCATCATGATGCGCCTCACCAGCGTCATGCTGCAGCACTTGCACACACTGGCTGCGGTGTTGGACAAGTGTGCCGAGCTCGACTGGTAAGGGTAACGAACTATTTTTATTTAGAATCTCCATAAAAAGATACACAAAACATCACATACAAATTAGAGGCCACATCCATAATAATTCCTAAAGACAAAAAGTTGGTGCGACACACAAGTATTAACCATGAGACACGCTTTAAAATGACTTTTGTTGATTTGGCAGACCAAAAAGATCGATATTAAATGGAGGATGAAGCGAAAGCTTCTAAACTCAATATAACTTCAACCTTGCCGAATCGGTACCCTATGTAAAGACAACGTAATATACTCCTATGGCATTGTACTTGCTCATCCTTTCAATTAACAATAAAGAAAAATTTTCTAAATATCTATCATAACACTTCAATCTGCAGCCTTATAGCCATATCCAAGGTCTGTAAGGAGTTCAACTACGTCCGTCCGACGTTAACTCCTGAGAAGGTCATCAGCATCAAACAAGGCCGCCACCCTCTGTACATGCTGACGTGTGACAGCTTTGTGCCGAATGACGCGGAATCCAGTCAGGAGGCAGGCTGCGTCAAGATACTGACGGGACCTAACTCCAGCGGGAAGTCGGTTTATATGAAGCAGATTGGTGAGACTGTTTTTCGTCCTGTACCTTATACTTCAAATCCCTGTGGTTGTGCCGATTTCAACATGCTAGACTAAAAAACCAAAGACAGACTAAAACTGTTGTCCTGGAAATAAGAGAACAGTTTTTGACTTCTGGACAAAAAATGCCCTAATTTAACAGCACTATGGCAATCATTGCCAATCCTTTTATCAACTGTTCTTTCGTTAGATGAGTTTGTATGTATATCAACAGCTACCCAAAACAAACTATCCCATCTTAAATCAGTACATTTTGGCTGTAGGTCTGATAGTATACCTGGCCCACATCGGTAGCTTCGTGCCAGCAGACTCAGCGACGATCGGCATAGTGCGGCACATACACACGCGCATACAGAGCACCGAGTGCGTCGCCACGCATATGTCCGCATTCCTGATAGACTTGAGACAGGTACGTCAGGGCATAGGAGTGAAGGGGTCTGCTAGGACCGATGCCTGCCAGGGTCGCGAGATTTGTTCGAAAGAGATACCGTGGCCCTGGCATATGGGCAACTGAAGGAACACGGGTGGGTTTTAGTCAGTAAAAGTCTGACACGCCCTTCCGCTCCACCCAGAGCGGGTGACGTCATATGATTTCCCACCCACAAAAAAAAGGGCAAGAGTCTTTCTGCACAAAACAAATAGAGAAACAAAATACTACTAAGGTGAAAGTTTCTTAGTCATAACGACATCCAAAAGCATTTCGCCATCTGGTCTCAAAAACGGTCCGACTGTTACGGTTATTCCTTTTCCAGTCTGTGGCATTAATTGCGTTTATTTTTTGAAAAGGAAAGCCCACTGTAAAATTCATTGAAAAATTGCTTTGAGCTTCCAAAATTTGTCATGAATGTCGCAGTTGTAATTGAGAGCCAAGCACAATTTCCAATAAATTATTATTTTAACAGCAGAATCAAATCTTATAGCAGGTGGCGTTCTGTAGTTTCTGCCAATCCCAATACGAAAAAGTCGGAGTTTATGTATGTAATCAACTCTTAATGGCATCTAACACTCTTCCTTATCTATCTTTCAGATGGCCCTAGCCCTCCAAGAATCCACATCCAACTCCCTCCTGATAGTAGACGAGTTCGGCAAGGGAACCTCCGCGACTGACGGACTGGCTCTTCTGGCGGCTTGTCTGAACACGTTACTGTTCAGAGGAGACAACTGCCCGCATGTGTTGTTAGCCACGCACTACCTGAATATTAAGGAGTATATCGTGGACACACCTATTGTTAGGTTCCTGGTGAGTTTTTAACCGACTTCAAAGAAGGAGGAGGTTCTATGTTCCACTGTATTTTTTTTAATGTATGTTCATCGATTTCTCCGCTTACTATAGACCGATTTCGAATTCTTTTAATGGTATGTTTCAGGGGTGGTCCCATATTGATTTTCATTAATTTTATTGACTTTGCTTTGGTCGTTTTTACATTAGCTTCGATAATACGTATTTAATCTACTTTATTTATCACGGTGATTCAGATATTCTAATACTTCCTGTCACTGCTTCTGACCTGGCCAGTAGTGGTATACGAATTAGTGCAGGGTACATACCATAAATAAAAAGTGAATAAAAAACAATCGACTTCCAAAAGAACACTGCAATGAAAAATAACTTATGGAAATATTTCTTACCGGTACGCACCAGTTTTTAATGTATGTACCTAATGGCTGATCCTGGTCTCCTCTCAGTGGTTTTTTTATTTTCAGCTCTTAAGCTCATATTTGTTGCCATCGACATAATGTTCATATCGATCATAGTTACACAAACTTCTTGAACTCCAATCTACAAGAAACAATCATGTTTGCAAACAACTTTGGAAAAGTATAAAAAATATCACCAATATGTCAAAACAGCGTGAATCAAGTTCGAGTTTACTACTTGCAAATTCGTCACCACTCATAACAGCTAACAATGTAAATAACTTTTTTATAAATGTTGGGATAACTCTTGCTGAGCAGATTTCACAATATTGCGTCCAATCATCTGTCCAAAAATCAAGCAATAGCCGTATCTCAAAATCTTTTGCTCTGTTAGACACTGATGAAGATGAAATATCCCGAATAATTTCTGGGATAATATAAGCAATAAGATCCTTAAACTTTTTAACCATATTTTGATACCTCCCTTAACGCATATTTTTCGAATCTGTCTTTCCGAAGGAATTTTCCCGAGTTGCCTAAAAAAGGCAGTTGTAATCCCTATCTTTAAATCCGGTAGTAAAGACGTAGTGAATAATTATAGGCCAATATCCTTACTACCGTCGATTTCAAAAATACTAGAGAAAATTGTAAACACTAGACTAATTAATTACCTAGAAAAAAACAACATTTATTCCCCTGCGCAATTTGGTTTTAGAGCGAAATTATCGACTGCCGATGCGGTGCATAGCCTGACTGATTATATTTCACTAGAACTTGGCAAAGGACACCAGACCCTGGGAGTCTTCCTCGATCTAGCCAAGGCATTCGACACGGTATCTGTTTCTCTTCTTCTGAACAAATTAGAAACCATAGGAATAAGAGGAACGCCGCTGAAACTTTTTACTGACTATTTAGACGGCCGGTACCAATGTGTTAAAATAGATAATATTATGAGTAATGAACAGAAAAATACTAGTTTCGGTGTACCCCAGGGGAGTATTCTGGGCCCCACACTATTCCTAATTTATATGAATGAATTGTGTAATCTAAATATTAAACACGGTAAAATAATATCATATGCCGACGACACGGCGTTAATATTTACTGCAAAAAGCAGAAGCGAACTGTTCGAAGTCGCTCAATTAGGATTAAATTCTGTGACTAACTGGCTTCAAAGCAATTTATTAACATTAAATGCCGACAAGACAAAATATATTCACTTCTCCATGCGCAAACCTCAACCTAACATTATTAACCCTCATCTATATGCCCATAAATGCGGAAACTGTGCAGTTAGTACGTGTAATTGTCCTTCTATCATCAAAACGAGCAACATTAAATACCTGGGGGTTATAATGGACGAAACACTCTCTTTTAAAATACATATTGAAAGCCTTAGTAAAAGAGTGCGTAAACTTATATATGTATTTAAGAAATTACGAACATTAGCAGACAAAAAATTAATCACACAAGTTTATTTGGCCCTATGTCAATCTATTATTCAATACTGTATCACTTCTTGGGGCGGTGCACCAAAAACGAATTTGCTTCCTCTTGAAAGAGCTCAAAGAGCAATTTTGAAGGTAGCAAACTTCCATCCCTTCTTTTTTCCCACAGATCTACTTTATAAAACTCGCAACGTGCTGACTGTTCGGCAGCTTTTCATTATGCAGTTAGTATTAAAACAGCACACCATGCTTACCTACACTGCTGACAATACTAACAAGAGACGGAATGATATAGTATGTATAACAAATGAGACCTCAAAACATGTCTTTGTAGAAAGATTCTATACATTTTTAGGCCCATTTCTGTACAATAGATTAAATAGAAAACTAAGTATCTATAAATTAAACTACTATAGCTGTAAAAAAAAATATACTTCAAAATTTACTAACCATAGATTATGCACAGACAGAAGATTTACTAGTTGTCTGCAAATAAAACCGCTAACTCGCTATTTTACTTTTGTTACCTAAGTTTTAATTTTAGTTATTACTAGGTACACCTTGTTAATTTATTACATTATAAGAATTTTTGCATTTGTAGCCTGAAACACAGGTTCTACCTAGTTCAGGCAAATTAGCAAATCTGCTCTATTTTAATTGTTTAACGTATTTATTGTAAATGTGACCCTTTTTTATTAATAAACAATTTATTATTATTATCCTTTATTCCATTTTACAAACATATAAATTATATTTTTAAATATTAAAATAACAAAAATTATCAAAACATTTAAAAATATAAAAAATAGTAGCCCACCGGTATCAGGAACAAGGTCCAAGCTACCGGCGGTCAGGGCTCCAGAGTGAGGAACCTCCTGACAATTCGAGCCGTGTCCAGAAGTACCGCTTTCTGAATCAAGCCCTTGACCCAACTGCTTAACGAGAGCCTCTTCAGGTGTTATTATTATTATTATTTGTTGTGTTGTTAATAAATGAAAGATACTGTTTAATACACTTGGTTTATTGAGACTAGGATCACAGTTTACACAGAGACATTTAGGTCGTGGTATTTCAGACGAGACCAGACATAGCAGTGCCGGAGTGCCAGGTATCAACCGGAACCATAGATTACATCTAGTGGTGTACACATTAATAACATACTAAATAGTGATGTTACAACATCCCCCTTGTTGAGTTCAAATTAAACCCCTGACAAACAATTAATAAGTTATACAATGACAAGCGACTTTATCTACCAGACAACATGCTCTATGTTACTTATAGTTATATTAAAACTAGACAACATTCTTATTAATTTACTTTGTTACATTTAATCTAGACAACCTTCTTATTACTACTTACTTAATAGTTACATGGTTAATCTATTTCGTCTATTAACCTTCTTGGTGGTTTTACAATACGACCTGACCTGGTTGTTACGCTTGAGGATTTATGAGATGAGGATTCTTGAAGTCTTGACTCCTGTCTGTCACCTTCCTCTCTCCCCTGCGACGAGTTGGATTGCATAGGAGGGTTTGCATAGTTATGTGAATACTTATGTCTTAAGTGTATTCTATTTCTCCTATACTGTACACCATTGACATCCTCAACTACGTACGACCTATTGTTCATCAATCTTTGTTTGACAATAGCTTGTTCCCAGTTACTTTTGGGATTTCTTTTAAAATATACATGGTCATTGTAATGTAACATTGACATTGACTTAGTATTTTTATCATAATACCTTGACTTATTGTCATCATTTTTCTTGACTGACACTTTGTAATCCTGAAATGTTACTACTTTTGGCTTTAATCTCTTATATGGTACTGGAATATTATCTCTCAAGTTTCTTGACATTAACAATTGAGCTGGTGATGACAAATTATTTTTTGGTGTATTTCTATACTGTAATAAAGCTATGTATGGATCTGTTTTGTTTTCTTTACATTTCCTTAACATGTTTTTTATTATTTTTACTGAACTTTCAGCTTGACCATTTGACTGTGAATGATATGGGCTAGTAACAACATGTTCTATGTCCCATTCTTGTATGAAATTTTTGAAATCAATTGACTGAAAAGGAGGTCCACCATCTGACACCAATGACAATGGTATTCCATGACGAGCAAAAATAGATTTTAAATGAGTAATTACATTTTGAGCAGTACTGTTTTTATTTAATAATGCTATCTCTATGTATTTTGAGTAATAATCTGTGACAATTAAATAAACTAAACTTTCAAAATGCATTAAATCGATACCGACTTGTTGCCATGGATATTTACATATTTCAAAATTTTGTAGTGGTTCCTTTTGATTACATGGTTTGTATTTTGCACATACAAGACATTGTTCGACTAAATTCTTAATTTCTCTTGACATATTTGGCCAATACAAAGATTCTCTTGCTAATTTCTGACATTTATTTATACCTTGGTGACCTTGATGTATTTTTTCTAGCATTTCTTTATACATTGACTGTGGTACTATTAATTTTGAACCTTTGAAAACTAAATCTTTAATTACATGTATTTCACCTTGAATATTCCAATATGGTTTGACTATGGAACTGACATTGTTCTTATTTTTGGGCCATCCTTCCTTATAGTATTTTTTTAATAATTGTAAGGATTCATCATTTTTGGTTTCCTGTGCCAATTTTGTGCTGTATTCTTTTGTTATGGCTAAATTGGCATACATTAAATTGACATGACAAGACATTTCTGATTCATTTTCAGGTGTGTAATGGTCTTTCAAAGCTGCCCTTGACAAAGTGTCTGATATATACATTTCTTTACCTGGTACGTGTATGACTTCTAAATCATACTTTTGTACTGTTAACATCATACGCTGTAATCTAGCGGGGACATCATGCAATGGCTTTTTGAATAAATAGACTAATGGCTTGTGATCAGTATGTACTGTGACTCTATGACCATATACATATTGGTGAAATTTTTCACAACCAAATTGAATTGCTAGTAGCTCTTTTTCTATCTGCGCGTATCTTTCCTGGGTTTCAGTTAAAGTTTTTGAACTATATGCAATTGGTTTGTTTTTCTGTAAAATGACTGCACCTAATGCTGATTTTGACGAATCAACTGACAAGACTAATGGAATCTTAGGATTGTAATGTGCTAAAACTGGTGAGTTTGTAATCTCATCTTTTAATTTTTTGAGACATTGACTCTGATTCTCATCCCAAGTCCAGACTGTATCTTTTTTCAAAAGATTTCTTAATACTTGTGTTTTTTCTGACAAGTTACTAATAAAAGGTCCTAGATAATTAATCATACCTAATATTCTCTGTAACTCTTTGACATTTTTTGGTGTGGGCATATTGACAATGGCTTTGACTTTTTCTTGATCTGCCCTGGCACCATCTTTACTGAAGACATAACCCAAAAAACATACTTCTGTGACTAAAAATTTACATTTTGACTTGTTAAATTTTAAATTGACTTGACGAGCTCTTTGCATGACTTTGTGTAATCTTTCATTATGAACCGACTCATTTGGACCATAAACTAAAATATCATCTATGAATATTAAGACTCCTTCGATGTCACCGAATAGATTCATCATGACTCTTTGAAAGATTTCAGACGAGGCATTTATGCCATATGGTAATCTTAAATACTTATATCTACCAAATGGTGTTTGAAAGGTACATAATTCAGAACTATATTCATCCAGACGTAGCATCCAAAAACCTGAGAATGCATCTAAATGAGAAAAACATACAGCCCCTTCGAGCTGAGACCTAATCTCATCAATTGACTTAAGTGGATAAAATTCTCTCATTATGTTTTTATTCAAATTTCTAGGGTCTAGACAAATTCTTAACTGACCTGAACTTTTTAAGGTTATGACGACTGAGTTAACCCACTCTGTTGGTTTTGTAACCTTTTCAATAACTTGCATCTCCATCATGCGATCCAACTCCTCGTGTAATCTCCCTTGTAATGCAAATGGAACTTTCCTGGGCGGATCCACACATGGTACTGCATCAGGCTTGAGTTTAAGATGACAGACTGGAGGTAGACATCCAAGTCCCTGAAAAACATCATTATATTGTGTAAGAATTTGTTTACTAAAATCTTGTTTTGATACTGAAAAGACACGTTTTATTATTCCTAACCTTTCACATGTTGGTAGACCAAGAACATTTGGACAATCTAAATCTGCTATTATAAACATTATAGATTCGACGACGTCATCATTATTGATGCACAATTTACAATTTATGTTCACCTTGCCTAAAATCGGAATGGATTTTCCACCAAATCCTGTGACATTTATTTGACATTTGGCAAGTGACACTTTTGACAGGTTATGAAATGTCTGCTTTGACATTATGTTGACATCTGCACCAGAGTCTATGATGCATTTAACTTGTTTATTTCCTATTAACAAGTTAATTTCCCATGACTGTTTTGTATGATTACTTTCTACAGTGTTGACATTCTTTACTGTACGACTTATATCTGAGTGACTGACTAATGATCCGTTGTGTGTCTGTGTAAACTGTGAATACTGACGACTGTTTCTAAGTTGATGACATTGTGTATTGTGTAATCCCTCAGACTTGTGACTTTTTTCATCATTGAGATGTGAATATGGACTTTGACCTTTTCTCTTTTGACTATTTGACTGGACAATGGATCTCTCAGATATGTGACTATTTTCATCATTGAGATGTAGATAACTTTCAGTACATCTCTCAGATACATCACCATTTTCATCACAGAGATAATATGGATGGGGACGTTGACTATTTGACTTGACGTTGGATCTCTCCGACTTGTCACTGTTCTCATCATTGGGATACGGTGACTGTGACTGTCCCCTCTGAAATACCACTACTGCTGTGTCTCTGTGTCCGTGTCCATGTCTACTGTTCTGACTGTGTGAGTGAGACTGAGTATGTGTCACTGTGTGTTGACTGTTTGACTGACTACTATGTTTAGTATGATCCACATAATTATCTGAATGACTTTTACTCGACTTTAATTGACTGTTCAACATGCCAACAAAATATTCTTGACTACTGTTATCTGAATTAAACGATTGCAACTGACTTACTTTTTTATTCTTAAGACAATATTTAGCAAAATGACCAAAAGATTTACATGACCTGCATTGAGCGCCTTTCGCTGGGCATTTGTAGCGATGAGACTGCCCACAGCGGCTGCATTTCTTCGAGTTGCTGGTGTGGTCGCTGTTTGAAGCTGATGCTAACTTGCGACTGCTCGAAGCTGACTGGCGACTGCTCGACCTGCGACTGGAAGCTCGCTGTTGACCGTCTTGTCGTCCGCGGCTCCTCCGACTGAGATGCATGACGTTTTCACTGGCGACACTGGTACCTTTGACGATTTTTTCAGCATCCTGCTGAGCGATTATAAGTGTCCTTGCCAGCTCTTGCATTCTCTGATATGATAAATCAGGTTCTTGCAGTAACCTCTGACGTACATGTGACAAATCTATGTTGAGGTTTGCTATAAAAATATCTTTAATTAATGACTCCCTGAGCGTGCCAAACTCGCATTCTCTGCTTTTATTCTCCAAATCCGTGAGGAATTCGTCGATGTTTTCGGATTTTTCCTGTCTACGTGTGAAGAATAGGTATCTACACATCGTCACATTTCTTCTTGGCTCAAAAAATCTGTCGAATTTGGACTTGACTTCGTGGAGTGTGCTTTCATCTATCTTTAGGTTGAAAGTATTAAATATATTAAGACCACGTTCTCCAATTAAATGTAGTAGAATGGCAATTTTACGTTTTTCAGTTGACTTGTCTAGGCCTGTGGCTAGCAAATATAATTCCAGCTGCTGCCACCATCTCTTCCACGCCTCCGCATTATTATTCGCTGGATCCGACGAAATGTGGAGTTGTTTTAAGTTCGTACGTAAAGCTTCTTGTCCGCCATTTTCGGCGTCACGCGTGGCTTGGTTTGGCATTTTCTTGACCGATCTTCTTTATTTTTATTACACGACTTCTGACACCATGTTGTGTTGTTAATAAATGAAAGATACTGTTTAATACACTTGGTTTATTGAGACTAGGATCACAGTTTACACAGAGACATTTAGGTCGTGGTATTTCAGACGAGACCAGACATAGCAGTGCCGGAGTGCCAGGTATCAACCGGAACCATAGATTACATCTAGTGGTGTACACATTAATAACATACTAAATAGTGATGTTACAACATTATTTTCATATATATATTTATATATCTCGGGATCCTAGGATCCCGGTCTTTTAGAAGGCGTACGAGGGGCCGAAGCCAACTCGCAGAGGCCCCTTAGAAAATTTAAATGAAGTGAGGCACTAACCGACGGTTATC
Organism: Aporophyla nigra; assembly: GCA_947507805.1. Taxonomy (NCBI): domain Eukaryota; kingdom Metazoa; phylum Arthropoda; class Insecta; order Lepidoptera; family Noctuidae; genus Aporophyla; species Aporophyla nigra. The sequence goes on along the minus strand of OX382293.1, from coordinate 26,628,456 downwards.
CCCGTATGCACTGTGCAAGTGCACCCAAGGACAACCTCCGGTTGGTGTTGGACTATTGCAGGATATGGAAACCAAGATGTTGGACTATGTATTTGACTGGCGAAAATGGACTGGTTACCAAGAACTATGGAAGGTCTATGGCCCCTGCCGCATCAATGTTTGTATTTACACGGATTAAATGGCAGGGGGTGACTTGCACACTCAATAATGGGCCCCCGGAAACAGTCGCTGGCACATAGTGACGCAGCGACAAGGGGGCAACACTTCCTGAGGTGCTTGAGAAGTGGAGAGGTATTCCACGGCTTTCAGAACAATCCCAGAGCCCGGAAGATGGTCAATATCCCTACGAGCACTTACTGGAATACTTCCTTTCCCCGAGCACGTTTTCTCTTGCGAATCTCCACTCAAGCCGGCCAATAAAGGCAAGAATGAGGTGGGAGCTCTGAACCTCTTCATTGTTCACTCCAGCCGGCCAATAAAGGCAAGCCAGAGATGAGGAACAAGAATTCTCCCGGGAGATAGGGTCCGTGGGGTCGCTACTGCCCAACAGCACGCCATATACTGCCCTGCGGGTTTATTATTATTTCCTTTATTACATTTAAATACATATTATTTACATTTTTAAATATTAAAATATAAAAAGATATAAGAAAACATTTAAAAATATAAAAAATAGTAGCCCACCGGTATCGGGAACAGGGTCCAAGCTACCGGTGGTCAGGGCTGCTGAGAGAGGAACCTCCTAACAATACGCGCCGTGTCCAGAATTACTGCTTTCTGGATCAGGCCCTTGATCCAGCTGCCTAACGAGAGCCTCCTGAGATGTTGATCGAGGCTCTTGGCTATTATGCCATTGGCCGTAACGACTATCGGCACAATGACTGCCGTATCCACATCCCACATGTCGACAACCTCGCGAGCCAAGTCAAGATACTTCATCTGCTTATCTTTTTCAGCTTTCACGAGGTTCTCGTCATGCGGGACTGCTATATCAACAATCATTGTGCGACGCTCTAATCGATCTATCACCACTATATCCGGCTTATTGGCAACAATAGTCCTATCAGTGATGATAGATCGATCCCAATACAACGTGATATTGCCATTTTCGAGAACTGGGTCGGGCACATACCTATAATATGGTACTTCTGATTCCACAAGGCCGTATTTCAGAGCAAGTTGCTGGTGGATAATCCTGGCTACAAGGTTGTGTCTATGCAAGTAGTCTCCGTTAGCCAAACATTATTATTATTATTATTTTTATTTATATATCTCGGGATCCTAGGATCCCGGTCTTTTAGAAGGCGTACGAGGGGCCGAAGCCAACTCGCAGAGGCCCCTTAGAAAATTTAAATGAAGTGAGGCACTACCCGACGGTTATCCCCGTATGCACTGTGCAAGTGCACCCAAGGACAACCTCCGGTTGGTGTTGGACTATTGCAGGATATGGAAACCAAGATGTTGGACTATGTATTTGACTGGCTAAAATGGACTGGTTACCAAGAACTATGGAAGGTCTATGGCCCCTGCCGCATCAATGTTTGTATTTACACGGATTAAATGGCAGGGGGTGACTTGCACACTCAATAATGGGCCCCCGGAAACCGTCGCTGGCACATAGTGACGCAGCGACAAGGGGGCAACACTTCCTGAGGTGCTTGAGAAGTGGAGAGGTATTCCACGGCTTTCAGAACAATCCCAGAGCCCGGAAGATGGTCAATATCCCTACGAGCACTTACTGGAATACTTCCTTTCCCCGAGCACGTTTGCTCTTGCGAATCTCCACTCAAGCCGGCCAATAAAGGCAAGAATGAGGTGGGAGCTCTAAACCTCTTCATTGTTCACTCCAGCCGGCCAATAAAGGCAAGCCAGAGATGAGGAACAAGAATTCTCCCGGGATTATTATTATTATTATTATGTTCTATTAAAATGTTTCACTAATTTGCAGTAGGTATATTTTATTGTCTTAATTAAGTTTAATAAACTAATATCTCAGGTATTTTAATCTATTCAATTTAAAAATAAATAAAAGGTACAAGGTACCTCTTTCTTCCACCATAGCCAATAATATTTTGCTTGTAATGCCGCCAACATGTGAGTATTCTCCATACGTTGTCCCGCTAGAGCTTCGAGTTCGTGATGCAAGACGGTGAGCCCGTATTCCAGTTCCGCGTGTGCGCGGGCGGCGCCGCCACCAGCTTCGCGCTGCACGTGGCCGCCGCCGCCGCCCTGCTGCCCCGCACTGTCGCCAGGGCCACGCAGCTCATGGACTCGGTTATGGTATCGTTACTAATAAATATTAATTACGATTACTAGCACTTCGTCCGCATCGATTTCGTATTTTTGTCTACAAACTTGCAACACCCCCTAAACCCGATTTACAGAGAACTTAATTCAAAAATACAGAAATCCGAACTTTATAGTTTACTTAGATAAGTATTCGTGCCAAGTTTCAAGTTTATAAGTTCAAGAAATATGATTTTTCATCAAAGTCAAATCATTTATTTCAAATAGGCACATATAAGGCACTTTTGAATGTCAAAAGTTACATTCTACTCGTCCCTTCCAAAAAGTAGATTCGTATGGAGCAGAAAGGGCAAGAAACTCCACCGTTGCTCTTTTAAAATGTTTTCAATGTATACAACATTTAGATAATACAAACAAAATCCCCCATTTTCACCCCTTAAAGGTCAAATTTCTAAAAACCCCTTCTTAATGTTGCCCTGCATTATATGTAAAAGGAAGCCGTGTGCAAAATTTTACACAGTCAATTTCTGCTTATATGGCTGTAGGATTACAATACTAGCGACCCTGCTTAGCACGATTTTTAAGACATGATAGAACAACCAACAAAACACTACAAACGTACGTGCGTATAATAAAGATATCTTTATTTAATGTAAGTTTTATACACATATCTAACTTCCGGAACGAAAGAGGATTTATCCTCTAAATTATGTCTTTTTGATTTTAAGTCCCATGTAATAGGAAGCGGGCCTTGTCCCGTCAACCGGCCACCCATCCATACTCTGGGCTGCTACTGAGAAATTCCAGATTGTTCTTTCCAGACTAAGAAATTTAAGAAGTTTTCGACAACCTGTATATTTAAACCGTTATGTTTTATCCGCGAACCCTGTACTAAGATTTTTTTGCTTCAAAATATTGTAAGATTTATTGGATTTTATTCTATTTTCCAGAATAACACGTTGCCGCCAGAGAACAAGCGCATCACAAACAAACTGAACGCCTGCGTAGAAAAAATTAAAAACAAACTACTCACAGACGATATTTAATTAAGTATAATAAAATTTGTTACAATACAATATTATGTATAATGATATTCAGCTCAGCGTAGCTAACAACAATATTGGTATAAAATTTTAAACACATCAAAAAATTAAATTAACTACTACTTATGCTATTCATTGACTCTTAAATAAATAATATAGTTCATACAATTAAGCTGGAATGTTTCAATGCATGGTCACGAAGCGCTTCGATACATTCAAACCTAGTAGATATTTTAGATCCGTTCTCAACGACGCTAGTCACGCATAGTACTTGATCACAATGTTTTTATCTAATACATTTATATTACCATAAATAAGCGACAGACACATACTTAAATATAAGATTTTTTCGGAACTTTTCGTAACTCATCACATCACATTTCGTTTTGCATTTGTATAAAATCTTAAATACATAATAAATAAGTACCTACATCATTATTATATTTACTGTCATATAAACATAATAAGAATTTCGATTTGAGCATTGTTACCACTTTTAAATACAAAATCACTTTCCGAGGCCAATTAAAAATAAGCAAATCGAATCATGTTTTTAATGCTCTTAACAAATTTTCGAAAAAACTTAACATTATTTTTATATATTATTCATCTCTAACACATACGCCTTTTATAACAACCAAATATAAATGCATACGTAACAAACTCATCCTAAAATGATATGGAGTGAACTTAAGATGGCTTCCGTTGCCCAGCTGTGGGCAAGATTACATGGACTTCATCTGCTGCATCAGTTCTTCGAGAGATAGCTCAGAGGCTGCAACTGCGCCGCCCGTGCTTGATTCTGGAGTACTACTGTCTACTGGCACGCTGTAAGCCACCTGAAGAAAGAAAAAGTATTAATAATCGAATGTTCAGTAGAAATAATGGTTTTATTGTTTGCAAGATTTGGGTATATTTTGAATCCTCTATGAAATAGTTATGGAGGTATGAGGTACTGAATGTAAACCACACAACAGGGTGTACCCTCTCGCAGGTCAACCTATGTGGTTGGTTATCAGCTGCTTAACTAGACTTGCCTGTAGCTACCTTAAGGCCTCCAGCCAGGGCTTAAAAACTTAACATTTAGAGCTACTACTTTAAGGGCACCCCCTGTGGGGTAGGGACCTAGGCTTAGGGCATCACTGGTAGGGGGCAGCAAGGGACGGGTTGGATCGGAATGACCCAACGGTTGATGTCGGGACGTTGTATTTAATGCTAATTTCACGGAAAACTATGCTTGCGATGCAGGATTTTGAGTGACGTCAATGTGGTACGTAGTCCGCACGTGGCGATGTACTCATAATTCCAATGTATATTACTGACGCAATTTCTGATTGAATTAAAATCAATATCCATCGTATGAATATAAGGTGTAATTGTTGTGTGATGTTTAATTGATTGTATTGGACAAAAAAAGGAAAGGAATATTATAAACAACAGTAAATACCTGAACTCCATCTACTAATTTAAGGTGCGACACGTCATCATCATCTGGCGTATTTTCATCAACTAGACTGATTCCTGTGAAACAAGAAGATGCATTCAATAATTATAACTAGCTGTTCAAACAGACGAAATATCAATAATTCATAAAAAAATCCCATTCAAGAAGTTATTCCCGAATTTGAAACATATTCGAGCATCTTTTCCAATTTACTTTCCTTAAAAACCTAATTTAGACTTATTACCAACATTTTAAACTAAAAGAATTGCAATATTGATACAGCCGTACTCATGAAGTGATGCGTTTACAACCAACAGCACATGTTGGATTGATGAAACATGGCTGCTCCACTTATGATTTACGTCAAATCATCAGACCCTAGTCTGCGATGAGTATACAGAAGTTACCAATAATCTGCACCAACAGTAATACAACATACCCCATTCGTTGTCAGCATGCACGGGTGCTAGGTCCTCGGTCACCTCAGTAGCGAGTTCTACCACGGGCTTCGCTCTGAACTCCGCCTGGCGCGAGCGGCAATAACTGTCGTCGCATTGAGGGTTTGGCTGTAAGAAAGAAATGTTAAACAATGTTAACACATGAGATGAAACTAATGATTGTTTCTGGTGATGTCAAGGAAATTAAATAAAGATACGATTTTTATTCTTGACTGGCCTGTTAGTCTAGTGGCTAGTGACCCTGACTGCTAAGACTGAGGTCGTGGGTTAGATTCCCACCCTGGAAAAATCTTTGAGTGATGAGCACAATTTGTTCTGTTTCTGGGTGTAATTTATCTATTATATTTATATATTTTGAAATATATGAGTATATTTATCAGTTATCTGGGTACCATAGTACAAGCTCTGCCTTGTTTGGGATCAGATCACGGTGTATTGGTTGTCCTGAGATATTATATTATATGTATTATATTATATTCTAGCAGGGTCATGAAGCCTGAAATAGTTTTTTCAAAGTATTGCATAGTGTTTGAATATTATTAAAGTCGTGTTAAATGGGAAATTGCTTACCTTTAATGCCATCATGGGGAAGAAATCTGTTAATGCACTATATCCTAAGTAATGGCTGACTTGTCCAAACTCTAGCAAGTATTTCAATGTGTTTTGCACTGTAACAGAAAAAATTATAATGTTAAAAACCATTTCTAGTACCCCAACAATAAGGTGCAATTTAACATAAAACAACATACCTAAGAATCCTGCCACAATGCCCATGGTAGTAGGGAGACTGGCAGCACAAACCCCTTCTCTCTTCAATGTCTTCTCGTCAATTTTCGATGCAACCACTAATGGTGGTGCACACTGAAACCAAAACATGAAAAAGCCATAGTAAAACTTAACTCCAAAGACTTAAATTATGTCATAAATTAGATATTTTATTTTTATAACCTTATCCTCACTAAAGTATAATGTAAAGTTCATTAGGAAAGTAAGTGATCAACTATTCCAAATCATCATTTAGGTTTAATAAAAGAAGAAGAAAGGAGACGAGGGAAGACTTTGCACTGGAGTGAGACAATACAGTACAAAAGATTAAAATCAGATAGTGTGCTAGACATGAGAACAATTAATTAGGTAAAACTAGTAACTTGATTTTAGTCAGATGCCACAAATGTCATAAATAGACATGGGGAAGACGTCGAAAGTCATTAATTATGTAACTGATCACAATTAACTTACAGCAAAACAAGCCGTCTCTCCTGGCACAATGAACTGTATGTGTCCAGACACAGCATTCTCACTGACTCCAGACTCGAACCATTTCTGGTTGAGCTCGTTGCAGGCCGTGTTGATCGCCATGCGCGCCTCGAAGTTGTCCACACAGCTGAGAATTAGGTCTACAGGGCCACCTGTAAGACTGCCAGTTCTGAAAAGATAAGGTTTCATTGTTTGTGATTTTTAATTTCATAAGATTTTATCAAAAGATACAATCCTATACCTATTTCCATTTTGTAACATATTTTTATGGTGCACCTACTATCAAGCCATCATCTTCATCATCAATTCAGGCCTCCCCCAATTTGGAAGGGATTATTTACTATATTTACTATCAAGTAAATATAATAAATAATAATACTGTAATATACCAGCCAATTCAGTTTCCTGTAATTAGGATCCTAATACAGTACATATTAAAGTTGAGAACTGATTTTTCAATAAATAGATTACTTTTATCTGAATAATATTTTCCATGCAAAACCTGTTAAACTACAACAATTCTTGTTTCTCAGATAAAAGATATCTGACTATTTAAAATCAGCCCTTAGACAACTTAATTTTGCCATTTAATTATATATTAGCTTTTATATAAATTAGAATGCCTTACAATTTGCAAGATAGACAAAAAAATGGTAGGCACACCCTATGGCTTACCTAATAGTATCACAAAAGTGTTGAAAGTTATCAACAGTGGTAATATTGTAGTTGTAAGCATCAATAGAGACATCTGGGTTGATGTTCTGGAGTGTGGCAGCCGCTGCGTCCACCTTGCTAAGCCCGGCTTGGTGGGGCTGGAAGAACAGCCGGTTCATGTTGGCTAGTTCCACCTTATCATAGTCAAACAGGATCAACTGGAAAAGACAACATATCTTTATTGTTTCACAACCATACATAAACTCTCGCCTGTTTTCCATGGGGGTAGGCTGAAATGCAACCTGCTGCCATCCATAATTATTCAATTAATGTTTCATGCAATAATGTATGCGTAGTAAATAAACAAATTATCATACTCACACAATATGAAAAGAAGGCCAGAACACAAAATGAACAACTTAATAATGAATTTAAAAAACGCCATATTTATTATACCAATACAGGCAGAGAGTTCCACAGCCGACGTGTGGAACTCTCTGCCTGTATCTGTGTTCACTTCCATCTTTAACCCATCTACCTTCAAAACAAGAGTGAACAAGCATCTTCTAGGCAAGCTTGTTCCATCATCAACCTCATCAATCGTTTTCCATCAGGAGTGATTGAAGTCAAGAGCAAACTCATTCAGTAATTAAAAAAATCATAACATGTTTAACAGCCCTTTCATAATAAATTAAATAATCTGTAACTTAATATTCAAGGTGTTTTGTTTTTCCAGTAAAATCAAAACTTCCTTTTCAGCCTATTTTGAGTCATGAGACTACTTCGAAGAGTTGCAATTACCAATCAAATAAAACATAGTTTTACCTTTCCGATCCCACATCTAGTGAGCATTTCAGCAGTGACACTGCCCACTCCACCAACACCCACCACAGCTACAGACAGGTCCCGGATCTTCTCATAGTTGTCCACGATGCCCATCCTCTTCAGAGCCATGAGGCGACTGCAAGTAATTCAACTTGCACATTGCATTTACTGTTACTACAAAACTACACTTAATTCTAGGTAAAATTCGAATTGGTACTGCATTATGCTATTTTTTATCAATAATAGGAGAGTAGAAGATACAGATAACTTTAGTGCTGACAGAATCATTCACGATGTCGATTTTCATACTAACTTATTAACGACAACATATTGCCTTCATTTTCTCTTTGTTTTACGCAATTTATACCGATATTGTTAAAAGATTTAATTAAAATATATAGAAATATATTAAAAAACAACTTAAGAGCTATAGATTTTGTAGATTTCTTCGAGGAAGATCGTAAAATACCTGTAAGGATTAGAATCGACAACTTCGGACGACATGACATCGATTTTTTGGCGTACTGGGCCCTCATTTCCTCGAGCAGCGGCTAACTGGAGCTCCAGCTCCTTCACCTTCTTCCGCAATTCTTCAACGGTGGACATTTTTCACTTATTTTTTCAAAAAAGCTGTTCAAAATCGAATCACTACACCACAGGCTATTTCACTCTCACTTTTAAATGTCAAAGTCAAAAAAATGACGTTTCTTGCCACGACATAGGACGCATTCCGTTCTACTGAGCGGCAGCATTGCGGGCATATGATGATATAAGATATTATGTTGACTCAGATGTTTTCGTTTTTCTTTTTACCATACACACAACAATAACATCCCCGAACGGTAACACAGCGGTGTAACTACCTACAGAACATCTACTTTTCTTTATTGCAATAAGTATTACTAATTTAGCTATCCCAAAAGGAGGAACGAAATATTTGATCAAAACTGTTAGTAAAAAACCCTCGAGACGACTTGAGCTATGCAGACGTTTTCTAATAGAGAACCTACACATTCTCCAAAAGATGGCGTTGAAAGGCTCCAAAGTTAGCATCCTACCACTGGCCCCGACGATTTGGACTTCCGCTTGTTTAAGTCTTAATCATAAAAAAATAAAATAAGTAACGTTAGTTTGGAAGATAGGCACATACCTAATAGATACCTACAGCAAAACTAAGAAGGTAAACCTTATTCCACAGGTCTGGCCACAAATAAATAGCACATTATAACAAGCTACCTAATCCAAATTCCTCAACACCGCACGTGGTATGGAAAAAACCTCGGTACTTATTTAATTACACAAAAAAAAGCTTAGTTGAAAACTAAACAGAAAGTTATTTCTACTACCAATGACCTTCATTAAGTTCAACGAACATTGAAGATTTTCAACTAATAACTACCTATAATAGAACAATTTTACCTAAAAATAAAATTGATATTAAGCATACTTACCTTTCTCTAAGCCACAAATTGAGATAGGCGTATCCGGTTCCGGTACGATGAAGCGCTAACAGCCCCACAGCGCCATTTCCGGCCCAATCCGGCAGGTAGTGGGGATACGTTTGCGGAAGGCATGACGATATCCTTGGACCTCATTGCGGCTCAATTTACAGTGATTGATTAGAATGTCAATCACATACATTTTATAATTAAGAATCCGCAGACAGAAATATAAATTGGCTTAGAGAAAGGTAAGTATGCTTAATATCAATTTTATTTTTAGGTAAAATTGTTCTATTAAGCTTGACTGTACCTTTCTCTAAGCCACAAATTGAGAAGTGTTTGTTATCGACTGCTGGATTGGGATCAAATTAGAACGCCAATGTGATCAAAAAAGTTATTTATTAATTTAAACTTTTGATAATTCAACATTATATTAAATCAACAGAATTGGTTTCTATGACTTTAATTATAACACCACATCGGTTGTGCGATTATGTTAATCATCTTATCGTTTGAAATAGATTACTGATCTGATTTGAATGACTTGATTGATTTGTAGACCTGTAGTCCTTGATTTCTTTTTTATAATATTTGTGAAATGTTAAAGCAGAGCGCCAATTTCCCCTCTCCAAAATATGATCAATCGGAATATTATCTGACCAACTAGCCGAGGCTACTGCTGACCGCACACTACCAGGACTAGTGTTTATTCCAGCTTGTTTTAACAACGACTTAATCCAGCCCCCTATGATGGTGCGGGTAGCTGGTTTGGGTTCCCCACGTGTGCTAATAAATAAGCTCTCAATATTACCTCTTCGACCTTCAGAATACTCCAGCAATTTGTCAATCCAGTAAATTGGGTTAATGTTAGAGTTTGACTCGCATTTAAGTAAACGCCAACCGGATTGCTTATAAGACATATTATCAGTTTTGGACCCAAAAATCGGCCAAAACACTATAGAATCATCACTCCTTATAAAGTTTTCTTTATTTATACTCAATAAGGTAAGATCATGGACTCTGCGCCCAGAACACAATAAAAGGAGGATTGCAGTTCTTTTAGATATTTCGAACAATGACATTTCGGAGGGAATTCGGTCAGCTAAGAATTTAATTAAAATATTAATGTCCCAAATAGGACTTTTGGCTTTGGGTGGCTGTTTTAAGGCTATTCCCTTTAATATTTGCTTTATTATAATGTGAGAACCTAACGAGAAGCCATTAGATGGACGACAAAAGGTACATATCACAGACTTATGTAGTGCAATTGTATTATAAGCAAATTTAAGTTTAAGATGCAAATCAGTTAAAAATCGAGCCACATCTTCGGGGGATGGTTCTATAGTGTTCACATTATTGTCACGTGACCATTTACACCATCGTAACCATGCTGGCCTATAAGTATTCAAGGTCGATTTCCTCCAACTACCTTCTAAAATCTCTATCTGATCCTTCTGCCAAGAATCTAATAGCGACGACCACCCTGTATTAACCACACCTTTAAATTCAATTGATGAACTTGTGGAGGCGGTCGATTGGTTGTTGTGTCTATCAAGACTTGGTCCAATTCCCTCACCTGGTAGGGAGCGCACATGGAGCGAGCTACCAGATCTGCTCTCCAAAAGACCTTCTCCCAATCGGGTGTTATTACCAGGTACATGCCGGTTGCCTGGTTCAGGTGCGCTAGAACTCTGGGTATTAGACACGGCGGTGGGAATACCCAAGCTAACCTGTAGTGCCAAGGGCGACTGAAAGCATTGCTGAAAACAGCTGTCCGATCTAAATCTAGACTCACATACCTGGGTACAACATGAGCAGTTCGTGACGCAAACAGATCTATCTCGGGAACTCCGTAATGCTGAAAAATTTTCCCGGTAGCGCCGGGGAGCAAATGCCATTCTGTCGGGGCAGATTTCCTTGATAGCCGATCTGCTACGTAGTTGTATCGACCAGGCAGGTGATATATGGACATCTGAATCCGATAACGATCTATTTCGTCCAGGACTTCGTACGTTAGGTTTAGGAGGTGTTGTGACTGTGTTCCGCCTTCGTTGCGCAGGTAAGAAACCACAGTTTGGTTGTCGCTCTGAATTAACAAGCTTGTATCGGTCATTAGATGACCTTTTACCTGAATTACTCGCAAAATTGCCAGCATCTCTAAGATATTGCTGTGAGAGTCTCTTTCCTGTACTGACCAATTGCCACATATTGTCTCGTTGTTGAGCTGCGCACCCCAACCTGCCTTGGCTGAGTCGGTCGTTAGGAAATGAGTTGGAGGTGACCCGTGCAGTTGAGAAGCCATGTCGTGATTCTGTGTCCACCATTGTAAGTTCGGAATTACATCGACGGGCATCTGTGATCGACCTTTTACATTTTTGCGCAATAAGGAATTGCTGAAGGTCAGCATTGCACGAGAATTCAAGCGCCCTCGCGGGATTACGAAGCTGGCAAAATTCCAAAGTCCTAGTAAACTCTGGACTTCTTTTAAACTTACCTTGGTGGCTTTTGCCATTTTTGATGTTCTCGATTGCAGTAAGCGAACCTTTGCTGGTGGTAATAATTTGACATTTTGCCAAGGGTCCCATAATATCCCCAGATACTCGATTGTTTGCTGAGGAGTCAGCATAGACTTCTGAAAGTTTATTACAAAGCCGAGGGATTGCAACAGTCTTACCGTTAAGTTCGCATGACTTTGCAGAGTTTCTCGATTCTGATTCGCCAAGAGAAAATCGTCGAGATAAACCAGCAATCGCACACCTTGGTCTCTTAGGATCTGCGCGATCCAATTCGTTAGGCTGGCAAAAACCTTCGGAGCGGTTGCCAATCCGAACGGGAGGCAAGTCATTTGCCAAAGTTGGTCCGATACTATTAATCTGAGGAAACGTCTGTGTCCTGGCGCGATTGGCAGGTGAAAATATGCATTTTTCAGGTCTATTTTCACTAACCAATCCTGTGGTTGGAGGAAGTCGGGGACTTTGTACATGTTCACCAATCGAAATTTGTCTATTTTTACATAGTTGTTTAGTAATTTTAAATTGAAGACCGGGCGAAACGAAGACGTCGCTTCCTTTTTTGGTACAAGAAAAATTGTTGAGACAAAGCTCGGAGTTAATGAAGCTTTTTCTAGCACACCTTGATCTACTAGCTTCTTTAATTGAATTAAGATTTCTTTTGAATTTACTGTGTGAAATTTTCTTGGAATCCTTAAGGGATGAATAAGTGGTGGTTTGCTTAAAAAGGGGATCCGATAGCCCGATATTATTTTTAGTATATATAAAGGTGCTCCCAACTTCCTCCAGACACTTACCTGATGTTTGATTTTCCCGGCTTGAAAACGTAGATGATAGTCAATCGATTCGTTTATCACGCCGTCCCAGGGTACTGCGTTTCTTACCGTATCGTGTATCTTCGGTGTGACGAAAAAACTCTTCTGCCCTTCTCTTTCGTCCTTGCGCAGGATTAGAGCCACTATTAGTGGAGGGGCGATAGTTTGCACTGTTGCGCACAGGCACTATATATTTCCTACTTCCCTGTGTGTCCCTTTGGACCGTAGGTTTATATGATCTACCCTGCGAGGATAATTTAGTAGGTGCGGATTGAAAAATTTTTAAGACACCACCTTGTTTTCCTACAAAATCTGTAAACTTCACATCGTCAAATAAATGATTCGCGGACGGGGGTATTTTTCTTAACGATTCCTTAAAACAACTTTCCTTTACTGAATTTAAAATAGCATCACGACGTTGTTGCACAAGATCAGCCCGTTTACCACAAATCATTTGTAATAAATCGGTTTGTATTTTTTGGTATTCCCCGTCGGCAAAAATTTCATTGATTTTTGAAGTAATCTCTTCAGTGGTCGTTGGGTTTTTTAATTCGGATACCCACGAAATGAATTGGCATAAGCCTTTTTGAAATGATTCATTTAGCAAAATAACAGCATGTGACATAGCAGCTAAAGAATTTTCAACGACCGCTAACGAACGATTACGTTCAAAATTTTTCAACACATCGTTACTTTCGAGCTCTACAAAACCTGGAGTAGAATTATAAAGTTTTTGTACTTCAGAATATCGTACTTGAGCCCAGTCAGGCGAGTTAAAATGTTGCAATTTGTTAAGCAATTCGAGATGCTTATTATTTGTCTGTAATGTCTGTGACTTGAGGGTAGTTTGTATTTTAAAATCAATCCCTTTTTCTTCGTTTAATTCATTATCCAGTTCAGTAGGGCTCGGAATATATAGAATAGACTCACTGTCAGACATGCACGACTGAGTATTATTTTTAACAATAAGATCTTGCAAAGAGGATACTTTTTCAGTAAGTTTTACAAAAGCATCCTCTAATTTACTTAGCTTTGTACGGCGGCGCCGCTCCTTTCGCCTACGATGTCTCCTTTTACGCGTCGTGGAAGAAGAATCGCTGCTACTACTCGAACCACAAGATAGCGACCGAGCACGTGGGGCATTGTCCATACTTATATTATTAAAATTTTCGTCCACAGGGTTCATTTTTAACACAAATTAATTTTAAATATTTAACACTAAAAAGTAGGACACCCTTTTTAAAAGTAACGAGTTACTTTTAAACGCGACTTCACCGTTCGGAGTTCCGAACGCCAATGAGGTCCAAGGATATCGTCATGCCTTCCGCAAACGTATCCCCACTACCTGCCGGATTGGGCCGGAAATGGCGCTGTGGGGCTGTTAGCGCTTCATCGTACCGGAACCGGATACGCCTATCTCAATTTGTGGCTTAGAGAAAGGTACAGTCAAGCTTAATAGTAATTTACCATCATTACAGAAGTCTCAACCGGTATTCAAACCTGCATCAAGTTTGGTTTTGTAACTCATTTAGGTCAAGTAACCATTTTCATTTTTGTTTTACCAAGAACTAGAACAACCGTTGTGAATTAAATTATTGTCTTTTTCAAATAGTGAGCTTTAGTATCGTCCATTCAAGTGGGAAGGACTTTTGGAATTCATAGAGACGATTTCTATGAACTCATCATTACTTTAGTAAGCTGTTACTTTACTAGTCGCCAAACTTATAAAAATCAAAAGGACTTATTAGATTAGAAAACTATATTGGGTCTTCCGACGTCGAAGTAGTTTCGTCCTCAAGTAAGCACCTCATAGGTACTAATCAGATAGTTGATGCAAGCTAACCAACAGCGATTCGAACTAATAGCATACTTAAAGCTTGTCAGCTTTAAGTATGCTATTAGTTGTATGTAAATGGGGACTCCGTGTGACTACCTAATAAATCATTATCATCATCATCATCAGCAGCAGCCTATAATGTTCCCACTGCTGGGACACAGGCCTCCTCTCGGTGAGAGGGTGTGGGCCATAATCCACCATGCGGGCCCAGTGCAGGTTGGTACATGTCACATGCCTTCGATATTTTTATTGTTATACATGCCAGTTTCCCCACGATGTTTTCCCTCACCGTTTTGAGACCAATAGTAATGAAATAATACATTATACACAAAGTAAAGTGCCTGTTATGGTTTGAACCCACGACCTACAACTCGTTAGTCGCTGCCGTTACCACTGGGCTACCACTGCTTCCAGCTTTACTAATAATAACCGCAGAATTAAATAAAAACTTTTTTACAAAAAAAAAACAACCGACTTCCTTAAAAACACTACAAAGTGAAAAATAACTTTAATTTCGGTAGTCGGTGTCTTAGGATCTGTATTTATGGTTTTTTTGCCACCGACTTCCGAAATTAAAGTTATTTTTCACTTTGTAGTGTTTTTAAGGAAGTCGGTTGTTTTTTTTTTTGTAAAAAAGTTTTTATTTTTAAATTTTTAGTTGTGGTATTCACCCTGCACTAATTCCAAACAAACAATGCATATTTATGCGATAGCAGAACTCGCGGTTGATTTCCTGTCATTTTTTAAAGAGTTCCGGTGTCTGTCTCCCGAACTCATCATCAGATCTATATGAAATTTATATGGGACCATTTCGGAATAAACCCCTTTCGAACAAAAAAAGAATTTTGCAAATCCATCTATATATGACGGAGTTATGCCCGAACATACATAAAAAAAAAACCAACCATGGCCAGGCCAAAATGATTAAGGCTGCTTTTTTTTTTATTAAGCAGACAGTAGAGTGGGTAAGAGCCCACTCTAGTGTCTGCTGAGGAATCAATTCTCGATGTCAACGAGTATGTCTATCTAGGACAAGATATCTTCTAACTCCTGATCGATAAGGAGTTGTACCTTCCATCATCAGCTCAACGGAATATAAGAATACAAGTAACGGTCTAAACGTGCCTATAATATTCAAAGAATTATCCCCTAACCTTCTAACCTTTCACTGTAAGTTCCTATATGTACTGTTCACCGATGAGGAGTTCCATGCGGTATCTTCGAAGACTATAATTAGTTCACCACGGATGGATAGATAGAACCAGCAATTATTTTTGATCTTTAGTACAATATCCAAATCACATTACGTGTACTGTTTGTTTTTGAGGAGTTCCTTCGTTTATCTCCCAAAGTATACATCAAATCTTCACAAAATTAATATGGGACCACCTCAGGAGTATACCCTTACGAATAAAAAAAGAATTTTCAAAATCGGTTGACAATTGGCGGAGAAATCGATGAACATACATAAAAAAAAAAAAAAAAAAAAATACATACAGTCGAACATATAACCTCCTCCTTTTTTTGAAGTCGGTTAAAGAACAAGAAAATAATCTACAAAGACTGCTTTCATTCATACACGTCGTTAAGACCTATACTCCATTTGTTTAGGTAGTTAACTAAATGTAAACAATTTTAACATGTCTTTTATCTAAAAAACTGTCTAAAAATTGAATCTAAAAATGTTTACAATTAGGTATTTACTTAAACCGATGTTAGGTAAGTAACTTAATTTAAATAATATTTGTTGGTCTTTTATACGATTTATTTTATATAAAAAGACATATCAAGATTGTTTACCTTTAGTTAACTAAAGGGTGTCCAGCGGGAGTTTTTCAAGTTTAAATTATCGTCACTCTTTTGTAAGTGGGGGTAGGGGCGCAGGAGGGGTAGCGTTGGTTGCGTCATCTTTGCGGATTTGTTAGTAACCATGAGTCACTGGTCGGGAACGCACCGCGCGTTTGCGGTGGAGCAATATCTAAAGTGTGGTGAATCGTTGATTCGAGCGCGTCGTGCTTTCTGTTCCCACTTTGATATTCGGCGGTTAAACGATGGTCCAAGCACGCAGCTTATATGGTCGTGGGTACAAAGATTCCGACAAGACGGGACAATGGTTAATATGCCGCACCCAGGACCGTCCTCATCAGCCGCAACGCCAGATCGTGTGGCACAGGTGTGTCAAGAAATCATTAGAAATCCAAGGAAATCAGTGCCGCCTCTAAAGGCATTAAGAAGTCAACTGTGCATATGATTTTGAAAAAAAAATTGAAACTTCATCCCTATAAAATGCAAATTGACAAAAACTAAACGAAAGTGATTATGTTTAAAAAGAAACGTTCGCCCGAACGATGTTGGAACGTTTTCGGACCCCCAGACCGCTTGGAAACATATTGTTTAGCGATGAAGCACATTTCCACATCGGGGGTTACGTAAATAAACAAAATATGCGTTACTGGAACCCCGACAATCCAAGGGAACGGCATCAAAAGAGTTTGCACTGCCCTAAAACGACAGTATGGTGCGCCATTTCTACTCATGGAATAATCGGTCCATATTTTTTCAATGAGAGAGAAACTGACACTTCCTCGGTGTACTGCCGTATGATTGATGAGTTTTTGGTACCGCAATTGCAAGTGTTTCACGGAAGCAACAAAAGAACTCATTTTCAGCAAGATGGGGCAACTCCAAGCACTGCCAGCGTCTCAATGTCGAGGTTAAGGGAAATTTTCCCTGGAAAATTAATAAGCAAGTACGGAGACATACCCTGGCCCCCTCGATCGCCGGGTTTGACGCCGTGTGATTTTTTCTTGTGGCATTATCCTAAATCTAAAGTATACTGCAATAATCTCCGTACAATAACTGCTCTACAAGAAAATATCCGGCGTGAAATCGCTGCTATCCCCCCAGCGCTTTGTTCGCGCGTACTTGCCAATGTGAAGGTTCGCTTACAAGGCTGTATTGCAAGAAATGGACGTCACTTGGAGGACATTATTTTTAATAAGTAAAATCCGCAGACCCTGGTTACGTTTTTAAAATATAATAAATATTTAAAATTTATTACTTTATTTTTTATTTAATTTTGAAGTCGAAAAATTTCCGCTGGACACCCTTTACCTAAACAAATGGAGTATAGATAGAAGAAAGTAGGTATGTACTATAAGTAGTCTAACACTTCCTCCCCTACTGATAGGTCTTACTGGAAGGAAGCCATATATATTCTTAAGTAAGTAGGTACTACGAAGTTTGGAAACGATGTTGATGCCGAAAATATAGTTTTAACAATTTTTATCCGTTTGTCTGTTTTTCTGGATATACCTATGTTTCGGATTGCCTTAAAAACAGCTGAATGGATTTGGATAAATTTGGTGTCAAAGAAAGTTGATATACATCAACTTTCTTTATTTTGGTTGGTAAATTATCAAGTGACGTCTCCCGCTCTGGCAGTGGAAGGGCCTGTCAGACTTATACTGACTATAACCCACCCCTGTTCCTTCAGTTGCCTATGTCCGGGCCACGGTAACTCTTTCGAAAATCTACGACCCTAGCAGAGGTAGTTTATAACCTGGATTCACACATAGCGTGGTAGTACGTTCACGTGAGATATTTTTCGACATCCACGAGGAGGGTGAGGCAGCAAAAACTATTACCTACCTAAAACTTTAGATAGGAAATGTCAACACATCTTCTGTGACGTGTAAAAGTGATTCGGATATTCTACAATTTACAGAATATAAATAATTTCATTTTATTCTCAGTATTTATACCTAAAAGATGTGTTCGATAAAATGCATCTTCTCAAAAGTGAATGATAACGTACCCACTCTTGTGTATTGTACCTATTTCGATCTTTATACCGTTGCCTGCCCCTTCAGGAAAAACAATACAAGCGTGTTAAAATGAGTTATTTTCCTAATTAATACATTTCATTACGCCTGTAACTAAATGTAAAAACCATAAGTAGGTATAATTAATTAAAGTCGCTTAGAAAATGTAACAAAATCGGTACCAATATAACTTACCTATATCAATATAAGTAGGTATGTATGAACAGATAAAAGTAGATATGGAAATGATTAAGGACTAAATTCTAAATGTCGGTCACATTGCAACCAGCCTTTGACCATCAAGCTCACTTAGGTACCTACCTAAATATTATTTCAGAATATTTTGTTCATATTCACATCTCAAATATTTTTATTCATATACGTTCACGGTAAATACATATTCACAGGTACGACATAAATAATAGCCTAACCGTCTGAAAGCTAGGACTAATTTTATTTATTAAAAAAATATGCACAAGTAAAAAATAACTATTGGTGCAACGGGCAACGGGGGGGGACTTATGATTTATTTACTACCTTACCTGCTCGTATTCGCACTTAAATTACGACTTATACAACCATCAAAAACTTAAATAAATTAATCCGATAAACATGTAATTTAATGGATAAATAAGTATTCTTAGGTAAAAATCTACAACAACAAAAAAAAAATTGGATGTTTCTCATATTTCATAATATTATGTCTTACAAAACACGTTTTAAAGGGCCCTATAACCCGACAGAATAGAAAAGCCATACCTACAATGCCGCCGATCAAATTAATAGAGTAAATTAACATCAGCTGGGTTTTGTAGAGGCTCTTGTCGTTACTTAGTGATATGACTGTTGGCTGCGCGGATGCAGGCCAGTGCGCGCGGTCATTTGACTAAAAAAAAGAATTGATTCCATTTTTTATGTATTCTTTTGTTAATTTTAAAAAGTGTTTTTTTTTTAATTAAACAATTTATTAAATAATGCAGTGAAGTTGGGTGTTTTTTCGTTTTTAAGAGGAAAAGTGAAATCAAGTAAGTTATCTATTTAGGTTTTATGAAAGCCCTTTGCGACTTTTGAATTAAATTAAGTAGGAACTTTCATTATGTTAGGTAAAAATGAAAAAAAAATCCCAAAAAAGCACTCAATAATAGAGCTGCAAAACTAGTGTTAAAACTTATAACGCTTTTCTGATATGTGTCGCTATCATTCTTAAACTGGGTAAGTAGCACTGTAGTAGATATTTTCAATATTGATGATGGGAACAGTACCTAAGAAGATTCTTATTTTCAGTCAGATTGAACTGTTTTTCTGATGTTTTCTCACTGATCTGATGTGTTTGATCACTTCTAGAAAGCTCTAACTCTTGTAGACTTGTAGCTTCCTCCCATGACCAAGTCGTTAACCGGCAACCACCTTCTTTATTTTGTTAGCCTCTTTTCTGTCCCACTACTGATCAAAGGCCTCTCCGTTTCCTTGTCAAACTTCTCTGGCATGTGCGATCTCTGACCATGTTGGCCCTGCAATAATGATCAGATCCTTACACCACCTTCGCTGCGGTCTATCTCAACAGCGATGTCCTCCCTTATGCGTCCATAGTGAAAGACGATCTTTGCCTAGCTCCCTGTGTGCATTCATGGGACGGGGCCATACCACTCAACCATTTATGCGCAAATGTATCCTCTACCAAATCAAAATTAAAGCGATTGCCAATATTACTCAAATAGCAATTGACTACAATTGAACAATTGCAAATAATCGTTTCCCTTTATAAAGGGTCCCCCTTTATAAATATTTTAAATAAGTCATAAACAGTTTAAACCTCGTTCATCTCTTGACCCGCGTATTATACACATAAACCTTCCTCTTGAATCACTCTGTCTACTGATGATTACCACATTCAAATCCGTTGCGTAGTTTAAAAGATCAAGCGTCCAGACGCGGGAAGTGAGTTTGTTTTATACAATGTAAAGATATCGATTCTACTGAGGGCCAGCCTACCCAATTGATGAGTCTTCAGCTATCTATATCTAGACAAATGAGTCTATAGCTGGACACTAATTAAAGCATTGATGCCATTCAAGTGCTGTTCGTTGTGACGAACTTATAGTGAAGTCGCTTGATGATGATATTGAAGCAAGGATCGTTAATAGATTCAGATTAAGTAAAGAAAAAAAACTTAGGAAACAATCTTGATATTTTTGTAGGTATTTATGATTGAAGGCAATCGACTGAGGCCTCCGTATTTATTACTTTAGCGTTATTCGTTCCACGTGGATCTACCAAGCTAATATTTTCATAAATGGGATACTGGCTTTCTGTGGCTTTCTCGAAGTAGTTTTCACAAGGTTAAATAAAACTCTAAACGTCAACTATTAATAGATACCTACAAGAAATATAAGGCAAAACAACCTAAGTAGGTTCCTATTTTAGTGTAGAGACAAGAAGACATCATGGAAAGTGACGAAACCTTGAAGCCGAAAACACCTTCGTAGTCCGCCTACTTAAATGTATATTGCGACAGTTATGGCGGTGAATGAGAGTTTTTTGAACTGATTACACCGCACACATAACTAAGTAACTAACCGGTTTGTTCTAATCGGTCTCTCTGCTTATCAAGCCCTTGGAGAATGTAAATAATCAAAACATATCCGAGAACGAAACGAACATACTGAGAACACCTACCTATTTTAAAAGTTAGTAACTACTACAGACCACTTTAGCTATGTACGATTAGCAATATCTAAATGGGTTGTGTTGAAGCATGTTTAGATAATGAATTTACAAGACAATGCACAACTGAGAGCATCCTGCATCCACCAGTGTCGTACCCTTACCCCCGCGATCTAGAGGGTTAAGTTGACACCCTGGGCACGGGCCTAAATTCCCCCAAATGAAGCCTGTGCCCAGAGACTTTAGGGAACGGCAAATTCAAGTGTGGCACACAAGTGCACCTACCAGCGCAACGCAACTTGGCGATAAATGAGATGCGCAGCATTCAAGTAAGTGAGTGCATGAGGCGCACTTTAGAAACCACTCCTTGATTATCGCACTGCATAGGTCGTCAAACGATGTGATTGGGTTTGGGTTGTAGGTGACGCAGTTGTATACTGCCAGGATCTCACCGTTTTTAAAGCACATGCTCCACTTTTATTTGGCGATATGAAATAATAATAGCTTTAAATATCTTGCAACACTTGCAACTGATCTATGCCTCAGCGAACCAGAGACGGATGAGCGCCTCTGAGGTCAAAAAATTAAAGTAAAGGTCCTTCATTTTTAGAGATATTACTTTAGGTAGCGGGGGCGCCGCGCGCCGGGCCGCGCGTTCCGAAGCCTGTAAGTGCAAAGGCGACACGACTTTATTTTTTACTACAGCAACTCTGTTGGATTAGAGCATTATCTATCGATACAATTGGTTGCTGGCTAAATATTCGTGTTCGCTTC
The DNA here is from genome assembly GCA_947507805.1 of Aporophyla nigra. Lineage (NCBI taxonomy): Eukaryota > Metazoa > Arthropoda > Insecta > Lepidoptera > Noctuidae > Aporophyla > Aporophyla nigra. The sequence continues at coordinate 26,606,662 of OX382293.1, read as the reverse complement.
GCTCACTCTTACTGCCCAAAACAAAGTCATAAAAAAACTTGAACAAAGAACTGAGACGAGAGCTAAAATTATCGCGCTCGTTTTGCTAGCATGTGTATTTTAGGTTGTCTTAGTTGGTGTTATGGGTCAAAAGCCAAGGTAGCCCGCGAAATTCCAATTAACTTATATATTTTGCAATTTGAAGGTCAGTGCCAGGTTGTATGTTGAAAAAAATATAATTCGCTACCGTAACAAGTATTTATTAACATATGAGTGAAATTTATCTCCCTATAAGCCCTGTAGACTGATTTTATAAATATTGTTAATGCACATAAGGAATGGTCTTGTATAAAACCTTGTGGTAGGTACTCCACACGTAATAGGTTGGAGTTCACTTCGATGTTCACTAATACCGACTACTTGATACTTATTGGTACGATACGAATGTAATATTTTTAATGTTAATATTGTTAAGCCAGAAATAGTGACACTTTCCAGTTTTTATGAAATTTGAGACTTACAGTGTCAAATGCCTTTTTTAAATCAATAGAAATCCATAGAGCTATTTATTTTTATCAATTTTAGTTATAAGGTTAATAATCGCGGATAGGATGTTTCATTTTTGTCGGTTACCTATAAGTTATTGGAAATAAAATTAATATAAGGTGTATCAATTCATACACGAAATATTTTAAGAGGCTCACCTGTAGGTGGTAAAGAAGCTATAGAAGCAAGAAGATTTTTTTATTTAAGCGTTTTTGAATTTTCGTTGTTATTATAATTTTAAAACTGCTTCAGATGGCCCGTCTGACGCTGCGAGGGCGGCGACCGGACAGCGCGAGCGCGGCCACTATAGAAACTAGAGTAATAGATGTTAAAAATAAAAAGAAGCCAGTATTTCTTATGTGCGTCAAATAATTTATAAATATTACAAATTTGAAAAAAATACATTTCGGAAAAAAAAAATTTCCTTGCTGAATAGATACACCTTATAAATTTAAGTAACCTTCTAAGACTGGTATTAGTTGATAATTACTCGCATCTGCATTGTTTCCGGCTTAATGTGTTTAAATAAATATAACACAGAATAGATATTTTATCTGGTCTGACACAGTAGTAATTTGTTTGTTTCATGTTCAGTTAGTAGCTATAACATTCTACGAAAGACCCTAAACTCTTTACAAAAAACTTTTGGCACATCATTACAAGCGCAGCTATAACAATTACTGGACAATTAAAGAACACCCTGGAAAAATATGGTGTAATAAACCTGTTTTGGATACTTAATTGTGGCAATCAAAATAACTTTATTGTTAGTCAATGGCTCAGGAAGTAATTAAAAACAGTTTTAAATACTCGGGTCAAACAAACTTCAAGTTGTCCACAGGAGAACTCTCGGAAACTTTTTTAAATAAAGTGGAAAAAGTCAGGTCTGTGGTGGTCATTAATCAGGTGGTGGTGTGTATTAAGAAGAAATTTATAGCTAAGTAAAAACAGCCTCACGGGTTCATCTATCAGACTGAGCTACACTTGCCGTGGTTGTTCCATAAATGAGGTCCATCTTTAAAACACCAAAACCCCTCGGTGTCCCTAAAAGCACGTTAAGCCGTTTCCGCCGACATTTGTTACGGGTCGAAAGTCTGACAGCCAGTCTTACCAAAGTGTATCGGATTACCTAGTAACTGGGTCGTGGAGGTCAGATAGACAGTCACTCCATGTACATAATACTATTGAGCTGCATCCGGTTAGAGTCGAAGGCGACTCCAACATTGGAGAAAAGGCAAGGCAGATTAATAGCAGGTTGAAGGAGGAATAATAATCTGCCCTTTCCACTACGTCCAATGTAATAGAAATTTTATTTCTAGAATACGTGATGTAGCGTAGGTTCTCTAGTACTTAATGCTTAGAAGCAAATTTTGATGGTGCTCAAGTTAGTAACTATAGATATCTCAGAAGTTGATGAATTGATGATGTAGTAAATAAATACGATTACAAATATCGACTATTTCCAATAAAACTAAAGAAAATTACAAAAGTACAATCTATAATAATACTAACTTCTGCCCGCGGCTTCGCCCGCGTATATGTCGAAAATATCCCACAGGAACGTACTACCGGGATTAAAACTACCGTATGTGGTAATCCAGATAAACAATGTGATATTGCACTGCTTGCTTTGTGTTATCCAAGGAGCAGTGCTCGGATTGATAAATGATTGCGGTAGGATAAATGATCCTAACAGCTGACATCTCTTTGAGGCGCGCGTGGAACACTACGCGCCGTCGACACGGGCCTGGTCTTTACCGGGCAGCGAGCTACCCCTTGCTCACCGTCCGTAAGCCCACGCCTACGGTGGCCGAGAGTCCACGATCGACTCCCGACGCCCGGGGCGTCTCATCCTGAGGCGGCTAGGGACGTGAGGGCGCAGAGACTGCCAGTCTCTCACGTGCCCCGCCTCCTCCTTTGCGAGCACTGCTTTGCAGAAGGAGGTGACGGCTTTTCACAGGGGTTAAAGACTATTTATTTTTTAGTTTTACTTAAAGTATCTCTTTATATACTACTTTAGAGATTCTGCCCTTTTTTTGTGGGTTGGAAATCATCAAATGACGTCTCCCGCTCTGGGCGGAGCGGGAGGTCGTGTCAGGCTTTTACTGACTAAAACCCACCAATGTTCCTTCAGTTGCCTATATACCAGGGCCATGGTATCTCTCGCGAACAAATCTCCCAACCCTGGGAGGTTCTGCCCTCAGGTCGTATACAACCAGGCTTCTAGATGAGCTCACTCTCGAGCAGGCCACGTAAAACTGGCCGTTTGAGAAGCAGTCCCCTCTAAGATCATATCCCACCGTTTACAGTGACTGTCCCTGTGACTTATAATCGTCGCTGCGAAACATAAGGGGACTGCAGCCTGAATGGGTACTCTGAGCGACGGTATTAGTGGTATCTGCGGTATATCGGTCCACCGAGTCACCTTGAGCACAGCCAGTAAATACAATGGCGGGGCCTCTACCACGTTCTGATGTGAGGTTTTCATACGCAACCTGGTCCCATTGCACAACTTGGCCGGATTGAGATTTCGTATCATCATTACGTTCGTTCGTTCGTTCGTTTTCGTTTTTTCGTAGTAGCATTACTGGAACATCTACTATATGGATAAGTGTGTGAGACGGAGACCAGACGGGTTGAATAAATTGCTTGTGCGTGTGAGTGTGCTAGCAACTTCTTCCAACCGCACGCCGCCATAGTAACGCGCACTCGATTAATAAAATCATCGTAACTATTAAAATATTAATTATCGTCTAAATGATGTGGTGTAAAAGATAAAAGTATTTATTTTGATATAAAAATCAATTTGGTACTACCATATGTGCATTAGAAATATATTATCAATTTTTATTGTATTTATGGTTCACTGTTTTGGCGATAATGGCTTATTCATAAAAGTTAGATAGGTATATACTGTGGCGGACTTTTTTGTAGGACTAAATAAAATAAACATTTCTCTTATACATTACATACGTGTAAATTCTATTGTTTTTGCAGCGTACGCCAGAATCGCTCACAGAAGGCAGATTTTTTCAATTGTCGTTATAATTTGGATAATTCACACATGATCTTTAAAAATTATAGCCAATGTGTTATTCTAATGTTTAAGCTATATTATTGTAAACTTTCATTAAAATCCATTCGGTAGTTTTTGCGTGAAAGAGGAACAAACATCCATACATACAAACTTTCGCGTTTATAATATTAGTCTTTAAAACAGAGACCAGGTAACATTTCTGATTTTGTATGTATGTAAGTGTAATCTTCGGAACTCCAGATCCGATTCCAAAAATACTTTCACTACATAACAGTGAAGCTATATTGTAGCTGTATTGTCGCATGCGGAGGAAGTTGGGGGCGGAACCTTTCACGCTAAAACTGCTAAACGGATTTGGATGAAAGTTTGCGCAAGGGTAGACCAAGACCTGAGTTAGCACATAGAATACTTTTTATTCCGATATTCACACGGCATCGAGACATATATATGGAGCACAGATGGTGCGATACAAAAAGCACGTGTCACTACATGGAATCTTATGATTTCGTACGCGTAGGTGTAGCAAGGTCACGCCTTGAGTGCAATGTCCTAACGAGTCGATTATACGGCTTGTTGCATCATCATCATCAGCCGAAAGACGTCCACTGCTGGCCATAGGCCTCCCCCAAGCTCCGCCACTTCGACCGTTTTGTGCTTCCCACATCCAGCGGACTCCTGCGGTCTTCGTTACGCGGTTGCCTCTCCAAAACCTTTCGGCCCCATCAGCCATCTGTTCTGCGAGCAATGTGCCCTGCCCACTGCCACTTAAGTTTGGCAATTCTTCGGGCTATGGCGGTTACCTTAGTTCTCCTATAGATCTCTCCCTATAGCGTAGGGATACTTCAAGCATAGCCCTCTCCATCGCCCTTTGGGTGACTTTCAGCCTTCTAATAAGGCCGATCGTGAACGACGACGTTTCAGTACCAAAGGTCATCACTGGCAACACACACTGGTCAAAGACGTGTTTTTTGTCTTGAGCCACTGCGGTATGTGGGACGAGAAGATATTGCGTAAATTCCCGAACGCTGCCCGCCGAGTCGGATTTGACGAAGTTGGACCTACCTAGCCTGACTGTCTGTCCCAGGTAAACATAGCTGAATCGCTGGAGATTAATTGAGGCTGAGAAATTGTTGACAACAACCTAATTATTATACATAGCTTTCAGCAATTAAACATGGTATAATTAATCCATACAACATACCTACATATTATATTTTTTTACTTTATAACTGGAGTATCGAACTTTCTGCTTCGCAATGAAGTGAACCTAGCGTTCCTGAAATACTGAATTCGCATTCACGTTAGTCATAATAATCACTTAATTGCAATAACATTCAATAGTTTTACATTTCCTTCATTTCAAATTCATTATCATCACATTAATTTAAAACAGTATATATATAACATTATTTTTTAGAATAAAGTATTTATTTTGGAACTCAAAAATAAATGATTATGTAACTAACTCTATTAATTTCCTTATTTATATTTTAATATAGACTAGCTTTTACCCGCGGCTTCACCCGCATGGATTTCGGAAAATATCCCACGGAAACGAACTACCGGGATAAAAAGTATCCTATGTTTTAATTCAGGTTATAAACAATCTGTGTGCCAAATCCGTTCTGCCATTTTTGCGCTAATCAGAAACAGACCAGACAAACGGCCAAAAATTCTAAAACTATATAGGTGTTTTCGACATCATACTCGATAACACCTCGTAACAGTTAAAAAAAAAATATTCATTGTTCAGTTTTGACGTTGTTACCATTTGATCATGTATAGACTAGACTCGTATAAAAAGAACTGTTATCACATGAGTAGATCAGTTGATAACAGTTCTTTTTATACAGAGAAGTCCCTTAGGCAGAAGTATTCTATCTATATGTCTTGGTTTTCGAGGGCAACGGTCTTGAGTCTTATTAAGCAAGTCAAAGTGTTGTCGGACTAATTTTGCAAATTACCTATACTGTTAAATGGAAATAGGTAAGCCTAAGGTCGTCCTTATTTCTGAGTGATTGGATTGGCCAAGAAATTTGCAAATACAAAACGTCTTTTCACCATGAAGAATTGATGTGATCAATCAAGAAATTGCACGGCACGTAGCATTATCCAATAACCTACTTACTTTTAAGAAACAATAAGTATTTTCCAGAAAAAACGTTATGTGATTAACAAATGATATATAATTAGGTACTTCCGACATTTTTTATGCCATTAGGGAGCATTTTTTTGTCCATCACTTGCATTATTCGAACTAATGAATGAATAAAAAATGGTTCATTACATTCATTAACAACTACTCGATAGATAAAGAAAGAAAGAATAAATTAAAACAGAAATTTCATTAGGGACTTCTTCGATAGTAGTGATATTCACTGCACCAGTCTGCTTGTGACCGCGAACAATGTCAAACGCTAGAGACAAATCCAAAGTGGAATCCGTTTAGCGGCCAGTGAATCTAAAAGTTCCGTAACGTGTAAATTAACTAGTATCGTGATAGTGTTATTTATTACTTTGCAAAATTTATCTAGCTACACGCTCAAATGGAAGTTAGTTTGTAAACTCGAAGAAGATATATCAAGGCGCTTGATTCAAGAGAGCCTATATATTCAAAAAAGAGAGGGAAAAAGGAGGGACCAAAAGGTAAATGTAGTATAGAGATCTGTGTATGGCTTTAATTGGAGAACAAAATAATTATTTTTATTCGTTCAGCCTTCACTAGTACGGGGCTCTACCATAAGGCCCGATTTCGAGGCATTCAGCTACACCGGTACACCTAGTCGCCTACAAGATTTCCCTCTTCAAATAAGTAGATAAAATCGCATTAATCCAAATGCATGCAGGTATGCAAGTAGATAACACTTGTTTAATAACAGATAAAATTATTCTGAGCACAATGTCAATACGGTGAGTGGTGTATGTTCGGTGGCATGTTACTATCATTCTATTTAAGTAAGTAGGAACTCTCTCCATCTACTCTTTGCCATAATATATCTTCTTTCCATCTACTCTTTGCCATAATTGAAATTACAGTGCAGGACTGGTGACATATATATGTATTGAACAAGACAACAGTAGTGCAAATTGACGTGAACTCCAGTCAAACGTGACCCCAACAACAGCTAGTCTCTCTCCACAACAATAGTAAAATGATAATGGATCAATATTAAATGTTATGTTTGTTTCCAGGTGAAGATGCAGGCGTCTTCGAGCAGTGAGCGCACTCCGCTGGTGCAGCCCACGTATGTGTTCGAGTCGAGCCTGGCGCGCCGCTACCAGAAGCGACTGCACCACATGCAGTGCGCCATCTGTGTGTTTGTCATGTGAGTACCATCACCTGTTCAGAGTTAGCTGATGAACAACACGGTTGAACTGGGCTGGGAAGGTTGCTTATAAAAGAGACTGCATCCACATCAATACAATTTTCAGGTTTGCCTTTCTAGGTCCTAAAAAAAGAATTATCAACACTACCAAATGGCAATATCTACGCCCGCAAAAGTTAGGACACGCCAGGACATTACTTACAAGAATACTTATTTACATTTTAATGCATAAAAATAAAATAACGAGGTGACGACCATATAGTGAATCTAAAAAGAGGGACCTTGAAAAGAGGCGTTGATATTTTAATTAGGACTCTTTAAATATAGATTAAGCTTAAGAACAAAAACAGTATGCTAATAACGTAAGTATTCGACATCATTCCAATTAAAAATGGTACTGATAAAAAATATGACCTTTGCTGAAGCTTTGTTTTTAAAAGCTATCATTAACATATAAATTTATTTCTCTAGTGCGGTCCTTATAGTAGCTCTACTGGTGACAATTTCCTACAACCTGAGTCAAGACTTCGATGATGACAACTCAACAGAACCGAACCCACCGGCCTTACCCCTGCCAGAGAACAACCTGACAATGCTGAAGATGTTCCCTGGCATGATGCCACCTCCTGGCTACAAAGGGAATGTGACCTTGATGGCAATGCCACCAGCCCTACTGCCACTTCTGAATCTTAAGTGGCCTTTAGAAGGTATGTCAATGATTTTTTCTGATTATGTGTCGAAATAAGGATGCTATTATAGAATATAACCATCATTGTCACCTCCTGTAAATTTTATACATTTGCATCTGTATAAATGCAGAAACTTTCCATAGGTAGTCTTACCGCTAATCATTTGTGGCTGTTGATCAAACCATTCATCCATGTGCTGCTGAAAGTAAAGAATAAGCTATAGGTTTTTGAAAAGCGGTGTTCCCTTATCAAATCTATTGTTATATTAACTTGTCGATTCCAGTTTACTCTATAATTAGCGACCGATCTGTTTGTTAAACCAAAATAGCACAGAGAAGCGGAAAACGATTTCACAGGTGACTTCCCTGAATAGCATTCCTGAAAACTTTGGACTTGAATAGACAATAATAATAGGAACCTTTTTAAGGATCTGTTTCTCGATACAATTTTCGCGAACCAGTTTTCTATCTTTATCTAAATAAAAATTTAATAGGTTTACAATCTGCAGAGTGTAATTTAAATCTAAAAGATCAATACCAAATTTATAAGCTGCACATATTATGTGCTTAGTATAATAATTATATTTTTAGAGATAATTTCCGCACTCTATTCATTTGTAAAATTGACGAATTTGACGTCATTAGAAATACTCTTGACGTAATAACAAAATTATGGATAGAATGGCAATGAAAAAGTACAAAAATAACTCAGGCATGTAAAAATGATAATTTTATTTGTTTACGCATCTTATTTTCATAATTGTGATCTAATCTATGTAGGTTATCTGTAACTAACTAACAGAAATGAAAAGCTACAGTAGGTGCGGCGTGGGTGGTATCAGAGCCCAGATGGTAATGAGTGATCGAATAGTTTCCAGAGAGCCTACACAAGTTGCAATCGCTTCAAAAGCATTTCGAAGAAAAAACAATAATTACGTGATATTTGCCAAGACTCCCTCTCCCCCATATGAGGTACAGTAAAATTTCGCTTGACCCCCACCCCCCCTCAACGCGGCACATAATTAATGCACACCCCCTTATGGCTGATAGAATTACTAGGCCATCAGCACCCTAATTGCTTAACACTCTATTAATTTGAATCTGAATCATTTTGAAGGTTATTCTAAAGCCAATCCATTGCTCCATATGCTGCAAAAATATATCCGCTCAACAGCGTAAATAACGCAATGAATGTGGTTGAACTGTCAAAATGAAAGGCATTCCTACTAATAGTGTGTTACGCAACTACCTCACAGACCTGACGCTTGGCCACAGGTATTGTAACAAGTTATCAGGAACCATGGCCATGAGGCCAAGAATACACCTACTTCCGCAACCGCGCATGAATTGACGTCAAAGACGTCCGAATAGAACTTAATTCGGTTAAAAAAAAATATATACAGGGTTATTTGTAAAACACCGGCAACCTCTCAGGTCTATGTTACTAACATCATAATCAACAACTTTTGTTCTGTGACTTTTAAAAATTCATCATATTTTAGTTCATCAGATTTTCATACAAAAATAAAAATATTTACATTAAACGCTCTAAATGTTACGGAGTCTATGCGAAGCAAAAGAAAGCGATAGTATATTAGCAAGGGGAGCGGGGTTAGGGCGGCGGGGGCGCTTGAACTTGACCTATTTACAGGCAGCCGATTTTTGTATGAAAATCTGATGCACTAAAATATGATGAATTTTTAAAAGTCATAGAACAAAAGTTGTTGATTATGATGTTAGTAACATAGACCTGAGAGGTTGCCGGTGTTTTACAAATAACCCTGTATATAGCATTGTCCACTCTAAATATAAATTTTCGTGCTGAGAGAAACCGCATGATGAGGCCTACCCTCCGACCTACGCAGCTCCAAGCCGCTTTGGGATCCGAAAAGTTCCAACTGGAACTTCAAAATCGATTCGCACTGCTGGAAACCACAGGCACTGTTGACGAGAAGGCCGATGAGGTGGTCAGAGCGCTATGCGACGTATCCCGCAAACTTTTTCCGTCGCAGCGAAAAAGTAAGGTGTCTAAACTTTCCTCGGAAACTCTCGGACTTATGAGGGAAAGACGAGAGTTGCCATCCACGCAGCCGTCTTCGTCAGATAAGAGGACCTTAAACCTAAAAATTAGAAAGCTGACATGACGTGACCTTCGGTGCTCCAACACCCGTGACATCAAGGTTGCGATTGAGCAGAACCGAGGGTCGAAAGTGTTCGCTCGGCAATTAGGGAGGTCCCATCTGACGAAACTAAGAACTGCGGATGGCAGAATCGTGACTTCAAAGTCCGAGATACTCGAGGAGGTTGAGAACTTCTACGGTCACCTTTACTCAACGCGGACGGTGAAATCAGCGGGACATAGTGAAGATGACCATCGAGCTGAATTAACGCGCCACTATACGGAGGACATCCCGGATGTCGACCAATGCGAGATTAGGGCGGCTCTCGAGCAGCTTAAGAACAATAAGACACCTGGGGATGACGGAATAACGACAGAGCTCCTTAAAGCCGGAGGGGCACCAGTCCTGAGAGAGCTCGCAAGTCTCTTCACTTCCGTCATCCTAGAGCGTACAACACCTGAAGCGTGGAGCAGGGGTGTGGTGGTTCTGTTCTTCAAAAAAGGTGACAAAACCTTGCTGAAGAATTATAGACCCATCTCACTCCTGAGCCACGTGTACAAGCTGTTTTCGAGGGTCGTCACGAACCGTCTCGCCAGGAGACTTGACGAGTTCCAGCCACCAGAACAAGCCGGTTTTCGAAAAGGCTTCAGCACCGTAGACCACATCCATACTGTTCGGCAAATTGTACAGAAGACCGAGGAGTACAATCAGCCGCTGTGTATGGCATTTGTGGACTACGAGAAAGCCTTCGACTCTATCGAAATTTGGGCAGTTCTGGCCTCTCTGCAACGATGTCGAATTGACTGGAGATACATCGAGGTGATGAGGTGCTTGTATGTCGCTGCAACGATGACTGTCCAGATCCAGGATACGAAAACCAGCCCAATCCAACTGCTCAGGGGGGTGAGACAAGGGGATGTGATATCCCCGAAACTGTTCACCAATGCGCTGGAGGACGTATTTAAGACGCTGGACTGGACTGGACGGGGAATCAGTGTGAACGGCGAGTACATCTCACACCTTCGTTTTGCCGACGACATCGTCATAATGGCAGAGACGCTGGAACAGTTAGACCAGATGCTGCATAGCCTAAATGGAGCCTCACGGCGGGTAGGCCTCGGCATGAACTTGGACAAGACGAAAGTCATGTACAATTCGCACGTCTTGCCGAGTCCAATCCGCATCGAAGGGTCGCTTCTCGAGGTTGTGACGGAGTATGTCTACCTTGGGCAAGTCATACAGCTTGGTAGACACAACTTCGAGAAAGAAGCCGACAAGAGGATCCAGTTGGGTTGGGCAGCGTTTGGAAAACTTCGTCAAGTCTTCTCGTCGCCGATACCGCAATGTTTGAAGACCAAGGTCTTCAACCAGTGCGTCCTGCCCGTCATGACATACGCTGCCGAAACGTGGACACTGACGGTTGGGCTGATCCACAAATTTAAGGTCGCTCAGCGCGCTATGGAGCGGGCTATGCTCGGAGTTTCTTTGATGGATAAGATCAGAAACGATGTTATCCGGAAAAGAACTGGAGTTACTGACATAGCTTGCAGGGTCAGCAAGCTGAAGTGGCAGTGGGCTGGCCATGTTTGTCGAAGGACCGATGGCCGATGGAGCAGACGAGTCCTGGAGTGGAGACCGCGTATTGGCAAGCGTAGTGTGGGACGCCCCCCAGCTAGATGGACCGACGACCTCAAAAAGGTGGCTGGGACAGACTGGATGCGGAAGGCGGAGGATAGGGTGTTGTGGCGCAGCATGGGAGAGGCCTATGTCCAGCAGTGGACTGCGATAGGCTGATTTGATTGTCCATCTAACAACTATGATTCTGAACGGTTGACATTTTTCGCCGGTTCATAAAAAAAAAATTACATTCATTTTATATCGCATATGTAGGTATTGCACTTTTCTATGAAACAGATTTTTTTTTATTACCAATGTAAAATTTCAAAGCTAGGCAGTGGTGTGCATTGTTTTTCTGTATAAGTAGGCACTAAGACACCTGTTATTGTCTAGGCAGACAAACGCGGGTTTCTTTTAGGTATGATAATTTAGCTAGTTTCTTAATAATTTCGGGACACACATTAATATGTAATTGACCTATATGCAATTCACGCCACTGAAGCTAGGGGTTGATTAACCTGCCCCCTATGTAGTCTAAGTTAGCCAAAAACAATATTAATTTCTAAGGCATTTGTGAAGATAGAATATTTGACATTTTATTATTAGGAAATTATTAGTAGTTACAATATTCTATTCCATTCTAGGAGCCTTACTAAGAATTTAACTCTAGTTTTTACATAAATGGTACCTTATCTTACCTACTTTTTTTAATTTTTTGATTAAGTTATTATTACGCTAAGACGAACCCATGCGGGCGCCATAATTAATGTTAAATTGAAGTTAAGAAATAGGAATTCCCTGCCCTTTACAAGCGAAAAATACACAGTGCCAGTTATTGACTTTATAAAATCAGTCTTATTCAAGTTTTTTTAGGGCAATTAATACATTTACAGTCGTTGATTGATATTGATTATCATTAAAGAAAAATATAAGACAATCTGATAACTCAACTGATAAAAAAAGTGATGCATTTTTTTTATGTGGAACGAAACACGTAAGGGTACTTAAATAAGGCCTTTAGAATGGCATCCATTTAGTACCTATATTTAAATCAGATACTTAGCTCAATTTTAAACATATTGTAACATGATCTTTATGAATGAATTAAGCCGTTGGCAGAACTTGTTCCAAGTTGCGAATAGTCGACAAATTCAAAGTTATGGCAGACGGCAAAACTTTGACGTGACATGACAGCTACTTCAAGATTAATTCAACTTTAATAAAATACCATTGAATCGTTATTGAATGTATTTGTAGATATTAATATAGAATTTAGAATCTATTATGTACCTACGCAGTGAATATTTTAAACATTTATTCAAGCTTTTAAATTCAATTTAATAGGAAACCCCTTGAATCAATTTGTATAATTTACAGTGAAAATAGAATCCATTATCTAAGTGCTTACGCAGATAATATTTTAACCTTAGTCTATGTTTTTAACACGCTTTTATTAGCTTCATTCGTATGTTAGTATGTGCCTATGTAATGGAAACTTTGAACATGATTTTGACCCCCTTCAAAACGTCGGATTAACTCGAAATTTGGCAAACTAATCAAGGACCGATGACCATACAATAATTGTATTTAAGTATTAACTTACTCGTGTTATAAACAAATGGTTTTGTAAAAGTAAAATGTTTACACCCCCGTATATATTTTATTTAAACAAAAGGGGTCACACTGATAGTTTAAGAATAGGCCAGTAAGAAAAGCAGCCGACGAAAAATTTATTTAAATTTCGAATTAGGAACTCTTTGAGAATCTGTAGATGTGTAATTAATTCATGTCATTTGTTTTTACAAATTGGCGGCAATTTAAAAAGTGTCTGTCGTGCGTCGAAAATGATTTAACTTGAGACAAATATTTACGAGTTTCGGTGTTACTCAACAAGAATGTTACGATAGTCGTCGATTAGCATTTCATGATGAAACCCCATCCCGTGTCACTGTTTACAACTGGTTTAATAAGTTTAAACGTGGTCGAAGCATAGGTACTCACTGATGATTCGCGAGTAGGACGTCCTTCTTTTTGGATAATTTGAATGTGTTTTATAAAATTTAAAATCTTTATGTAACCTAATTATTATGACATCTTCAAAAAATAACTGTCTGCACTTTACGCGATAGTAAATAATAATAAAAAACACTATGTCACCCAACATAAAATAACCAATATAATTCCCCCCGCAATCGGGTAAAAATCACAAACACATCGGACATACAAACACACATCTACATTAAAATCACAATATAAATCATTGAAATACCATAATTTAAGTAAACAACTTTTCTCATAAAAAAACCCTTCTGTCCTTAGCACAACCAGCTGCCGAATGGGCAAGCGCCAACCCAAGCAAGGCACAAATTGCATCAGCATTGCTGGAAGGCAAGGCTGCCTTGAAGGAGCTCACGAAGGTGGAATGGAAGAGAAGACCTCTGGACATGGATACTCCAGCAAACAGAGCACAGAGGGCTGCTGCTACTTCGGCTGATGTGAAACCGTTAGCTGACGCTGCGTATGCTGCCGAAATGGCTACCAAGGCACTTATGAATGGGTAAGTAGTAAGCACTAAATACTTATCTTTATGTTCAGTAAAATCTCGGCACTGAAGCCACAAGTCTACTATCCCAATATTTATCACATAAAGTAGCGCTATCTTACACGGTGGAGCATGCGGTGGAGGTGTGCCCTGCCTGGGCGGAGCACCGCCGTGTCCTCGTGGAGGCGATCGGCGGCGCCGACCTCTCGCGTCCGGCCCTGATGCGAGCCATGATACGGAGCGAAAGGGCATGGGAAACCGTCACCTCCTGCAAAGCAGTAATGCTCGCGAAAGAGGAGGCGGGGCGCGTGAGGGAGCGGCAGTCTCTGCGCCCTCACGTCCTTAGCCGCCGCAGGAGGAGACGCCCAGGGCGTCGGGAGTCTATAGCGGACTCCCGGCCACCGTAGGCGCGAGCTTGCGGGCGGCGAGCAATGGGTAGCTCGCCGCCCGGTAAAGACCAGGCTCGGGTCGACGGCGCGTAGTGTTCCACGCGCGCCTCAAAGAGATGTCAGCAGCACTGAAGGGGTCTGCTAGGACCGATGCCTGCCAGGGTCGCGAGATTGTTCGAAAGAGATACCGTGACCCTGGCACATGGGCAACTGAAGGAACACGAGTGGGTTTTAGTCAGTAAAAGTCTGACACGCCCTCCCGCTCCGCCGAGAGCGGGAGAAGTCATTTGATGATTTCCCATCAAAAAAAAAAAAAAAAGTAGCACTATCTCTCTCAGTTTCCTTCAGATAGGAACCTATAGTTTTATATATTATGCTACTAGCTTCTGCCTGGAACTTATTCCGAGATATTTATTGCACCACCGACCCACCCCGCGTCGCATCGCCTGCGTTGTTTTCCCTTAGCGTTCTTTCTCTATGACTTGGTTTTATTCGGCTCCTAAGGGTCCAAGCGTGATAATCAAATGCAAAAAGAGTTCAGAGTACTTCCAAAGATACCGCATTCAAACAAACAAATTAGTATATATAGTTATTAAAAAGATGCTAATCTTCTTCGAACACAAACATTTATTTTCTGTGCAGACATTTCGCGATTCCGAAAAATCTCCTTCATTAGTGCTCCGTCTTAATTATCTTTAGCATATGGCGTTGCAACACCAAAGCTATTAAGCATTAGAAAATATTAAATTACATGTCTTTAAATAACGACTCAAAATGTCAAGTTCGCATTTATTTTTTTAATTCAGGTAGATATTTTTCGCTTAAAAGCTTTAAAGTCATCCAGAATATTTTGCGATAAGCGTTTACCAAGATGTCTATAGGCAGTAGTAGTATTTTGTATTTCTGATACTAGATTAGGTATCTACATAGATCTAACAATATCTATAGCTTACAGTCACTGTTAGCCTGCATCATTCCACAGCTGGCCAAAGGCCTCTCTCTCCCCATGACTACCAGAACTTTCGACCTCGTGTTCTCCAGCTCGTTCTGTCATCTCCTACAGGGCCTTCTATATCAGCTTCAGTCGCATTAATTGTACAGCGGATTAATCATACGAAATTCAAGAGCCGAGTTGAATACTTCAAAGAACTTAACCGATTCATATCAAATTCCGACATTTAATATGCTGTGAATTGGTCGCAATATTCCAATCGAGTGGTTTCGGTAATGTCCTTTAAAAATCAATAGACAACTTCGCTTTTAATTTGATTTATTCATTGGATGTAAATTACGATACGAAGAAATTCTCACTCGCATTTATTTTATCTCTTATAATCATTATTCTTATGTCTTTATGATACCACTTTCGAAATCTATAATCACTACGGAGAGCCGTAGGTAATAATATTACCTATTATATGCTGTTTCCTTCCATGCTGTCTCACGGAAAATTCCCACTGCCCATCCTCTACCCATAACGCCTTATTTACAATGCATAATCGGTATTCATAAATCCATCTAGTTCAATATGTTCAACGGTCAGTCTTCAATTGCTGGCCCTTCTTCCGGTCACCTACATACGTTCAATTGGCGTCCCGCCGCCGCTGCATCGATGCATGTAGCATGTACTAGACCTCATTCTAATAAAATTTGATTATAAATGTGAAAAATATGAAAACTGCCTGTACTGAGGGTCAAATGCAGGTTTATAAACAATGTTTGATTAGGAGTAAATGGATGAAAAAGTACGTAGTAGTCCAAAGATATTTTAGTGCATGTTTTATTAAGTTACTCTAAGATATTTTACTTAAAGCTGCTAAAATCACAAGGCTTCTCTATCCCCAGTAGGAGTAAGTGTCATACTCAACCTATAATATTCCCACAGCTCGGAAACAGGCCTTCTTCTCTGTGAGATGGAACAGAGCAGGATGTCACATGTCTTTAAATTGTTGGTCCTAGGACATCACAGTTTCATCACGTTGTTTTCCTCTACCGGTTTAAGTGATGGTGAAATAATTTACTCAAAGTAAGCGCCTATCTTGATTTGAATCTACGACCTAGAACCCACGGCCACCACTGCTCCCATACCAAGCTAAGTAGCTGTAGCTATTTATAGTATACTAGCTTCTTCCCGCGACTTCGTCCGCGTCAAATTTTTGCTCCCCTTACCCATCCCGTCACATTGAATTCCCTGCCAGTTTACGTCCATTTTTCGTTGCTGTTTCGCTCCTTTTGGTCGTAGCGTGATGTTTACCTTTATGTGTGCCTTCTTCAATAAATAGGCTACAAAACACAAAAATATTTTTTCATTTCGGACCAGTAGTTCCTGAGATTACCTCGTTCAACCAAACTCTTCAACTTTATAATCTTAAGTATAGATTAAGGTCTCAATGAGTTGACCTTTCAGATTCCTGTCAATGTTTTAGCATTCTCTACGATGTTTCCAGTCTGTATTCACATGAGTCTTTGTTCAGTCAAGACAACTGTCAATATCCTACTCCCCTATAATTGGCTTTTCGTCACTTCACTTGCGCTAAGTAATTTGAAACGTATTAATGTTTTACGTCTTAGTAAGCCACGATCTTCCTATATTTCCAAAAGTCAGTTGATTTAATGGTGTAAGCAGGTAGAGCTGCACCCTAGTTGCGTAACGCACTATCAATCGTATTGACGATTATTTCTAATCTATTGTGTCATTTGTTCGAATAAATTGTCGGCTCAACAACGTAAATCCCGCTTTGAATGTTGTTTAACTATCAATAGAAACCGATCCCTACTGATAGGGGCTAATCGACCGTCTTATTGTCTTTTATAGGTGCCAAACATGAAATCATTCTCGCTTCCTCAAATCCCCAGAAGGTCTCAAATCCCGGAAGGAATTAACTTACACAAATATTTTTTCTAATTTTAGAAGTCTCATGAGTTCTATGACGCATATGAAATCATATAAAAAATACGAGTTAACGAAAATGCGTCACTGTTGCACGTCAACCTACCCAAAATACTCTCGGTTTCATTGCATTAATATTATAGGCAAAATATCGTGTGTCAGAAGGAATTAGGACGAATACCGGTCTTGGTAATATGATACTTGATCTATGTTGTTATAAAACCACGTAACACAATCCTTACATTGGTTTGGCTTCACCGCGACGCCTCAGTGGCCACGGGTTACCGAACTATGCCAAAATATATCGATCCATAGTACTGAAGTAGGTGCTGGATGGTAGAATGACCTGAGAATTAGGAGAACAGAATTCCTGTTTTGAAGCTGAAATTTTAGAACAAAAATACCAAATAGGTAGAGTACGTTAATAATAAAAAGCCCCTCCCATAATATTCGAGTTAGTCAAGCATTTTTTTACACGTTTTATATTAGCTTTACTTGTATGTTTGTTTGTAACCGACTCCTTATAGCGCGATTTTGACCCATTTTAAACGGCCAGATTTCATTCAAGCTTTGCACACCTGTCAAGGACCGATGACAATGCAATAATTTCATAAATTTGTGCCATTATCCTTGCCAGGGTTACCAGGACAGCAAAAAAACTGTCTTCGAAAACTACGCTGACATACGTCACAAACTAATTTGTGCCATTATCCTTGCCAGGGTTACCAGGACAGCAAAAAAAACTGTCTCCGAAAACTACGCTGACATACGTCACAAACTACGCTGACATACGTCTCAAAATTCGAAACACCCTAAAAAATAGAAAATAAATAATAGTTTAAAAAAACTAAAAAACACACTTCCATTGAAAACCAAACTAAAAAGTACAAAATAATGGAAAAAAAAAAAAAATAGTTTAAAAAAACTAAAAAACACGCTTCCATGGAAAACCAAACTAAAAAGTACGAAATGATGGAAAAAAAGCGTGGGGTGCTATTAAGCTATTTTTTTATTGATATCAGGCACCCCACGCTTTTTTTCCATCATTTCGTACTTTTTAGTTTGGTTTTCCATGGAAGCGTGTTTTTTAGTTTTTTTAAACTATTATTTATTTTCTATTTTTTAGGGTATTTCGAATTTTGAGACGTATGTCAGCGTAGTATGTGACAGTTTTTTTGCTGTCCTGGTAACCCTGGCAAGGATAATGGCACAAATTTATGAAATTATTGCATTGTCATCAGTCCTTGACAGGTGTGCAAAGTTTGAATGAAATCTGGTCGTTTAAAGTGGGTCAAAATCGCACTATAAGGAGTCGGTTACAAACAAACATACAAATATACAAACATACAAATATACAAACATACAAACATACAAGTGAAGCTAATATAAAGCGTGTAAAAAAAGCGTGGGGTGCCTGATATCAATAAAAAAATACCTTAAAAAGCACCCCACGCTTTTTAGGGTTCCGTTGCCAAATGGCAAAAAACTGTCTGTCTGTCTGTCCGAGTATGTCACAGCCACTTTTTTCCGAAACTATAAGAGCTATGCTATTGAAACTTGGTAAGTACATGTATTCTGTGAACCGCATTAAGATTTTCATACAAAAATAGAAAAAAAAACTATAATATTTGGGGTTCCCCATACATAGAACTGAAACTCAATTTTTTTTTTTTCATCAAACCCATACGTGTGGGGTATCTATGGATAGCTCTTCAAAAATGATATTGAGGTTTCTAATATCATTTTTTTCTAAACTGCATAGTTTGCGCGAGAGACACTTCCAAATTGGTAAAATGTGTGTCCCCCCCCCCCGTAACTTCTAAAATAAGGGAATGATAAAACTAAAAAAAAAAATATGATGTACTACCATGTAAACTTCCACCGAAAATTGGTTTGAACGAGATCTAGTAAATAGTTTTTTTTTTAATACGTCATAAATCGTAAACCACAGTTTACCTTTCATTCAGTCAACTCAAATATAAAAATTAAAAAAAAAACATTTAATTTCATAAACATAAACCTTATGCATAAACCATGAATACCTGCAGGTTGGTACGGAACCCTCGGTGCGCGAGTCCGACTCGCACTTGGCCAGTTTTTTTCCATTATTTTGTACTTTTTAGTTTGGTTTTCAATGGAAGCGTGTTTTTTAGTTTTTTTTTAAACTATTATTTTTATAACATGCTTGCTGTTAGAGCAGTGGTGGCCCACGGAAACAACCCTGACTTACGTGTAGGTCGTGGATTCAAAACCCAGCAGGTGCTTCACTATGTGTAAATAATTTCAACAGCACTGCTCTCAAAACAATGTGATGAAACTGGCAGATTCTAGAACTAATTAATTTGAAGACATGTGCCGCACTGGGCCCGCATGGTAGCTAACAGCCCAGTCCCACTCGATAAGAGGAGGCCTGTGGTCCAGCAGTGGGAACATTGTAGGCTGAAAAGAAAGGCTGAAACAAACTCAGAGGTCACAGTCTCATTCACCAATCTACTTGATCTTCACATGATGTAACCAAAATTATCTGGACTTTAAAAAGAGACTGTGACCTCTAAGCTGATGCATTATGATGTATTCATATGTTTATTTGCATTCCAAAATGTTTAAAGATCTACAACGGCACTGTGCCAATTACAACGATTTTAAAATTGAATTTCAGAAGTGCAGTAGAGGTATTATATTTTCAAGTTCACTCGATACGCAGTCCAGTCTATCTTATATTCCTCTGGGTTCATACTTGCATAATACTATAATTTCATTTGATAGACAAGGGACAGCCAGGGAAACGACCAAAACATCCGTAGTTCTTGTCATCGTGATACCTGCATGAGAGCTGTTCATAATCTCACAACTATTACTATTCGAGAAATCTACAAAGTTGCGTACGAAGGTATCGGCTAACTAGATAGTAAATGTGACACTCTTCACACTTCATTTGACTTGCGCGGTAGGAAAATATCAGCTTCCAGCCGGTTTGCATACAGTAATAGCAATATTGCTTCCTGGCGTACTTTCCTAGCATAGATCTAGGGCGCAAAGGCTCCTCGCGTAATTCAAATTTTCTTCCATTTTTTTTCCAATATGCTGGTCAGTGTTTGGCTGTATATTTTTTTAAGTATGCTACGCGGCTTTACATACTCATAATTATTAAACTCTTCAATACAACCGACCCTTTAAGTTCATTTAATCCCATTTAATGACTTTGTCATGAAATAGTGACCTGACTGTAAATTGCACAAAAAAAATAAGAAGAAATTCCCGGGCTACTTGTCGCTTTTCTCTTCTCCATTATCTTTCATTACAGAGCTAGAGGTTGAAATGACTAAAATGTATTTCCTGCTATAGCAAATTTCGCAGAAGACAGCGCCTTATGATTGTGAGTTTGAAATCAATCACAAAGTTGGAACATTTTGCTATTGTTCTCGCAAAATGTCGTCTGTTATCGTATACATTTGTCTCTTCAAAAAATGATATGTCCGATATAGTATTGTATTGTCTTTTTCTTTTGATTCTTTCTTACCGACATCGACATCGTTAATTATTATATCCAATGAATCCCGTTCTATTCTTTCCAGCACGGACATATCCCTGCGCCCCGGCGGGTCTGGTCAGGGTCCCCGTCTGAACGGTTCATTCCTAGAGCAACCGTACTGCCTGGACAACCCCCCACCATGTGTGCTGTCTAGGTACAGGACACTGGACGGCACCTGCAACAACCTGCAGTACCCGCTCAGATATGGAGTCTCCAAGACTCCGTTCAGAAGGGTGCTTCCGGCTGACTATGCCGATGGTAAGTGATAGTTTGTTTTCATGATAGTGGCAGTTCTAATTGCAGAAGACCATTTTTTATGTTATTTTTGACAAATCGTAACTTCAGAATGTTTTAATTCTCTACTTACCATGGCTTGTAATCGTGTATTCGTGTCACTTGGCTTATCATTATTTATTATTTAATGTAGATCTTGCCCATATGATAGGGTTATACAACAACTGAGCATTTGGTAGTTTTCATTAAAGGACACTTACAGGTATATAGAACTTGTAGCTTCTTGCATATACGTGATAGAGGCTTTTTTTGCATTGGTATTTGGTAATTGAACAATGTAGACTGGTACGAATCGGTTACCAAAACATAAACGATTATCACCTAGATATTTAATATACTGTCCGTAAACTTCAATCTCATGTTCTCTTTCCAGGCATCAGCTCTCCCCGCACGGGTGTGGATGGAGCCGCCTTACCGAGCGCGCGCGACGTGAGCGTGACGGTGCACCGGCCGAGCTACGCGCACGACTCCGCCTTCACCGTGATGCTGGCCGTGTGGGGACAGTTCCTCGACCACGACATCACCGCCACGGCGCTCAGCAAAGGTATGCCGTCGGGTGGAGGGATATCTTTGTAAGGGAACTCAGATCTGGCGAAAAACCTGAAATTTTCAAGACAACTGTACTTAACGAAGACAAAATATGAAAATTCTTAAATATAAACATTTAGGGAACGAAATCTATAAAAACTTCCATAAGGATAAAACAATAATATCTTTTATTATCCAGGTGATACAATCCAATTTGCTAATAATTATATAAATAATTTATTGTGAAAGACGGCACGGTTGACATCTGTCGGGCATGCCACCGTCCAAGAGAATCACTTAGGCACATAACCTCCGGGTGCTCTCGTCTAGCTAACGAAGAATACTTGCATAGACACAATCTTGTAGCCAGGATTATCCACCAGCAACTTGCTCTGAAATACTGCCTTGTGGAATCAAAAGTGCCGTACTACAGGTATGTGCCCGACCCAGTTCTTGAAAATGGCCATATCACACTGTACTGGGATCGATCCATCATCACTGACAGGACTGTTGTTGCAAATAAGCCTGATATAGTGGTGGTGGATCGACTAGAAAGGCGCGCAATGATTGTTGACATAACGGTTCCGCATGAAGAGAACCTCGTGAAAGCCGAGAAAGATAAACAAATCAAGTATCTTGACTTGGCTCGCGAGGTTGTCGACATGTGGGATGTGGACTCAGCGATCATTGTGCCGATAGTCGTCACAGCCAATGGGTTGATAGCCAAGAGCCTCGACCAACACCTGAAGAGGCTCTCGTTAAGCAGTTCGGTCAAGGGCTTGATTCAGATAGCGGTACTTCTGGACACGGCTCGCACTGTCAGGAGGTTCCTCTCTCTGGAGCCCTGACCGCCGGTAGCTTGGACCCTGTTCCCGATACCGGTGGGCTACTATTTTTTATATTTTTGAATGTTTTTATTTTATACTAGCTGACCCGACAGACGTTGTCCTGTCTCTTTGATGATATTTGAGCACGCATTCTGTCAATTCAATATCAAATGTCATAATGTTACATTAAAAAAGTTTACATTGTCCTATTATATGGTTGTTAAGTATTCTTAAATAAGTATTCTTAAATTTTCTAATTTTCCGCGCAATTTTTTAATTTTTTTCTTTCATAAGAACCTTCTCCTGACAATTACAAACACAACAACAACAAAAAAGTGAGATCGGTCCAGCCGTTTACGCGTGATGCCGTGACCAAGGGAAATAGGGATTCATTTTTATATATATAGATTCTAATATTTAAAAATATAATTTATAAGATTCTAAAAATGAATAAAGGGAATATAAATAACTTAAGCACTTTTGTATTAGTACATTAATTTGGTAAGACATCGCTCTCTTGATAAAAAAGTTTTGGAGGAAGGAGAAATGGATTTCAAATTTTAAATTCATGCTATAATGAGAATGCTTAGTCTCCCATACGTTTCTGTTAAAATTGGTAGTTAAGAAGCTACAGTGCAAAAGTGGTTGCTGTTAATCCCAACCTGCCTCTCTCATACCCTCCGCAGGTCAGAACGGCACGGCCCTGTCGTGCTGCGACCCGGTGCAGGCGCCGCACCCGGAGTGCTTCCCGGTGCGGCTGGACGCAGACGATCCCTTCTACCAGGGCTACAACATCACCTGCATGGAGTTCGTCAGGTCTGCGCCGGCTCCTACCTGTCACTTTGGTACGTTGAATTTTTAGTTTCATTTTATAACACACAGACACACACACACACACACACACAGATGTATACATAGAGTACACATGCTGCAAATACCCATCAAGACACAGGCCTCCTCTCGCTAAAAGGGAGTAAGCCGTAATCTACCACGCGGGCCCGAGGCAGAAAACCAACTTTTTGAAGATATGATCTACCATATCATCACATATCTTCAAAAAGTTGGTTCTTAAACATGCCGGTTTCCTCACGATGTTTGCCTTCACCGTTTTCAAAGCAATGGAACTTATGTACACTAAATAAAATGCCGAAACCACGATTCGTAATTCCTGGTCGATACCATTGGTCTCTAATCCGTATGTCGGTAACAGATGTAAATTCACACCTTTTTCTCAAGAGCAGATGGAAAATATAGTACGTCATATGCTACTTCATTTCTATATTTTTCAGACTGTTTTGACCTGATGGTATTTGCTAAATTTGTAAATAGTTCGTACATTCTTAATCGTTCTCTCAGTTACACAAGAAAGGATTGTTTGCACTTTTTTTTCGCAGAGTTTTAGTTTCGCATTTTCCATTCATTTTTATTCTGTTTGTTCGTTCATCATCGATCTCTTCCGAAATACATTATAAGTAGCCTGAAATATCTTGAAGGCGTCCAAGAGAAATTATTCACTTACCTAATTTACCATTATCTGTTCCAGGTCCTCGAGAACAGTTGAACCAGGCCACAGCCTTCATCGACGCCTCCACAGTGTACGGGTTCGCAGACAACCGCAGTGCTTCCCTCCGCTCCTTTGTGGGAGGGCAGCTCCGCATGCTGAAGATAGGAGCCACCCTGCTCCTGCCGCCCTCCACTGATCCCAACGACAGCTGTAATACCGTTGAGATGAATGCCAAAGGACGGTACTGCTTCGAGTCAGGTATGTTCTGCAACAGAACAAATCATGGGAACAGAACAAAATGCTGATCATAGCCCTCCTCCAAAACGGGGGGGGGGGGGGGGGGCTTTCCATAATCGCCACGCTTAGCTCTTCATAAGCCGTGAACGTGGATCCACGCGAGACACAATGGTTTTTAGGGTTCCGTTGCCAAATGGCAAAAAACGGAACCCTTATAGATTCGCCATGTCTGTCTGTCTGTCTGTCTGTCTGTCCGAGTATGTCGCAGCCACTTTTCTCCGAAACTATAAGAGCTGTGCTATTGAAACTTGGTAAGTAGATGTATTCAGTGAACCGCATTAAGATTTTCACACAAAAATAGAAAAAAAACAATAATATTTGGGGTTCCCCATACATAGAACTGAAACTCAAATATTTTTTTTTCATCAAACCCTTACGTGTGGGGTATCTATGGATAGGTCTTCAAAAATGATATTGAGGTTTCTAATATCATTTTTTTTTTAAACAATAATATTTGGGGTTCCCCATACATAGAACTGAAACACAAAAAAAAAATTTCATCACACCCTTACGTGTGGGGTATCTATGGATAGGTCTTCAAAAATGAAATTGAGGTTTCTAATATCATTTTTTTCTAAACTGAATAGTTTGCGCGAGAGACACTTCCAAAGTGGTAAAATGTGTGTTCCCCCCCCCCCCCCCCGTAACTTCTAAAATAAGGGAATGATAAAACTAAAAAAAATATATGATGTACATTACCATGAAAACTACCAACGAAAATTGGTTTGAACGAGATCTAGTTAGTAGTTTTTTTTTAATACGTCATAAATCGTAAACCACAATTTACCTTTCATTCAGTCAACACAAATATAAAAATAAAATAAAAAAACATTTCATTTCATAAACGATGATGACGAATGATGATGATGATGACCTGCAGGTTTGTACGGAACCCTCGGTGCGCGAGTCCGACTCGCACTTGGCCGGTTTTTTAATTGTGTCTGTAATTACGGAATTCCATGGGTTAACAGGCGGGTGGGCGATCGTGGTAAGGTTGTGAAATGCATATAGAATGCTGCTGCCAATTCTCTAGTAAGCCCCTTTGTAGCTTTTTACGACACCCACGGGCAGAAATGAGGTGGCTATTGAGGGAGCTATTCTTAACGTCCGGCACCAGATCGCCACACGGGTGTTTTGACAGGATAAAATATGATATCCACATATCAACTCCACCTACCGTTAAGGTTTTAATGACCACAAGTTAATGATGGACTTATTCATAATCATACAAAACGTAAATGCAGCTATGGATTATAAGTTCATATAGAATTACCTACCTAAGATTTAAGTTCCATATAAGAATTAATGTCCTCCAAGAGTGCGGCTACCTAAGATTTAAGTTCCATATAAGAATTAATGTCCTCCAAGAGTGCGGCTACCTAAGATTTAAGTTCCATATAAGAATTAATGTCCTCCAAGAGTGCGGCTACCTAAGATTTCAGTTCCATATAGGTACCTAAACCTACTGATGAATGTCCCAAATGTTAAAATTGCCGAGAAGTCAAGTTTGGTTGTTCCGCGGTATTAAAAATTTAATTAAAAAGTCTTCAGAATTTTTATTTATAATTTTTTGAATTTTGCATTTTCACTAACGTTATTCCATTTTTCTCTCCTCAGGAGACGACCGCGCCAACGAGAACCTCCATCTGACCACAATGCATCTCCTGTGGGCGCGACAACACAACAGGCTGGCCGGCATGCTGCGGAAGAACAACCCAGTGTGGGACGATGACACGGTGTTCCAGGAGGCGCGGAAGATTGTAGGCGCGCAGATGCAGCATATTACGTACGCAGAGTTCCTGCCTAGTATACTTGGTAAGCATTCATTAAAAGATCATTGTCTAGAACATAGACCACACCAAACTGGCAATAATTGTGTCACGATATCCATGCTAGCTTCAATCTGTTAGCTTCTATCCAGGACGATTCGGAATTTGAAGATGACCCGTCCCTCCCAAGAATGAGGCAATCCTCTTTTCCCTTGACTTCTTTACCCTTCTTTACTTTTATCGGCAAATCTTCGAATGGAAACATCCACTACGCAGATTATCTTTAGCTTTCGGCTATATCCAACTTTCATTAAATGTGACGATGACACATACAACATTCGAGTCACCTCCGTCATACTCTTCAAGCATTCAGCGGAACCAATCTAAACGAAGGCGTTTTTGATCTTCCGTCAATCGCCTTGCCCAAATCTGTTATGATATGAACATAATGTCACCCTTCTACAGCTTGAATCATTAGCCACAGATCACTCACAGTATCTTCAGTAGTCGCTGTAGAAGAACGTCTTTCTCGCGAATCATCAGTGAGTATGCTTCGACCACGTTTAAACTCATTAAATCAATTGTGAACAGTCCCACGGGATGAGGATTCGACATGAAATGCTAATCAAAGTGTATCATAACATTGTACAATAGTTGAGTAAGACCGCAACGAAAATCGTAACAAATCATTGATCGAAAATTGTCTCTAGTCAAATCCATTTCGACGTATGACAAACATAAGTTTTTAAATCGCCGCCAATTTGTAAAAACAAATGACATATTCTGAATTTATTCAACATTTACAGATTCCCAAAGAGTTCCAAATTTGAAATTTAAATAAATTTTTCATCGGCTGCTGTTCTTACTGGCTTATTCTAAAACCTTTCAGTGTGATCCCCGCACAGAAGAGTATCGATAAAGCGTATGATTGCAACATAATAAAATTATGCCCCAACATTTCTTTTTTTTTCGTAAGTCACCGGAATTGGGTGATAAAACTGTCATCTAAATAATTCGTCTTCGCTCTTCGGAACGTAGGCTTAGTCATATTTATGTATATGGAAGACGATGCGAATGTAGAATATGCTTGTGTGTGGCAGGTACGGACGTGATGTGGGCACTGAACCTGACGCTGCAGGAGGAAAGCTACGCGGACGTGTACGACCCCACCGTCGACCCCTCCGTCGCCAACCACTTCGCTTCCGCTGTCTTCAGATTCGCACATACTTTGCTGCCGGTAACATTACTAATTCCTGCTTTGTTATATGAGTATTGATCTTACACGAAATGTCCATTGATCTGCAGTCGAGTGTCGATTGCCCAAATATTCGATTTTTATGATCTTAGATTTATCGCCGCTCCGAATAGCAGAATAACTACTTATAGCTAAAAAACCCTTTATGCCGCCAAAGTGCCAAGTGGCCATAACTTGGTAGGAGCTTACCAAACACAGAGGTATCAAAAAAACTTTTTACCAAAAAATTTAACCGCCGAAAAAACTGAAAAGCAAAAAATAATAAACCTTAAAATTATGAATCGGCGCTTTGAGTGATCTTTGTTCATTGATTTTCCAGCGCCGACTCATAATTTTAAGGTTTATTATTTTTTGCTTTTCAGTTTTTTCGGCGGTTAAATTTTTTGGTAAAAAGTTTTTATTTTATAATTTTTTGTGGCTTTAATATACTTATAATACTTGGCAAGGTATACCCTATACAACGAATAAAGAATTATCAAAATCGGACTACTCTGTATAAAGTTATGCGTGGTTAAACATAACAATCAGTGAGTGAACAATCAATCATCCCCTGTTTTCTGACCCTTAGGGTTTGATTTTGTTTTTCAAATTTATATAGAATCACCCTCGGAGTATACCCTTTCCATTAAAAAAAGAATTATCACAATCGGACTACTATGTAAAAAGTTATGCGTGGTCATACATAAAAAAAAAAAACAAACAAAAAAAAAATATACGCGTCGAATTGATAACCTCCTCCATTTTTTTTCGTCGGTTAAAAAGATAATGCTTTGTATCTTTAAGGTACCAGGTTGCCATAACTTAAGACAATATTTATTGATTATGAGGCGTTACAAAATTAGCTGGGTCTACTAGTTTTACATAAAATTACGCCTCTTTTTCGCGGAAGCGTTAGGCTAACCTACAGTTCACCCAATTTTCGTTTACATTTTCGCCACGAAAATGTTTTAAATGCGTTTTTTCTCCTCCTGGCAGCTTCTTCATTAAACTTTTTGTTTTTCTCTTCGTTTTTTCTCTTCTAGCCTGTAACATACCACGAATATATTACAGTTCATTTATATGATGGTTTCGTCCCAGGGTCTGATGCACAGCACAGACAAGAGCACCGGCACGATCCAGTACACGCAGCTACACCAGATGCTGTTCAACCCGTTCACTCTGTACACGCGCAAGGGACCCAAGGATGCTGTCAGCTCCGCCATGGACACCCTCGTGCATGTCGTGGACCCGCATGTTACTGCTGAGGTAAGGACATTTAAAGAAGATATTAAGAATAATAAAAAATGTTTTTCTTTAAGTTTACATTCAAGTGGTTTGAATTCTTAGACCTCATACTAGAATACCTTGTGTTGTCGGCTCCTTCGTTCCGTTAACAGTTTTATTTAATAAGGTAAATTCTTAAGCTTAAAGATGATAAAACAGTTCAACATGGTGGTGTGATTTGTGTCAATTGTTTTAGTGTTGTAAATGTTTCTGTATGCTGGAGGTCCGTATGTAAATCAGTGCATAAATTGTATCGGTGAATTATCAAAACGTTTACCATGAGTATTTACTTAAACTAAGTAACTTTCAATCTTATCCATATATAGTCCAGTTTAAGAAGTCAATTTGGTACCGAAACTCTGTATTTTTTTTTGCATATACAATTAAGTTCCCGATAAAACCGTTAGACCTTCCACCAGTCGTTTTATGGTATCAGATTTTATCCTAATTTACCCAAGGCAGTAAACTTGTCTAACCCTAAGAACTCTCTCTTCAGTATAGAGTACATGGGGTACCGTACGAACGTCTATAGACAACTTTTAGTTGAGCACGCTGAGTTCATTCTGCTTTAATCGGTGAAGTCTTGTGCGCACAGCCCCATGCTTTTACGGAATAATTAAAATGGATTGTTAACGGGAAAATTCAATCATCTTTAGGAGAGAATCATCAACAATCTAACGTAGTTGCTTAACGATAACTGATTAAAGATTGTTCTAAGACTGCCAATCCGGTTAGGTTTGCGGACCACGTCAATCTGTTTTCTGCAATGACTCCCTGGTAATTAATAGAGTCAGTTTGTTTCGATATAAGGATAAGAATACTAGTCAAAACTTATACAAATGTGCAAACAAGTTACTCTATTAGGGAAAGAACGTTCAGAAATAGCAAAATAAGTCTTGAAGTTTTCTATATTCAGCTTCAAAATAATATCCCAAGTTTTTTCGTACTTGTTAGTAACATACCTCTCCTCCTTTTTCAGTTAAGTAACCACTTATTCGAGAAGCCTATCGACGCTAACAGTTCCTCAGCCCCGGCCACCACAAAGCCAGGACCGTGCGGCCTCGACCTGGTGTCGCTGAACATCCAGAGAGGGAGAGACCACGGTCTGCCTTCCTACCCACAGTGGAGGGAACACTGCGGGTTGTCGCGACCGAGGAACTTCACGGATCTGAACCAGATGTTTGATGATTCCTCTCTTAGTAGGATTTGTAACATTTACAAGTAAGTGGAAGATAAAGTTTTTTTTTTTTTAAATCAATGCTTTTCTATTGCCATGCTGCCATTTTGGCATTCATCATTCTTCTTTTTAAAGGTTAATAGCTTGTATGTCCTGGTAATTGCATTCAATATTTTCCCTACTTCCACTGAAGCTAGAGGGCAGAAAGGCACACACGTTTGGTTCTCGTGACAATTCATGATAAAACTTTTAATATTGAAAAAATATTTCAATAACTCTCTAATTCTGTTTCTCATTCTGGCTTTTTATGTTCTAGCTACTTTACAATAAGTCAACTTAGATATATTTCAATAAAGCGCTCTTATTACTATCATCATTTATTAAATACTATACCTAGTCTAGTTTTCCAACCGAAGGCCATCTTTAAGTTTAGATTTAGTTATTCCAAAGGGTTTTAAAATCCTCATTCATCATTCTAAAATTTATAAGCGTAACGTCTGCCTATTCCAGTTCCGTGGACGACATCGATCTATACACGGGTGCATTGGCCGAGGAGCCCAAGGGTCGCCTGCTGGGTCCTACCCTCAGCTGCCTCCTCGCCGACCAGTTCCTGAGGATCAAAGTCGGTGACCGGTTCTGGTACGAAACCTCGGATAGTACCATCGGATTTACTTTAGGTAAGAATATTATCCAATCACTTACTAGTTATTAGTTCACGCAAAAATGTTCCTGTTTATTAATTAACTAAACACTTTTTTACACCACATAAGACGAAAAAAAATGTATTTAAATGTGGGTGTACTATAGGCAGCGGCGGCCTTAGGGCGAACAGGGCAATCGCCCAAGCCGAACCTATAGTCTATAGGTTCACCTCTGGTCAGTCCTTCGAAGAAACAAGGCATAATGTTATGTTATGTTTACATAAAACAATATGCTACGGACATACAAGCGAACAGACATAGCAAAACTATAATAGTTCCTTGTTACCTACTAAACACTAAAAAGGACAACCATGTTTTGAATATTGGCTTATAACGATTATTAACAGATTTAATAAGTTAGGGCGCTAATTGCGTCAGACTTTTACTTTTACGCCCTTCCGTTCCACCCAGAGCGGGAGACGTCATTTGATGATTTTCCACCCAAAAAAAGGCGTTTCAACTTATTATAAAAATTCAATTATACTAATTGTATGTTCCACAGAACAACTAACAGAAATCCGCAAGACAACCTTAGCCGGAATTATTTGCGCAAACGAAGACTTACTGGACCAGGCACAACCCAGGGTCATGGAAGCTGTCAGTGCCACCAACCCGCTGGTGGACTGCAAGGAGCTGCCGCAACCCAACTTCAAGCCCTGGTACAATAAGGGGAAGGTCTAATGACTGAGGACAAGGTTATAGTGCTAGTCTCATACAGTACCAAGGCGTTAAAGTGCTACATTGGGATTTTGAAATAGACAATCATTCAGGTAAAAACATTTCCTTGGATAGGGCCTAAATTCTCGGTGTCTACTTTAGCTGTTTGTATACTTTAGCTTTAAATACACTCGCGAAATGTTTCACGAAAAGTAGCTGCAACACCACTTCAGCGTTTCCACCATTTCAAACCAAAGATGTGAGTGACAGTTTCGCGATTCTAAAAAACCTAAAAATGTCTAAAATTCAATGTCCCATATAAACGGCCTCGTACGACCCACTAGGTGGATGTTTAAACCTAAGTCAGCTTGAATAAAATGTATGATGATGTTATGTTAATAAAAAATGTGAACCTGCGAATATTTATCATCATTTAGTAACGGTCCTAAGATACAACCTAGGGAATTCCTTTATATGTTTTTGTACTGTTGTGCCAACAAAATGACTTTGATAAAATTATTTTGTTGTTTCAGCAATTTAATGCTTGAGATGATATAAAACTTTATGATATACTCAAGTTTGTCAAGTTTAAAATGTTTTAACGAACATTAGTGAGTCACTGCGAATGTCAAAAGCTGGATTAGGTTCAAAGATACAGCTAGTAAACTTGTATTAATTATAAATGTATAAAATAAATCAACAGAGATTCATAGTTTATAAAGAAAACGAAGTAAATAAAATTGATGGAATGGACTTTAGTCTATTTAATCGATAAAATAAATTGTTAACTTTTTTTCCAATAAATAATATAGTTTTTAATGGGGTTTGGTGTGTTAGCTTTTAAAGTTAAATAATGTCTATAAACTCTGCCGTAGTTTGCTAATTTTAAGTGTTTTATACTTGTTAATATAATAATACTCAGATCCTAGATTGATTTTAAGTTTAGTTTTGTATGCCATAACATGCACTGCATTTGCAACCTGCGTATTTGAAATAAGTATAGTATCTATGTATAAACCATGCTGAAAGGTTTCCTAAAAATAAGTAAGTAACTTTTAAGTGGTGGTAGGTTTTCTGGTGGTGGTGGCAAAATGCATAATTGAGAGTAAGAAAAATAACTGTATCATACAGGGTCAAATTATAATAGAATAGTGAAACTTTGGTTTCGGTACATAATACGATCTCTGATAAGTAGTTACTTGAAATATTAGTTACGATTTTTTGTAGTCATTGTTTAGTTTATACATATATCGAAAATTAAATTTGACCCTGTATATGGCTATATAAAATCCTAGCATGTGCAGATAAAATAACTGGTATTGCTTTTAAAATAATGAACAATAATCATACTTAAGCTAAGGAAAATATCCGGCCAATAAGAACAAAGAAAACACCCGGACAAATTGCCTTACTTATTTGTGCAAATATTTGCTCAACAGTAAAGAGGTGTTCGAATGAATAAGTGTGAGTCAAGTCACATAACTGTATAAATAAATATTGATCAGTGATTTGTATTCCACAACTCGGCATTCGTGAGGTCTGCCACCTTTGGAGTCAGTGTCAGTCGACAAAGGCATTATGTGCATTATGTTCGTGATACCGGAAAAACATATATGTAATATCATTGGAGAAAACACTCATTCTTGTCATTTTGCTTTGTAGTGTCAATGTATAGCTCGCTGTAACTGGGCCCTCTTCATTAAAAACATTTAAAAAGACCGTTTAGTTTTATTTCGATAGATCGTTACTTTGCATAAGAAGTTGGGTTTCCGAAACCAGCACCCATATTGCGTAACGCACCATCAGTCAGAATCTGAATCGTATTGAAGATAATTCTAATCGATTGCGTCATTTGTTCTAATAAATTGTCGGCTCATCAACGTAAATAACGTAATGAATGTTGCTTAACTATCAAAATTAAACCGATTCCTAATTATAGCAAGTTAGCAAGTACCCATTTGCTTGATTCATTCAGGAATTTGAATAACCAATTTTGCCTTCAGCACCTGTGCCACCGCCAACTATTAGCGACACACAACTAGAGCTAACAACTAGAAATGAGTTAGCAAGTAACAAGCAGCGAGTACTCTACCAGCCAATCGAACGTTCCTAGGCGAGCTTTTTCTTTGATAGCTCTTATCGCTGCGACAAACTAGTGGAAAACGAGTTCTTAGGCGGCAGTGTGATCTCTTGATCAGTCAGTGAACAACTACTAATACGTATCTTTACTGAGACGGGACTCGTCTTTGGACTTTGCTTGAACGAGACAATAGTCGATAACTAGAGTCGCTTTTACGTCGGTGCGGTGGGGCGGATGCCTAAGGTTCCATAAAAGTTAGTTCTCAATCAAACAACTTTACTCGTCTATTGTCATTTTAATCGTCATCATTTCCACCGGGATTGTTCCACTGCTGGACAGCAACCACCTTGATGTTACAATCATTATTATTTCCTTCTGACCTACTTTATTTTAATATCTCATCACAAACACATGCATAAGTTAGATTTTCTGCGTTAGGTAAAGCTTCATCAACTAAATTTTTATTTTTTATTTTTATTTGTTTAAATATTCAAAGAGTATTAATAGCTGTAGATAAATGAATAATTTTAATATTAATATTATTATTTACTTTCCTGCATCAATATTATTTTATACAAGTATAGTCTATTTCTGCCATGTTAATTAGTTTATTAATATAATTAATTTTAAGTATCTCATAAGCTTTGATTGTAAGTTTATATTGAAGCAATGGTTAGCCAAATACGTTATGTGCACACATTATGAAGTATTGGTTGTTTGTTCCATACACTGTAATTAAAATCATTTCAATCAACATATTGTTTGTCTTATTTCCCTCGAACTGTTACAACTCTTTTAATTGTAAGTTCTGTCATCGAATATTCTTTAGTTCATATTAATATACATATACCCTGACTAGCCTGTTAGTCTAGTGGTTAGTGACCCTGACTGCTAAGACAGAGGTCGCAATTCCCACCCAGGACAAATCTTTGTATGATGAGCACAATCATTTGTTCTGTGTCTGGGTGTAATTTATCTATAGTATGTATGTATTTAGAAATATATAAGTATATTTATCAGTTGTCTGGTTTCCATAGTACAGGCTCTGCCTAGTTTGGGATCAGATAACGGTGTGTTGGTTGTCCCAAGATATTATTATTATATATATTACAGTCTGCCTCGTTGGTCTAGTGGTCGTAAGAGCTGCTACTTATGATGAACGAATGAGGTATTGGCTTCAATTACCGGGTTGGGAAAAGTGTCATTAGGTTTTTCTATCTGATTTTTTTTTCAATAGCAGCCAAGATTCGGGATTTGCGCCCTGTTGATGATATATACAATAGGCCATAATCTATATATATAAAAATGAATCCCTATTTCCCTTTTTTTTGTTGTGTTTGTAATTGTCAGGAGAAGGTTCTTATGAAAGAAAAAAAATAAAAATTGCGCGGAAAATTAGAAAATTTAAGAATACTTAACAACCATATAATAGGACAATATTAACTTTTTTAATGTAACATTATGACATTTGACATAGAATTAACAGAATGCGTGCTCAGATATCATCATAGAGACAGGACAACGTCTGTCGGGTCAGCTAGTACGATTTAATAATATAATGGGTATATGATAGGCTGACCCCGATAGCATAGCATTTACTCAATAAGTTAAAATCAAGTAATAAAAGTATAGTTGTATGTGGAGATTTTAATATTAATATTCTAGAAGTTACTCCATTAAGTATTAGACTTCTCAATCTGTTTAGGTCATTTAATTTATTTAACTTGTTTTTTGAACCAACCAGGATCACGGCATGTTCGTCAACTTGTCTTGATAATATATTTAGTGATTGTGATGCCAAAAATAAATTAGTGTTAACTGATTTAACGTCCGACCACTGTGGTTTGCTATCCAGTTTCCCTATGCCATTGTTTAAAAAGGCGCGTAAACTTGAATGCAGGCCTTATACAGCTAGTCGTTGCACCAAGTTTAAAAATAATATAGCTCGCAGAATTGCACCATCTATAGTAGAACACGATAATCCGAATGCAATTTATGAAGCCCTCTTTGATGTAGTGCAAAAAGAGTACAAATCTACTTTCAAGACCAAAACCATTGACATTAATGGCACCTCCGTTGGCTTTAACCAGTGGGCTAATCCAGGTATTTACAAAAGTAGAGCGAGGCTTTACGAGTTATATGGTTTAAAAAAATACAGGTTTGATACTCCTTTCCTAGAGTATGTTAAAAAGTATTCAAAATTATTTAAACAGATTAGTGCTTTTGCTAAATCCAAATTTTTAAGCGATCAAATTAAAAATTCAAATAATAAAATAAAAACGACTTGGAAAATCATTAACAATGAGACGGGTAAATCGGTTAAACAAGAAAAACAACTTGAAATTTTGGTCGACAACAAATTAGTTAATACGCCAGCTGACGTAGCTCAGGCATTTAATGAGTTTTTTGCCAACATACCTGTAACTACGACTCGCTCCTTAAATTCTTCCCCGTCTAAAGCTGATAATCTTTTGCATAGTAGTGTGCCAAAAAGTAGTTGCCTATTCAATTTTGAACATGTAACACCTCGTGATGTAGTTAATGTTTTTAACACACTTAAGTCTAAAAACACTGGTGATTTCTGGGGCATTTCCATCAAACTATTAAGTAATATAATAGACATCATAGCCCCCTATTTAGCTGTTACTTTTAATAAATGTGTTGATGTCGGAACTTTTCCTGACCTCATGAAGAGTAGCAAAGTCATACCATTATTTAAATCAGGTAATAAAAATGACGTTTCTAATTTTAGGCCTATTTCTATCTTACCTGCATTTAGCAAAATATTTGAAAAGTTAATCCTCAAGCAGTTGCTAAGACATTTTAATTTAAATAGCCTCCTTCATAATGAGCAATATGGCTTTACAAAAGGTCGTTCAACTACAGATGCGGGTGTTGCTCTCTTGAAACACATTTTTAACGCATGGGAGAACTCGCAAAATGCTATCGGAGTATTCTGTGATCTCTCCAAAGCCTTTGATTGCGTGCACCATGACACGCTTTTGCGTAAACTACGTCATTACGGTGTCCATAACGAAGCTATAAACGTAATAAATTCTTATTTACATAATAGGTTCCAATGTGTAGATATTAATGGTGTAAAATCTGCCGGGCTACCGGTTCAGTTAGGTGTGCCTCAAGGCTCTATACTCGGCCCATTCTTGTTTTTAGTGTATATCAATGACTTACCATTCTTTTTAAAGGGTATTTGTGACGTTGTACTGTTTGCAGATGATACATCTCTTATTTTTAAAGTAGACAGGAACAGACCAGATTTTGACGACGTGAACAGTGCACTCTCAATGGTTACCGATTGGTTTACGGCAAATAACCTAGTTCTCAATGCCAAGAAAACCAAATGTGTAAAGTTCGCCTTACCGAATGTTAGAAATCTAGGTCCCAACATCGTCTTAGATAAAGAGGTGCTTAAAACTGGAGACTCGGCAGTTTTTCTGGGCATAACAGTGGATGGCAAACTTCAGTGGGGCCCTCATATTTCAAGCCTAGCGGGAAGGCTCAGTTCAGCTGCCTACGCCGTCAGAAAAGTAAGACAATATACTGACGTTGATACAGCTCGGT
Organism: Aporophyla nigra; assembly: GCA_947507805.1. NCBI lineage: Eukaryota > Metazoa > Arthropoda > Insecta > Lepidoptera > Noctuidae > Aporophyla > Aporophyla nigra. The sequence continues at coordinate 26,570,065 of OX382293.1, read as the reverse complement.
TAGTCTATTTTAGTTATTTCCACAGCGTTATGTCTTACGGTATTCTACTGTGGGGTACAGCAGCTGATATTCAAAATATTTTTGTCCTTCAGAAACGAGCTGTTCGAGCAATTTACCAGCTAGGTGCCAGAGTTTCCCTAAGGGACTTTTTTAAAGATATTGGTATTCTTACGGTGTCATCACAATTCATTTTCGCCAACATCTTATATATTAGGCAAAATATACACTTATACGCTAAAAACAGTGATATTCACACTGTTAACACTAGAAGTAAGGACAAACTACGTGTTCCCTTTCACCGGCTTCATAAGGTGCATAACTCATTTGTTGGGCTTGGTATAACATTTTACAACAAGCTACCACCTTCTTTACTAGAATTACCTTTTAATGCGTTTAAAGCTCAAGTAAAATCCAACCTTTGTCAAAAGGCGTACTATTCCATCAACGATTATTGAAATGATAAGAATAGTTGGTCGCTGTGATTAACTCAAGACAATGTTTATGTTCTTTCTCCAGTATAAGCGTACCTAGTGATAGGTTCAATATAATTGTTTCCATATTTTTTTCCTGTTTATGCCAATTTTATTTTATTAGTATTGCATAATGTGGTTAGCTAGCGACCTCGACAAGTAATCATTCAATTCTTGCTTGAGCAACCGGCAGCAAGTTCGTCATGCTCCCTTAGATGTCAATGCTTGCGGTAGCGTCGGGGGTCGGGTTGCCCCCTTCCCTCAAATATGGCGAGGGGGGCAATGGCTGATCTTTGCGTTATGCTCGTGAACGGGTGCTGCTTGTGGTGACTGGTCGTCTTGCTGACTTTGATGTTGATATTATTATTAATATTACTTACCTGTTTAATTTATTTTACGTCGATGGTCCTAGTTTATCATTTGTGGCCTCGAGTTGTAACTCAGGTCGTAACAGTTATGTGAACATTCAGCATTGCATATGTAAGCTGTCACGCCCTTTATGCCAGTTTTTTATTTTTGCAGCCATGTTTCTATATACATATTTTTTTTTTTTTGCTTATGCTTGAGTATAGTTTTCATTTTATTTGTTGGTATATTGGGTTGGCTAGCTGGCATATAGCAAATCATTTAATTTAATTTGTGTCTCTTAATGTTTTACTATATACCATTGTATAGAATCAAGTTCTTCTAACTGGACAGACAGCTGTGCTGCTGGGGAGTTTGTTGGCCACTTCTTCTTCCCAGCGAAAGCACTAGGAAGTGCGCGACGGGTGGGCGTTTTGGGGGGACTGTCTTTTGTAATTTTGACGTTCGAAAAGTGCTGATCCTCAGCCTAATTTGAATAAATGACTTTTGATTTTGATTATATTATTGCATAATCATTAATTATCTACACTTAATGTTCCCACTGCTGGGACACAGACGTCTTTTTGGTGAGAAGGAGTAGGCCTTAATCCACCACGCGGGCCCAGTGCGGGTTGGTAGATGTCAAATGTCAACATTTTTTTGGTTTTGAAAGCAACCATCTGGGTCCCAATACGACCTTCAAAAACCAAAGAAAAGATAATCCAGAGAATTATTCACTCAGGGGTTTCTAAAAAATTAGGTGTATGTACCGTGTGGTGCCAGACGTAAAGAATAACACCACCTCATTTCTTCCCGTGGGTGTCGTAAAAGGCGACTAAGGGACTTACTAGAGATTGGGCAGCAGCGTTCTCTATGTATTTTATCACCATACTGCGATCGCCAACCCGCCTGCCAAGCGTGGCGATTATGGCAAAGCCCCCCAAATTGGGGGAGGCCTAAGTCCAGCAGTGGACGTCTTACGGCTGAAATGATGATGATGATGAAGGTGTATGTAAATCTCCCAGAGACAACTGAGGAAATCAAAGAATATATTGCACGCTAAATCCCTGTTAATGTACCGCAGAATTAAAGAGTGCTTTCCTGCCAATACTTTATTTCTTATGTAAATATCATTACTACCTCGGTACATAGTTAGAAAAAAATGTAAAACAAAACATTTAACTAATAACTTTTAAGTTTATAGAATTCATTTCGAACTGAGATACCCTTTACCACGTGCTAAGACTTGAAGCTTAATAACGTCAGCGCCAATAATATCGGGACGAACAGACTGTTCAAAATGATCTAAACAACTATCAAAATGAAATATATTAACTCAATAACAAGAAATCTTTCACAATGAAGACATTGCACGACAACTGTTATTCTGACAAAAACTTTATTCAATTGAAATATAGTTTAACTTTCTTAGTTGTTGAGATCATTTTGAAAAGACAGTTCGTCCTGATATTTTTGACGCTGACTGTACCATAACATGTTTATCAATAGTTTACGTTCATCATAAATTCATAACAGATGGCACTGCTTACCGCACAATACATTGAACTATGGTGACAATAATATTATGTAGTAGACATTCTTTTAAGCAACATTCGCATCGTCATTAGATACATAGATTATATCTCTATGAAAAACCTAATGTGGAACCTTAAAATGGATTACTTATAACTATATATATATAACTATACTACTATAAATAAAAATAAATCATACTTTAAAAAACTAAAAAACACGCTGTCCCAAACTAAAAGTAGATAATAACAGGAAAAAAGCATGGGACGCTTTTTGAGGTATATTTAATTGATCACGCAACCCACGCTTTTTTCCATATTTTTTTTGTTTTTTTTTTTTGCTATTCTGGTGATCCTGGCCAGGATTATGGCACAAATTACAGAATTATCATCGGTCCTTGACAAGTGCAAAGTTTCAAATTAATCCGACGTTATGAAGGGGGTGAAAATCACGTTCAAAGATTCCGTTACATACAGATAGACATACATACATACCAAGCAAATAAGAGCGTAACACGTTCTATGTTTACAGGATAAGTTTTTATCAAGTGCGTAAATTGTAACCATGAATTCAGCATCTCATTCTAGATGGCCAGAATTTTTTTGTCGGTTTTTAGGGTTCCGTTGCCAAATGGCAAAAAACGGAACCCTTATAGATTCGTCATGTCTGTCTGTCTGTCCGAGTATGTCACAGCCACTTTTTTCCGAGACTATAAGAGCTATGCTATTGAAACTCGGTAAGTAGATGTATTCTGTGAACCGCATTAAGATTTTCGCACAAAAATAGAAAAAAAAAAACAATAATATTTGGGGTTCCCCATACCTACATAGAACTGAAACTCAAATTTTTTTTTTTTCATCAAACCCATACGTGTGGGGTATCTATGGATAGGTCTTCAAAAATGATATTGAGGTTTCTAATATCATTTTTTTCTAAACTGAATAGTTTGCGCGAGAGACACTTCCAAAATCGTAAAATTTGAGTCCCCCCCCCCCCCGTAACTTCTAAAATAAGGGAATGATAAAACTAAAAAAATATATGATGTACATTACCATGTAAACTTCCACCGAAAATTGGTTTGAACGAGATCTAGTAAGTAGTTTTTTTTTTAATACGTCATAAATCGTAAACCACAATTTACCTTTCATTCAGTCAACTCAAATATAAAATTAAAAAAAAAAACATTTAATTTCATAAACATAAACCTTATGCATAAACCGTAAATACGTGAAGGTTTGTACGGAACCCTCGGTGCGCGAGTCCCACTCGCACTTGGCCGGTTTTTTTTTTTGTATAACCGATGAAAATTTTCTACGCTGTCTAAATAAAAAGTGATCCTGTATATATCAAAACAAAGGATTACGGTACACTGGTATACAACGAAATACATAAATTATCTACACAGGACAGGGTAGACGACTCATCGACCTTATCGGGTACCAACGACTGAAATGTAGAGCAGAACTGCTACAGTTACTACTACTACTACATTATAAAAGCCACTTAGCAGAGTCCTTTATCAACGCATTGCATTTAGTTTAATAATATTCAATCCTAGACATGCCAGAATCCTGCCAGGGTCGCGAGATTTGTTCGAAAGCATTACCGTGGCCCTGCCCCATAGGCAACTGAAAAACACGGGTGATTTTACTGACGTGCCCCCGGCCCCGCTCCGTTCAGAGCAAGAGTCGTCATTTGATGATTGCCCACCCACAAAAAAAGACATGCCAGAATAAATTCAAACGAGACAAATCAACTTCCCAAACCAATGAAATTAAAGGCAAAACTAACATGACCTGTAACCAATCTACCAACTATCTATGGAATAACAAGTATAGATTTGATTTCAATCACGCCCATTATAACTTCGGAATCATAACAAATTAACCAAATTAATGTGGTTACCGAGAGGAAATCCATAACCACCCACTGGTTCAGTGGTAAAAAAGAGTAAGGTATGTAAAATACGTCAGTTACCATCTCGGTATGATTAGATCTAGTGATGTTCCTATTTTTACCGGCGAACAAAAAAGTTGGGTTTTAATTACAATACATTCTAGTAGTAGTAAGCGATCATAACCTTTAGGGCATAGTGGCATACGATCACGGCTTTCAGAAGAGAATATTCACACTTGTTAGACTGTGATTTTTCAGAAGTTAGGTTTTAGTATTTAAACTTACTTCTTCTCTAAAAAATCACAAGCATCATCATCATTTCAGGATAAAGCCGCTGGCTGACTGCTGGACATAGCCCCCCCCCCCCCCCCCCGATTTGGGGGGCTTTACCATAATCGCCACGCTTGGCAGGTGGGTTTTTTTAAGATTATGCGGGGCCTTATATGCCTTAGACAATATAATTTTTTGTCAAAATACTGTACCTATCTCGCCTTGAACCGACTTTTAGTAGTTTGCTATTAGCTGCCGACTTCAGGAGATATTGTGTCTACGACATGTTTTTCGCAGGAAACGGGAAGTCATTCTGAAATAATGGAAGGATGACATTTCTATTTGGGTGCAAAAGGATTTCGATTTAATATGAAATCTTACAAAATTCTTAGAAATAGGTGTTTAGTCAACTGTGAATGAATGACTCATCTTATCATTTTTTTTTCTCATTTACCTACATAACTAGGTACGTCAAACAGGATCTGACGAAAACCGTTACCGCGACAGTACCTACTTATTGATTTATGATCTCACTTTTCTCCACTCATGGTGTCTGCTACTAAAGATCCCTGCTGCACCTTTTATTCCTCACACATTTCATAAATAAGCGATTGCAGTCGGTATACTCTTGTAAACAAACAAGAAAAAGGCTGCTAGTCTTCTTGGACATCTTCTCCATCAGCCAAAGACCCATAAGAAAGGTACAACTAGTGTTCAGATTATTTTCCAGGAAATAACTGCAATAGTTGTAATATTTTCCATTGTCCTGTAGACATCAAAATCCTTGCAATATTGGAAACTTCACATCACTATACGAAAGTGAGTCACAAACTATTAGCATTGTGATATGGGTGACCGTAGGAGGACGATAGCCTTGCGGCCTCAACCAACTTTGAGCTTGTCAACAAACTTACATTTACACCTAAACTACTCACTTGCTACACAATCCTGAACCTTAATTTACATGCAATTAAGTTCAGGAAGATTTTGGTAATGGTAAAAAGCGTGGTTGTGTAATTATGAAGGCCGGTTGGCTGATGTCAGGCAGGAATTGTTAGCGTGTCCTGTGCGTTTCTCAGGACCTTGAGTCCACCTGTCTTTGGCGCATAATTGGCTAATATCCAGTGAGTTACGAGCAGTAATTCTGGCATTATCTCCTTTACAGCTTCAAGGTGGGGTTAGCAAGGAAAGACAATGTAGTCGGCCTCACAAGTACCTTTCTTTCCTTAATGTTTAGCGATCATTAACTCTGTCAAATTAGCAGTGACCGCTTTGTTTTAATTTATGGCTCACTTTACCTTTTACCTGTACTCGGAATACCTGCTATTAGTAATTGTTTACTTGTAGTCTGATTGTGTTTCTTGTTAAGGTCTGCAGGTTACTTGGATTTCCTCACATAATTAAATGTCGGATTTCCTCCAGTCTTACGTGGAAGCAGGTATCTGTTATGCATAGTATTGTATCCCATTCTTTATGATGTGATGTGCAATATGAGTTGATGGTAGAAAACTACTGTATCTAACTATAGATGGTGACTTTAATCTGTGTGGAATAATAAACAGCAGATGTTCGTTTTATGACCACGTGCCGCGTGAAGCTGCATCTAGACTTGATTCATCTCACGCAGTCCATAGTCTAGTAAACAACACTGGGTGGTACATAATGTTATGTTGTTAACAATCTAAGTTGCTGACAAAATAGGAGGAATAAATGTCTTGTTACTAACACTCAGTCTTTTATTTATAAGATCAACTATATCTATAAGAACTACTCTTGTTTGTATGTTTCTATTGGTCATGATGTGATTAGATTGAATTCGCCACTCTAGTGGACATATCAATGTAGTTGATGCATTATGCCTATTCAGCGATGTGAAACAAAGATCTCAATGGTGTCATTGCTTAACACACTGATAGTAGTAATGGCTTTCACTTTGACAGTTCAACAACTTTAATTTTTTTTTTAACTTGTTGAGCTGACACATTTTTCCAGCATTTAAACAATAACCTGCCTATTATGTTCCTACTCCTGGGACACCGGCCTCCTCCAGAGAGGGACTGGGCCATTATTCACTACTCGGGCCTGTTGTTGGTGGATGTCACATTTCATCGAATATTTGGTTCTAGGACATGTTCACCGTTTTGAGAGCAGTGATGTTGAAATCAAAAAACACAAAGTACCTTTCTGGGTTCAAACTTACGACGTCACGACGAAATTCTTGTACGTAGGAGACGATACCACCAAACCACGAGATAAATGGCTATGAAGCAATGCATTACCAATATAAAAAGGATTCAGATTGATATTAAATGTGTTACACAATTAGGGTCCCAGAGGCTCAGTTAGTTCCAGTCACAGTGTGCATATCGTCCTCATCGGACACATGTTACTAACGACGAACATCTGGTAGAGTGAACAAGACCTAGATAACGTAATGCATGACCAACGACCTTATTAGAAGGCCTAAGTGACACATCCACTTTATTTAAAGCTATAGTTAAGTGCCCTGCTATACAAAAAAAAAACCAGCTGTTCCATACATTTTGACCCCGTAGGTATTGCATTTTTCTATGAAACAACTGATATTTTTTTGTAAATCCGACGAAAAATTTCTGCGCTGGGGGGTCTAGAATGATATGCTGAATTCATGGTTACAATTTACGCACTGGATAAAAACTTATCCTGTATAACATCGAAAGCTTACACATTGTACAACCACAGAAATAGAGGAAAAGTGAACTCTTTTTTTTTCTATGTAATTTCCATCTTGGATTAAAGATAAGTTATGGATTCAAGCGTTACTTTGCGGAAATACACGTAGTACCGTGTGGTGCCGGACGTAAAGAATAACACCACCCCATTTCTTCCCGTGGGTGTCATAAGAGGCGACTAAAGGACTTACTATAGAATGGGCAGCAGCGTTCTCTATGCATTTTACCACCAAGCTGCGATCGCCAAGCTGCCTGCCAAGCATGGCGATTACGGCAAATCCCCCCAAAAAATGTACCGGCCAAATTGGCGGTGCATGGGGGAGGCCCATGTCCGGCAGTGGACTTCTTACGGCTGAAATGATGATGATGATGATGACGTAGGTCGTTGCACGTCACGTTTTGCTTTTGACAACTATATTGGGGTCGGCTTTGTCTATCTAACCTGATGCAGGTAGGTATTCACCTACCAGTATTTTACATACAGCGACCACCTATCTGACATCCACAACCCAGCAACTGGGTAATTCGAATACTCCTTGGTAAGAACTGACCGCTAACTGATTGTTAGACTTTCCGAGACCAACGGCTTAAAGTGTTTTCCAAGGCACGGAGGGTCTTGGTATGTGAAAATGGGCACACATCCAAGGAACAACCGCGGCAAGCATAGCTTAACCTGATCGATCGATCGATCAGTGCGGCTGTTATTATTTAGCACAAACAGGTACGTGCTCTTGCGTACGATAATAAAACCATCTAGGACTATATTGAGCCATATAATCTAGGCTACATTAGGTAGCGGCTAGCCACGAGGCGTTTCTGCCACGTGTTCAGATATAAAACAACACAAAGATGCCAAATTGCAGATACATCGCATTTAGTCCCAGTCTTCCCTACAGAGAGCGTATACCTACCAACCAACGTACAATACTCTAATATTTCAGGACTCACATGTGCAGAGATTCATACTATAGTATATGACTGACGTGTTGTTGAAGCTAATTAAATTTGGAAAGATAACAAAGTTCCTACAACCATGCCTTACCCAAGAACATATCTTGAGTTTGTCGATCGCTGAAATTCTGAAGAGTATCGTTAACGTATGTTTTACGTAGAACCATTACTTACATAATGTTCAGAAATAATGTATTTGGTATTTCAGGTAACCTTTTACAATATTTACTGCCTAGCAGTCTTCATGTAATCCCAAGTCAAGGGTCAGGGCTACGACGCGCGACGCGCGTACAAGGGCGGCACTGCGGCACGCTACAGGATATATTTAACCGAAATAAATCAATATTTGTTCTAGTTGCTGAAGAAAGGCCCATCCCTAGCTCTTGTTAACGTTCTAGCCACGTCATAGTGACGTATTCACTTTCTTTGTCAGAAAAATTGGCACATGCTTGTGAAAACTCTGCCCATTCCTACAGAATGCTATGGCATTATTGGCACACATCCTCATAGTAAATCGCTGCCCAATTTAGCCGTGACGTTTCAATATGGGCGTGAAAAGGTTATTTTAGTTCAGAGTGCTTTCATTTCGAACTCTTTTATCACTATTTGGGCTATTTCCGAAGCGTGTCAGTTATATTTGGAATCAATTTATGTAAGGAGGTTACTTGTACAACAAAGAAAACTTTCCGTTTTTTTTGTAATGGACGTTTAAATTGAGTCATGCTAAGTGTTTACTGACAAGTCAATCACTTACTTCCTGGAAAGTAAGATGACTTATCTGATACAGTGATGACTTTGGTTCTTGCACAATTTCACTCACAAATATCCCAACTTGTTCTTTCCACTTCGCTTCCTTATCCCATAAGTCGCGTTAATCAACGAGCAACGTTATTAATCTGTGTATAAAGCACGTGTGGACGATGTAGATACTCATATTGAGGTCATTCTAATAATGAAGACTTCATCACAAATGTTTGACTGGTCTTAGACTAACATGACGATGAGTCTAAAAATATAAATGGAGCTTCTGACTTTGTTTAAAACTTCTATCGCAATGGAATTGATAAAAAGGATATATTGAACTGCGCGTAAAACAAATTTTTGAACTTCAATCTCCAGAGGTTTTTTTTTTAAATATTAGGCTTCCTTTATTATTTAGTATTTTTAAAATCATCTGAACATTAAAAACCAGGTAGTGGAGAATTTCCATTGTGATATTTTTAAACGCACTTTATAAGAGGTTCGGGTAAGTGCGTACTACACTATCAGTAGGAATCGGTTTCATTTTGACAGTTCCGCAACATTCATAGCGTTGTTTACGTTCGCGTTGCTATGCAAACAATTTTATCGAACATATGAAAGAATGGATGACAAATAAGCTTCAAAATGATTCAAATTCCGATTAGTAGTGTGTTCCGCAATTAAGGGGCAGGGAAGATTATTAGAAAAATGGAGCACAATTTTACATACCATAAATTTTTCCTCAGAACAGATTTATTAACATAGCAGTACCTACGTGTAAACTTTCCAACACGATAATTTAACATTATCTATGTTTATAATCATACAGGTCACTGCGTTACGGTAATTGGTTTGATTCCGGAATGGATTTTCTTGACACATTGATGGAAACCGTGTGTGATTCATTCGCAGCTCATTTGTAGCAAGTTGTAAATGTCAAGCAGTCAACTGTTATGGTGTCAGCGGGCTTGCCGTGGGCGATGGGTTAACAACCTTGGATGAAGAGCCCCATGGAGGGTCTGAGTCACTTTAGGGGTTTCATTATCGAAATCTAAACTTACGTATAAGTATTTATTATAGTTGCTTTTTCGTGTCTGCCTGAGTGACCGCATTCTAAACTCCGGAACGGATTTTCACGATCCTTGTTAAGGTTTAGGTTTATTTTAAAAATACATGGCTTTGAAATTACTTAGTATATATATCGGCGGCCGGCGGCGGCGCGGCGGCGCGGCGGCGCGGCGGAAAGGAAAAACAAATGCTACGCCACTTTTGTTGAAAATGAGTTTTCTATAGGTACAGTTCGATAGGGTTTTGGATTCTCTATCGATGTGTCTAGGTTAGAAGCAAATCGGAATTCCTTTTTGGAGTTTCATTTAAAGTACAAATATGAAAAAGTTATAATCATTGTAAACAAAAATGAACTGCTGAAAATTATCCAAATGGCGCTATATTTTCTTTTTGCTTTTCCGCCATCGATATAATTATGCGATCTCGATATTCTGTAAAGTCGTTAAAACCACGCGAACACTGGGTCTTTAGTGTAAATACAATGGCTTTTTAGAAACAACCGTAGTTTATTTATGATCTAAATATTATTGTGTAACGTCTGGAATAAAACAGCCAATCTTAAATATCAATTCATAGTGATTCTAGATGCTTCTGCACCTATCAGCTAAGTTCCTCTATTCTACATAACAATATCACCTAATATTTACTCAAACATTTAAACCATTTATATCTGCATTAATTAACGCTTCATGGTCTCTTCTCCGTAAGCAATAAAACTAGACAAACAGAATGATTGGCACATGCCCTAGACGCCATTATGTCATTACTACCCACATACGAACTATATTGATGTATTATTGCATTAATGAAGCTGTTTATTTGTTCTGTTGTCATTCGCGACGCCACGCGTACGACCAAGGGCAACTCAGATTCATAGTTAGAAATAACTCCTGATGAAAAACGGGCAGCAATGCATTGGAGAATGCAACATCGAACTATAGCTATAAATCAATGTATTTATTATTTTTTGACGTGATAGGTATGTTTACGCCTTCAATTATTATTATTCAACTGATGGACAACTCAAGCTAGGTGCCAGCTAAATTCTTGACTTTTATTGTCAGTGACAGAATCCTTGGCTGGTTTTTAAATTTTAACTGGTTAAGTAGGTAGATATATCGAACAAATGCAATCATGCATATGTGCTAATGTGAACGAAAACATTTTAAAAATATCGTAAAACAACATTATTCCGTTGAGATAAAATTCGGCACACGTTTAAAACCTTCATGGAATGCTCGACATTCGGTAAATCTCAAATCATGTGTGTTGTTATCATTTATTATCATAGATGGCGCTGTCTGTCCTCCAATAAAGATATCAGCGCTATTTTATTTAATTTATGCATTAGTTATTAGCACTTCCATTTAAAAGTATTTCCTTGTAAGTGGCTCTTTCGAGAATGTTACTATCGTAGTATCTCGTCAAGTGTTTATGTAATCTCATTCGTGAATCCTAAGGAAATACCCGGGCAGGTACAGTCAGCCAACAGTTCGATATGGACAGCGCGTTACTTATGACGTAGCAGTAAGGGTGATTATTGTAGTGCGTGTGATATCAGTGATCTGTTGTTGACTGTACCTAGGTCATTGTGCATTTTTTACGGAAACAATTGATTTTATTCATCCATAACCTCAGGACGGGAATGTGTATAAAATTAGGTATTAGTTATTCGAACGATCAATGTTAGTATTTTTTTAAGGTATAGATAACGCTGGGGAAGAACGGCATAATAAATTATCACTTTTTATCGAAATGTCTACCTTACTTCCGCGCTATATTTCGCGATATCCACAGCTACTTACCTACTAAATGAAGGTTTTAAACTAGAACCCCCTCTTTGAATAGGTATGCTGATCACGAACCTAGCACTGCTGCTGAATAGCATTCTGTTGCATTATTTTCCAGTAACTAGGTAGTTATGTTGGCACAGAAAATAACAGAAGCCGGAATTTTTTTGCAACAACTTATTAGTCCGAATATAAAACAGTTTCTTATTTTGAATTCATGAAAATTATGTTTATTTGTTTTGTTTATCAGCTGTTCGTTAATAAGTTTTAAATGTGAGGTCATTGACCTTTAATATAGTTCATGAATTTGAATTTGAAGGTCGGTTACATCCCCGGATGGATTCAAAGATGGCGGATTGGCGCAAGTCGGCCGTTCAAATAGATTTAAACTGTGAGTGGGTGTGAAAGTGTCTCATAAATAATACATAATATTGCACTGAATGCACTAATCTGGGCTAATGACACGGCGCATACTTTCTCACGGTAACTTGATACTCTTTAACGGTACTAAAATTCAAGTATTCGGTAGGGCCAAGTATCGAATTTTGTTCTTAGTAGGACCACCTTCGACAATGGGTGAACTTGTGACTGATCCTATAATTCCTAGAGCTAGTTTCAACTGTAGGAATTATAGGATCAATCACACTCTGCTTTACATTTTACTGTAGTTTTTAACTCAGCGTATATCTAGTTGCATTGGTTCAGTGTTCCGAGTGATGCCGGACATAAAGAATCCCGTGGTGGCGACTAATGGACTTACTAGAGAAGGGGCAGCAGCGCTCTTTATGCATTTTACCACCATACTATGATCGCCAACCTGCCTGCCAAGCGTGGCGATTATGGCAAAGTCCCCAAATTCGGAGAGCCCTATGTCCAGCAGTAGACGCCTTTAGGCTGAAATGATGATGATGATGATGATAATCGCTTGGATAAAACGAGTTGTCATAGGTAAGTACGTAGGTACCTAAAAACCGTAACAACCGCAAGTGCGTCTAATTGCCAGCATCTTTTCAAATTTAACTTAGCGCCGTCTGTCCATCTATGATGCCTCAGCACATAAAGTCACAAAGATAGATGCATAGGACATTATAACTAGCTGCTTAATAAAATAATAAGGAAGCTTATCAATTACCATCAACTAGCTTCTGCCCGCGACTTCATCCGCGTCAAATTATGCTTTTTGCCCTTTCCGTCGCATCAAATTGCCTGCCAGTTTTTGGTCATTATTCGTTGCTGCTCCGCTCATTTTGGTCGTAGCGTGATGTTATATAGCCTATAGCCTTCCTCAATAAATAGGCTAGCCAACACAAAAAGAATTGTTCAATTCGGACCAGTAGTTCCTGAGATTACCGCGTTCAACCAAACAAACAAACCAACTCTTCAGCTTTATAATATTAATATATAGATAGATTTCACGTATAAACACGTAGGATAAGAAGTTGGGTTGATGTTTTTTATATCCAGGGCTGTCGGATAAAATTTAAATATTGGCAGTAGAAAGATAGTGGTGCTTCCCTATGTATTTATTATTCTAGGTTACGGTAGGTGCAACCCACGAGTGCAGCTGAAAATCAGCGTCGACAAACCTTGTGTTGTCATCCGACATTATGCTGAGCTGGGGCCCTTTTGACATTATTATCATTGCTTTCAGATTTATTTAACCTTTTTGGTTTTTTTAATAATAATGCCAATAAATGCATTTTTCTTCTTTCGCCATCTTACAGCCAAAAAAGAATGTCATTTTCTGAGTGTTGCCATGAAATATTTTTTGATTACCATATTATGTTGGTGTAATAGTGATTGTAACGGAGCTTTTTTTTTATCAAATGCCTTCTCCCGCTCTGGGCGGAGCGGGAGGGCATGTCAGACTTTTACTGACTAAAACCCACCCGTGTTCCTTCAGTTGCCCATGTGCCAGGGTCACGGTATCTCTTTCGAACAATGTCGCGACCCTGGCAGGTTGTAACGGAGCTTCAATGCAAATTTATATACTACAAAAAAAAAATGAGTGTATATAGCGTCATCATATTCACCACGCCTCTTCTAGCTTCAGCATCTCTAATGAGCAGCTATTTATTTGTATACCTGTCCATAAATAAACCTATACTATACATATAAGACACAAGCCCACAACACGTGTTCACGTGCATAATTGAGCGTGTGCAAACTTATAAGTAGTGTTTATGAAAACAGGCCCTTCTATGTCTTCCGTTTACTTCTTACACATCCGTTTATTTGACTGCCATGCAAATAAAAACAAATAAATTCAATAACATTATGTAAAGATAAGTTCACATGAAAAACCTTATCGATTAGGCACACATACCTACCATACCATACAATATGAACGTGATATTTAATATGAGTTTGCACGTAAATGACAAAGAATAGGTAGATTTTTTGCATGTGCTATATTTGTTAATGTGCAGAACATGTTGACCTTTACTGATCCTTATAGAGTCTCATGGTATAGAATAGACTTAAAACTGTCGTTACATTTGGTCCCTATTTAGAGTTTTATTAATCTTACTGTTGTCAAGTCACCCTCCTTCTAATATTGCGCCCTTTTTCGACGCTCGCAGGGGTTGAAAAGGGCGTTACAGAGCGTTTCATTCTGTTGCCGGCCCGTAGCTATTTCTCGAACTCTCCACTTACATCGACAGCTCTACACCACGGCATGTCAACACTGCAAGAACTCAAGTCCAGAATATTCGACATTATCTGAAGCACGTGAGATATGAACTAAGTCATATTACAGTAATAAAATAGCTTTTAAATTTGAACGTCATTTTGAAAATGATTGTTATTTTGTTTATGCATGTAATAATAGTAGTTGCCAAAGCTTGGCGCTTCGGTGGAATGAACTACGACATTATGCGCTTTGGCAAATGTCCGTAATGCGCGAAGCCAATGCGCTAAAAATGAGATACGCACGCAAAAAAAAAATTTAGTCTTTAAAGAATTGTTTATTACATACATATTTACTGAAAAACAATGCTATTTAAATGTTACGCCAAGAGCACCTCTATCAATATTACCTAAGTATCAACATTTAACTGTTCTTGAATGTAAAATGTTGTTTATGTTTATTAACTAAGACAAATACTTTTAACAAATATTTTTAGGTGTTTAATAAGAATAACACAACAAAGTGCACAATATATTTTCAGTAAAAACAGACAGAATATAGATGATAAATACACAATATAGTATCAAAAATCTACTTCTTTCAAGAACACACATTGTTTAACAAATTAGTCCATTAATTAATATTATGAAAAGTTTTACAAATGAATAAGTACCTATCCACATATTAACGCTCAGGCTACAACAAAACAACACTACAATAACAATTGTTTACAAAACAACATCCGAACAGACAATCACATTAGAATTACTTGTCAATTAGTTGCTTGTTATCATTGAAATAATAAATACCTGCCTACCTAGAAACTTCCATCTACAAACAAACTTGCCAACTTGCCTAGCATAAGCGTGCAGGTGACGGCAAAGTATTTCCAATAACATTTAAAATCTCTAGAAGAATGATAGCGTTTCTTATCACTACTGTCTATTGGTGCAACACGTCACGCGACGATAAGGACAATGATATTTGGATCACACCCGTGGGCCAAATCAACTTAGATAATTATGAAATAACGTTGACAAAACGAAAATTCATTACTTTACTATGCAATGTTTGCAGGCGGGGTATTTTTAATTTGGTCGGAGTCTAAACGGAGGTTGGCGGGAAAACGTTGCTCGCATAGCGCAGGCCTGCAGGTCACCAGTCACGTTTCTCAAACACGTGCCGTTCTAGCGCACGTGTCTGTGCTATTGCACTGTGTGGAAGTAACCAGACGGTTACCAGACTGTTCGGGAAACTTCTCAAACATTCAAGTTGTTCGCTAATCGCTCCGTTGCCGCGTTGTGCTTACACGTTTCACAAAACATGTGGAAAACAAACTTGATTTTTTTAAATGTTTTTGTATTTGCGGGTGGTAGATAGCCACTGTTATGGTTTTAGAGAATACTTGTTTTCGAATAAAAATAGTAGAAATATTTTTATTGGAGTTTTTTATTAATTATCTTACTTAACAAAACAGTTGCTATTTATTTTGTGTCTTATAGTTTTTTTTTTAGTTAAAAACGAAAATACAATAAATCAAAATTTTGTAAGTAACCACAAAGTCGACAAGCGACTTATTGGATTATTTTTATTTACTTTATCGGGAAGTGGTAATCGGAACGTAAAGCTGGCAACCCATTTACCAGTTAATAGTCTAGAAAGCTCGGAACCAGTTCGGGCAGCTTCGTTTATTCTCGACATTTCTCCACTGTGGTAGGGTCAGCTCCTGCCGTGTTCATCGGGGTACCGTGATCGAGGTTCGACAAATGAAAATAAACTTTAATGCAAATACATTAAGACCATTTGTAATCAATTACATGAGAAAATACGTGTTCTTTTTATGAATGTTTTTTTATAGAGAACGCTACGCTGCATAGGCTAACGGACCAACAATGAATTATGGTAGGGGCATCTCGAACTTTCCATAGTGTTATAGAATGATTTATGGAAGTCTCGAAGTCTCGACGTTTCTAATTGGTTCCACTTCCGCCTTCTACGTGCGTGTAATGATTTTCTTGGTATTGCTTGACAATGTTCATTTCTCAAAGGGTTTAGCTGGATAAATATGACGAGTCTGCCCCCAAATAGAAACCTGTATCGAAACTTATGTTTTACTATCGACTTGATGAGTAAACACAATTTATGTAAGTTTTGCGATCGGCTTTCGCTTTGACCTTGAGATACGAGAAAAAATAATCGTACGCATGACTATTTTTCAAAATAGTATATCTCAAAAACTAATTAAGCTAGAGGAATGAAACTAATGCGAGGCTTTAGGTTATATTACAGAGTATATTACACATTTTTTTTTAATTTTTAGAATAACTTTTTATTTAAAAAAAAATATAAATAAGTAAATCATATTTATTTTTCTTGTGTTCTCTAAAACTTACAATCACGAAAATAATATATGTTATGCTCCTTTATATGTACTATTACTCATAAAAATTGCGTAAGAAAAAAATTGGTGCAACACTTCGAAAAAAAAAAAATGTGATTCGCGCCTTATAGAACCCTTGTACTATAAGGCCCACATCACAATTTTTTTTCGAAGTATTGCACTAACTTGTTTCAGAATATAGGTAATTATGTTCAAGAGGTAGAATAAAAGGTAAAAAAAGAAAAGAAAAAACATACAGTGCTCAATATTTATAATTATCGCCACTTTTATTACTTTTAGTGTTAATCAAAATACCAGAAATAAAAAATATTAATCATCATCACTGTTGTGATTAATTACTACTGGAACATTTTGAGTCGCAAATAATTTAGTTAGAATCTCAGCAGGACGCACAATTTTGGACAAATATCGTCCATATGACAGATAATAAATAATAGCTGCTGTATGTGAACAGCATCCCACTGTACGGTAACAATTGGGGCAATCACAGCAATAACGGAGAACACTGTCTAAATCATTACCGTCGGAAATATAATGAATGTAAATACGATATTAGATGTTCCAGTAGTAATTAATCACAACAGTGATGATGATTAATATTTTTTATTTCTGGTATTTTGATTAACACTAAAAGTAATAAAAGTGGCGATAATTATAAATATTGAGCACTGTATGTTTTTCTTTTCTTTTTTTACCTTTTATTCTACCTCTTGAACATAATTACCTATATTCTGAAACAAGTTAGTGCAATACTTCGAAAAAAAATTGTGATGTGGGCCTTATAGTACAAGGGTTCTATAAGGCGCGAATCACATTTTATTTTTTTTCGAACTGTTGCACCAATTTTTTTCTTACGCAATTTTTATGAGTAATAGTACATATAAAGGAGCATAACATATATTATTTTCGTGATTGTAAGTTTTAGAGAACACAAGAAAAATAAATATGATTTACTTATTTATATTTTTTTTTATATAAAAAGTTATTCTAAAAATTAAAAAAAAATGTGTAATATACTCTGTAATATAACCTAAAGCCTCGCATTAGTTTCATTCCTCTAGCTTAATTAGTTTTTGAGATATACTATTTTGAAAAATAGTCATGCGTACGATTATTTTTTCTCGTATCTCAAGGTCAAAGCGAAAGCCGATCGCAAAACTTACATAAATTGTGTTTACTCATCAAGTCGATAGTAAAACATAAGTTTCGATACAGGTTTCTATTTGGGGGCAGACTCGTCATATTTATCCAGCTAAACCCTTTGCATCTCAGGTGCCTGCTTTGCCCATTACAAGTAGTAAGTTTTGTGCTTTGATTATTAGAATTTGTTTTGTGTTAAATGAATAATAATACAATATTTAATCACATTTTCTGCTGTTTTTTTATCAAGCATAACATACTTTTCAGTTTTCTTCTAATCCTGAAAATATACACAATTTACTTACCTACTAGAACTTAAGTGTGTAGAAATAATTTACGAGTCAAAAGTAACAAAACAAAGTTGGCACACTAAACAAAATTCCTAGAAGCGTATTAAATAACTCAAGAATACCTAGGGAGGCGTACCTACCTACATACTGAAAATTCTTTACTAGGTAGGTAGATATAGGTCATACACACATTGTATACATACCTACATACATTATACTCACGCTTTTGTAGGTAGAAACTACAGAACGCCACCCGCTACGATATAGGTCATTAAAATATTAATTATTTTAAATATGCAAGCACATTCAGTGAAACACGAATTTTAAGTCAAACACTAAAGTACCTACTTATTATAATTTATCCCAAAACGACCTACAAACATGAGACATTGTGTGGTTTGATCAATTTCTCTTGAGTTCGAACTTTGAATGACGTCAATCTTTCAAAGGTCAACAGCCATGTTCCTTTTGAATGAACCGTTCCCTTATTATTTGAGTAAAGAACACCAACACACATCTGATAACTTCCTGTTATTTCGAACATAGTTTCTAGCACTATAAAGAACCGTGACTAAGCCCGAACTACTGTTAAAAACAATACCTTCTACATAATTTCTTGTCTTCCTAGTAATGATCGGGAAAACAAGAGTGGATGAAACCAAACCAAACCATCAATTGATTTCTGAAACCTGCGAGATCTCAAAAAATAACTGGTAGGTATATGTATCCAGCTTATAAAAATAGTTTAGCGTATCAGCAAAGCTGAAGAGTATACGGAACGGAACGACCGCGAATTCAATCATAGAAAATAAACATTTGTTTGACCTCGAAAAACATTTTCAGCTAAAAAATCCGGTTTTGTCTGCCTAGCAACGACTTATCTAAGAGGCGATAGACTGTTATGTTCTCAACTGGAATTTAAATCCTAAGTACCGTAA
Organism: Aporophyla nigra; assembly: GCA_947507805.1. NCBI lineage: Eukaryota > Metazoa > Arthropoda > Insecta > Lepidoptera > Noctuidae > Aporophyla > Aporophyla nigra. The sequence goes on along the minus strand of OX382293.1, from coordinate 26,550,892 downwards.
TATTGTTCAGTAAGGGTAGAGGCAATAATCGACTCAGGTGCTAACGATATTTTAATTCCTAATCAAATAAAACGTACAAGGTCTTTAGATCCGCTGACTAGTTGTGAAGGCCAGATTCAGAACTCACTGTTTACATTTCTTACAAAATCTAGCAAAGCAGAAGAATTGTCGCAAATTGGCTGAATGCCAAGTCAATGCTAATAAAAAAAGTTTTTTTACTTTTTAATGAGTAAACATACATAAATCGGCAAAGGTAAGTTACATTTTATTCTATTGGAGCCAATTCAAAATTCTTGATCATCGCAACGTATTCTAGATAGTGTACTAGTTTTAATGTTTACAGTTTATTCTCGATTGGTGTTTTACATCGAGATCGTTAACCTTTGGCTTGGTCTGTCAGGTGTCTACGATCACGTCAATGGCATCAAATCGAATCCTAACCGAAAATAAACATTAAATAAATAACGAGCCGACCTCAATGTATTTCTGGATAATTTTCTTGGCATTGTTGGCTGTTAGCTTTCTGTTAAATATTTTAAAGCATTAAATTATCCTAAATTTCATTTGTTCTACTAAGTAATATTTTTACCAATAATAGCACCATCAACGGCCAAGGATTTACATCCAGTTACGAAATATTTTGCTTGGGCAATAGATTGAAACATGATACAAAAGATAGGAGATAGGTACTAATTTGTTGTAGGTAATGAATGAGTAATGACAAAGTAAAAGTAACATTCACTCTCGAATGCCTAACTCCCACATAATATCATGCAGTCTATGGAAAATAAGTTAAGAGGTCGTATACGAAATGCTGTCGATTTTGCTGATTTACTTGATATTACTGACGTGCTTTTACAGTTAAAATAGGTACAGCATTCCCTAAAGTTTCATGCACAACATGAAAGATCCTTTAAATTATTATGTCATAATTCTCATGAATTAAGAACTTTTTTGTTAGGTTAGAATTGTAATGCTAGATTTTGTTTATTTTGAAAGATGTTAACTACCAATTCTTTTGAATTTTTTGTTTTTTTTTTCGAGAAATTTATTGATCTTGAATTGAAATTGATTCATGTTGTTTATATTATCAGTTCTGAGTGGCTGAAATCAAAAACAAATCAATGCCCATTTTCTCTACAATTTGACTAAATTACATTTCTTTTTTCCTACGTTTTGTAATATGAAAGTGGTCAAAAGTGATTCATACATTGTATAGATGTCTTTCACAACAATACATTGTAAATTTTTACATACCTACCGGACGTATTGAAGTTAAAACGATTCGTAAAATATATGTGTTATTCTAAACCTCTTATCGCAAAAATACAAAACATTCGACGGTTTGAGGTCGATAAATCAAAATCAAATGATAAAACAAAAACGTAGCTCGTTCATTTGATCAAAATTGAAATATTATTTCATATGGCGCATTAAAACTTATAAAAAATACAGTATTTTTACTGTTAAACACGCAAATTTTCGCATAGGTAGGTACGGCCTCTTATATGCCAGAGTGGCACTAAACACTTTCTTCTTGTTACGATTTTTACACATATACATTCAGCAATTAGAAGGGATTATTCTATTGCTCACACCGACTTCTTGTGAGAGGGAGAAAAGATGCAAATGTTCTTTTTTCACGATATCTTTTTACTGTCAGTAGAAAGATATGGGGTTGTGGCTAAGTAATAACAGCCGCACGGGTCGATCGACGCTTGCAGCGATTGGTTCGTAGATGGGTGATCATCTTTCCATACGTGACCCCTCTGTGCTCGGTCCCGGCCAGTGCTACCAGATGAAAAAAATTAACTACCGTGTCAATGTATTAAAAATAACATGTACATGACTCAAAATACCGCAGACAAATTTGAAAAATACAGTGTAAATTATCGTGTAAAAAGTACCATATATATTAAATATTTGTATTCATAAATAATTAACCACCTCTTAATCATCTAAACCACTTTCTTAATCATCTAAAACAAGAAATTCTTGATCATACAGGGTGTCCTAAAAATCAACGTCAAGCCGAAAACGATTGATAGGCTAGGTGGTGACAGTTATCAGAAAAAAAATCTATGTTAAGCATTTTTTTTTTCAGTACAGTCAGTTAAAGTTGGGCGATGTAATAATTTTTAGTACATGGTGGAGCAAAAAACTGATGTTTTCTTTAAAACTGAGGTACTTGTGTTTTAATTTTGGACTGTAGTTTACAGAAGGGTTATTCAGGGTTACATCACTCACAAAAAAAAATATGATAAGTAATGTCAATAATTTGAAAAGTACTTAACTTAGATTTTTATTATTATTTTTTGATAACTGTCACCACCTGGCCTATCAACCGTTTTCGGCTTGACGTTGATTTTTGGGACATCCTGTATACAGGGTTATTTGTAAAACACCGGCAACCTCTCAGGACTGTGTTACTAACATCATAATCAACAACTTTTGTTCTATGACTTTTAAAAATTCGTCATAGTTTAGTTCACCAGACATTAATAAAAAAATTAAAATATTTAAATTGAACGGTCTAAATATTACGAAGTCTATGCGAAACAAAAAAAGCACATAGTACATTAGCGAGGCGAGCGGAGTTAGGGTAGCGGGAGCGCTTGAACTTGAACTATTTACGGGCGGCCGATTTTTGTATGAAAATCTGATGAACTAAAATATGATGAATTTTTAAAAGTCATAGCACAAAAGTTGTTGATTATGATGTTAGTAACATAGTCCTGAGAGGTTACCGGTGTTTTACAAATAACCCTGTATAGCTGCAGTCATTTTTGACAACATATTCTTAGTAGGTACAAAATCAACACAGCTGTTTCCATGTCGGTGAAGGTAAAGATAAAATATTTAATATAATATTTACTACATAAGAAAAAACAAAAAAATAAGTAGTTTATTATAAAATTATAGATTACCCCATGCCAAAATATGTCAACATTATCAGTTGTGTGTGAACACTGCATTTGAGACATAATAATCGGGAAATTTCTCCATTCATCTTCGAGTATTTGTTGGTTAGTTGGTTTGTGTATTAGGCTTATACGGGGGAAAATATCGAAAATTTTCGACCTAAATTTTTTACCGGCATTCATTAGTTTATTAAATTACACGGTAGTAATATTTAAAATTATCGTAGAAAATTACACGGTAGTGAATCACTACCGTAGACCGTGTATTGGTCAAAAATACCGTGCATTTACGGTAATTACCGTGTACCTGGTAACACTAGTCCCGGCTGTCATTTGTGAATATTTGACAGTCGTTAGAAACCCGAAGGCCGAAAGTCTGACAACCAGTCTTAGATAGACAGTCGCTTCATGTAGGTAAAAGACCGGTATTCAGCTGTATCCGGTTAGACTGGAAGCCGACCCCAACATAGTTGGGAAAAGGCTTGGCAGATGATGATGATCTTTTTACGGCTAATTTTGTTGGTAGGTACCTATCTTTTATTCTTTTCTCGGTCAAAGGAGATGTTTCATTTTCGGCCATCAGATGTACATTTATCGAAAAAGAGGAAAAAATACCACAAATTTGGGAAAAATATTCTCTGGTGAATTAGAGCCTGACTTTTTGTGTACAAAAAATAATACTTTTTCAATTATTGCCATGTTTTATTCAACATGGCGTCTCGTTTGATTGCAGACTTCATTCGTTCTGAAATCATGTCTCATCAAATCAATGTTAAGCAGAAAAGAATTAAAAAATGTGTGTATTCTTGTAGTGTTAAAAATAAATTACTATCATTCTCTTATACATATGTTAGAGTAAACATAATTAAGAGTGACTATTTCATCGTTACAAAAATATTTAGTCTCCATTTTTGAAGTGTGTTTCTAAACGAATTCAAAATAACCGCTTACTAACTCTTAGGACAAACGTCAAACAATTTTTATTTTTATTTTGTACATTAAAACGATTTGATATTATGAAAAAAATGTTACTTTATTCTATTCAGGAGTAAGTTTCCCAGCTTCGCTAAAAGGTACATGTTAAGGCCGGAGCCCCATATAAAAATGAAACATTTATTTTCTTGGTATTGATTGAATTTGAGCACTTCATGTAAAAACTGTCTCTGCTCACCCTTTGAGGAATCTAGACATCAGACATGAAAGAGCCACATTAGCTCATCTCACTATCAGATTATCTGGCTTCCACTAGTCATTACTGTCCTGCTAGACCGACGAGCCTTTTGCATATTGACCAGAAAAATACACAGGTGACCCTCCCTAAGCCATGTTTAATCTAATCAAATCAGTAACGTTTATCTTCCAAGACTCAACTCTCAACTTCCACGCTCAACTTCTCTATCATGATATCCGTGTTCTCTATCAATATTTCTTCGTATAAATAAACTCTTGTAGGCGTCGACGTCAACGTCTGGGCACATGAAATAATTTACAGGATTAATGTTATTTGACTAATAACCTTCTGCGATGTTTCGTTTATTTTGGTTTGGAGACGGATTGGGATTTTTGCTAGACCATAATTAGCGATATTGCTCTACAGGATCTAGATAGCACTTAAGTTTCCCTACGTCGCGTCGTTTCACTGACATTAACAAAGCCGGCATCAAACTTAATAACAGATTTCCGATTAAAGCTGCTTACGCACTGCGTACGAGATCAAGTGGGCCTGTCTTCCGGTCGTTATTGTGAGATACGTACCTACGTAAAGTGATAATCGCAGGGAACAGCGGTAATCACGTTGTATGTGCATTTCTCCGAAAGGAGAATGCGGAGCTCCGAGCGGACCTGGCCGTTCTCCGAGGAGCCGCCCCCCAGGAGGCATCGCAGGGGGGAGCGCGGCATGGGCAGGGCGGGCTCCTGCCTGCCGAGGACCAGGTGCTGACCCTGGTGCGGAAGGAGCTCGCTGCCTTCCAGAGTAGGTTTTCTGCTCTGGAGGCCGTTGTCCTGCGCCCCCCGCTAGCGGCAAGCCGGCCAGTTTCGGGCGGGCCTCAGGCGGCCTCGGGTCGGCCAACAGCTTCGGGCCAGCCGAAGGCTGTCTCGGGCCAGCCGAAAGCGGCCTCGTTTGCGGCTGCTGCGGCTGCCCCAGCCAAAGGGTCGGGGCAGACCAAAGGCCAGCCGAAGAAGGCACCCGCAAGGGCCCCAGCATCGGAGGTGAGAGGGCCGCCAAGGCCGCCCCCGCCTGCTAAATCTCCCCCTGCCAACGCCGAATGGCAAGTGGTTGGGGAGAAAAAGAAGGCAAGCAAGGCTGCAAGGGCGGCCAGAAACAAAAAGAGGCAGCAGCGGCGCAAAAAGAGCAGCGTCGCGGCTAGGCTCCGCGCCCCGAAGTCCGCAGCTGTAGTGATTACACTACAGCCGGAAGCGGTGAAAAAGGGCGTGTCCTACCGCGACGTACTCTCCAAAGCGAAGGCAGCAGTGGACCTGCAGGAGCTCGGCATCTCCGACGGGCTCCGGGTGAAAGTCACTTTGACTGGGGCCCGGATGCTGGAGGTACCCGGTGCGGCTAGTGGTCCGACCGCTGACGCTCTAGCCGAAAGGCTCAAGGCGTCGTTAGACGCGGAGGAGGCCCGGGTGTCTAGGCCCGTTAAGTGCGCTGACATGCGCATCCTGGGCCTGGACGATTGCGTGACGGAGGCGGAGGTGGTGGCCGCCATCGCTAGGGCGGGGGGTTGTTCTGCCAAGCAAGTGAGGGCAGGCACCATCCGCCCTGACAATGCGGGGTTGCGAACCGTCACGGTGAGCTGCCCCGTGTCGGCGGCCCAAAAGATAACCACTGAGGGCCGAAGGCTTCTGGTGGGCTGGGTCTCAGCGCAGGTGAAACTGCTGGAGCCCAGACCTCTGAGGTGCTTCCGATGCCAGATGGGCAACCACGTGTTCGTGAGTTGCACCTCGGAGGTGGACCGCAGCGGTCACTGCTTCCGCTGCGGTCAGCCCGGTCACAAGGCCGGCTCGTGCAATGCCACGCCGCACTGCTATGCATGTGCGGCGGCTGGCAAGCCGGCCGATCACCGGGCTGGGAGTAAGGCCTGCGCTGCAGCCGCCAAGGCCAGAGGCAAGGGCAAGCCCTCCGCCACTGCTGTCACCGATGTCGCCGCTGCCGCCTCGACCACTGCTGTCGTGGCCGGCACTACTACGGCAGGGCCCTCACAGGGGGCTCAGGAGGGGGTTGAAATGGAGTGTCAATAATAGGTACTCCATTGCGCCTCCTCCAAGCGAATATCAACCACTGCGCCGCCGCCCAGGATCTGTTACTCCAGAGCATGGCGCAGTGGTCGATTAACATCGCTGTGGTCGCTGAGCCGTACTTTGTCCCGCCCAGGGATGACTGGGTGGAGGACCTGAGCGGCTCAGTGACCCTCATTTCGTCGGCCGCCGCCGGGACCCCGACCCTCGAGGCTGTCAAGAGGGGAAGGGGTTGCGTAGCAGCACGGTTCGGGGAAATTGTAGTGGTGGGAGTATACTTCTCCCCGAGCCGAACTCTCGCCGAGTTCCACAACTCCCTTGCGGAGTTGAGAGTCGTCGTCGTCGGGTTCCGTCCCCTCCCCGTGCTCGTACTCGGGGACTTCAACGCCAAGAATTTGGCTTGGGGTTCCCGGTATACGGACACACGGGGCAGGATGGTGGAGGACTGGGCTCTGGAGACAGGCCTGGTCGTCCTAAACCGGGGTTCTGTACCTACGTGTGTACGGATGCGGGGCGATTCAGTGGTGGACATTTCGTTCGCCAGCCCCGCTCTGTCACCGCAGGTCATTGATTGGCGCGTCATGGAGGGGGTGGAGACATATTCTGACCACCGGTACATCCGGTTTGACGTCTCCGCCCAGACCTCGAGCGCGCCGATCCAGCAGACCCCGAGTGGTCCGCGGTGGGCGCTGAAGAAGCTGGACCGGGAGCTTCTCCTGGAAGCCTCGATTGTGCAGGCCTGGGTGTCACCACCAGACAGGCCTGCTGACATTAACGACGAGGCCGAGTGGTTCCGGGAGGCCATGTCCGAGATTTGTGACGTGGCTATGCCCCGAGTCCAGCCAGGACGGGCTAGGCGCCAGGTGTACTGGTGGTCGCCGCAGCTGACAGCGTTGCGCGAAGCGTGCGTTGCGGCGCGATACCGGTACACCAGGCACCGCAGGCTCCGTATTCGTCCTCCGGATACGGAAGCCATTCAGGCGGAGCTATATGAGGGGTACAGAGCGGCGAAGACCGCCCTCCAAGAGGAGATCCTGCGGGCCAGAGGACTGGCCCGCAAGGAGTCGCTGGAGACTCTGAACAGGGACCCATGGGGACGGCCCTACAAGGCCGTCCGGGAGAAACTTCGCCCATGGGCTCCCCCGCTGACGCAGAGTCTCCGGCCCCAACTCGTGGAGGGCGTGGTGAGCGCTCTGTTCCCTTCGCGAGGGGAACATAGTCCCCCACCCATGGCTCCGCCTACTGCGGTGCCCGATGCGGACCACATCACTGACGACGACGACGGTGCTCCAGAAGTGACCGAGGTAGAGATGAGGGTGGCGGTACGAAGGCTTAATGCCAAGAATACCGCCCCAGGACCCGACGGCTTGCCTGGCAAAGCCTGGGTCCTGGCCTTGGAGGCTCTCGGGCCTCGACTAAGGGGGCTCCTTAGCGCATGCTTGGAGAGGGGCCAGTTCCCACTTCGTTGGAAGACGGGGAAACTGGTCCTCATAAAGAAACCAGGGCGCCCTGCGGACTCGCCGTCCGCTTACCGGCCCATCGTGCTGCTCGACGAGGTGGGCAAGCTCTTTGAAAGAGTGATTGCAGACCGCCTTGTCGGGTGGCTGGTGCGGGAGGGGCCGGACTTGTCGGACGGCCAGTACGGCTTCCGCAAGGGGCGCTCTACGGTGGACGCCATCATGCGCGTGCGAGCCCTTACGACGGGGGAAGCAGTGGCCCGGGGTGGGGTCGTCTTGGCGGTGTCTCTAGACATCGCCAATGCCTTCAACACCCTGCCCTGGAGTTGCATCAGGGAGGCACTCCGGTATCACCGGGTGCCGACCTACCTCTGTCGCGTGGTCGAGGCTTACCTGACGGATAGGGCCGTCATCTACCTCGGTCATCAGGGAGAGTGGAACCGGCGAGAGATGTCGTGCGGTGTCCCACAGGGATCGGTTCTGGGGCCGCATCTGTGGGACATCGGATACGACTGGGTGCTGCGCGCCGACCTCCCTAACGGCGTCAGCGTGGTTTGCTACGCTGACGACACGCTGGTCCTGGCGCAGGGGAGGTCGTACGAGGCGGCGGCCGACTTAATGACACGCGGGGTTGCGACAATCGTCGAAAGAATCCGGCAATTGGGACTCGAGGTGGCTCTGCACAAGTCCGAGGCCATGGGTTTTCATGGTCCTCGGAACGCGCCACCTTCGGGTTCCCAACTCACGGTGGGAGGGGTTCACATCGGCGTCGAGTCGACGATGAAGTACCTAGGACTTGTCCTCGACAGCCGGTGGAACTTCGTTGAGCATTTCCGACGTTTGGCTCCCAGACTGGAGCGGGCGGGGGCTGCCTTAAAGCGGCTCCTGCCCAATCTGGGGGGACCAAACGCCTCCTGCCGGAGGCTCTACACGGGGGTCGTGCGGTCCATGGCCCTATACGGGGCACCGGTGTGGGCGCCCTCATTGAGGCTGCGCCCAGCGCGCCAGTTGAGTGCGGCCCAAAGGGTCATGGCCATCCGGTTAATCCGGGGATACCGCACGGTCTCCTGCGAGGCGGCGAGCCTCCTTGCCGGAGTGCCGCCATGGGATCTGGAGGCAAAGGTCCTCGCCCACATGTGGGAGTGGCGCGAGGACGCGAAACGCCGGGGCGAAACTCCGCTGCCGCGACAAATCGCGGCACGGCGGACAGAGCTCCGGCAGGATCTCATGGCGACATGGCGGGTACGATTGTCGCAACCCAGCGCAGGGCACGCCACAATTGCGGCGGTAAGTCCCCTCTTTGAGGAGTGGATAGAGAGGCGCCACGGCGTCCTCACCTTCCGCCTGACGCAGGTTCTCACCGGGCATGGGTGCTTCGGTGGGTTCCTGTTCAGGATAAAGCGGGAGGAAACGCCCGGGTGTTTCCATTGTGATGATCGTCTGGAGGACACGGTGGAGCATACGGTGGAGGTGTGCCCTGCCTGGGCGGAGCACCGCCGTGTCCTCGTGGAGGCGATCGGCGGCGGCGACCTCTCGCGTCCGGCCCTGGTGCGAGCCATGGTACGGAGCGAGAGGGCATGGGAAGCCGTCACCTCCTTCTGCGAAGCAGTAATGCTCGTGAAGGAGGAGGCGGAGCGCGTGAGGGAGTGGCAGTCTCTGCGCCCTCACGTCCCTAGCCGCCGCAGGAGGAGACGCCCCGGGCGTCGGGAGTCGATTGCGGACTCCCGGCCACCGTAGGCGCGAGCTTGCGGGCGTCGAGCAATGGGTAGCTCGCCGCCCGGTAAGGACCAAGCTCGGGTCGACGGCGCGTAGTGTTCCACGCGCGCCTCAAAGAGATGTCAGCAGCAGTGAAGGGGTCTGCTAGGACCGGTGCCTGCCGGGGTCGCGTGATTGTTCAAAAGAGATACCGTGGCCCCGGCACTGGGCAACTGAAGGAACACGGGTGGGTTTTAGTCAGTAAAAGTCTGACACGCCCTCCCGCTCCGCCCAGAGCGGGAGAAGTCATTTGATGATTTCCCATCCAAAAAAAAAAAAAAAAAAAAAAAAAAAAAAAAAAAAAAAAAAAAAACCCTCCCTAAGCCATGTTTAATCTAATCAAATCAGTAACGTTTATCTTCCAAGACTCAACTCTCAACTTCCACGCTCAACTTCTCTATCATGATATCCGTGTTCTCTATCAATATTTCTTCGTATAAATAAACTCTTGTAGGCGTCGACGTCAACGTCTGGGCACATGAAATAATTTACAGGATTAATGTTATTTGACTAATAACCTTCTGCGATGTTTCGTTTATTTTGGTTTGGAGACGGATTGGGATTTTTGCTAGACCTTAATTAGCGATATTGCTCTACAGGATCTAGATAGCACTTAAGTTTCCCTACGTCGCGTCGTTTCACTGACAGTGGTGCCGATTCCCTTATTCACAAACTAAACTAAATTTAAGTTCAGTGCATCTTTTTCTTTCTATTTCATTAAGAAAAGGACAGAAGATAAATTTTAGTTCAGTCCTGTCAAATTAATCAGCGCTTGACGTAAATTGACGTAATTTTAGTAGGCAAGTTTTTAATCACGTCTAAACTTGTATGGAGCGCTGATTAATTTGACAGGACTGAACTAAAATTTATCTTCTGTCCTTTTCTTAATGAAATAGAAAGAAAAAGATGCACTGAACTTAAATTTAGTTTAGTTTGTGAATAAGGGAATCGGCACCATTAACAAAGCCGGCATCAAACTTAATAACAGATTTCCGATTAAAGCTGCTTACGCACTGCGTACGAGATCAAGTGGGCCTGTCTTCCGGTCGTTATTGTGAGATACGTACCTACGTAAAGTGATAATCGCAGGGAACAGCGGTAATCACGTTGTATGTGCATTTCTCCAGCGTGTGAGAGCGCGGGAGGGCGCCGCCCGCCCCGCCGCCGCCGTGCGTATTTTTACCCGGTGACGTCAGACTTCGGCCTCCGCATGTCGTGCGGTCATGAAAAGAACCGACGACTTAGCGGAAAAGGGACTCTTTTGATCGATTCGAAATAGAATGTGGGTAGGTATGTAAATCTATACTAATATTATAAAGCTGAAGAGATTGTTTGTTTGTTTGATTGAACGCGGTAACCTCAGTAACTACTGGTCCGAATTGAAAAAATATTTTTGTGTTGGGTAGCCTATTTATTGAGGAAGGCTATAGGCTATATAACATCATGTTACAACCAAGAGGAGCGGAGCAGTAATGAAAAATATTGCAAAAACGGGGAAAATCCCATGGGTAGGTGATTCGACGCGACGGGAAGGGTCGGGGTAACAAGAAATTTAACGCGGACGAAGCCGCGGGTAGAAGCTAGTAGTACAATATAATACCTACTTCCCGTTAGAAATGAGCGTGCCGGTTTCAGAGAGACCGCTGTCTCATTAATGAATTAAATATTTAGAGCGTTATGTAAAGTAAGTGGTTTTATTTCTATTGGTTTGAAAATATCTTTTTGGTCAATTGATAATTATGTATCAAATTCAAACTGGGTAAGGACGATAAAACTGTTGAATTTACCTATGGCATTAAGTCACCTTCGAATCTTACTGCATGCCTTTAGAGCACATTATCACGACAACGGGCGCGTCGCTGGTTACGTGGCCACACCTGCTCTCAAGGTCCGCGGTGGTGGCCATGTCAACAGAACAGATAGCCGCATCGCAGCTGTTAGTACGAAGAAAAACGTATTTTATAAAGCCCAATAACAACACTTTCCCATCCATTAAATCAGATCATAATATAATTTTAGAAAAAACATTGAGGAATCTAAATAATTCGTCGTTATTGCAGCACATTTGGCACAGGTGTGCGTGGTTCTAACACTACCTATCTAGATTCTAGTTGTTTTGGGCACTTGATCAATCAGCGTGCATACGTCATCAGCGAGATAAAGCTGTAGGATAGCTAGGAAGTAACCTACTGTCTTCCTGATGCGTTGGAGCTATCTGTAAAAGCACCAGCACCAGTTCACTCCACACGGCAACATGCCTTACCCTAACTAGTCGCGATGCAGATTCATCTCAATACAAGAGTGATGTGAATTGATGTTAACCTTTATCATTCATCCTTCCGAAGTTTATGAATGAATATTTATCTGATAGCGCACGTATCTGCTGTGTGCATACTCGTGTTTCTATGCGTAGAAATGTTTGGGCTATGTGACCTTACGACCAATAGTCTAGCGTGTGTGTGTGTGTGTGTGAGGCTGTTACACGTGAGTTTCGTGTCGTAAGCACGTGAGCTATCATAAACTTGACATTTACTCCATTACATAACACCTTCACATCTACTTAGGGAGTGTTAAATCAAACAAAACAAATAAAGTAGTTTTTTGTTTATTAGTCAGTTTTAACAGCAATTATAAGTGATAAGTAAAATGTCACTTCCAATGTCACTACAAAACTAATACAACTCGAGCCTCCATGCTGTTCAGAAAAATAGTACAATCCACAGAAACATACTACATTTCATAAACATTTCCATCGCAATTGCCAATTCCAAGTTTCCGTTGAAACTTAAAACTTACAATTACTGCTGTCATCAAAGTATTTACAATAGAAAATATTTACAACTTAATCAGCATTAAATACAAATAAACACATTTGTCAGTCTCGCTTAGCTCTCCGTACTAAAACGCATGGAGTCTACCCAATCAAACTATTTTGGCTAGCCATTCAGTAAACAATTACAATCAGCAACATAATTAGGCAACATAAATGAGTAAGTCCCAACAACACTGGTAGGAATGTCCCATCACTAGTTTTGAGCATATTAACTAGGCTGTCCTGACAGAGCTCACTTGTTCCTGTACTAATATAACTTTTAATCACCAGAAAATACATAACTGGTTCACTAAAATGCACTAATGTCACAAAGATCTATCAGGTGCAGAAAAGGATCACAACTACATAGTTAACACCAGCACTATTTAATAAGCTGAACTGTGTCCAACAAACTCATACCAAAGGCCTTTTCAGTATGAGTTTCTCAGACCTCAAGAAGTGGAACAAGTTAATTTCTGTCACAACAAACTTCATCATACACTGAAATCTATGTTAATGAGAAATCCAGTCATTATTAATTGGGTAGAGTGTCCATGAGAATCTCCTTCACTCCTGATGAGAGGCGGTCGGGGAATTTGATGTCAAACGCAACAAGTAAGTCTCCTTTTCGCGTCGGTTCCTTGGGTAGTGGTAGCCCATATCCTGGGAACCTCTTCACTGTGTGTGGCTTCACAACCTCAGCCTGAAGGTTGACTGTCAGCTTCTCCCCAGACATGGTTGGTACTTCAATGATGGTGCCACAAAGAGCCTGCAACAAACAAACAGCATGGTTATTGTGATGTCACACTGACTCATGTTATCAAGGGACACTTGTTTGAAGAGCATACTTATCTCTTTGATTAATATACAAGAATAATTATTCCACTAAGTGAAATGGAGGACTTGTATTGTAATAATAATTACACAACAATAATTAATTAATTGCAATTATTAGCACAACTGAATGGGTACAATGAACTTTGGAAAGCTCATAACTATGCAAGATGTACTATTACAACTACTAGACTGTTCTAGAAGCCAGTGTGTTGGCATAATGGTTGCATGTTTATCACCAGTTAGTAAACAACACACATGCACAACAATATGTAATCATGTCAATGAACTAATAAGTCATGATGCCTACCTGTTTCAATGAGACCTTGGCTGAATATCTGATGTCACTGCCTTCCCTCTTGAACAGTGGGTGTGGCTTGTCTCTGATGATGAACACAATGTCTGCTGGGATCTTGTTGCGACCCTGATCACCCTCTTTCTGGAACGTGATCTTGGTGCCAGCCTTCCAGCCCGGCTTAACATGGATGGTCAGAACCTTATCCTCCTTCTTGGAAGTGCCGTCAGGCTGCAACACACGCCGCGATATTTTCATCTTCTTGACACAACCACGCGCGATGTCCTCTAGGGAAACGTACAAGTCGTGCTCGATCGGCGGGTCCTGGGTCTTCTCCTTCCGGCTCGGGGATCCGTGGAAGTTGAAGCTGTGGCTGCGGAAGGCGCCGCCGGGGCCACCTGGCCGCGCCGTGCCCATACCCATGTTGGCAAACGGGTCCATATCCACGTCCATGTCGCGGTCGAAGAACATGGTGGTGCCTCCCGAACCACCGTTCAGGTCGAAGAACGCCTGGAAGGGGCTGGCCGAACCGAAGAACTGCGCGAACGTCGCCCTCGGGTCACCGTGGAACGTGTACGAGAACGACTGGCCGCCACCAGGTCCATTGTGCGATCCCATTCCTCCCTTGAGTCCCTCCTCGCCGTGGGCATCGTAGATCTCACGTTTCTTCTTGTCTGACAACACTTCGTAAGCCTCGGCCACCTCCTTGAACCTCTCCTCGGCACCAGCTGCCTTGTTCTTGTCCGGGTGGTACTTTAGTGCCAGCTTACGGTATGATTTCTTTATGTCGTCATCAGACGCACCTTTCGCTAATCCTAGTATTTTGTAATAGTCTTTACCCATTGTGAATCCTTATCCTAGAACAAAAACGATTCCCGTTAGCCATAACGCCTGACACCATTTTTGGAGATGTGGAGCGATGATACGCGCAACATAAAATTTAGATTTTTTAACAAATACAAACATAATCGACTCAAATAACGTTCTGGAATTAAGGGATAATATTAAAGAACACTTACCTAGTCACTTAAAGCTCCAAGTATAGTCCAAATAGTTAAAATAAGCGGATTATTGGGAATATTCACACACAACACTTTTAAACACCTTACAGTAGCAACTTCACGTTTGAATGAAACGCTGCGCCTTCGTTGCGCCAAAATATATACATTAAAACGTCTAGAACGTTCTAGGGCCTTCAACCTCTGCGGAAACGGGATAAAAAATAAAAAATGTTATTGGGTTGCGCGTAGGTCAGAAAGAGATGAATATAAATTTCATTGTTCAAAATACACGAAAGCAAATGGAGCTTACGTCATTTTTTTTATCACGTTCCCAGAGAGCAACACGTTCCGATTGGTTGGGGAGAGCAATTCGTTCTCTATGAGTTTCTAGAGGTTTTTGCACGGCACTATGCGTTTTAAGTTTGTTCTCGTTGACATTCTACAACGTGGCTACAACTACAACAATTTATATTGATTGATGGCATTGATTGTTGTTTCTCTATCGAATAATATTGAAAATCTATGTAATGTTTTTCATCGTTTTTATCTTATGCAAGAAGTTTATTTACAACGTAGGCAAACAGGTTTAAGAGGCCGTATACGAAATTTTGTCGATTTCGCTGATTTTACAGACGTGCTGCACGCGTAGCATGACCACCGTAGAAATGGGTTTTGTCGACGGAAGAATAGGTAAAATTACAGATTGTAGAAAGATTAAAGACAAAATTAAAGATTGTAGAAAGATTTGTACCGTTTTATACTGGCGTAGCATGACAATTCTATCTCTATTCTACCAAGAATAGACAAAACCCATTTCTAAGGTAGTCATGCTACGCGTGCTGTTACAGTTAAAATACTGCATTGGCATTCCCATAAGTTTTAATGCATATGCATATTATGAAACATCGTTTCAGTTTTTATCTATTGAATGAGCTCCTTTTTAGGGTTCCGTTGACAAATGGCAAAAAACGGAACCCTTATAGATTCGTCATGTCTGACTCTGTCTGTCTGTCGGTCCGTGTATGTCACAGCCACTTTTTTCCGAAACTATAAGAGCTATGCTGTTGAAACTTGGTAAGTAGATGTATTCTGTGAACCGCATTAAGATTTTCACACAAAAATAGAAAAAAAAAACAATAATATTTGGGGTCCCCATACATAGAACTGAAACTCAAAAAAAAAATTTTTCTTCAAACCCATACGTGTGGGGTATCTATGGATAGGTCTTCAAAAATGATATTGAGGTTTCTAATAACATTTTTTTCTAAACTGAATAGTTTGCGCGAGAGACACTTCCAAAGTGGTAAAATGTGTGTGTGTCCTCCCCGTAACTTCCAAAATAAGGGAAAGATTGGTTTGAACGAGATCTAGTTAGTAGTTTTTTTTTTATACGTCATAAATCGTAAACCATAATTTACCTTTCATTCAGTCAACTCGTTGTTTTCCCTAATAAATAAAATAAAATAAAACTCAAATATAAAAATTAAAAAAAAAAACATTTAATTTCATAAACATAAACCTTATGCATAAACCGTGAATACCTGCAGGTTTGTACGGAACCCTCGGTGCGCGAGTCCGACTCGCACTTGGCCGGTTTTTTAATTTTAGTGCGAGATTTAGGTAAATAAACTTTTTTTGAATGATTATTTGCTACCAATTATTTTATTGCTTTTATTTTCGGGAAATGGATTGATCTAGGACTGAAGTTTGTTTCTGTTGTTTTAATTTTATGGATGAGAATTCTGAGAAGATGAAATCAAAACCAATTCATTGTCCATTTTCTCTAAAATTTGACTAGGTTTTATATTCTTTTTTTACTGTGTTTTTTAATATGAGAGTAATAAAAAGTGATTAATACATTTTATAGATGACTTTCACAACAAAACATTGTATTTTTACTTTATAGCGTGTAGACGTTAAAACCATTAATTAATATACTGGGTGTAAGGGACAGCTCTCCACAAAGTGATGGGGTGGATTCAGTATATCATACTAAGATGATCAGTACAAGATATTATTTCAGGACCGTTATGGGAATCCAATAAACCTGATTTGTTTTATTTCCTCACACGCAATGCAACTCGGATCAATTCGGAAAGCCGCCTTTGTGCAATCGCCGACGACGAGCTCGATGAACTCTATAGTTAGACAGGAAGTGAACAGCTGATTTTACGCGTCGTTCGTTAGAGTATTTCAACATCCATTGCTGCTTTTTTTTTTGCCGTATTGTTTACATAAATGGAGTGCTGCTTTCAGAAAATGTAATTTTACATTGAAATAAAACGGAAAAAGCTGAAAAAAGTTTTTAAAAAATCCTGAGAAAAATTCCGGTGGAATGTGATTCAAAATAAGGAGCTGAATGCACTCTGTCAGTTTGTGGAGGGCTGTCCCTTACACCCTGTATGTGTTTTTCTTGACCACTTACCGCAATATTTACAAAACCATCGCCGGTTTAAGGTCGTTTTATCAAAATTATATGATAAAAATAAAAATGTAGCTCATTCATTTGATCAAAACTGAAATGATCTTTCATATACTGCATTAAAATTTATAGAAATACAGTAAGTATTTGAACTGTAAAAACATGTCTATAAAAATCAAGTAAATCAGCAGAATCTGAAAAAAATCATATAGGTAAGGTTAAAATTATTTCAAACGTGCATTGATGAGTTTTACACCATCTCGCTCAACATATGTATTTCAAGCTTATCATCAGACAGGTGAAGAAATAAAACGGTATTAGTTATGTAGTTAAATTAGTAAATTATAACCTAACCGAACAGCCTGTAAAAAGATAATATAATTTTCATGCACTTTAAGTAACATTCTAATAAATCAGTAATAATAAAAACCCGGTAGTTATGGTAGAGCAGTGGTGTCTCAGTGGTAAAGGCCGCTACTTACGAGTTGTTGTTGTTGGGTTGTTGGTCGTGGGTTCGAACCTACGACCAACAATCGATGAAGAAAAACGAAGAGATTTATTTATTTTAATTTTAAATAGAACGGCCAAAACCAATTCCACTATTTGAACTTATAATAATACTATTTTGTCATACAAAAATTAAACGTTCTGAAACTTCTGACAGTATTATCTTCCATTCATTCGCAAACATATTAAGATCTGTGGTTCGAGTTGGAGAGCGTTAATAGCGGGTAATGTCCGAGGAATAGGCGACTTGCAGTGCGCAACAGTCCGGCAACATTTGGAACAGCCAGTAGCGGTGTTTTCTGCCACGACAGTAATTGTCTCGGATAAACAGATTTCAGATTTTATTATGCAGATCAGGAACATCAATAAATAATCCCCCTAAGAACTTGAAATATTATAGTCATCTGATCGCGCTACCGTCTTTCTTCTAGATCTAGATAATTGAAGCTTAAGCAACCCAACAGAAATTTACTGGGATACAAGAGAGAATAAAACCCGTACAAGCGCTTGTAAAGGTATCTTAGGAATGCTTTATGAACTTGTTCTGAAGCTAACACATACTGCTTTTCAAAAGTATTCCATACGCTTGCTACGGACCAATTCCCCAAAAATAATCTTGATAACGTAGAATTTATGAAAATCACGACAGTTCTTTAAGATAAAGCCTAGGCGCCTGAACGACTCCTTAGCAGTGGATGTGATGTGGTCGTGAAAAGTGAGCTTACTGTCGAATATGACACCCAGGTCTTTCATGGAATCAGTTGTTGTAATTGCCTCTCCATTCAACTTGTATGGAAAGTTGACTGAATGACTGGGTGCCGCATTCGACTGAAGGACATCAAGTAGCATTTTGATTGATTAAATTCCATTTGATTTTCCAGACTCCACTTATAGAGTGAATCAGTGTCTGATTGCAGAGCCGCATCGGCCGCAGATTGTATTCCATAAAATAGTTTTAAGTCACCAGCATATAAGAGGGAGCTGGCATTCGCAACCAGGGCTTTGAATAACGTTAAAAATTTGGTATCGTTACTTTCATCGGACGAAGATAACGTTATTAGTAGAGGTCACGTTATGCTTGGTAACGATACTTGGCATACGTTTTACCGGTAACTGAGTAACGTTAAATTTTTATTTATTTTCTTTCATCTCGTTCTTTCGTCTACATTAATGAAGTTGCATTTGCATCGTTTGATTGGCGATGTTGCCGTAGAGCGCCGCCGCCCATGGCGTGCCGCTTAGGTTGCGCGGGTTGACAAACAACGCATTAAGTAACGATAAAAGTATCGATACTAGTAACGGTAATGGTAACGTTATTTTATGGATTCGATACCAAAGTATCGTTACCCGTGTTACCGTTAAAAAATTAACTTTATGAAAATAACGTTACTTAACGATACTTATAGTGTGAATTGGACCTCATGTTCAGCAGTAGCGCTTGCTACCACTAGACCAACGAGACAGTGCAGTTACTTAGTGTAAAGTATTGACGGATCTTTTTTCCCGAAAGCCATGATGTTCATTGCACAGGTACTGATTCACTTGCCTATAAATTCCATGATGTAGGACATTCTCGAAAACTTTTACGAGAGAAGATAATATCGCTATTGGAAGATATTCATCGACTGAAGGTTTATTATACCGTGGCCCTGGCTGGCATATGGGCAACTGAAGGAACTCGGGTGGGTTTTAGTCAGTAATAGTTTGACACGCCACTTCACTCAATTCTAGAGCGGGAGACGTCATTTGATGATTTCCCACCCACAAAAAAGGGGTTTATTCACACATGTGACATCTAGCAAACCACACCATCTAGGCCCGCGTGGTGGATTATGACCCACTCCTTCTCACAAAGAGGAGGCCCATGTCCCAGCAGTGGGAACATTATAGGCTGCTGATTGTGGATAGTCAGGAAAAATTGGGAAAACGAAATAAATGTTGCTTAAAAAGCGCGTCGTGTCGTGTCCGATAACTTTTACAAATCCTATTATACCCGATACTACTACTATAACCGATGTTTTATTGTTTCATACCGATCCGGCCCGTCCCGTGCTGCCCTCTTCCAGAGACGCCCTAAGCCGAGGTCCGTACTCCACAGTGGGTGCTCTTAGCGTATAGACGCCCACTAGACGCCTATACCTATAGTTTTTAAATCCTAGCCAAGCAAGTCCGGTAAAGCAGCCGACAACCTCTTAAGTTTACCTGCGAAATGTTATTCCCAAAAAAAGTTTCATCGTTCCGTTCCTTTCGTCTCAGTTTGTAGATTTCATTACACTTACAAAACATGCTATGCAATGCAGTCTATGCAGATACAAGGGTGGATTCACGCATTTTATGCAATACTGCATTCAGACTTATAAAAAGAGTTATTCTAAATATTTTCATATTTTTTTCTATTCTAGTAGCTACATGTAAACTGTTTTAAGGAGTGCTTAATAAAATATCACAGTAAAACGTTTACTTAGATTACAAAAAAAAAAGAAAAACGCACCAATAGTCATTACCCGATGGTGAACAAATAAGAAAGTTTCAATGCAATATCATGACATGATGGTAGCTTATCAACAAACCCGTTTTAAAAAATACTTTTGAAAAAATTAACTAAAGACGACTCATTAGACAAGTTTTTGAATATATACTTAACGTATCAGGTATATACCGTAATTTAACTTTAAAAATTTGTCACGTAAATTACATCATTTCCCGATACGCGCGTCAATTGACCAATATATTTTGCCGGGTTATCATGACAATCACCCCACCACAACACCCGCGCCGCTCAGTTTACCGAGTATCATGGACAGAACCGCACGTCACGCTGGATTGTGCGCGTTATTAGAAAAATATCAATTTGTGTTTAAAGTTGTGTTTTGTCACGTTTATTGGTCATTCCCTTCTGGTGAATATTATAAGGTAAGCAGATCAATAATGGTTATTTGTCTTATGCATTTATTCGTCATCTGTACAGCTTTCGATGAATTAATAACCTAAAATTAAGAGTAGCCATTTCTAGAGCATTCCGAGCGCAAATATTTAGTTTCGTCATTCCCCGAATCGTCATTTCTCGGTTTTTTTGTAAGAAGGGAATGACGTCCGGTGAAGGGTAATGACGAAAACTAAATGTTTGTTTTAATAATTACGTATTATGTACTAGAATTTCTATTTGTATTGCAGATTTCGTATGGTAACTAGTAAAATAATTACAAAGGTAAATTATTTTAAAATAAAATATTTCTATTTCAGTTACAATGAATAAACTAAAAGTTGACCCTCGAACTTCGAAGGAAGCACAAAGATTATATAAACGACGTAAGTATGCTGAAATCAAAGCTGATCCTGAACTATATGAAAGACAAAGGGAGAAAGAAAGGGCAAAATATATAAGAAAAAAGGAGAAAAAACAAGTGGTCGGAATTAATGAAAAGTCCCCACGTGAAATTAGAGCTCAGAGAAAAAAAAGGTGAGAGGCGTCAAAAAAATATCGTTTGAATAAAAAAGAAGAGGCTAAATCACCTTCTTTACCAGAACCAGTTTTCATTGAAGTTAGAGATGATGCTAATAGTGCAGGAAATGAAGAACCAAATCAGAAATCGGATTCTATGCAGATACCGGAGACTAGAACTAGCACAATAAGAAAAATTCGTTACATAGAGCAGAAGAAACGCAAGATACTTCAAAATATTATAATTCATCTGAAAAAGAAAAATGCTGCTTTAGAAAAGAAAATAAAACTACTAATGAAAGAGAAGAAGATAGAACGTAACATACCAAGAAAAACAGGGAAATCAAGAATAGAAGCACTAGTACAGAAACATAAAGAAGATAGGAGAACTAATGCGGCTTTGGTAAGATTAGTCAGAAACTTTTATGTTGATGATATTAACAGCACACTTGGTGCAGGAAAAAAGGAATATATTACCAGACAAAAAATTCAAAAGCAAAAACGTTATTTAAATTCCCCGTTAAAAATCTTGCATCGTAAATTTCTAGCTACACATACAGTAAAGGTCAGCTATGGGTTTTTTTGCAAGCACCGACCATTCTGGGTGCTCCTACCGAAACAAAAAGATAGAGATACCTGTATGTGTACAGTACACTGCAATATTGATTTGCTTGCCGATTCCCTAAACAAGGCTTCTATTATTCATCCGAAAAACTCTCGGGAACTACTCGCACAAGTATGTTGCTCCGAACGAAATGACGAATGTTTAACGCGAAAATGTCAGTCATGCAAAGGCAAAGTAGTCATACCATGTAACGAGTAACTCAAATGACCGAATATTGATCTACCATCAATGGATTCGCTGCAGAGAAACTTTACACTCAAAAAAGGGTTCAAAAGTGCACACAATAACCACAAAGAAAGAATTTGCTGGGTCTCCTCTAGAAATACTTGAGAAACTAAATGAGCAGCTGCCGAATTTAATCGAGCACAGCTTTAAAATACAAACCCAATATATCAATATGAAGACCCTAAAGGAATCCTTGACTGTAATAGAAGCAGATAAACATATTGATTTCTCCGAAAATTATGGGCTTAAATTTGGAACCGAAGTCCAATCGTTTCACTTTGGTGGAAGTCGAAATGAAGTTTCTCTTCATACTGCTGTAATATACACATTCGACTTCCATAAGAGTGCAGTTGGAAAAACCTGCGTATGTACCGTCAGTCCATGCGTAAGGCACGATGCATCTGCAGTGTGGGCTCATTTGATCCCTCTCATAGATGTGGCCGTGAAAGAAAACCCTTTCATAGAAAACATTCATTTTCAGTCGGATTCGCCCACGTCGCAATACCGGAATAAATATATATTTTTTATGATAACTCGATTGTGGAAAGATTTCCCTAACATAAAAAAAAATGGAATTATAGTGAGTCGGGGCACGGAAAGGGTGCCCCTGATGGCGTAGGAGCCGTAATAAAGCGTACCGCTGATTCTCTGGTTAAGTGTGGACATGACATCGGGACATTTGAACAGTTTTTGACATGTATTCAAGAACACGTTGAAAATATTAAAATCTTACAGGTAACTGAAGAAAATATCAAAGATAGAGAAAGACAATTATAGAATAATTTGAAACCGTTTAGTGGCACCCTTTCTGTGCATCAAGTGATGTGGGAGAGATATTCAAACCATTTAACTTTTAGGAAGACAAGTTGTTTTGAGTGTGATGTAGGAAATGTGTGTGTACATGGAAAACACTTAGGTTTCCAAAAAATCCCCATGTCAGATGATCTAAGAGAATCTCAACATCGATTAGACGATGGGGCTGGTGTTATTACTCTTGTCTCTACAAGACCTGAACAAGTTCCCTCTAATATCACCAACACTCCAATACCGTCAACCTCTCGAGTAATAACGTTAAAGGGAAGCAAGCAGCAAACGTAATTTTTAAGAAACGGCTGTGAATATAATCAATGAATGAACACATTTTTTTATTTTGGATTTCGTTTTTACTTATATATTTATATATACTATGTATAGACAGTGATTAGAGTAAAGAAAAACCAATCAAGAAGACCAAAGGATTATTACGACATGCTCGTTATTTTTAAATTTTATGACTATAAAATATATTTAGCATAAAAAAGTAAGATAAAAAGTATACATACCATATATACTAATACTGTGATTAGAGTCGAAGAATAATCAATAAATAAAGACTAAGAATTGTGATTATCTTTGTTAATTTTTTCGACTGAATAAGTTAAGTTGTTAATAATGTCTTAAAATCAGAAATAAATGAGTGAGAATTTTGTATATTAAGAAATTAATCTAGAGAATTTATTGTGATTATTTAATTTTTAATAATAAAATTTGTGAGGCTGATTATTAGTTGTTTTATTAATAGAAAAATCATTCCAAGCTACTATTGTCATTCCCTTCACTCCAATTGTCATTACCTGTATAGATTAGTCATTCCATTCTGTGACGTTTAACTTTAACTGCAGTTAAATCCTAGAATAATCTAAATAAATTCATGCCCTTAATTGATTATAGTATATTTAGTGTAGCTTGATCAAATACCCTACATAAATTTGACCTATCAACCATTTTAAAAAATTGTATCAAAAAAATTAGGAAAAATAATAGTGCGTGAATTCACCCACAAAGGCAGAGAAAAAAATATAATTTTAAGCTATCGAGTTCTGCATTATTTTAATTTTTTTCGTAATGGCAACATTTTTTTCTCTTTTCATTTCAACTGTCAGTCAGCTGTCAACTTTATGTCACAAATTTTTCATGTTTTTATTCTGGATCGGATTTATTTATAAATAAAAGGAGCCAGCTATTGATAAGAAACTTTTATTTATCTAACAAGTCTTAAAAACAACGCGTGCCGACAACCTTTGAAATCCATGTCGTAGTACTTTTCATAGAAATCCTGTATTAGCTCCTCGACCTGAAAACAATGTCTCACGATATAACATTACAAAGTAAATGCGACTCGTGCGGCGAGATAGCCCACGAGCCGTTCATAGAATGTGTTGAATGTGAAGCTAATCTGTGCACCGCATGCTTTGCCTCCGGCCAGGAAGTGGGTGCTCACAAGAACGATCACAAATATGCTGTGCGACGGAATGACTTCCCTTTGTTCGACAACTGCAACTGGTCTTCTAAAGAAGAATGTAAGCTGCTCTCTGCATTGTCGACATACGGCTTTGGAAACTGGGAAGAGATATCTAAGAGTGTCCATACACGTTCTAAACTCGAATGCCAGGAGCATTACAAAAAGTATTACATAGAAAATGTTCAGTACAAAGAATTGCAGCTGTTGCCTGAGACAGAGCAATCGTTGTTTCCAAAACCAGTGATACCTTATCTATACAGTACAGAAGTATGCACCAACCCACCAAGGAACAACAATGCAGATCAACATCTGGCTGGGTACAATGCTTACAGGGCAGAGTTTGAACTCAGTTATGATCATAATGCAGAAAACATTTTTAATATAGAAGACAGTTACTCTGAAGATGACGATGATGATGATGATGACGACTGTATGGACTCACTAAAGGTGTCATTAGTCAGCGCATTGAATACCAGGCTAAGAGAGAGGCGAAGGAGATACAAGATCATACAGAATCATGGTTTAATAATGCCAAACAAATTAATATCCTGGCTTCAGAAATATGACAAGACACTTACAAGACAGAAGTGTGAGAGGATGCTGTCATTCATGCAGTTCATGACTGGTATACAATTTGATGCATTCATGGAGTCACTTAGCTTAGAAAATGAACTAATACAGAAAATATCAAGACTTTCAGAGTACCGTAGGAATGGTATCAAAACATTATATGCAGCAAAGTTGTATAAACAGTTGAAGAAGGAGAATGAGCTGGTTGTCAAGGAGCAGAGGCATGCTACAACTGTTATGGCAAAGAAGTATGAGAGTCAGTCACCTGTGAAGAACACATTAATATTTGGAAAGAACAATCAGTTACTGAAGTACAAGAGAACATCAATGCCTCTAGAAATAGTCGATCTACCAGGGTTCAACAGACTTACAGAGGCTGAGAAGGTTCTGTGTTCCAACCTGAGATTGATACCAGAGAACTACTTAGAAATTAAGCAGCAACTGATTACCCAGAACAGTAAAATGGGCTTCCTCCGTTTGCTAGATGCAAGGAGGATAGTGAAAATAGATGTGAACAAAACTAGGAAGATCTATGACTACTTGTTGTATGAAGGGTTTATATCTAAACCGCAGTAAATAAATAAGTAGAATTTTTTGTACAAATCCTGTTTCTTTTATTTTTATGATGATCACGAATGTTGTTACTTTTGGGACTATGCAGTAGACAAAGTATTATCAATTTTATCCAAAGGTATTTATAGTATAGAATAAACTACCTATATTATATTTATGTGTACCGTGTGGTGCCGGACGTAAAGAATAAAACCACCCCATTTCTTCCCATGGGTGTCGTAAAAGGCGACTAAGGGACTTACTAGAGAATGGGCAGCAGCATTCTCTATGCATTTTACCACCATAATGCGATCACCAACCCACCTGCCAAGCGTGGCGATTATGGCAAAGCCCCCCACATTGGGGGAGGCCTAGGTCCAGCAGTGGGCGTCTTACGGCTGAAATGATGATGATGATTATATTTATCGGCTAAAGATATGAGGGGTTGAATAAATATGATGGGAAATTAAGGGATGGGATACTCACTTTAAAACCAAACTTCTGATACAGAAATATGGCAGAATTTGTTGGTGATACATGCAGTGTGACATCTTTGCCTGTACAAGTCTGTAAAATAAAACATAATTTGTTATAACATAAGCAACATTAATCCTGAACAGCATAATATTGGCGTATTTTTCATTATTTTCGTGTTCAGGGAGGGTGTGACCCTGCAGTCTGCAGACCACATTGAATATGGTCAGTGTAAGTGATGTCAAAATTAATATAAAACCGGCCAAGTGCGATTCGGACTCCCACACAAACCATTCCATACCACAAGGTAAAAAAGGCCGAAAAAAAAACCCATTTCTTGTATGGAGAGCCCTATAATTTTTAACTTGTTGTCATGCACGAAGTCCGCAGCTTCGGTTGAAAGTTACGTGCGTTTGCTGCTCAGGACATAACATTAGTTCCGAGGCCTGACCTAAGAATGAATGACACCACGATTGGACAGTTATCCCTGTTCTGCAACTTCACTTGGTGAAATTACCCAAATATTCGTGTAACTTGATTAATTTAAAATACACCCTTTATTTATTGAGATATAGGTCGTTTTGTGTTAATGAAATAACGCGAATATTTGTTTTGAAGGATCAACTACTTCCGAACGGTCCAGGTCCCGTATCTTCGTTGGCGCCTAACGTAGTGGAATTAGGCTTAAGTGAAAGGTAGAAAGTAATCTACATATACTTATTTTGAATTGTAACAAATTAAATTCGCTTTACGTGTCTATCTGCGTGACTGCGTTGCTTAACTTACATACAAAGATATCTCGGTGTTTTGTCAAGTTGAAAAAACCGTGCAAACCAGAGGGGCGGCACTTGTTACTTATCTAAATAATATGCGTACCTGTAACAAGTGATAAAGCATGAAGGTGGCAATCTTGGCGTTCCTCCACTCGGGCCGCGTGAGCACGAAGGAGATGTAGGCCTCGTTGTGTCCCACGTCGGGCACGAGGAAGGCGCAGCCGATCACCAGCCGCTTGTACGTCACCACGCAGCTGAACTCGGGGTATTGGAGAGCTTCTGTCACTGTTGGAGAAGGTAGCCGGCATTACAGAATACATTTGAAATGGTCTTTTTCTGGTGGACACACATCACATACATAGCTCGAAACATAACATGTTTAACATACATACATACATACGTTGATGCGAAAATGCAGTACAAATGTATGATATGCCACATCAAATGTAACTATTAAAAAAATTACATAACATCAGGCCTATATTCCACGAAGGGTTTAGCACGGGTGTACCTATAGCACAAGCAGGTATCGCCAGTTATGTTTAAATCCTTTGTAATAAGGGGCAAGCCCATTGCCATCAACAGGTACAAAAAAAAAAAAAAACTGATTAAAATGGAAATTTTAATTTATTTAGAAAATAACTATTACATAACAAAGTCACGCCTTCTTCCCCCATGGTGGGGGCAAAAGCTACACAACGCCAATCTAAAATATTACGTACACATTTAAAATCCAAGTTATTGCAAATTTTGTTTCAATGTATGTATTCATTTTTTCATTCAACATTTCATGTTGCAGGTTTTAGGGTGGTATCGATCCTAAAAAGGTAACCATGAATTCAGCACTTGGTTTTAGTCTCCCTAGCGTAGAAATTTTTCGCAGGTTATTAAAAAAGAAATGCTGTCTCAAAGAAAATCTTGATAAGTACCAACGCGGCCAAAATGTGTAGAAATCATTATTTTAACAAGTGAACATTTTCACGCAATGTGGTTCAAAATCATGTACCGTATCCATGGCACAGGCTGCGCTTCGATGTCCTCTGCCTGTATAAGTATACTGCTACATGTCGTGTCATGTTTTACATAATTGTCCTCTTATTAGATTTGACTTCTGGGTTAGTGACAACTATCAGAAATGTGAAATCCACACTAATATTATAGATGCAAAAGTAACTCTGTCTATCTGTCCCGCTTTCCTGCTAAAACTACTAAACCGATTTAAATGAAATTTGGTACACAGATAGTTTAGATACTGAGAAAGGACATGGGCTACTTTTCAGAAAAGGGGTTTTAAGGGGTTGAAAGGGAGGATGAAAGGTTGTAGGGAAGTATTGTCATTTTTAAAGCTAGAATGATGAAACTTTTTATTTGGCTTTTATTACATAATATATATTTATGAATTATATTTAAAGTTTGTTAAATTTTTACCCTTAAGGGGGTAAAATAACAATAGGGAATTGGGGATGAAAGTTTGTACGAAAAGGGGAATGACAAGAATCGGCGGAACTACTGGTCAGAATTGAAAACTTTTTTTTTGTGTTGGGTAGCCCATTTAATGAGGAACGCTATATAACATCACGCTACGGTCAACAGGAGCGGAGCAGCAAACGAAAAATGGGCGAAAACTGGCAGGTAATTCGATGCGACGGGAATGGGAGCGAAAATTTGACGCGGACGAAGTTGTGGGCAGAAGCTAGTATTTTATAAATCTACATCAGTTATTGGTGAATAAAGTATAGAGGCAATAGATGAGGTTTGGCGAAAAAAATCACTTGTCCAATGCCTGCGTTTTACAATTTTCAGCTATGTGCAAAAGAAACGGAAAGTTAAGTTTTAGTTACTTCACTGCCACTTAGATAGTCATAGAAATGAAATGAAATGAAATGAATTGCACCGATCCCAGCGTGGTTTGACCAGACTCGATTAATCGAATGAACCCCAAGATTTGCACTAGCCTTTGAAGCCTCATGTTTCATGGTGCTACATAGGCCATTGCATATCAAGAAGTAGACCGGGGGGCGCTGTAATGGTAGGGAGGACGTGCCCATAGGATAGGAAAGGATTACGAGCCTACCGACTATGCAGCCTTAAGTAAGCATTGGACTAGTGGAGAGAAGGGTGATATTTGTCTATAGGAGGGCATCTTTTCACGTCGTCGCCGGCATGTTAATCCAGGCTTCGCTATGTTCCGTGTTGTTGTTTTCTTGGTCGTCTTCTGAGTTCTCACTGCTATCAGTTTCTGGTTTTTTGTAGATTTCACTAGCCGCTTTCTTGATCTTATTTCTGTCTCCAGCCGTGTCCCTCCAAAACTGGATTTCCTTGTCAAAGTATTTCATGTCCTGTTTTAGGTTGTCATTCCATGTGTAAATAGGTCGTCCGACCTTCTTAGATTTGGCTCTGTACTGCATTGCTGCATGTAACAGGTGTGGTTCAGAGCGTCTGAAAATGTGTGCCAGGTAGCACATCCTGTGGTTCTTGATGCGTTTTGTTATGGTTTTACCGTCTAAGATTTGATGCATTTTCTTCTGTATCGGTTTGTTCCTAGCGTGGTTGATCAAGTCTCTCATGATAACTCTTTCATATCTTCTCAGTCTTGAACGGTTTGCCTTTGTGAGTGCTGATACTTTTAAGCCATATATCATACAAGGTACGATAATCATTCGATACATAAGTGTAGCTAGTTTCCAGTCCATTTTTGAGTTCAATATGAATGGTAGTAAAGATTTAGCGTTTTTCGTAGCCTGTTGGCATCGTTTTCTAATTGAGTTTTTTTCTGCTTAATGCGGACGTTATGTAGGTGCCTAGGTATTTGATTTCATCCGATGTTGGTATATTTATTCCGTTGAGGGTCACGTGAGTCGTTTTCTGTGTTTTTACGGGGTCCCTAATTACAATTTTTGTTTTTGTTTCATTTATTTGAAGGCCTACACTATTGAGTAAGGGTTTTATGTGGTATAAGATGCGTTCTAGTCCTTCTAGCTCATCTGTAATGAGAATAAGGTCGTCTGCAAATGATAATACTAGGGGGAGGGAGATTTCGCGGTCCTGATCTAGTTTGATTAAATGAGTTTCCTCTTCGAGGGTTGTCAGAACTTCGTCGATGACCAATGTACAAAGGCGGGGGGACAGGGGGCAACCTTGTTTAACTCCCTTTCCTTTGATAATCCAACTGCTTTGCTGGCCGCACCATTTGATGCATGTTCTTTCCTTCAAGCATGCTGTGATTATCCTGTTGGTCATCGATTTGTTGGTTCGTTCTAATAATATGTCTCTTAATGCCTTGAGGTCAACATTGTCAAATGCTTTTTTTATGTCGAGAGCGAGAACGTACGTTCGTTTACCTGCACGCCATTCCTCTTCTAGAACCCTTTTGAGCGTAAAAATGTGGTCATCTGTTGATCTATTGTTTAAAAAAGCCGCTTGGTAACTGCCTAGTTCCGTTATTATGTCGTCAAGTTTTTTAAGTAAGTATGTAGCGTAAATTCTATAGCCCGTGTTGCAAATCGTTATGCGACGATACTCGTTCATATCTTTAGGATTTTTTTTTTTTGGAATTGGTACCTGTACGGTCTCTAGCCACGTGTCCGGTACTCTGTTCTCTGACCAGGCTTTAATTATGTGTTTAGTTACGGCTTCCTGTAATGTTTGGGGCATCGCTTTGTAAAGCTCAATTACTAGGTACTTGATCCGTTCCGGGGGCCGTCCCGTTTCGCATTTTATTGATAATTCCTATTATTTCGGCCCCCGTCGGTTCTTCGCCTTGTTCTTCTATTGTCGGTTTTGTAATGTTTACCATTGGTATGTGAAGGCCCTCGGAGTTTTTTAGTATTTTCTCCCATTTGGACATCGGTATGAACGCAGTTCTTTTTCGGCGTTTTGTTTGCTGTTTGTTTTTCCTGTAGAACGAATAGAGAATTTGCATGCGTTTTGCGGGGTGCGTTTGACCCAGTCCGGAGGAGCAGGCTCTGCATGCATTTTGTTCCTCCAGATATGTAACCTTTTGAAGTGTTGTCTGACTTTCTTTGACGCGCTTATGCCTATTGGGATTATCCGGTTGCCTGCTTTGTAGGAATTTAGCCTTTTGTACGTTAGCGAGGGCTATTCTTTGGTCCCTTGAGTAAATTGGCTGAAGCCTCAAAGTTTCCTGAGCAGCGGCTTTTAGTACATCCGTTATGGTATTCCAGGGTATTTCGGTGTTTTCATTTGTTGGGGAGAATCCCATATTTGCTAGTTTTTTTGTGATGCAATCTTGATATTTTGTTTTGATGGCTGCTCTGTTGAGAGCGGCGTAGTTGCATTGTTTGTAGTCGAAATAATTGGCCTCCTTTGTTGTTTCCTCGGTACTTTTGTCTTGCTTTAGTGTTTTATTTTTGTTTTTATTTACAATTAAGTTTGATTTTAGTAGTCCCCAGATTATTTTATGGTCGGAGATGCGACCGGTGACCCATTCGCCTTTAATAAAGTGAAAAAGTTTTTCTGCTGCCTGTGGCGTGATGATGTGATCCAATTGCGATTTTTGAGTACCTACCCTTCGACCATGTTATTCTGCATGATGTTCTAGCTTTTGTTGTTTCTATTTGAAATTTTTCCCTGTTGGCTAGATCCATTAATAGTTCGCCGTTGTAGTTGGAAAATTCATGGTGAAGGTTTTGTTGTATCAACCCTTTGCGTTGGAAGGTTAATGTATCTTGTCGACCTATATGGGCGTTGAAGTCGCCGAGTATTAAGAAAGTACATTTCCTTGGTTTTTGTCTAATCAAGTTTAATAAGCCTGTGAATGATCTGGTTGCTTTCCCGGAACAGCTGTTGATGTGTGAGTTGATTATGTACAGAGGAGTTGGTTTGTCATTTCCCATGCCGACTTCAAGGGTTGCTGACATTACGTCGGTGTCCTTTTTACTGTTGACTAATTCAATTTGGGCATTTTTTCTTAATAAAATTGCAAGACCCCGGTGTGCGTTGCCCGCAGTTCCTGAGAGGTACCAGTCGTAGTGTGCGGAGCTGAATGTTCCTGCGTTCATCCCTGTTTCCTGTAGGTTAGCTATGTGAATGCCCCTGCGTGACAGTTCGGCGTCAATTTGTTTTTTTTTCCTGGTTTCGAGGCACCGCGAACGTTCCAAGTTGCTATGCGCAAGTCTGTGCAAGTGTACTTAATTGCGGTAGAGGTGGGGTTTCTCAATATTCTGTATCCCGTGTCGTCCGCGATTACATCTGATAACGGTGTAAGTGGTGTTGATTCTTGTTGTTCGCATGGTGTGAATGAGTTACCTTCTTGGCTTTTTACGAGCAACCCCGTTTGAAGCTGGGGTTTCGTGGGTTTTTCTTGCTCTTCGCGTGTGTCGTACCTGCTACTAAACGGTTTGGTATGTTGTTGTGCTTTGACGCTGGTTAGACCTTGCGTTAGGATTATCCGGTGGTTATTGCACTGTTTGTCGTTGGTCAGGACCCAGCTATCATAGTGCTGGTTCATGAAGAGGTTGTGTATGTTAGCGGGAGCTGGATCGCCGGTTGGTGAATATACCTGTGTGTTTCTATTGTTTATATGCACATGCACGTTCACGAGGTAGTATTCGGACGCGGCGATAATTATATCTTCGCCACCCCAGAATGTTTCGTTAAATTGCGCAGTTATGTATTTAGTAATCCTTTGTTCCTGGGAAAGAATGCTGTTGGGGAGAAATTCCTGTATATTATTTAGAAGTGCTAGGTGAATTCTATCATCATGTTGATGTTCCAAGACGTATGCGGCGAGATCTTGACGAACATTCCTATGATCAAATGTTAGGCCCATTAGGTAATTAATTTGGTGGGCGATTGCACTAAACAGACAATTCCCGTCTTTTGACATGGGTACAATTAAAACCATTGTAAATTCTTTTGTTTTTGGGCCAAGTCAAAGACACGTGCAAGTCGGGCGCTCAAGCTGACTACACTTGTAGTGAGTCAATTTATGGGTTTAACCATTTTTTTTTAGGTTTCTTTTGTTTATCTGTATAACAAAATGTGCACTTAAATTAAAACTTAAGGGATGGGGCACCCTTTTTTTTTAGATTTTTTTTTAAAACTTTTCGCCTCACGTGTAACCGATTCAAATCGGAGTGGTTGTGGACCACTTAACAGCATTTTAGCAACTTAAAAATTCGTTACTTTTCTACAATAATAGCATCTTTAGTTGTGGTGTCATAATAGGTATCATATTCTGTTCCCGGATGATAGCGAGAATAGGCCTATTCAGCTCTTTTGTAGTTAGTGTGAACGCAATCCTTCACCAACGCTCGGGTTCCCGCGCGCGGCAAAACAAGAGCCTGTCTTACGCAGTTTAGTAAACAAAAATCCCTGAAATATTAGGAACGGGCTCACCGGGTTCATCAGGGGTCACTCTTTTCTGCCAGGCAGGCTGAACTGCGGTCTGGATCGCACCAATGACACTTTTGCTTGCTTGTTTTATACAAGGTGTAAAGTAACTGAATGGATGCAAGTCTGCCGAGTGATCCAGAAGGAATTCACTCCTATCTCAAGGCAGTAGGGCTCAAATTCAAATGCATAAAACAATGCTATTTTACACACACGATTTTTTTTCCTCAATACTCTAATTCACTCAAAACTTTAATTAGGGTGTATGAGGCCCTTGCGTTAATAATGTTACACGTTGCATAGATACCCGATTTCAAATTACGACCCACTGCCACTTAGATAGTCATAGACGATATAAATGACTTACAGTCAATCCCGGGCCAGAAGAACTGTGCGCAGAGGTTGTTGACGGCGGCGATGTGTTGCGGCCTGACGTACGAGTAGTCTATCGTCGCGCGGGGAGGCGGCTCGTAGTCTTTTATGTGTCTGCGCAACAAATATAGTAATATACTAACTTCATTTAACTGCACCCAGAGTACCTTCCTTACAAAGTTACAAAACAACTATCGCCATAGTCATCTAGTTAGCATAGCATACATAAGCAAAATCACTAAAGTCAGCCTATATATTCTCACTGTTTATGATCACATAACGTGTTAATATATTATATTAACACATTATGTGATAATAAAAGAAACATAAAAATAAATAATTATTTAAGGTAATTTATGTTTTTTGATTTGTGGCCCTTTTGTATTCAATGAGCGACTTGTATTCGGATTTTAGGTTCTAGGTCATGCCGGTTTCACGATGTTTTGTCACCGTTTTGAAAGCAGTGGTGATGAGAGATGATAAGCTTGCTACACTAATCTAGTTAACTTGACGAATATTGTATTATCGATTGTAAAATCAGAATACAAATAATTAAAAATACATAATATAGACCCGAAGCTAGGCGTATTGAGGCAAACAAAAGCGCTTTTCACAGTCGGTGTGAAGCGTGTTATTTTGATTACTTTTGGGGAGTTTGGCTTCTTTTACCTTATGTTTTTTTTAAGAGCTAAAAAAATTGTAAATTAATTGCGAGAATCAAGCGAGAAGACTACTTACCGTGGCCCTGGCGCATAGCCTATGCGCTAAAACAACGCGGGTTACTCGGTTTAAAACCCACCCGTGTTCTTTCAGTCACCTATGCGGCATAGGCTACTGAAGGAACACGGGTGGGTTTTAGTCGATAAAAGACACGCCCTCCCGCTCCGCCCAGGGTGCTTACTCTCGAATATAATTCCAATAGATCGACATTGGAATTGTCAGTCAAACGTCAGTGATTGGCTGGACTCAATGAGTCTACCCAATCCCTGACGTTTAACTCAACCAACTGACGTTTGACCGGTGGTTTGTTGGTTGGTTTGACTGGTGATTTCTGGGGCATTTCCATCAAACTATTAAGTAATATAATAGACATCGTAGCCCCCTATTTAGCTGTTACTTTTAATAAATGTGTTGATGTCGGAACTTTTCCTGACCTCATGAAGAGTAGCAAAGTCATACCATTATTTAAATCAGGTAATAAAAATGACGTTTCTAATTTTAGGCCTATTTCTATCTTACCTGCATTTAGCAAAATATTTGAAAAGTTAATCCTCAAGCAGTTGCTAAGACATTTTAATTTAAATAGCCTCCTTCATAATGAGCAATATGGCTTTACAAAAGGTCATTCAACTACAGATGCGGGTGTTGCTCTCTTGAAACACATTTTTAACGCATGGGAGAACTCGCAAAATGCTATCGGAGTATTCTGTGATCTCTCCAAAGCCTTTGATTGCGTGCACCATGACACGCTTTTGCGTAAACTACGTCATTATGGTGTCCATAACGAAGCTTTAAACGTAATAAATTCTTATTTACATAATAGGTTCCAATGTGTAGATATTAATGGTGTAAAATCTGCCGGGCTACCGGTTCAGTTAGGTGTGCCTCAAGGCTCTATACTCGGCCCATTCTTGTTCTTAGTGTATATCAATGACTTACCATTCTTTTTAAAGGGTATTTGTGACGTTGTACTGTTTGCAGATGATACATCTCTTATTTTTAAAGTAGACAGGAACAGACCAGATTTTGACGACGTGAACAGTGCACTCTCAATGGTTACGGATTGGTTTACGGCAAATAACCTAGTTCTCAATGCCAAGAAAACCAAATGTGTAAAGTTCGCCTTACCGAATGTTAGAAATCTAGGTCCCAACATCGTCTTAGATAAAGAGGTGCTTAAAACTGGAGACTCGGCAGTTTTTCTGGGCATAACAGTGGATGGCAAACTTCAGTGGGGCCCTCATATTTCAAGCCTAGCGGGAAGGCTCAGTTCAGCTGCCTACGCCGTCAGAAAAGTAAGACAATATACTGACGTTGATACAGCTCGGTTAGTCTATTTTAGTTATTTCCACAGCGTTATGTCTTACGGTATTCTACTGTGGGGTACAGCAGCTGATATTCAAAATATTTTTGTCCTTCAGAAACGAGCTGTTCGAGCAATTTACCAGCTAGGTGCAAGAGTTTCCCTAAGGGACTTTTTTAAAGATATTGGTATTCTTACGGTGTCATCACAATTCATTTTCGCCAACATCTTATATATTAGGCAAAATATACACTTATACGCTAAAAACAGTGATATTCACACTGTTAACACTAGAAGTAAGGACAAACTACGTGTTCCCTTTCACCGGCTTCATAAGGTGCATAACTCATTTGTTGGGCTTGGTATAACATTTTAAACAAGCTACCACCTTCTTTACTAGAATTACCTTTTAATGCGTTTAAAGCTCAAGTAAAATCCAACCTTTGTCAAAAGGCGTACTATTCCATCAACGATTATTTAAATGATAAGAATAGTTGGTCGCTGTGATTAACTCAAGACAATGTTTATGTTCTTTCTCCAGTATTAGCGTACCTAGTGATAGGTTCAATATAATCGTTTCCATATTTTTTTCCTGTTTATGCCAATTTTATTTTATTAGTATTGCATAATGTGTTAGCTAGCGACCTCGACAAGTAATCATTCAATTCTTGCTTGAGCAACCGGCAGCAAGTTCGTCATGCTCCCTTAGATGTCAATGCTTGCGGTAGCGTCGGGGGTCGGGTTACCCCCTTCCCTCAAATATGGCGAGGGGGGCAATGGCTGATCTTTGCGTTATGCTCGTGAACGGGTGCTGCTTGTGGTGACTGGTCGTCTTGCTGACTTTGATGTTGATATTATTATTAATATTACTTACCTGTTTAATTTATTTTACGTCGATGGTCCTAGTTTATCATTTGTGGCCTCGAGTTGTAACTCAGGTCGTAACAGCTATGTGAACATTCAGCATTGCATATGTATACTGCCACGCCCTTTATGCCAGTTTTTTTTTATTTTTGCAGCCATGTTTCTATATACATATTGTTACGTAGATCGTAAAGTCTAGAAACATCGTGCTAACTCCATCTCAGAAAGGGACAACATTACGTAGATCGAAAAGTCTAGAAACGTCACGCTAATTCCATCTAAGGATGGGGCAGTGTTGAAACTTCTAGATACGACACGCTAACGCCATCTGTTATCAAGTAGCAAGTACTACGAACAATTGTACGTAGACGCCACCGCCATCTATTGTTGAGTAGCGGGATTAAACAGTAAATAGATGTCTGTGGAAGGTTCTCGAAGTTTCGAATCTACTTGTAAACTGTGGAAAAGTGTTGAATGTTCGCGAATGTTCTGCTTGGGATATAAATAGCGGATTGTCGGCCCGATGGGCAGTTCGATTTCGGAAGCGAGCGAATACGAATCAAGCGATACAGTACAAGCGAAACAAGTGACTCTGTTTGACTATTGCGATATTGTGATTGTTTAATTAAACTGTGGTGTGTTTCGATAATTTTGGCTTAAATTAATTTATCCCGAAACCCCGCTCGTAACAATTGGTGTCAGAAGTAAGGGATAAATTATGCCAGTTTTACCGAAGGAGGATACGGAAGGTATCCGTACCAGGAGTCAGCGCCAGCAGGAGGTGGATCAGAGGCGGTTTGAAGGATCTTCTAGACAGACACCTGGGGGTAATCAGCCGACGACGGAGCCAGTTTCGCAAGCGTCTGGTGTTCCTACAGCATCACCAGCCATGGATCTTTCTGCTCTTATGGCAATGCTGCAGGAGCAGGCCCGCCGACAGGAAGAACAGGCCCGCCGACTGCAAGAACAGCTGCAGCAGGACAAAGAGGAACAGGCCCGCCGACAGGAAGAACAGACCCGCCGACTGCAAGAACAGCTGCAGCAGGACAAAGAGGAACAAGCTCGCCGGCAAGAGGAGCAGGTTCTCCTCTTGAAAGATCTACACGCGACATTTGGCAAAGACATCAAAGCCATGAAGGAGACTGTTCAGGTACATGAAAATCGTATCTCCGAGGCCGAAGTCCAGATCGCTGATATAAGAAAAGCGGTTGGAATTTTGAAAGCTGGAGACCGGACGGCGGCTTCGATAGTTGCTGCACCTTCTGTGCGCGGGTTTAAAGTGCCACCCTTCGATGGAACATCTTCCTGGTCGGCATACAAAATTCAATTTGAAGCTGTCATGGAAGGAAATGGGTGGACAACAGGCCAGGCCATGACCGCGCTCACTTTGGCCCTTCGCGACCAGGCCTTAACTGTGTTAGAGGCTCTCGGCAAAAATGTTACCTACGAGCAGCTCGTTGAGGCGCTAGAAGCCAGATACGGTGACGCGCACCTGGAACACGTTTTTCGTGCCCAGTTGAAGGATTGTGTCCAGCGCAGTGGTGAAAACCTGCAGCAGTGGGCCCTAGAAATCGAAAAGCTGGTTCGAAAGGCATATAAGTCTGCGCCCGCGCTCATCGAGGGTATACTAATTCAAACCTTCATAGATGGGATACGGGATCTGGAAGTAAGGGCTGCTGTAAGACTTGGGCATCATGAGACGCTGAAAGACGCCTTGGCCCATGCGTTGGAGGTGGAGGCAGTGAGGCATGATCATCGAGCCCATCCCATTAGGGAGGTTGCGGCTTCACCTGTTCGTGACCGTCCAAGGTACAGCCCTAGGTGCTACACTTGTGGGGAAAAAGGCCACCTTCGTTCAAGTTGTCCAAAGCGTAATACTGCCAACGAAGATCAGACCCGGGAAAGAAAGGCGGCAGAGGTCACCGCCCAGCAGCAGGAAAACTAGTCAACGCCAGGACTGCGGGGCGGGTGCTGGCTGGTGTTAAAATAGCCCCAAGAATTTCGGTCTCACAAGCCCATGATGGGAACACCCTAGTCATAAAAGGTGAAGTGAACGGAAGACCATGTAAGCTGACATTGGATACTGGAGCTTCTCGCACGGTTGTCAGTTCCCAACTAGCGAATCGTTTTCTTGGGGACTTCTTCTGTAAGCATGACGACGTAAATTTAGTAACAGCTACCGGTCAGCACATAACCGTCCGTGGTGAGAAGGAGGTGGAGTTAAAACTGGGTAACACAATCTATTGGCATAAGGTCATCATGGCTGATATAGTAGACGACTGCATCCTAGGTTTGGACTTCATGCGACAGCACTGTTGTGAGATTGACGTTAATCAAGGAGTCCTAAAATGTGGGTCAGAAGAAGTTTTCATGGAAGGTGCACCATCAGGGAAAGTGTACTGCTTGAAGAAGATTGTTCTTCCTCCCCGATCGGAAACAATAGTTCCAGTTAGTCTTCCACATAATTCTGGTCA
Organism: Aporophyla nigra; assembly: GCA_947507805.1. Classification (NCBI taxonomy): domain Eukaryota; kingdom Metazoa; phylum Arthropoda; class Insecta; order Lepidoptera; family Noctuidae; genus Aporophyla; species Aporophyla nigra. The sequence continues at coordinate 26,512,622 of OX382293.1, read as the reverse complement.
GAAAAACCGATGTATTCTCATTGAAGGATTGGATGAAAACCTTCCATGGAAAACTGCGCGGACCTTGGTAAAGGCAATTGACGTTGCAGCCGTACGCATACTGAACCCAAGTGAAAAGGAGCAAGTAATCAAGAAGGGTACGTTGATGGGTTCCTGTGGGGAAGTAGCTTGGATGCGTGAATGCCAATATCAGCCTTCTCAAAATAACACCCAAACTGCAAGATTTAACACGTTAAATCTTTTAGAACACTGTCGTAAAGATTTATCGGAAGAAGAAAGAGAGAAGGCTAGGAAGATGCTACTTCAGTATGCAGACATATTCTCCAGAAATGATGCTGACATAGGGAAGACTGGATTAGTTCAACACAGAATTAATACCGGAAATGAGTTGCCAATACGACAGCGACCCAGAAGACTACCAGTGGCAAGAGAAAAGGAGGTAGATACCATGATTAAAGAGATGGTAAAGGATGGAGTCATAGAGCCTTCGTCTAGTCCTTGGTGTTCTCCTGTGGTCCTGGTGAAAAAGAAAGATGGCAGCATGCGGTTTTGTGTAGACTATCGTCGATTGAATGACGTTACTAAGAAAGACAGCTATCCACTGCCCCGGATCGACGACACACTGGACACGCTGGCAGGAATGAAGTGGTTTACCACGTTAGACCTAAAAAGTGGCTACTGGCAAGTGGAAATAGACCCTAAAGACAAGGAGAAAACCGCATTTTCTACGGGAAAGGGATTATGGCAGTTTAACGTCATGCCATTCGGATTGTGCAATGCTCCTGCAACATTTGAAAGGCTAATGGAGCTAGTTCTCACGGGACTAATTGGAGACGCCTGCCTTGTCTATTTAGATGACATCATCATCGTGGGCCGCACATTCGAAGACCACCTTCAGAATTTGGAACGTGTTCTATCAAAAATCCGAGGAGCCAATCTCAAGCTAAGTCCAAAGAAGTGCTCATTCTTCAGACAGCAAGTAAGCTTTTTGGGGCACGTGGTTTCGAAGGAAGGAGTCCAAACAGACCCTGAGAAAATCGTCGCCGTTAAGGAATGGCCAGTCCCGAAAGACAAGACGCAGGTCAGGGCATTTTTGGGTTTGTGCTCGTACTATCGACGGTTTGTCAAGAATTTTGCTGACATTGCCAAACCTCTTCACAAGCTTACTGAGGAGAAGAGACCGTTCTGTTGGGATGAGAATTGTGACATAGCATTCCGAGATTTAAAGGAACGTTTGTGCAATACCCCAATTTTGGGCTACCCTGACACGGAAAATAAATTTATAGTTGACACGGACGCAAGTAATACTGGAATTGGCGGTGTGTTATCTCAACGGAAAGGAGATTATGAAGTTGTGATAGCTTACTTCAGCAAATCTTTATCAAAGCCAGAAAGAAATTATTGTGTCACGAGACGTGAACTTCTTGCCGTAGTAAAGACATTGCAGCATTTCAGCAAATACTTGCTTGGACGTAAATTCCACCTGCGAACTGATCATGCTGCATTAAAGTGGTTGTTGCAGTTTAAGAATCCAGAAGGACAAGTGGCGAGATGGATTGAACTGCTACAAGAGTATGACTTCGCAATTGAACATCGTAGTGGGAAGTCTCACGGTAACGCGGACGCTTTATCAAGAAGACCTTGTCCTGAAGACTGCAAGCATTGTGTCAGGCAAGAAGCTAAGGAAACAGTACCTGTCAGGATGCTAAGAACGGACCTTAGTGACGAATGGAAGGAAACCCTACAGCATGCTCAGCAAAGTGACACAGATATCAGGCCAATTTTCGAGTGGATTAAAGCTAATGCTCCCAAACCGAAATGGTGTGATGTTGCAGCGATGAGTACCACCACAAAAAGTTATTGGGCACAGTGGGAGAGCTTGGTGATCCAAGATGGTGTCTTGTGCCGAAAATGGGAAAATGCTCGAGGGAATAGCTGTCACTTGCAAATGGTAGTCCCAAAAACGAAGGTACCAGAAGTTCTACAGCTCTACCACAATGGTTCTTCAGGAGGTCATATGGGAGTAAGAAGGACTCTGTTAAAGATCCGAGAAAGATTTTACTGGATCCATTGTCGAGAGGATGTGGAAGACTGGTGTCGCAGATGTACCAGTTGTGCAGCGGTAAAAGGACCACACACACGCAGCAGGGGTGCATTGAAAGTGTACAACGTAGGAGCCCCCTGGGAACGAATAGCATTAGATGTCGCTGGGCCATTTCCCGAAAGTGAAAGTGGAAATAAATATTTCATGGTTGTCATGGATTACTTCACCAAGTGGCCGGAAGTCTTCACCATCCCTAATCAAGAAGCTTCAACAGTCGCTGATAAATTAGTCCACGAAGTCTTCTGTCGGTTTGGGGTACCCTTGGAAATCCACAGCGATCAAGGAAGGAATTTCGAGTCTCAAGTGTTTCAGGAAACATGTCGGGTTATGGGTACTCACAAAACCAGAACCACTTCATACCACCCACAATCTGACGGAATGGTGGAGAGATTTAATCAGACGTTGGAACGATATCTGGCAAAAGTTGTAGCAAGCAGACAAAAGGATTGGGACAAGCACATACAACCGTTTCTTCTGTCATACCGAAGTGCAGTTCACGAGAGTACAACTGTGACGCCAGCCTTCGCGAACTTTGGAAGGGAGTTAAGGTTACCAGCTGATCTAATAACCGGCATTCCGCCTGATTCACCACGCAGTATAACAGATTATGCAAATGATCTGCGCAACAAGATGAATGACGTATATGAGCATGTCAGAGAATCAGGCCAGCAGATGTCCGAGAGAATGAAAACTCGTTATGATCGAAAGATGAACAATACTGGCTTCGACGAAGGTTCGCTAGTGTGGTTGCATAACCCTGTGCGCAGCAAAGGGAAGTCCCCTAAACTACAGGCAAAATGGGACGGGCCGTACCGGATTGTGACCAAGATCAATGACGTCACTTACCGAATACAAAAGGGTTTGCGAACTGCGCCTAAAATTGTTCATGTAGATCGATTGGCACGATGTTACGGGAATAATGATGCTCGGGACGAGCATGTCTAAGGAGGGGGCAGTGTTACGTAGATCGTAAAGTCTAGAAACATCGTGCTAACTCCATCTCAGAAAGGGACAACATTACGTAGATCGAAAAGTCTAGAAACGTCACGCTAATTCCATCTAAGGATGGGGCAGTGTTGAAACTTCTAGATACGACACGCTAACGCCATCTGTTATCAAGTAGCAAGTACTACGAACAATTGTACGTAGACGCCACCGCCATCTATTGTTGAGTAGCGGGATTAAACAGTAAATAGATGTCTGTGGAAGGTTCTCGAAGTTTCGAATCTACTTGTAAACTGTGGAAAAGTGTTGAATGTTCGCGAATGTTCTGCTTGGGATATAAATAGCGGATTGTCGGCCCGATGGGCAGTTCGATTTCGGAAGCGAGCGAATACGAATCAAGCGATACAGTACAAGCGAAACAAGTGACTCTGTTTGACTATTGCGATATTGTGATTGTTTAATTAAACTGTGGTGTGTTTCGATAATTTTGGCTTAAATTAATTTATCCCGAAACCCCGCTCGTAACAATATTTTTTTTGCTTATGCTTGAGTATAGTTTTCATTTTATTTGTTGGTATATTGGGTTGGCTAGCTGGCATATAGCAAATCATTTAATTTAATTTGTGTCTCTTAATGTTTTACTATATACCATTGTATAGAATCAAGTTCTTCTAACTGGACAGACAGCTGTGCTGCTGGGGAGTTTGTTGGCCACTTCTTCTTCCCAGCTAAAGCACTAGGAAGTGCGCGACGGGTGGGCGTTTTGGGGGAACTGTCTTTTGTAATTTTGACGTTCGAAAAGTGCTGATCCGCAGCCTAATTTGAATAAATGACTTTTGATTTTGATTCGAGAGTAAGCACCCAGAGCGGCAGACGTCACTTGACGATTTCCTACCCACGAAAAAAAGGAGAAGCCAACTTTTATTTATTTATTTATTTATTTTGGCTTTTCAACAGTGAGTACACTGTTACTTTATAATTTTCCCAAGCTATCCCAAATGACCGCGGTAACTTAGCGTAAATATCTTCACTGTGTACTAGTCAAACGGTGTTTGGGTATATTACGTCATGCAACGATATCCTAATTTAGATAATCACCTGTTAGTCTTCCGCAGCAGTTCGTCAGTGAGTTTCAGCCACGTGGGGGCGGAGTCTCCGTCCCTCCTTATGTAGGGCTTCAGCGTGGCGCCCGAGTGCAGGGAGCGGAAGGGCGTCGGCTCTATGTTCGAGAGCAGGAGCGTGCCGTAGTTGGTACTCGCTATAGTACCGCATAGGTTATCTATTAGGTACTGAAATTAATGATAATATTCATGTTTATTTTAGACTGGAGAAAATATGAACAAATTAATACCACTAATATTAATATGAATATTCAAAAACGCTACTGCAGAGCATGAGGTCCTGGGTTCGATTCCCGAGTCGTGTAAAGTGTTATTGGGTTTTTAACCGACGAAAAAAAACGGAGGAGGTTATCAATTCGACGCGTATATTTTTTTTTTATGTATGACCACGCATAACTTTTTACATAGTAGTCCGATTGTGATTTTTTTTTTTTTATTGGAAAGGGTTTACTCCGAGGGCGGTCCCATATAAATTTGGAAAACAAAATCGAACCCCTAAGGGTCGGAAAACAGGGGATTATTGATTGTTCACTCACTGATTATAATGTATAACCACGCATAACTTTATACAGAGTAGTCCGATTTTATAATTCTTTTTTCATTGGATAGGGTATATCTTGCCAAGTATTATTAGTACATAAAAGCTACAAAAAATCATAAAATAAAAACTTTTTAACAAAAAATTAAACCGCCGAAAAAACTGAAAAGCAATAAATAATAAACCTTAAAATTTTGAGTCGGCGCTGAAAAATCAATGAACAAAGATCACTCAAAGCGCCGACTCATAATTTTAAGGTTTATTATTTATTGCTTTTCAGTTTTTTCGGCGGTTTAATTTTTTGTTAAAAAGTTTTTTCTATTTGGAATTTCTCTGTAGCAGCCCGGAATCTGGGTTTGTGCCCGGTTGATAGCAATCGGCTCGCCCCTTATTACATGGGACTTAATCATAACTGCCGGAATGTGGGTATATTACAGGTATTACTCTGCCCTACCTCTACCTCTGCCCAACTCTTCGAGGAAACAAGGCATGATGTTATTTAAAAACAAATCTTTTAATGTATTAAACATTAAAACATTTTATTTGCTGTAAACTGTTTTTTTCTCATATCTTTTATATATTATGACACCGAATAAAGGAATACATTGAAAGGATAAATTATCTTGCATAATATAAACTTACCGATCTCTGGAACCGATCCAGAACTCTTTCTGCATTGATTACGATCCTTGGATCTTCAGTCATAAAGCCACCAAGCATTTTGACTTCTCTGGAAAATTTTACAATGTAGGTAATAATTATAGAATACCGTCTAGTGTATGAAACCTACATAACCAAAAATTCACCTCTAATATTCCCACTTCACGATCGCTTTTCAATTATTGCAATTTAATCCTTATTTTAATGTCATAAAAGTCTCATAAGTCGCGTGTTTGATTTGTAATAACTATACTAACTTTGGACGCATGAGCCGCCCACTAAAAATAACTAAAAAAGAAAAGAAAACGGCCAAGTGCCAGTAGGACTTGCACACGAAGGGTTCAGTACCACCGTATGACATATTTAACACACACATTAAAAAAAAAACACGTTTCTTGTATGTCCCTCTAATTTTTAAGTGAATTTTATTTTGACTATTTGTTGTTATAGCGGCAATAGGAATTTACACTGAAAATTTCTACATATTAAGGTTCAAGAGATACAGCCCACTGACAGACAGACAGAGGGACTGACGGACAGCGGAAGCTTAGTAATAAACTTCCATAGTCACCCTTTGGGTGTGAACTAAAAAAAAACGAAGAGTAGGATTTTGAAAACCATCCAATTCAAAATTAAGTTGGAATGGATCAATGAAATAAGAACATCTATAAGATTTAATTTGTTTTGCCACAATTGATACAATGATAATGTGTAAGTAACTATTCTATTATCTATACAAATAAATAAAATTGGAGTGTCTGTTTTTAATATTAAGATAACCACTTTTTACTAAGTGTATAAGGATGTATACACGATACATATACCAAAACAACATTTTTTACAATTTTTGTCTGTCTGTCTGTCTGTTCGTTCCCGCTAATCTCTGAAATGGCTGGACCGATTTTGACGGGACTTTCACTGGCAGATAGCTGATGTAACAAGGAGTAACTTAGGCTATTTTTATTTTAGAAAGATTCTTTTATTTTAGAAAAAAAATAACTACCTTCGAAAACTACGCTGACATACGTCTCAAAATTCGAAAAACCCTGGCTGAATCCTACGAAATAGATCAAAATAATGTACTACAGTATTGTACACCTTAAAAAGGCCTACAAAAATGTCCTCAATGGTATATGTCTATCTCTTAGGGATAACCCACAATAACCATTTTTTATCTTTTACTTTTTACGAGAAATAAGGGCTTATTTACGAAGCGATTTTAAGCAATACAGCATTAATCCTTATCCAATTAAGTACCTTAAATACATTGTGCATTCAATATAGATCAATATGGCCCTTTACAGCATGTAATTTAAATGAATATCTTAGAAGATATTAGAGATTTAAAAAGTGGGCGCAGAGCGCGTTGGCAGGGGCCGGGTAGTACAGGATAAGTAGGATTGTAATTCATATTACTTTGGCTTCATAGTAATTGCGAATATCATGTGTGTTCATTATACTCAAAATAAACCTAATAGTATTATTCCAAGTAAGAGACCGCGAAATGGCTTAGATGTTTAGATTTTTGGATGTTTGTTTCTCAATGATGCAAAGACGGCCAAACGGATTTAGATCGAATTTGGCACAAAGATATAGGTATTATATCATGGATACGTAACAGATAGGATACCTACTTTATCCCGGTAGTAGGTTCCCGGGTGATATTTTCCGACAACTATACGGGCCAAGCCACTGGCAAAAGTACTATTCCTATAATTATGTTCGGTGTCTGGTAAATGATTGAGTGTCTGTATAGGTAAAATAGGAGCGTTAAGAAAAACCAGGAAGACTTATATTCAACTAAACCAAGCCCTATGTCACAGTCTTCTTACTCTGAATACTATTACTTTTATTTTAAAAACACCAACACACATGATGTTCTCATAAACTATGAATCCTAAGTAATATGAGTTATAATCCTACTACTAATAATATTATAAATGTGAAAATATGTATGATTGGGTGTTTGTTTCTCAATCACGCAAAAATAGCTGAATGGATCTGGATCGAAAATAGCACACAGAGTCTATATTACCTATATAACCTGGAATAACACATTCTTATCGCGGTAGTACGTCCTCTTGCATTCATTTCCGACAACCACGCGGGCGAAGCCGCGGGCAAAAGCTAGTGTCCCAATAAAATGAAATAAACTCTCAAACTCACTTGTCCAAATCAAATATAGGCAGATGCTTATGCCTCTTCAGTCGCCTCAGTGCCAACTTAGCCCTCAGCCTGCACAGGTAAGCCTTCTTATTAGGATCCCGGACCTGCGGGATCAAGCCCTCCACTTTCTTCAGAAGCTGTAACTCTTCATATTGAGACATTTCTACCAGATCGTTTTGCGGCTTCGGGAGAGGATCCTCCCATGGGTTGCCGACTGAGTTCAGTTCGGTCGAAAACAGGGATTCCCTTCTGATTGGCTTTTCTTCTATGACTTGCTTCTTGGGTCTTTCGAAGGTCATTTTTCTGTTGTCGTGTTCTGATCCGCTGCCGGAGTCTGTGTCGTAGTATAGCATTGATTGTTGGAAGGAGTGGATGCTTGAGGAGTCACTCTGGAAGGTAAGAGAAGATATTATTATGCAGTTTTCATAACTAACTTACTAGGGAACCGATGGTCTCAAACAAAATATAAGTAATACATTATTATTTAGTAAACGGAATGCCCCGTCTGTTAGTTGAATCTGTCAACTTTTTGCTATTTAAGTATCCATATTTGTGTGGCTGACACTGTCATGGCCACCATCAGGGATTTTTATTTTGATAATATAAAAAAATAAATCGCGAATTCGTAGCCAATATATCAAAATTAGTCGGCCACTGGTTCAAAAGTTATGAGGGTTTATATGTAGGTGCCCGATCTGGAGAGAGCTTACACCAGCTCGGCCCATTTGAATGTCATAAGTTACGGCACCTAGCGAAGTGTTTACTCCCAAATTTAGTCGCTCATTAGTCGCCAAATTTCGGAATCTGTCGGTCACTGGTTCAAAAGTTATAATCGTGTCTAGGTGCCCGACCTGGAGAAAATTTCCCCAGCTTGGCCACATTTATACCCCACAATCTAGGGCACCTAGCGGAGATCTGTTTCCTCACAAATGAATCGCTAATTAGTTGCAATTTTTCACCGGGTCATAGATTTGGTCGGTGTGTAAATAAAAAGACATAAAAGAATTCTAAATCCCTGATGGTGGCCATGCCAGTGTCAGTCACACTCCGTAGTTTGCCTACGTAGTTTTAATGTAATAGCTGTTTAAGCACAGAACAGCAGGCTACGCACATAATCTGTCAGTTCTCCCCTTTTACTTGCATTCCCTTTAAACTTAAGCAATATACCAAACAATGTTCAGACCTGCTGACTTGTATGGATCAGAATGTGGGGCTACATGGAGCTGAGATAAGAATTTTAAGACGGATGTGTGGTGTTACACGAATGGATAGAATAAGAAACGAGTACTCGAGAGGAATTCTGGAAGTCAGACCCGTGATTGTAAAGTTGAAAGCTTTGCTGGGAAGTTGCAGCATATGACGTGGAGGAGTGTGGAAAATGTCGTGCGGAAAGTTTTGTGTATGAGTGGCGATGGCGACAACTGCTATATGAGTACCAAATAAACGATGGATGGACTGTGTGAAAGATCATATGGCTAGAAAGAGGTGACTGCCCAGATGATAACAAAGAGGTATGGAAGAAAAAAGCATGGTACACCGACCTAAATAAATTGGGAATAAGCAAGAAAATTATGATAACTCACTTGTACGGGCATGATGCGATTGGAGGGCGTAAAGTCGAAACCTCGGAACTCCATGTCTGTGTACGACGCCTTATGTGTCAACATGTTGAGAGACTCGTCGAACGTGCTCTCGTCTCCCATTTCATTCCTGGATATGACAAAAGTAACAAAATATATTGTTTAATGTCATTTATTTAGTACAAATGTCTGCTCTCGACATCGTCTGCTTAAAGTTTCTTGTTTTAACATAAATATATACAAATATCCACTATTCACTCTGTAATAGTGTAGTGTAGCTTTCTCTCAGTAGAAGTTTTTTTTTATAATATGCAACCCTAGATGTGCTATATTGTAGATTACAAAAAATGATTTCTTTCTTTGGTGGCTAAATAATAACAGCCGCATGATTCGATCGATCGGATTAAGCTTCACTTGCTGCGCTTGGTCCGTGGATGGGTCACTGTCTTTATATACCAAGATCCTTGCGTGTCTCGGAAAGCACGTCAAGCCGTTGTTTCCGGCTGTCTTGGATCTTTGACAGACGTTATCGGTCGTCAGTAGCCCGGAAGTCTGACAAGTCGTACCCAGTAACTGGGTTGTAGAGGTCAGATAGGCAGTCGCTCTATGCAAAAGACTGGTATTCACTTGCATCTGGTTTGACTGACAACCAACCCGAACATAGTTGGGCTTCAGGCACGTGTGACAAGGATGGCTTCGTGAAGGTGAAGAGGAAGAAGAGGAGGAAGCCTCCTAGTCGGAACCAGTGCGGGACCGCGCTTGCAGGTCCCGTCTGCATTACACCACGAAGGTTGAGGAGATCGTGGAGTATGTACGAGTAAAAACCAACTGGACCTTGAGGGTCGAGAAGTTGGAACCGCGCCATAACACGAATTTCAAATCTTTCGTGGTACGAGTTCCAACTCTTCAAATCGAGACCTTCCTAAAGGAAGAGTTTTGGCCGAAGGGTGTCGTGTATCGGCGATTCCGCGGAAGGCTACGCGACACCACGCAGCGCAACACGACGCCGTCACTTCGTGTACAATAGTTTTATGTTTACATTGTTTTTATTTGTATGTATGTTAGTCTGTAAGGTATTTATGATATGGGTCTTTGTAGCCCGAAATAAATTGATTTGATTTTGAAAAGGCTAGGCAGATGATGATGACTTCCAGAGATTACCTCTTACAAACAAAAAATGTAATGTCATCGTAACATTATCCCCGGGCGCCGGGAGTCGATTGCGGACTCCCGGCCACCGTAGGCGCGAGCTTGCGGGTGGCGAGCAATGGGTAGCTCGCCGCCCTGTAAGGACCAGGCGCGGGTCGACGGCGCGTAATGTTCCACGCGCGCCTCAAAGAGATGTCAGCAGTACTGAAGGGGTCTGCTAGGACCGATGCCTGCCGGGGCCGCGTGATTGTTCGAAAGAGATACCGTGACCCTGGCACATGGGCAACTGAAGGAACACGGGTGGGTTTTAGTCAGTAAAAGTCTGACACGCCCTCCCGCTCCGCCCAGAGCGGGAGAAGTTATTATTTTGATGATTTCCCATCCAAAAAAAAAAAAAAAAAACGTAACATTATGAACATAGTTATTCGTAGATTTCAATCTATCTCGCGAGATTATACACTATCGAAAAATTGTGATCTGCAAAAACCATTTACAATTTAACGCATTATTTTTCGACAGTTTATAATCTGTTCATCGCAAACCGACAAATAGTGAACCGGTATCAAATTTGCATGCGACGGATCGTATATTGCACTAATACTATATAGTCAAGTAACTGTCATCAGCTTGGAAGTAGCGCTCGCCGATAAATACATACATATATAGACAGTTTACAATTTTACGAGATAGTTTTATAAACTAACTTTGTTCACGATCATACAGTGACATAAATTGTTTCTAATACTATTTTCGTACTGAAGTGAAATGAGGTGCGATCTAAATAAGCTAATCTACGCCAAAAGTGAGAAGGTATCTATCACCACACCACACCACACCACACCACACCACACTCCATCCCAATTCTCATCCCATCCCCTACACACATACTCACACATACATATAGCAAATCAGGTCATTATGGGTTTATTGTTAGAATCACACTCTTAAATAAAGGTTTATTTTGTATACGTAGTAACTAGTAGAACACTGACTCCTAGGTCACAGGGTTTCCCTAGTTTAGGAGGCAGGGTTTTCCACTATTTGTGCAGCCTTTTTCCAAAAACCAATTTAACTACCTATGTGAATTGTTATTGTATACAAAGGTTTTTTTTTTTTTTTTTTTTTTTTTTTTTTGTGTCAATAAAGTTATTTTATTTATTTATTTATTTATTTATCTCTTACCTGCTATCTGAATCCAGCTGGTCATAGAACGAGGTGCTGGACACGCCACTGAGCTCATCAGAGTCCACCCTCCTCTTCTTGCAGGGCACTGGATCTGACCCCACACTAAAGGAACTCCCTTCATTGTTGATAAGCTCTTTGTATCCTGAAAGACCAGTGTTTTATAGGGTAACGTTTTGAACCATTACAGTTATACAAGGTTTTATTCAAGGTTGTTTCTCATACAAAATAATTCGAAGTCAAGATTATTTATGTAAAACACACCCTTACGTGTAATATGATAACGTCGCATTTTCTTAGTAGTCTTAATTTGAATGATTGGTTTGAAAGAAAATGATTTACTCGTACACTTATCAATAAAACTTACACCCGTATTCAAGAAAAAAAAAACCTATAAATAATATAACATCGCGCCTTTTTCCTTCTAGGGTTGGGCAGAGCTGTACCTATAGTACACCCACATTTCGCCTGTTATGTTTAAGTCCCCTGCAATAGGGGCATTAATAAAAAGGGGGGCAGTCCCCTTTTCAATAATGCCATTCATTAATTTAAAAAAATAAATACATGTTATGCCATTTGATTCTTTGACATGGTCTCATTAATAGAGTAATGTGATATCAATAGGAACACAATGTTAAGTTATAAGGTATACGTGTAAAATTGAACTAGCGAGATATCCCTGCTACGCACGGTTTTATGACTCGACAAAAATCGAGCTTTATTTCTTACTTAAATGTAACTTGAATATTAATGCATTGTACACATAAACCTTCCTTGTCTTCACTATGCAACGGGTTGATACGGGTTTCACAATCATTTAGTCCCGTATTACAGAACCACACTCAAAACTCAAGCATTACTTAAAACTAGTTTCAACCAATTAAATAGCACTAAATTAGTTCCGTGTGGTACCGTACGCAAAGAATAGCACCACTCCATTTCTTCCCGTGGGTGTCGTAAGAGGCAACTAAGGGGCTTACTAGAAAATGGGCAGCAGCGTTCTCTATGCATTTGAACACCATACTGCGATCGCCAACCCGCCTGTCAAGCGTGGCGATTATGGCAAACCCCCCCAGATTGGGGGGGTCCAGCGGTGGACGTTTTTGGGCTGAAATGATGATGAAATTAATTTCAAGTAATGCTTGAGTGTTGAGTGAGGTTCTGTAATATGGGCCTTAGAGAAAGTATTTTGTTACGTTTATGTATAGTGTATAATACACTAGATTCTGACAGTGCTCTTAAATGAATCTCGATGTTTCATAACGACTTAAAAACCGTGCGAAGCATGGGCTGCTCGCTAGTGCTTTTTTATAATTTTGTTTGTATTAGTACGTACCCATTTCAGTAACTTTGGCCAGGAACAGGTTTTTGTCTATAGACAGCTGATTTCGTGGTCGAACTTTGGGCTTGTCTCTAGCGATTTCTTGTACTGAAACATAAAAATCATCAAGGGTTTCATTTAGGGTGGCGAACGAGTCTATTTGTAAATATCTATAAGAAAAAATCTACGAAAAATTACGCGTCAGAAAAGTCGACGTACGTGCCTGCAAGGCTTTTCAATACCTGCAGTAGTTACGCGACGTAATTACGTAGCGTAACTTTAACTGCAGAAGTGTAGGTTTGTGTGAAATAAAAATATTTTGATTTGATTTGGAGAAGTGGTGGCCCAGTGGATGTAAGTCGTGGGTTCGAATCCAAGTACGCACTATGCGTTGTGTTAATTATTTCATCACCACTGCTCTCAAAACGGATAAGGAAAACATTGTGAGGAAACCAGCATGTCCTAGAACCATAAATTTGAAGGCATATGACATCCGCCAAAATGCACTGGGTCTGCGTGGTGAATACCAGCCCAGTCCATCTCGCAGAGAGGAGCCCTGTGGCCCAGCAGTGGGAACATTATAGGCTGAAAATGTTTTGCTAAAATGGTATGTTTTTTGCAAATTAGTTCATGTTTATACTAATTCTAACAGAGAGGAGGCCAGATGCTAACAGTGAGAGTATTATACCCTGACTATCCATTGAATTTAAGAACGATTACGATATACATTATTACGATACGATACATTATTATGAGACGTTACGATTATTTTTATTACGATATCGAAGATTTATTTCTTACTAATATGAGCAGCAACTGCAGGTGAGAAGTTGTGCAATAGCTTCCACCAGCCTGTCTCTCCAAGCACTGCCGACCCTGACTTGAAGAAAAGTTTGTTGTACACTGAAAGCACTCCTGCTATTGTGCCCACCCAGTTCTTTTTCTGCTTGCTGAAATCAAGTGAAAGCTATTAGTCTACTCAACAATGAAGTTTGAAAGAAAAATTTGACCCAGATTGGTACGCAATGTGAACAATATAAAAAATAATAATTACAATATTGATTGGCTTAATAGTACTATTTATAATCATTTGCCAGCAGATTCCCCCACGTGGTGGTCAGAAATTATCTCTTCGGAATGTACTGCAAGGATAGTGTTAATCCAGATTATAAATTATGAGTGTGCCAAATTTCATCCAAATCTGTTTTGCCGTTTTTGCATGACTGAGTAATAAATATAAAAACTTTCACATTTATAATATTAGTAGGATTTAAAATTGAATCACTTGTTCAGTTTTAGATTTAAGCATTTTGTGGCAAAAGGCATTCTATTAAAAATGTAGTTAATGAGGTAAGAATAAGCTTTAATACTAACGTCTGTGCCCCAAACAGTGACTGCCAGTATCGGTCGATGAAGGAACAGATGTGTGTCTTGTAGTGGAAGTAGCCACGGTTGCTGATGCCGTATGACTGGATGTTCAGATGGTGCAGGGTCAGGTGGATTACGTTCACCCTACAAATGAATAACATTAATTAAAGAATTACTGAAAAACAATTTTGAAATGATGGTCACCAAAATATTTGTATTTTGAGAGCTACATTTAAACTTACTATACTTTTAATTCACTTTTACAATATTTAACACAATTATTTACCTATTTACTAATTTAAATGACTCACTAATAAATACAAAAACATACAAGGAACATTATTATTTCGTGTTTTTGTGTATGGACTATGTCAGAAGATATTTTGTTTATAAACTATGTTGGACGACAGATTCTTATGTGTAAGGAAACAATAGAAATTAAGTCCTTAGTGATAAACATCAGTTTTTACTTTGAAATATTCCACGAAAATATAAACAATGAATAATTCGTTCACACAGAAAAATATATGCTTACCAGGGGAATCTGTTCCTCGTAAAGACTTCCTTATTACTCGGGGAGCAGTCTTCGCAGGTGAAATCAAAGAAAACATCGCAAGTAAAGTCGCCAGGGGTGCCAGCCCTTCGGAGGCAGTAGAGATGTACGAAACAGATGCAGTTCTCGCAAATAAGGCCTGGCCGCTCCTGTTTATTTTCTAGTTCGTTGCAATATTTACATGTAGTACCCATCGTAGCTTCTTGTAAACAAACATCGCCATCGGTCGCCATAGCAAAGCAATAATAAATAACATAACCTCTAAACAAAACTGAATAGAACAATTAACTGTCACTGTCAATGTCACCAAACATTGTTTTTTTTTTGTGCATTGCAACTGTATGGTTTATGATTCTGCCTTAAACAAAAAAAAACCTAATGTTCCTCTATCTGTGAGAAAGAGTGGGTCTTAATCCACCGCGCGAGCTCATTACAGATTTCCTCACGATTGTGTGTTTTTTCATTCACCGTTTTGGAGCAGTGATGAATTATTCACACAAAGTAAAGAGCCTGCCTGGGTTCGATTTTACATAATCCAACTGAATGAAACAAAAATCCTGTATGAAGCCTCTAAATGAATCCTTCTTTACATTTTATATGGTAGGGAATTACATAGCTGACAAAAATGCTTATTATGCCTGGTTCAAGGTAGGTTCTGCTCCACAAAGGCACATAAACGAATTTGAATTTATTACGGACGCTTTAGCGCGGGGTGATATCTACCAACCCGCATTGGGCCCGCGTGGTGGATTATGGCCCACTCCCTCTCACCGAGAAGAAGTTTGTGTCCCAGCAGTGGGAACATTATAGGCTGCTGATGATGGATGCTTTTAATGTGCACGGCTTCTTACATCGTGCATCGTTCTCACATGTATCTAACTTTTTTGTGACATTTTAATTTTAAAGTGTCCGTGGAGGGTCTTGCCCGTTCTATACTATTATCAAGCTTTCATATTTTGACTGACCGATGCCGTGACAAATAAAAAGTGCCTGTTATTGGTTTATTTTGATAAAAATGCTTTGTGTTTGAATAATTCTAATAAGGATTATGCCCAGAGGATGGAGTGATCGTAGATCTATGGGAGTGACGTTTTTAAATCCATAAGAAGTTCCCTAATAACTCTCGCCTTAACTATTCGAGCAGGCTCTCCTCATTCCCGTCAGCATGCTGCTTGGTTTGGGTAGGTATACGAGAAGGAAGAGAACAGGATCTATTGTATTTATTAAACGTTATACTCCAAAATAATGCACCTGAATAATTTAACAATCATATATTTATGCTTAACAGTAAAAATCACAAAAGTCAAGTTCTACGAGTAGTCGCCATCTGGTCGTTAAACTGCGTAATCCACCTGCTGATGTGCTGTTTGTGGATGTTGCGGGCTATCTTCACTGGCTCAGGGTCACTGGGGTTGCTGGCCATCAGGTCTAGGTGATGGGCAGCATCTACTATCACCACGGCTCTAACTGTGTCACTCAAACTGTCGAGGATACCACCTGTAAGAAGATAAATAAAAGTGTGAAATATATTTTAAAAGTCGATTATCGGTAGATATCGTAAAGATCTAAGAGTAGATCTTTATTTATATATTTTTCTTTCACCGAGCTTTTCTTTGAGTGGGAAATCATCACGTCAGACTTTTAATGACTAAAACCCACCCGTGTTCCTTCAGTTGCCTATTCCAGGGCCACGGTAACTCATTCAAACGAATCCGCTACCCTGGCAGGCATCAGTCCTCGCGGACCCCTTCAATTTTGTCAGCATCTTTTTGAGTTGCGCATGGAACACAATGTACTGTCGACTCGGGCCTAGTCCTTACCCGGCGGCGAGCTACGCATTGCTTGTCGTCCGCAAGCCCGCGCCTACGGTGGCCGGATGTCCGTAATGGATTTCCGACACCCGGGGCGTCTCCTCCTTCGTGAGCATTACTGCTTTGCAGAAGGAGGTGACGGTTTCCCATGCCCTCTTGCACCGTACCATGGCTCGCACCAGGGCCGGACGCGAGAGGTCGCCGCCGCTGATCGCCTCCACGAGGACACGGCGGTGCTCCGCCTCGCAGGGCACACCTCCACCGTATGATCTACCGTATCCTCCAGGCAATCCACACAGTGGTGACACCCAGGCGTTACCTCCCACCTTATGCTGAACTTATTTCAGCGGGCTGTGGATTTAGTCAGAGGGAGCGTAGAGGCGAGTGTTTAACAGAGTATAATTTTACCTCCCGTCCACGGATCGCGAAGTCCATTACTGAATACAATATTCGAAGCTGCCTGGAGCCTGTTGCCTCCATACTCCAGCCTCGCCATAGCTTCTCGAGGGTACACGTTATACTTCTTGTGGCACGCCTCCGAGAAGGTCGTGAAGTTCCAAGGTTCTGGCTCAAACATGTCATTCTTGCCGTTAGTACACATCGGCATCACCATCTCTGTGCAGACCTTTGAAAGAGTAAAACATGTTTTAGTCTGGCCGCTTCGGGGATTGGAACATAGATATTTAGGTTTAAAAAAAATGTTACCTGATAATTCCATCCAGTAGCGTCTAGGTTGCCATAGTCATCCCCTTTCTGATAATCAACGCACTTATTTTTCTTCTCGTAATTCGAAAATATATCTATTACTTTTCCAATAGCCTGTAAACAAAGATTTTTCATTAGAGCTTGTACGGTTACATAGTTGACTTTATAAGCAACTTGAGAGTAGGACCCATACCTGTAATAGTTTATCACCAGATAAAGTCTCATTAAGGTACTGACAGACGACCCTTACGGGTTCTGCAGGTAGCGGCATCAAGAAGTCTGAGGAAAACGGGTAGTTCACCATGGCCAGCGTAGAGTACATGGACTCAAGGAAATCTATTAGCACTTTCAGGTCTGTGGCGTTTTTGAGAGGTGTGCAAAGGTTGAAGGTTTTATGCAGGAACTCTGAGCCGTTGGCGGTGGAGGAGTAGTTTCTGAAATGATAAATGAAACTTAGTGAAAATTGTGGTGGCCAATGCTGAAAATAAGATGGTTTGTATTGAAAATATGTAGCACAGGGGTATAATACTGAATAACACACAGTAGCTTTAATTTTTGACAGATCAACTACATTCATTGCATTACTCACTTTGTTCAGCAGAAAAAATCTTAGATCATATGGAGCAACGGATTCCTTCTAAACTATTCAGATTCCGATTACTAGTGTGTAAGTGTAAGCATTTAGGGTGCAGGTCAATAATTATTACTCTGCTTACTACCTGCTCAGATAATTGTTTCGTGAAGATGTTGAAATTTAGAGTCTTGGGCATGGGTGTTTGAACATGGTATCTTTTTGATTTGTCTAGGTACTGTTTACTCGGTACTTTAACTTGTCTCATTAATTCTCAGTAATTGGCCCTCATTTCATCCGTCATACGGAAATACCATTGTGGATAATATAATAAACTGGCTTGGCTCTACGATTCATTAACCCTCGTACAACTGGTAAGGTAGGTATAGCTACTTTATCGAGTACAAGCTTTTGTCTGCGGCTGCGCCCGCGTATGGTTCGGAAATTATCCCACGGGAGCGTACTAACGGGATAAAAAGTTTCCTATACTTTTATCCAGGTTAGAAACTATCTGTGTGCTAAATTTTCACAAAATTCGTTCAGCCGTTTTTGCGTGATTTTTATTTATAACATTAGTAGGATGGTAGTGTCATTCGAAGAGCTCTAACTACTTACTTAATAACGCTCCAAGATTCCCTGATATTGGAAGAACAGTTGGTGTCGACAGTCCTGAAGCTGGAAGTCACGAGCCTGTTGAAGACTCCGCATGGAGCCATACCGGTGAACATGTGCACGGGGGCGGACGCCGCGATGGCACCGTTGACGATGTGAGGGTACTTTATGCGGAAGTAGGCTGCTAGCATGCCGCCGTATGAGCCTGGAGGAGGAAATTAATCAAGGTATAAGTACCGCAGTACTAGTTTCCGATGGAAATGATGATACCGTTCGACGCGGATGTTTTTTTTTGCTGCAAGAGGTTAGGATTGGCCAGCACTGTTGTCATATTTAAAATAGTATCAAAAAACGGCTACTAAGCCTTTATTCTTATAGGTTCCTGGGTTGGTTGTTTAAAGGGAACGGGAGGTTCATATTCAGCAGTGGAAGATCACGGTCAATAATTTAATGGTAACGAACCTTTTCGTCCTACTTATCATCTTATCAATTCAATATAGTGCCAAAATAATAAAGTAGGTGCTTTATTTGCGATTTATTGGATAATGTTATGAGCTTATTGTTATTTTTCCAATATTATCTTTGTATAATAGGATAGGAACAGTAAACTGTCCGCCGCTCAGCTATTGTTTCCAAACAATAGCGTATTAAATTACAGTTATGTCATGAGTAACATCTTAATAATAATTAATTCTCGGAAGGTGTTGCTACCTAAAAGGTATTATAAACTTAAAATCGATCACGATATTGTGTACCTTAATAATCTGGAGGTTAATTATAACACTGACCGTGTTATAATCTTGGCTGACGAAACTGGCTGGGCATAAAATGAAAACCCTATGCTGCAATAACGCCACATATTATTTCGGTTTATGGGACTATCCTAACGAAACCTAACCATGGATTCAGAAGGTAATTAAGATTTATCTGTATTATTCTAAGTCGGCCTGAAAATAAAATCTGATGATCAGCACAAAAGTGCAATCGATTATTTTTTTTCGGTATTGAAATGTTTTCTTTCACATTAATGAAACGTCATAGGCGCACGGTTCCAATTGGTCGTTTCCAATCGAGAAAAGCTTGCAAGAAACTCCACGGTTCGGTACGCTTTAGCAAACAATTGGCTTCTACATTTCCAAATGACAGTGTTAAAGTTTTTAGTTATGGGAGGACAGTGGGCCTACACTGACGGTCGACACATTTGCACCCTCTAACTCTCTCTCTCTCTTATTTGCATCCGTTACCTCACACTTCAGGTCCAGTTCAAAACCAGCGACAGGCACTAGTAGTCTGGCATGTTTGCTAAACTGGGCATTTTTGGCGCAGTCGTGAGGCACACTGTACTGCTAATTTCCGATATCACACCTCACGTTTTATTTTGCTGTTTCCTGCTGCATATTGTGTGTCTGTTGCTTTCTTTCTTTAACTATCCGGTTAGATCAATTTTTGGGGTTTCCAGAATCATGGACTGAATCCACGAGACACGTTTTCGTTACTATGCCCCTACAGCTTGTCAATTACAGTCCTCGTTTTTGCGCTTTACACGCGACAGCTGGTCTTCATCCTAAAAATTCATGGCGTTATACAATGTAGCTTTCAACTCACCTCCAAATGCTATGACGGGATATCTAGGCTTGATGGCGTCACCCTGGAGGTAGTTGATGAGTTCTGCGTAGTCGGCCAGCGCTTGCGCCGATGACAGGTAACCGATGTGATCATTATCCAGGGACTTGTTGCCGAAAGGCATTGACGCTCCATAGTATCTGTAAATTTTCGATATTTACGTGAATGATGTGATTTGAGATGTCGTATGGCTTATGGCGGAACACCAAGATCTAAATTGTTCCTACTTATTATTCAATACATAACATCACGCCTTGATTCCCCGATGGATTGAGCAGGGGTATACCTATAGTACCCACAT
Source organism: Aporophyla nigra (assembly GCA_947507805.1). Taxonomy (NCBI): domain Eukaryota; kingdom Metazoa; phylum Arthropoda; class Insecta; order Lepidoptera; family Noctuidae; genus Aporophyla; species Aporophyla nigra. The sequence continues at coordinate 26,492,312 of OX382293.1, read as the reverse complement.
TTCGCCAGTTATGTTTAACTCCCGTGTAATAGGGGGTGAGCCTATTGCAGTTGTCCAAATGCAGACTCTGGGCTGCTACTGAGAAATGACTGAAAGAAAAACTGAATAACACTTTGCCCGACCTGGGTATCGAACCCAAGAGCTCATGATCAGCAGTAACGCTTGCGGCCACTACACCAACGCGGCAGTTTGACCAGTCAGATTTTAGTACACACAATAACTAACATGCACAGTGTCAGGGAGATCAACGTGCAAACTAATACCATGAATTCAAAACATACATAAAAAGACTCCTCGTTCACTAGCTAGATACCCCAGATGTCGACAACATTTTATCTTCAGTCATTATTTTTTTTAAAAACTTCCGTTCCTTATCTAGTCCAATTTAGACACCGTTAAAATTTATTGAACAGCTTTTTGTTTAAGACAAATCACATAAATACTGAATTCATAGTATGTTTAACAGTTTCCCCGCCGATGGTCCTTGCTTGACCCATTTACCGTGTCCTTATGCAAGTTAGAAAAAGAAATAGAATTCTACACATGGTCAAAAAGAAAAGAAAAAACCCAAGATAAGTATTCCAAGGAGACAGCTAGGTTACCTCTGGAAATTTCTTTCTGGCGGTTTGTAATGCACTTCTCGATAATCATGGAGTGGAGGGGAGGTAATATAATAGTATAGTAATAATTATTGTGATCAAGTTACAACATGCACTAACCTATGCTCAGCAAACACAAGTTTCGCTCTGAATTGTTCTGCGATCTCCCACATGAATCCAGTGTGCTTGGCAAACACTTCTATTTGTCCCTGAAAATTACAAGAAAAATGATTATCATATGCAGATATAATAGAGAAATAAAAAATATGATAAAAATATAATAGTATATTAGGGGAATAAATAATATAGTAGGCTAAGGAAAACTTGTGCTGTGTGATATTTAGACGAAATAGTGAGACGAGAAATTTCAATCAAAAAGAAATATCTCAAGGAAAAAATAAATAAGGAAGGATCAGCAAAAATCTGCAGCACTTCTGAGTGTTACGGTATTTTTGCTGTAAAGGAGAGAGCATTAAAAGGTTCAAGCTGAGTCTTTGACACAGCCGGACGTGTTTGCGCGCGCGCAACAGATGTGGTATTTTACCCGCCTGACTTCGAAATGTGTGTGCTCCTGTGTCGTAATTTGAAATCGGTTATCTATGCAACGTGTAACATAATTAACGCAAGGGCCTCATACACCCTAATTAAAGTTTTGAGTGAATTAGAGTACTGAGGAAAAAAAAATCGTGTGTGTAAAATAGCATTGTTTTATGCATTTGAATTTGAGCCCTACTGCCTTGAGATAGGAGTGAATTCCTTCTGGATCACTCGGCAGACTTGCGTCCATTCAGTTACGTTACACCTTGTATAAAACAAGCAAGCAAAAGTGTCATTGGTGCGATCCAGGCCGCAGTTCAGCCTGCCTGGCAGAAAAGAGTGACCCCTGATGAACCCGGTGAGCCCGTTCCTAATATTTCAGGGATTTTTGTTTACTAAACTACGTAAGACAGGCTCTGTTTTGCCGCGCGCGGGAACCCGAGCGTTGGTGAAGGATTGCGTTCACACTAACTACAAAAGAGCTGAATAGGCCTATTCTCGCTATCATCCGGGAACAGAATATGATACCTATTATGACACCACAACTAAAGATGCTATTATTGTAGCAAAGTAACGAATTTTTAAGTTGCTAAAATGCTGTTAAGTGGTCCACAACCACTCCGATTTGAATCGGTTACACGTGAGGCGAAAAGTTAAAAAAAAAAAAAAAAACTAAAAAAAAGGGTGCCCGATCCCTTAAGTTTTAATTTAAGTGCACATTTTGTTATACAGATAAACAAAAGAAACCTAAAAAAAAGGTTAAACCCATAAATTGACTCACTACAAGTGTAGTCAGTCAGCTTGAGCGCCCGACTTGCACGTGTCTTTGACTTGGCCCAAAAACAAAAGAATTTACAATGGTTTTAATTGTACCCATGTCAAAAGACGGGAATTGTCTGTTTAGTGCAATCGCCCACCAAATTAATTACCTAATGGGCCTAACATTTGATCATAGGAATGTTCGTCAAGATCTCGCCGCATACGTCTTGGAACATCGACATGATGATAAAATTCACCTAGCACTTCTAAATAATATACAGGAATTTCTCCCCAACAGCATTCTTTCCCAGGAACAAAGGATTACTAAATACATAACTGCGCAATTTAACGAAACATTCTGGGGTGGCGAAGATATAATTATCGCCGCGTCCGAATACTACCTCGTGAACGTGCATGTGCATATAAACAATAGAAACACACAGGTATATTCACCAACCGGCGATCCAGCTCCCGCTAACATACACATCCTCTTCATGAACGAGCACTATGATAGCTGGGTCCTGACCAACGACAAACAGTGCAATAACCACCGGATAATCCTAACGCAAGGTCTAACCAGCGTCAAAGCACAACAACATACCAAACCGTTTAGTAGCAGGTACGACACACGCGAAGAGCAAGAAAAACCCACGAAACCCCAGCTTCAAACGGGGTTGCTCGTAAAAAGCCAAGAAGGTAACTCATCCACACCATGCGAACAACAAGAATCAACACCACTTACACCACTATCAGATGTAATCGCGGACGACACGGGATACAGAATATTGAGAAACCCCACCTCTACCGCAATTAAGTACACTTGCACAGACTTGCGTATAGCAACTTGGAACGTTCGCGGTGCCTCGAAACCAGGAAAAAAAAATCAAATTGACGCCGAACTGTCACGCAGGGGCATTCACATAGCTAACCTACAGGAAACAGGGATGAACGCAGGAACATTCAGCTCCGCACACTACGACTGGTACCTCTCAGGAACTGCGGGCAACGCACACCGGGGTCTTGCAATTTTATTAAGAAAAAATGCCCGAATTGAATTAGTCAACAGTAAAAAGGACACCGACGTAATGTCAGCTACCCTTGAGGTCGGCATGGGAAATGACAAACCAACTCCTCTGTACATAATCAACTCACACATCAACAGCTGTTCCGGGAAAGCAACCAGATCATTCACAGGCTTATTAAACTTGATTAGACAAAAACCAAGGAAATGTACTCTCTTAATACTCGGCGACTTCAACGCCCATATAGGTCGACAAGATACATTAACCTTCCAACGCAAAGGGTTGATACAACAAAACCTTCACCATGAATTTTCCAACTACAACGGCGAACTATTAATGGATCTAGCCAACAGGGAAAAATTTCAAATAGAAACAACAAAAGCTAGAACATCATGCAGAATAACATGGTCGAAGGGTACTCAAAAATCGCAATTGGATCACATCATCACGCCACAGGCAGCAGGAAAACTATTTCACTTTATTAAAGGCGAATGGGCCACCGGTCGCATCTCCGACCATAAAATAATCTGGGGACTACTAAAATCAAACTTAATTGTAAATAAAAACAAAACTAAAACACTAAAGCAAGACAAAAGTACCGAGGAAACAACAAAGGAGGCCAATTATTTCGACTACAAACAATGCAACTACGCCGCTCTCAACAGAGCAGCCATCAAAACAAAATATCAAGATTGCATCACAAAAAAACTAGCAAATATGGGATTCTCCCCAACAAATGAAAACACCGAAATACCCTGGAATACCATAACGGATGTACTAAAAGCTGCTGCTCAGGAAACTTTGAGGCTTCAGCCAATTTACTCAAGGGACCATAGAATAGCCCTCGCTAACGTACAAAAGGCTAAATTCCTACAAAGCAGGCAACCGGATAATCCCAATAGGCATAAGCGCGTCAAAGAAAGTCAGACAACACTTCAAAAGGTTACATATCTGGAGGAACAAAAAGCATGCAGAGCCTGCTTCTCCGGACTGGGTAAAACGCACCCCGCAAAACGCATGCAAATTCTCTATTCGTTCTACAGGAAAAACAAACAGCAAACAAAACGCCGAAAAAGAACTGCGTTCATACCGATGTCCAAATGGGAGAAAATACTAAAAAACTCCGAGGGCCTTCACATACCAATGGTAAACATTACAAAACCGACAATAGAAGAACAAGGCGAAGAACCGACGGTGGCCGAAATAATAGGAATCATCAATAAAATGCGAAACGGGACGGCCCCCGGAACGGATCAAGTAGTAATTGAGCTTTACAAAGCGATGCCCCAAACATTACAGGAAGCCGTAACTAAACACATAATTAAAGCCTGGTCAGAGAACAGAGTACCGGACACGTGGCTCGAGACCGTACAGGTACCAATTCCAAAAAAAAAAAAATCCTAAAGATGTGAACGAGTATCGTCGCATAACGATTTGCAACACGGGCTATAGAATTTACGCTACATACTTACTTAAAAAACTTGACTACATAATAACGGAACTAGGCAGTTACCAAGCGGCTTTTTTAAACAATAGATCAACAGATGACCACATTTTTACGCTCAAAAGGGTTCTAGAAGAGGAATGGCGTGCAGGTAAACGAACGTACGTCCTCGCCCTCGACATAGAAAAAGCATTTGACAATGTTGACCTCAAGGCATTAAGAGACATATTATTAGAACGAACCAACAAATCGATGACCAACAGGATAATCACAGCATGCTTGAAGAAAGAACATGCATCAAATGGTGCGGCCAGCAAAGCAGTTGGATTATCAAAGGAAAGGGAGTTAAACAAGGTTGCCCCCTGTCCCCCCGCCTTTTTACATTGGTCATCGACGAAGTTCTGACAACCCTCGAAGAGGAAACTCATTTAATCAAACTAGATCAGGACCGCGAAATCTCCCTGCCCCTAGTCTCAGATTAAATAATAGGCAGATAGAGCGCGTAGAACTCGCGAGTGAAGCCACTTAATATTTATGTGTGCGTGACAGCTAGGAGCGGCATTGTAGGGACACGTGCATCTGTGCGTCTGTAAAGTTGCCAGGCATTGGTAAAAACTCCCACATTTTTTTCAATTACTGTTATCAATTATATTATTATACTAATGTTTAAAATTGGAAATGTACTTTTGCTATATAGGTACATAAATAGTATTTGAACAGAATAATAATAATTATTAAATAAATAAAGGTGGAATAAAAGTAAAATATGCATAATTAGTAATGACTAACGTTTAATTGATTTTATTAATTTATATCAGACAAAAATACTTTATAACGCTTTCTGGATATTTGTCTATTAACATATTTATGTATATTATAATTAAAAAACATAAACAATTTCAACATATTTATTAGAATAATTTTACACACATAAAATATTAGCAGCCTTTGTTCTGCACCAATTTCTTATAATATTGCCGTTTAGCGTCTGAACATCGAGCATTTGTTTCTAATTTTGCTATATAGTGCAATCTTACCATTAAATACTTTTCAATCAAAATTTTTATTAAATTAACTTTGTGATCAACTCCATAACATTGATGATCATCCTCCAGATTCATAAAAATTGTTAGGTTACCAATAAAACTCTTTAAAATCTGAGATGTTACGTGCCTATAATCACTTTTAGTTTTTATTAAAACATTTTCTTTTAAAATTTTTCGTATGACAATTTCAGCCGCTGCACAAACTTTATAAGTGTCTACGGAAGGAAAAATTAAACCTCCTCTATCTCTCAAGCCAATTAACTTGTGAAAATCTTGTTTTTCCGTAGACACCAAATGAGTCAAGCAATGTTCACATTTGATTTCTTTTCTGACATACCGTATGACACACCCAGCAATATATCCGACAATCATTTTTTTCATATCATTGAAAACTGGCACATCTAAATACTGAGCTAAATTGTTGACATCCGTGGGCAAATCTTTTAAAAAACCAAATGAAACATTTTCAGAGTCGTCGGTGTCTTCTTGTCGGTAAGATGAAGTAGTTAAATTGATAATTTGTGTAGCGGAAGTACACGTTAATATTGCAATATTCTCCAGAGGAATGCAATTTCCAGTTTCTATACTTCTCATTTCTAAATGCGTTAATAATTTTCGATATATGGCCTTAAATTGTTTTACGTTTGGATTATCATTATAACCCCCATGCATCCTGACGCAGCCGAAAAATATTTCAAGATGATCCTGGCTAAGTTTGTAGGTGGATAAAAACACTAAAGACTTTTCTTTTTCTATCTGACGTTCATAAAGTGACTTTAAACTTGATATATTTATCAACGTTCCAATAAAACCAGGTTTGCATCTTGTTTCCACAACTCTTTTATAAAATCGCGTTATAACGTAAGTTGGTCGACGATCTTTAGTAACTTTTCTTTTGGTGACACTTTTTATTTGCAAATTTTGTATGTAATCCTGAATCCGGTCCAGCAGTGCAAAAATTTCAGTTTTATTTCCTTTATATATAGGTTTTCTGTAATCGAAATGGGTCATACTTCGTGAGTTAAAAATATCGAACATGTCGTTCATTAATTGAACAAACTCTTCAGTGGGTTGCGATTTTTCAAAATCTGGAAGATTTAGATCAGTTCTACAAAACTGCAGTGCTTTAGCAACACTCCGGCTTAGCGTCTGCGTAGCAAGCTTTACCTTCATAATTTGATTTCTGAAGGAAATGTGTTTTCTTGAAAGCTTATTTGCCAAATGTAGACCCTCATCTTCCTGCAACTGGTTTAGTTTAGCTAAAAAGTTCCAGTCCACAATTTCTTCATTTTTATTTAAAAATTCTTTTTTTGCTTCTAGCTGATTCCGAAGTAATTTTATAACATGACTGGGATCTAAAAAGCATGCAACTTCGCTAGCATCTGAGGGGTGCTTAAATGTAGTTTTTATATTTGCAGTGTCAGTTATATTACAACCAAGTAGCTCCATAGTAGTGAAATTTGTAGCATGCCCATCGAATGTTAGTGATACAACTTTGACTCCAGCTTCGTGACATTTCATTAGACAAAGTTTAACTAAATTAGATTTCTGTTCTCCGGTCAAATTGTTTGTCAAAAAGTATCCCAAAGGTATCTTGAATCGGTGGTTTATTCCTACTAACATAAATACAAATGCTTGAGATGCCAAAGCTGTAGACTCTGTTAGTTCATCGCCCATATCAACAACTCCTATATAACGTTTGCCATCCCACAGCTTCTGCTGGCGCAACGCCATTTCGTCGAACATAAGTGCGCAAATTAGTTTATGTGCAGAAACTTCTGCCATTTTTTGCAACGCTGTGAAAGCTTCTTGGGTAAATCCAGGTTCGCTTTTAATGTGGGTGTACCATTTTGCCAACGTTTTAGGATGAGGCAGGCAACTATTGAAGGCTTTTCTGACATAGTCATAGCCCTTTGGAGAGTAAAAATTTAACGATAAGCAAAATTTTCTGATGGCCGGGGAATATTTATTTATTTTTTTACCAGAGCTTCGCATATGTAAGTTATGAAAAAGTTCAGTTGCTATAATATTCTCACTTAACAAGCTATGAGTGTCGCAATTTATATAATTTTTATCTTTTAAATCCTTTAAAATATTCTTTAGTGAATAATTTTTTTTTTCTAGTCGTCGATGTTTTTGTTGTAATGTTTTTAACTTATGTTTAGTAGCAACTCGTAACAACTTATGTTTTCTTAAATCTTTTCTTAATTTGCTTTTTCTGGGTGTATCGAATATGGAATCCAGGTCTGAATCTCTAACTTCAGGTACTACAGAATTATCTCTAATGGATTTCCCGGGTAGTTGACTAACTTCAAGTAAATTTGAAGGACCTGCTTGGTCCTGTAAAGTAATTGTGCTCAGTAAAGTCTCAGTAACACTTGATTTTTCCGGTGATGGTGGCAACGCCCATACATTTTTTGTCGGTCTTGATGTTTTTTTAATCAACCGACGACCTTTTTCGGTAAAGTATACATCATCCTCATTAAAATGCAATGAGCATACAACACAAAATTTTGAAGGCATCCAATCATTATCCTGCCTGCTTTGACGAATAATAGTGACCCATTCATCGCGTGAAACTAGATCCGTCGGCAATCTGCAAATACATAATTCAAATAATTGTAGTTTAACAATATTTAGCGGCCGATAAAAACCTCAAAATTGAAAATTTTGCACCTTTTGGTTGGTTAAAATAAATAACAGGATTATCAAACAAAGATATATAATATACTAGCTGTTCCCCGCGGTGTCACCCGCTGCTCAGCCCCTAAGAGTCGTAGCGTGATGTTATATAGCCTTCCTCGATAAATGGACTATCCAACACAAAAAATATTTTTTCAATTCGAACCAGTAGTTCCTGAGATTAGCGCGTTCAACCAAACAAACAAACAAACTCTTCACCTTTATAGTATTAGTATAGGTAGATTATACAAAATTATTTCTGCTTATCCATGTATAAATTCATCGATCTTTCTACACACAGTGCACATTTCCCCTTATTCAAGGAGACCTATTTCGATGTAAACTGGCAACACAAACCAAGAACTGTCAATATTTTTCGTTCAGAGTGAGTCGAAAATATTATAGGGAAAATAAATAACAAAACAATAAAATAAACAATAGTTACCTGTGGAAAGATATTCCATCTTCTTTTCTTTGTTTTTGGGAACAACTTTTACAGTGTTTAAAGACACAAGACGGCATGTTTTGACATAAAATAATAAACCACTTGTAACGTGTAAACAGTACGACGCGTAGCTTAGTACTGACGCGAGATTGTATTCGCTTTTGAATTTGTATTTGCTTTGGTGGCTTCACTCTCGTGTTCTACGCGCTCTATCTGCCTATTATTTAATCTGAGGCCCCTAGTATTATCATTTGCAGACGACCTTATTCTCATTACAGATGAGCTAGAAGGACTAGAACGCATCTTATACCACATAAAACCCTTACTCAATAGTGTAGGCCTTCAAATAAACGAAACAAAAACAAAAATTGTAATTAGGGACCCCGTAAAAACACAGAAAACGACTCACGTGACCCTCAACGGAATAAATATACCAACATCGGATGAAATCAAATACCTAGGCACCTACATAACGTCCGCATTAAGCAGAAAAAACTCAATTAGAAAACGATGCCAACAGGCCACGAGAAACGCTAAATCTTTACTACCATTCATATTGAACTCAAAAATGGACTGGAAACTAGCTACACTTATGTATCGAATGATTATCGTACCTTGTATGATATATGGCTTAAAAGTATCAGCACTCACAAAGGCAAACCGTTCAAGACTGAGAAGATATGAAAGAGTTATCATGAGAGACTTGATCAACCACGCTAGGAACAAACCGATACAGAAGAAAATGCATCAAATCTTAGACGTTAAAACCATAACAAAACGCATCAAGAACCACAGAATGTGCTACCTGGCACACATTTTCAGACGCTCGGAACCACACCTGTTACATGCAGCAATGCAGTACAGAGCCAAATCTAAGAAGGTCGGACGACCTATTTACACATGGAATGACAACCTAAAACTGGACATGAAATACTTTGACAAGGAAATCCAGTTTTGGAGGGACACGGCTGGAGACAGAAATAAGATCAAGAAAGCGGCTAGTGAAATCTACAAAAAACCAGAAACTGATAGCAGTGAGAACTCAGAAGACGACCAAGAAAACAACAACACGGAACATAGCGTAGCCTAGATCAACATGCCGGCGACGACGTGAAAAGATGCCCTCCTATAGACAAATATCACCCTTCTCTCCACTAGTCCAATGCTTACTTAAGGCTGCATAGTCGGTAGGCTCGTAATCCTTTCCTATCCTATGGGCACGTCCTCCCTACCATTACAGCGCCCCCCGGTCTACTTCTTGATATGCAATGGCCTATGTAGCACCATGAAACATGAGGCTTCAAAGGCTAGTGCAAATCTTGGGGTTCATTCGATTAATCGAGTCTGGTCAAACCACGCTGGGATCGGTGCAATTCATTTCATTTCATTTCATAAAGGAGAGAGCATTAAAACATATTCTGTACCCTAATTGTGTAACACACTACCAATTACAATGTGAATCATTTTGAAGAATATTTCTAATCCATTGCGTTGACAACATAAATAACAATGTATATTGTTTTACTTGATCTGAGTCTGGAACTATCAAAATGAAAGCAATTAGTTAGTGTGTTACGCCATTACCCCGTTGGTCTTTAGTAGACTGGCGATCTTTTACACGAAATAGAAATAATTCTTTATTAGGTAGGTGTAGTCCGTGTAGGACGTTAATATTAGCACCATGTCATTTCTTTCCGTGGCTGTCGTAAAAGGCGACTTAGGGACTGACTAGATAATGATGGGCAGCAGGGTTCTTTATGCATCTTACCACCATAATACGATCGCCAAACCCGCTTGCCAAGCGTGGCGATTATGGCAAAGTCTTTCAAATTTGGAGGAGGCATAAGTCCAGCAGTGGATGTCTTTCGGTGGAAATGAAGATGATGAGGTAGGTGTACGTGCTTTCTTTCAACTGCATCACAGGATAAGTGTGACACGACCCCTGAATTGGATTTACACACCACACTAAGATACGTTGATATATAGGTATAACCAATTACTTATTATAACAGGCTATTAACATAACAAAGTTTAATTACTGATACATCTGATAATGTAACATTCTGTAACTTGAATACATGATATGAATGTTATGTAGCTACACAAATATTTACTAAATAATTGCATTGTTTTTACTTGATGTTTGACGATGACACTCTATATGCATGTTTTTATTGATCGGTGGATGACTAATTAAGGTTGGGTGGCACCGTTTTCACCTGTTTTAGAATTGGTTTTTAATAGGCAAATTATTACGTCCAGAATCTGAAAAAAATATATATTTAAGATACATTCTTTCTCCTTAGCTTGTATCCGATCAAAACACGATACAATCAAATTTACTCGATAGAAAAAAAAGCCGAACTTACTTCGATTTGCAGTTTTTTAACAAGCCTAATTTCATTTTAAAGAAGTAGTAATATTCCTATTTTTCTATAATTAGTATCAATGTATAGGTAATTTATTTTAGAATCGATTGTACCCGATCATTTTTTTTCATTATATTTCTAAAAAAAAATATCGATCGTTCAAGTGATTTTTGATCGGCGCGTCGCTTGCCACTGCTTGCCAGTGTCCTGCGAGACGTTATCGAGGTGAGACTTGTGACAAATTTTTGCGCGCGCGCTTCCTTTCTGCTGCGTAAGTAATAATAAGAGAAAACAAAATAAATTGTAAATAAATATTGTTTTCAAGAATTTTTATAGACCATAGTTGGTTAAGCTTTTGTTTTTTGTGTGTGGTTCTCATTGTGTAAATATTTGTAAAATTTTAAAAACAATATTGCAATCCAATGCAATATTATTATGACATAGAGCTGATCTGATGATGGAGCTGGAAGTTGTCCATAGGAACTCTGTAATTAAACGACGCAGCCCCATCGAGATTGGGCTCGTTTGATTCGTCTTGACGAGTACTTTGATACTATATGGTAACCAGGGTCTGATGATGGAGTTGGAAGGGGCCATAGGAACTCCGTAATTAAACGACGCAACCCCATCGAGTTTGGGTTCGTTTGATTCGTCTTGACGAGTACTTTGATATTATATGGTAACCAGGGTCTGATGATGGAGCTTGAAGGTGGCTATAGTAACTCCATAATTAAACGACGTAACCCCATCAAATTTGGGCTCGTTTGATTCGTCTTGATGAGTATCTTGGTAGGCGTGAATAGGAAGAGGTCGAAAATTATTCCGCGGCAACGTACTACCGGGGTAAAAGGGACCCAATGTGATAATCCAGATTATAAACTATCTTGGTGCAAAATTTCATCCAAATCTGTTCAGTAGTTTTGCGTGAAAGAGTAACATACATCCATCCATACTTCCATACACCCATACTCATAAACTTTCATAATAATATTAGTCCAGGTTATAAACTATCTGCTTGCTAATTGGAACGAAGTTCCTTATCGTGCATTGTGAAAGGGGGCTAGACGGAAAAAATTCTCACGAAAAGTTGTAAGGACACTTTTTAACTGACTTCAAAAAAAGGACGAGGTTTCTCAATTCGACCGTATATATTTTGTTGTTTGTATTTGTTTGTATGTTGTTGTTTTTTTTTGTTGTGAGTAGAGAGAGAGAGAGGGAGAGAAAGAGTGAGAGGGAGGGAGAGAGGAAGAGAGGGAGGGAGAGAGAGAGAGAGAATATTTTTGTTGAGTGTATACAGGTTTTTTGTACATAATAAATAATAAAAAAATTATAACAATTATGAATCCTGGAAAGGAACTTCGTTCCATCCGGGTGTCCCTTGACACCTCTAAAGTTTTTTTTTTCATTCAAATGCGTTCAGTCGTTTTTGCGTGACAGAGTAACAAACATCCATCCATACATCCACACTCACAACTTTCGCATTTATAATTTTAGTCCAGGTTATAAACTATCTGCGTGCCAAATTTCATCCAAATGTGTTCAGTAGTTTTTGCGTGACAGAGTAACAAACATCTATTACATCCATACTCACAAACTTTCGCAATTATATTTTTTTTTGTTTTTTGTGTGACTAAGTCTTTTGTGTAAGTTATTTGTGTGTTTTGTATTATTCCAGGTTATAAACTATCTGCGTGCTAAATTTCATCCAAATCCGTTCATTCGTTTTTGCGTGAAAGAGTAACAAACATCCATTTATACTCACAAACTTTCGCATTTATAATATTAGTCCAGGTTATAAACTATCTGCAAGCTAAATTTAATCCAAATACGTTGAGTCGTTTTTGCGTGAAAGAATAACAAACATCCATCCATACATACATACTCACAAACTGTCGCATTTATAGTATTAGTCTTGTATTATCGTTTCTTCTGTGGTTTCTAATACTGTGGACATACTGATGTCGCTTCACTATGACCTGTCTGTGCTACGCCCGCCGCCGCGCCGCCGCGCCGCCCGAACTTTTGGCGCGCTAACGTGTTCGACAAGAAGGACGCGCGGGAGGCGCCCCGCGGATTTCCACGCACCTCACCCCCTCAAATCTGTATGAGTGTCGAATCACCTAGCCTTAATTATCTACGATAAATTAATAACGAGTAATATTTATAATTATTCTATACCGACGGACGGTGTAAAACTCAAATGTCGTCAAAAGCGACAGGGATTTATGAATTAATGACATTTTAAATTTCTACCGTCACATATTATACCAATATCTTCGTTGTCTTTATCTTTACCTACATAGTATAAAACAAAGTCGCTTCCCGCATTTGTATTTGTACGCTTAGGTCTTTTAAACTACTCGTACACAACGGATTTTAATGTGGTTATCACCAATAGCGGAAGTGGCGGTGCTTGGGGGAGGCCTATGTCCAGCAGTGGACGTCTTTCGGCTGAAATGTTGTTGATCATCAATAGACAGCGATTCAAGAGGAAGGTTTATGTGTATAATACGTGGGCGAAGCCGCTGGCAAAAGCTATCTATACTAATATTTTAAAGCTGAGGAGTTTGTTTGTTTGTTTGATTGAACGCGCTAATAACTACTGGTCCGAATTGAAAAAATATTTTTGTCTTGGGTAGCCTATTTATCGAAATGAAAATGAAAAAAAAATGAAAAAAAAGCACATACCTAAAAGGCACAATGACTTACTTGTTTTTAGATTTGATCTTATCTGATTAGAATATCAATATTTTGGTATTCAGGCGTCTATTAACCCCAGATTGATGATTTAACATAGCGACACTTTTTCATTTAGGTAAGTGCGCATGTTCTGTGTTCATTCTATGGATTGCACTAATGTGGAAATCTCTACTTTGCATATCTAAAATTTATGCAAATTAGTATTTATTGGTAGGGATTTACATAAACATTCAGTGCAAATTTCAGTGGTGATATTCGCCCCTATTGTTTTTGTTTAAGTTTGATCTCATTTATCTCTACGTTGGTCATACAAGAAATACTTACTTTAATAGTCATCTTCAAAGATAGGCAGTAGCTTACGATCGTTTAAAAAACCTTGAAAACACAAAGAACTTCACAGTTAGCTGGAAGTTTTTTGCCGGGGCATCGAACCTGCGATTAATGGAGCATTGTCTACCACTCGAGCGCACAGAACTTTTTACAAGAGGTCAAAGTAATCGCAACTGAACCCACGCCCTATTTCACTAAAATGTACACAAACTACGATATCAGAATATTCGTGGTGATATGGCTGAGTTTGACGCTAAAATAACTCTGAAGTACTAGATAACGTTCGAAGAATTAAGTTAAACATTCTACTTGATACTCTAAAACTGTTTTTAAATATCGATAGACCAGCTTTTGTCAGCGGTTTCGCCCGCGTACCTACTAAACATATAAACCTTCCTCTTGAGACATTCTGTCTAGTGATGAAAACCGCAATGAAATCGGTTGCGAAGTTTTTGGTACAAACGCGAGAAGCGACTTTGTTTTATACGAGGTAAAGATAAACCATTTATTCAGTGCACACAAAATACAGCACAACACACACAATCACAATTATATGATAACAAATTAAAACAAATGTAATAAATGATTGATTGCTTGTAAAAGTATCCAACTACAATTTGTATTCCTTCATCAAAGATAGAACATTACATAGAACGTTAGATTAGAACATGGCTTTTTAGAACGATGGTTAACTACATAAAAATAATAGATGCAACAAGCACCACGCGTTTTAGCATTCTCCATCACATGGTTCAGTAACCTTTTTGCAGAAGATTGCAAATATTATCTGTAACATGTTAACTTTTATCTGCTAATAACAGCTATATTTCTGTTACGATTTCTAACTAATTGGAAACAATAATAATGTGCATCGATAAAGAATATGAAAAGCGGACCTAGCACTACCTACGTTTATTACATTTTACAAAGACTAACAAAGAATTTGGGTAATGCTGTAATATGTAGTTGGTTACTCTTGATATAAATAAATGCAATTATAAGAAAAGAATACACATTAAAAGTTATGAAAAGTTCTCAAAATCTGCGAAAAAACTACAGAGAACGCAACCACAATATAAAGCAAGAGGGTATTTGCAAAACTCACCTCATTCCCAGTATAGAAGAAGATAGGACCACCTCCTTGATCCCAGTTATCTTCATTCTCCAAATACTTGATTTGGAATGTCTCATTCCTCTGAAACGCGAAATGGTCTAGTGGTACTGTAAACCATTTTGTTTCGAACTTGTAGTCTGCGGCCCGCACTAAAGTTAACGTCACTAGGGTGCAAAATATTATTCGTAACATGTTGATTTACTTAAATTATACAGCCACGTCCATTCTGTTTGGTATCCGATGTGATAATGAGTGATCTCGCTCGCGGCCAAGCGTTTACTAGGTTATGCAATGTGATGTACAGTTGGGGAGAAAAGTCGTGCACTTGTGATTGTGTTTTCATTATGTACAATACATTATGTGTTTTTCTGATGAGTCGTGCAAATTAATATTGATTTTGCCATTGTTGAACGATGTAATGCGAGTTGCTATGCAATGCACGTGAACGTTATTTCTTAAGATAATCAATTTTCATGTTTTGTAACTACATACATAGTACCAATAATTAGTAATTACTGTTGTCATTCGTCATATTCTTTAATTTCGGTACCTACAGTTTTCTCATTAAGCGTATAATGTCTATTGCACCTGTGACAATACAAATTGTGAATTATATGTTTGTTAGAAACACCATTTTTAACTCGATAATTTGTCTAGCAATAGTGTCCCACACTAATGAGTAATATTTTACTTCAGTTATTCCCCGATGTTAGTATTTACTAAGCTGCTATTCCGCATTACCAGTAATCATTTAACGGCTAACGGCTGCAATACGAGTTGTAAGTCGTAGAACTTGAGAGCCTGAGCAGTGGTGATGAAATACTTTACACAATCCTAAGTGTAAATTATTTCATCACCACTGCTCTCAAAATGCTGAAGTAAAACATCGTGAAGAAACCGGAATGTATTAGAACCAAAAATTCGAACACCTGTGTAGGTGATCCTGCTTTCTTATTAGTACTAAGATTGAAACGCAGTTTAGTTTCTGTCAGAAACAAAATTTTTTGGAACACTTTTGCACTCGTATAGACCATATCGTTATTATCCGAGTTCATTTGACCCCTGTGTCTCGGCAGTCGGCAGGATGTACCTAACCTACTCACTGCTACATATGCCACATACCACTGGGTGCTTCGAGTACATTAGGTACAGTCAACCACACGTCAGGCTGAAGTTAATAAAGGCGCTGCCTGGCATATAGACAACTGAAGGAACACGGGTGGGTTTTAGTCAGTAAAAGTCTGACAAGCCTTTCCGCTCCACCCAGAGAGACGGGAGACGTCGTTTGATGATTTCACACCCACAAAAAAAAAATGTTATTGCCACACGTTAGAATAGTTTGCGGTTGATTATACTCATTGCACATTATTGATTGTACCAGTGTTTTTTTTAACTTACCCTTATCAGGTTTTAGTTTATCTACGAGGAAAACACTAACATTTGGTTTAATTTGTGGTTTGTGGTTACATTATTATTTATAACAAATTCACGTATATTCAAATGTAATGAATTTATGTATGACAAGCAATGCTTTGCCGGTTGAGTCAGTTTACTGCAAAATTTGTATGTGGTTATCAATTTTTAATTTTGTATGTGGTTATAAAATAAACAATTTTTTTTTTAATTTTTAATTTTTAACTGCGTGCTATCGTGAGACAGTGGTCAAGTGTGTGATTGACAAAAAAAGTGAAATGTGTGATTGTGTATGACATAGTGTGGTAACAAATAAGTACGCACGGCGACAAGCTATACATTTCCAGTAGGTATAACCTGACTTCTTATTGTACATTATTTACATGATCTGGCAGTTTGATTAATTTATGTGGCGTACCCGAATGTCCTTTCTTTGGTATTATTCGTCACAGCGTTGGGCTCCTTATGTTCCGAGTTGAGCTAAACGATTAGTGACAAATGCTTGTACTGACTGGACAGGTCCGCTCAATCTGTGTGGTTCTTTTCTCAAAAGACCATTTCAGTCACCAATCTACATGGTCTTCTCATGTTGAGACCAATATTATGTCTGGACTTTTAAAAGAGACTGTGACCTCTGAGTTTGTTTCGGCCTTTCTTCTCAGAGTAGTCAGTTAGGAAACGCCGAACTCATCTAGTTTAAAAAAAATATCATTGACATGTAAAAGTGTTTGTACAAACCTACTTACAGAAATAAAATCATTTATCATTTACAAAAAGCCTAAACAAAGCATGGTCTGCTGAAACTGGAAATGTACCGTGTTATGTAGCTATTTAGCCTAAAGTATTTTTTTATATGATCTATATTAAAAGAAAAAAACCGGCCAAGTGCGAGTCGGACTCGCGCACCGAGGGTTCCGTACAAACCTGCAGGTATTCACGGTTTATGCATAAGGTTTATGTTTATAAAATTAAAGATTTTTAATTTTAATTTTTATATTTGAGTTGACTGAATGAAAGGTAAATTGTGGTTAACGATTTATGATGTATTAAAAAAAAACTACTTACTAGATCTCGTTCAAACCAATTTTCGGTGGAAGTTTACATGGTAATGTACATCATATATTTTTTTTAGTTTAATCATTCCCTTATTTTAGAAGTTACGGGGGGGGGGGGGGACACATTTTACCACTTTGGAAGTGTCTCTCGCGCTAACTGAATAGTTTAGAAAAAAATGATATTAGAAACCTCAATATCATTTTTGAAGACCTATCCATAGATACCCCACACGTATGGGTTTGAAGAATTTTTTTTTTGAGTTTCAGTTTCATGTACTTATGGGGAACTCCAAATATTTTTTTTTTTTCTATTTTTGTGTCAAAATCTTAATGCGGTTCACAGAATACATCTACTTACCAAGTTTCAACAGCATAGCTCTTATAGTTTCGGAAAAAAGTGGCTGTGTGATACTCGGACAGATATGACGAATCTATAAGGGTTCCGTTTTTTGCCATTTGGCAACGGAACCCTAAAAAGGGTGTTTTATAGGTCATCAACAGTAACACACAATAAATTAGTACGTAAAAATTTAATGTTTTTAGGTAACAGTTGGTTAAAATTTAATAGAATAAAATAATGTAAGAAAACATAATGAGTAGTTAAACTTTTGATTTTAATTAAATAAACAACAAAGATAAATAGTACATAATATTGTCTCTTCATTAAACTATTATAGATAACATTTAAAACATGATTATTCTGTAATTATATCTAACTTAAATTAATGAGATCATTATTTAAAGACTTTTGAGATAGGAAAGCAAGTGCATCTTTATATCAATAAATTAATTGTTTTTGAAAACCGATGTAGACATGGTCGGTAATGAAAACCGATTAAAACTTTATCATAACACTAGCTTTGCTTCCCTGACCCTTCCCGTCACATCGAATTGCCTGCCAGTTTTCATCTATTTTTCGTTGCTGCTCCGCTCCTTTTAGTCACAGCGTGATGTTATATAGCCTATAGCCTTCCTCAATAAATAGACTACCCAACAAAAAAAAAAGTTTTTCAATTCGGACTAGTAGTCCCTGAGATTACCGCGCTCAACTAAACAAACAAACAAACTCTTCAGCTTTATAATAATAGTATAGAGTATAGAAGATACACTGGTTTTCAGCTTTTTTATTGTAAAAGCTGTTCAAATATTTATAAAATATTGTACTATTTTTTTTTTTATTCAAAAATTTAAAGTGACTATAGAGTTTTGTTGCTGACTGTAGCTATAGTTTTCCTACCTAACTACTTAGCAGAAACGTGCCATGCATTTTTTTTTGGTAATGGAAATATAGTTTAGGATTAACAGTGACAAAATATACATAGGTACAATATGGTATAAGAATGTCCCAAGGAATGCGCTGAATGTGGAAGAGGGGAGCACCTGGAGTACTTCCCTGTTCTCGCTTCTCTCTAAGGCCATCAATGAAGGTAGGTACGGGTTCGTCCAAAAGTAGTTGATCCGTCAAAACAAGTGTCAAAATCAATTTACGAACGGGAAAGACCAATTCGGGTGTAGGGACACCTGCTAAATCGTGTTGTCGTTCATTTTTAGTTCGGAAACTAAATATATGTCCGAACTTCGTGATTAGTGAGTAGACTCCCAGAACCGGTGGAACTTCTTGGGAAAGTCTATATCCAGCAATGGACGTCTTTCGGCGGAAATGATGATGATGGCCTAAGAATATATGTACAAGGAAATGAAGGCAAGTCTGGGTTGCAGCATACTAAATACTGAGTAATTGGCGTATGGAGGTTCATAAGTTTTAATTTGGCTTAAAATGGCAGAAGTTTTAAAGATTCCTCGGTCCGCTGTCAACATTTTTTAAGGTCTGCCCACGTTACCTCTATAGAATTGCTACATGCAAATGTAAGTGAAATAAGTCTTTATTTGATGATAATGGTGCCGATTCTGTTGTACACCGAACTAAACTAACTAAACTATCTCTAAAATTCCTTACTTTTGGCTATGAGAATTTTAACGCTATTCTGTAAGGAAAAATCTCTAAATTTAAAAATTATTTTGACACGACTAAAAACGAATTTGACAATCAACATGGTTTTTTTTTTCTTTTGGTTTCGCAACGTGGTACTTATGTGCGCTACGGAATGATTTTTTAGAGACGAAGGCGCGCGCAAGGGGGCAGCCTGGACGTGTTTTATATGGAATTTTTCACATTTTGTTTGAAAAAAAAAAAAAAATTACCCGCGTGTTGAGAATTAAATGTTCCGGGGTTTCATAAAGGGGGTCGAAAATTTCATTATTTTTGCGATAGGACACGCCATTTTCGAGATATAAGCAAAATAAAAAATACAGCACTGTTTTTGTACGTGAAGGCGAGGCGTCGTTGGTGTGAATTTTTGTTCATGACCACTAGTTTTATTCTGTTTTATTCCACACCTTTTTAATCGCGATTAAAAATAGTCAGATTTAGTCAAAATAAATTATTATAGTCTAAATTTTTGGTGAAAACCGGCAAACTCAGAATAGCAAAATTGTCATTTTCACTAAACTAATAACTCAGTGCAATCTTAGTGCTGTCAAACTAAAATATAGTTAAGTTGTGTCATTTTAGTCTATTTCAGAATAGGAAATCGTCGTTTGACAGGAATAAACCAAATTTTAGTGATTTTTAGTTTAGTTTAGAGAATTTTGTACAACAGAATCGGCACCATTGTTCAACTCAGACCAAGACACGCAGTTTGTATCCAGCCGACCAAATTGGTTATTTATGACACCTATCATCAGGAAATATTTGACCAATTTAACCGGTACTAAGGGCTTTAGCACATCACGATATTTTGCTCCCATTGCTACAAATCAACTGACTCACATAATGATCCGCTACTCTACTTGAACCGCGACGTAATGAAGTAATGTTTCTAAGCGGAATTTTTTTAGTGGTTTTCAATCATTATTTCCGCGGAGATTGTGATGTCCGCCTAAGGGGTCCTGAGAGGAGAGAGGATGACTGGGCGGTCGGATGGGCCTCATTCCACTTTTATTTTTAAATTAGCCTACACTGTTCCACTGTTAGCAAAGGCCTCCTCCTAATTCACACTCCGCCAAGTTGTCTTATTTTCTTGACTAGGAAGTACGAAAGAAATCTCAGGAGACAGCTTTCAATTGCATCTCCCAACTTCCCGTCTTCATTGATACACTTAACGATCCGTCCTTGACTCCCTCGACCCACTACGCAGTACCCAGCTATCCCCGCTGTGTGACTCAGCCTGTGACGTCATCGTATGAGTCAAACGTCATTTGATAATACATTGTTATTCTCTTGTGAATCGCAAAGGATTTCGAGGATAGGAATATGTGCATATAAATATGTATACATATTGTCATCGTTTACTAATCAGTCAGAAATACAATGGCGAATGTTTTTCATGCTTTTATTCAGGGGGAATTAAGGGAAGAAGCCTCATGACCTTCACACCCAGTGACTGGATAGGCAATGCGACATCTCTTGGTAAGGCTGGTTGTCAGTCTTCGAGCTTCTGAACGACTGTCAAAGATCTATGAGTGACAGCTGGCTTAATGTGCTTTCCGCGACTCGGAGAGGTCTTGATATGTAAAGATGGTGCACTCATGAAAGATGGGGACTCATTCAAGGACAAACCACGGCAAACTAAACGCTTGTGCTCAAGTAATACCAGCTTGCCGGGGTCGCGCGATTGTTCGAAAGAGATACCGTGACCCTGGCACATGGGCAACTGAAGGAACACGGGTGGGTTTTAGTCAGTAAAAGTCTGACACGCCTGCCACGGAGAAGTCATTTGATGATTTCCCATCCAAAAAAAAAAAAAAAAAAGTAATACCAGCTGCAACAGTGCAGCAAGCCCTTCTCCACTGGAATTGAGTGGCCAATTTTGACTGGACGTTCACACAGAGCCTGGTGTAGATATCGAATCCCCCGGAGGACCCTGATGCAGGTTAAATAAGGAGAGCCAGGGGGGAAACCCAGCAGCCAAAAGCCAAAAGGCCGGGAGTGCAGTTGCAGCCTGTCTAATAAATCAGGCCTCTTTCTTTTGCTATTTCAGGCTGGCCTCATACGTACTCTTTCCTAATCAGTACCAAGTGATACAAAGATTCATTATAATTCAATCATAAAAAATGTGACATGACGTACAAAAGGCTTCTAAAAGTTAATATTGTATAAAATGATAACTAATTAATATTAGATGAAGTCATTGTAGATTAAATATTTTTTGGCAGATTTTAGTATCTAGGTGTTTCAGATCAAGGGATGGTATGAATGAAGCTTGCTTTTAGTCGGGTAGGACAACTGGGGCCTAATCTATTAGTTAATAAAAGTTGTAATTCTTTTGCCATTCTGAATTGTTGTTTTCTGGCAGACACGTCAAAAACTTACCAATTAGACACTATAATATGTAGCATATGACCAATGCAACATTTGTTAATTTTATGTTGAAACTTCGCCCCCCATTCTACCATTGCATTCAACAACTGTTGAACTTTTATTTCACCAATTAACTATTTTAATCTGCCAACTGTCCTGTTATTAAAGTCTTTGTTCTAAAGAAGTAGTTTGTTGTTATTTCCTGGGCGGATGGACTACATCCACCAGTCCAATCACCTCCAAATCCTGCAGGTATTGTCCTTAGATGCTGTGATGATCGCATCTCCTGCGTAAGAGAACGCACAGGAGAAGATCTCTCCTTGGTGGCCTGATAGGACCTGTAAGGAAGGTTGTACGTTTATACGAATGGAAGATTAGCGGGGCTTTGAAATTAGGGATCATAATTAATTACGTCACACCAATTTAATGATTTTTGACCCCCCCCCCGCCATCCTTGTCACAGCTGGTTACATTTGTGAGACTCCCTAGTGTCACATATTTTGCAATTTTACATCTAGACATTGATTTTTTTTTAATTTCTTTTATAGTTCATACTTCGTGTTTTAATAGTACTTTAAATATGTATATTCAATTTTGAAATGTGACGTCACAAAATTTAGGGGCTCCTCCCACCCCCTTGTCACAAAATGTTACACTTCGTCGACCCCCTCCCATCCCTTAACGTGTGACGCAATTTATGGATGGCCCCTTTATGTATCTATTATAAGGATTAAAAATTCAACTAGCTTCAACTTTTTGGCAAACTGACCGACTCCTTGCCATTTCAATAATAACATATGAACATATATAAACTCACGCCTTTTTCCCATGGGGGTAGGCAGAAACTATGGAACGCCACCTGCTACGATCTCTACACACTTCTTTTGCCTCGTTTAGGTTCATACAATTGGTCATACACACACGCCGGTTGCGAGTAATAGGTACGCACCTGACCTTTCTGAAGAACATCACCGATAAGGTCAGTACTTCAATAATTAACGGTGGAATAATACTTTTAATGCTCTCACAGTTTACAGATAACAGAAATGGCGATGGACGGGGCATATGTTACGAGAGAGGACAGAAAAATGGACTAAGTTAGTAACAGAATGGTATCCGAGAGGCAATAAAAGAAATAGAGGTAGACAGACAAAAAGATGGGAGGACGACTTCACGAAACTAGCGGGTTCGGTATGGAGTCGTGTAGCAAAAGATCGGATTAAGTGGAAATCTTTAGAGGAGGCCTTTGTCGACAGACAAGCTGTTAAAGAAAAATAACCGTTTGCCGATGATGTAATTTAAATGTTAAAAGGTAGCTTAACAGTTACATTTGTTCAGTTTTATTTAGAAAAGTAGGCATAGATATAGCAAACACTTTAGTCATTGTAAGAAAGATAAACAGCAATAAAGGCTTATTTTATTTTTATTTATTTTAATACTTTTAAATTTACCCAAAATCAGGTACCTGGTGGACAATCCTGCTAAGAAACTGAATCGAGATTCAGTCCTGTTTTATTACGTGGGTTGAAGAAAAATTACTACAGAATAACGACAAATTGACACAATTCGTTGTCAAGGATGTAGGTAACATTTTTGTGGGTGATGTAATGGATGCAATGGGTGCATTCAACGTCCGCGTGGGTTACTGTTAATTTATATCTAGAAGCAAAACGGAACGAATGACTCTGAAAACGGTGAAGGAAATATCGCAAGGAAACCGGCATGTCCTCAGACAAAAAATTCGAAAACATCAACCAATCCACACTGGGCTCATACAATGTATGCCCCAGTCCCTCTCACAGACAGGAGGCCTATGTCCCAACAATGGGAATGTTAAAGACTAATAATGCTGTGAATGTTACCTGAATGCAGTTCCCAGTGGTAGTGTTCCATACTCTAGAACTCCTGTCAGCCGATGCGGTTAGCAGGCACCCGCCAGCTGGACTGAAGCAAACCTGTTTAAATAAACAAATAACTTAGACATAACGTTTTAAAAGAAAATAAGACGAGAGTTCTGATTACAATATGCCTACTTATGTCTATGTGTTGTTTTTAACATTTTCTTTCAACACTTCATAAGTCGCTCTAATGTTTCATATCTCACATACAAAAACACCCGTCCCTTTATCGGCTATTATTGGTTGTACAAAAACAAATCGTATACCCACAAGCGTCAACTGTGACATCAACTGGATTAGAGAAGACGGTGGCGTGATGTGAGGAGAAAAATGCTACAGAGTAAGGTTCTCCTTTGCTACGTAAAAGGAGGACAAATTTTTTTTTCATCTTCTGTCTTACTTTTTCCCAACGATGTTGGGGTCGACTTCCAGTCCAACAGGATTTAGTTGAATACCTGTGTTTTACACGGAGCAACCCTTTGGCCAGATATTATGCTGTCAGACTTTTGGGTTTTTGACTACCTGTAAACGAATTTGCAATACCTACGATTGACAGTAGGGACCGCAGTGGGTAAACGTCAATCGTCGTATCAAATATAAAATAATATAAATGGATGGATGGGCACCCACTCATGCACGGACTGATCAGGTGCTGCTGTTTTATTATACATACTTCTCATTTACTTTTAGATTATTTGTGTTCATGTTTCGCATTGTTTTTAAAATGTTCTCTAGCTAGCTGTGCTCGCGACTTCGTTCGTGTGCATTTCGGAAAACAAAAATATGTCGCTTAGATGGTGTACCACTACTCCGTAGATGATGGAGGTACCACTCCTCCATTGAAAAGGAAGAATCATCCGATCTTGCGTGGTGGGAAGCGTTACCTGGGGTTACCTACCACAGCCTTTGAATGCTGTCACTGCGTCTTCAGGGTTTATAGATCAGTCCAGTCTGTGTGTTACCCAGCTATTGGGTTATGGAGGACAGATAGGGCAGTCGCTGAATACTGGAAGCC
The DNA here is from genome assembly GCA_947507805.1 of Aporophyla nigra. Lineage (NCBI taxonomy): Eukaryota > Metazoa > Arthropoda > Insecta > Lepidoptera > Noctuidae > Aporophyla > Aporophyla nigra. The sequence continues at coordinate 26,467,524 of OX382293.1, read as the reverse complement.
AACCTCAACATAGTGTTAGGAATGGCTATATATAAAGATATACGTCATCTTCATCACTTCATTACTTCAGCCGTAAGACGTCCACTGCTGGACTTAGGCCTCCCCCAATTTGGGGGGCTTTGCCATAATCGCCACGCTTGGCAGGCGGGTTGGCGATCGCAGTATGGTGGTAAAATGCATAAAGAACGCTGCTGCCCATTCTCTAGTAAGTCCCTTAGTCGCCTTTTACGACACCCACAGGAAGAAATGGGGTGGTGTTATTCTTTACGTCCGGCACCACACGGTACCGGTACGTCATCATAGTTAGTAGGATAGGATATCAAACCTTGGACACCTCGCCGCGATGTCCCTTCATGACGGCGAGCTCCTTGAAGTCCGACTTGACGTCGTAGATGCGCGCCGAGCAGTCGCTGGACGCCGTCGCCATGCGCTGGCCCGCCCAGTCGAAGCAGATGTCTAACACCTTACGGTGGTAATAACAGTATGTTTTTATATGTCAAAATGAATCTTTTTTTTATCTGAACCAGATTAAGAACATGGATATTTACTGATGCGACTATGGCGTTATCAATAAAAGAGAATGCGTAGTCCAATCCGTAGAGCACTTGATGTATGACCGTAGGAATGTCTGGCCGGCATTTTTCACTCCTGGACGCATTTGTGGAAGCAGACATATCTGGACATGTAAAAGCTTTCTTCTGAAAGTAGTCAGATAGGAAACTCGACATCATCTAGTTTTAAAACTATGATTGTCGTGTAAATGTGTTTGTACAAACCTACTTGCGGAAATAAAATCATTTATCGTTTATCCCGATCAGTAATGTATCTGTTTTATTACACCTTAGATGTGCTACTATGATTTTGATGAATTTAGACAGACTGGTAGGTTGTAGGAAAGGCGATAATGAAATAGTTTTAATGGTCCAGTTAACGAAAAAAAAGCGATACGTAGTGCTGAGCAATCCAGTAATTGGAACCAATATACATAGTCTCACTTGAGTATTAGATGTGTGTTTCTTAACTGCCTTCATTCCCATCAAACAAACTCTTTCGATGACTGTAGATGACTTACATTATGATTGTTTTTTGCCATTTTGGGATGGACTATTAACACTCTGATGGCAAATTTACCTCATCAGTATGTCCCGACACTGTAGCCAGGCAGGAGCTCTGCCTTGCGTCCCACAGCTTGGCACTGCCATCCAGAGAAGATGAGCCCACCAGAGAACTGTCCCAGTTGAACTGCACGTTGGAGATCTCGCCTTCATGGCCTCGGAGCACCGATACACGACTGGATTTATTTATTTGTTTAGGTTAGCCAACAATTGTTTACACAATACATTAAATAATAAGAATACGGATAAGAAAACGCATCCTATGGTATAAAGAGTGTTTTTTTTTTATAAATCAAGACTGGACATTTAAATAGAGCAACCTGTTGTTAGTGATAAGTTAGTTGCTCACATATTTATTGTAGGCGCTTTGAAGTTTAACTTGAGAGCAATTGTTCACCACTCATAAAGAATTATTGACCTGTCTATGGATCACATGAACAGTGTGGTTTTTTCGAGTGCATCCCATCCACCCCGGTCGTCCCGCCCCGGTAGTGCCGACTCCGTCGTTTAACGGGGTGGATGGCACAGATCTAGTCTCATCTACCCCGGTGTGTTTTTAAGTTCCTGCCAAGTTATGACTACCTGGTACTTTGAAGGCATAAAGCGTTTTCTATCTGACGTTTCTATGTTTAGCAAGCTCCTACCCAGTTATGACAACCTGGTACTTCGAAGGCATATGGCGTGTTTTAGCTGACATATCAGGTTAGGTGAGCTCCTACCGAGTTATGACCCCCTGGTACTTTTAAGACATTAAGTGTTTTCTACCGGACTTACAAAATGTGAGAGAAAATGAAGTTCCTATTATTTTTTTCGTGAAATATTCCTATGTGTTAATAGTTATTCTGCGATTCAGGCCGGTAACAAATCCAACAAATTAAAAACCATGAAAATCGGTCCAGCAGTTCTCTAGTTATAAGTGTTGTAACATACCCAACTTTGTTTCTTATAAAAACTGATTGAAACTTACAAACTCCTTTTTATTTTCAGTTCATCCTTTGTGTATATGAAATAATACTCTTATTCTCCCCTCTTTAAACACTACCGGGGCGTATGTTACTCAATGTGCGCTTTGTTAAAACCACACCGGGCTAGATGAAACTAGATCTGTGCCATCCACCCCGTTAAACGACGGAGTCGGCACTACCGGGGTCGATGCAACAATTTTTCCCAACTGCCCCGTTAACGGGGCGGGACGACCGGGGTTGGATGGGATACACTCGTTTTTTCCATGAACTACTGGTCTGCACGTGTTGTTATGGTAGACACGGAGATAGCAAGCTAGGAGGTGGCCAAGCCCTAAGCAGGTAGATGCACCAGTTATTTCATTTGTTTAGTAATGGATATACTTTTAAATGCATATTTTTAAAAATTTTAGTAGTGTAAGTTTCTCTTGGTGGATCTCCAAAAATGAATCAATGACAATCTTCGAAAATATACCTCAGATCTTATTTTAAGAGATGTCACTACTGTCCTACAAAACTTGAAATTATTTTTCAGCCACTTATGTACTATAAGGTTGTTAAAATAACTGATCTCACTCCTCAGCTCTGGTGTCCCACAGAGATATGGTGCCGTCGAAGGAGCCAGTGATCAACCTCTGACCTTCGTTGGGGTCAAACTGCAGAGCGATCACCTCGGCAGTGTGGCCGGTGTAAGTCTGGAGCTCGCTTCCTGAAATTAACAAAATGTTCATGAGTGACGAATTTCTCTTTTATGAGGAATGATACTGCGGACCAGGCGCTACTGGAAATCAACAACATTTTCAAGTTACTACGCAAAAGCAGCTAAGGTGAGGGACTTGTGGCTAAGTAATAACAGCCGGATGGGTCCAGCAGCCATCAGGTACCGTGTGGTGCTGGACGTAAAGAATAACACCACCCCATTTCTTCCCATGGGTGTCGTAAAAGGCGACTAAGGGACGTACTAGAGAATGGGCAGCAGCGTTCTCTATGCATTTTACCATCATACTGCGATCGCCAACCCGTCTGCCAAGCGTGGCGATTATGGCAAAGCTCCCCAAATTGGGGGAGGCCTAATTCTAGTTGTGGACGTCTTTCGGCTGAAATGATGATGATGATGATGGGTCCATCAGTCGGGTCAATCGAGGCTTGCCGCGGTTCGTCCGTGGATGGGTGACCATCTTTACCTACATACCAAAACACGTTAAGCCGTTGGTCCAGGCTGTCATTTGTAGATCTTTGACAATCGTCAGAAGTCCGAAAGTCTAACCACCAGTCTTACTAAGAGATATCATATCAGGTGACCAAAAAAGTTCGTGCGGTTTTAGACATCTCTTACTAAAAAGACATGTTTAGACCTGTTATGACTACTAGCGCCAACTATTCACTAACAATGAAACGTGTACAGACACGTCAATAATTGACGTGTCTGTACACGTTTCATCGTTTCAGAACTAATTATTAGTTGGTGTACTTGGTCTTGTTAACGCGCCTTTTATTACCGAATAATTTTTATTCATCATGTCAGTTAATACGGGTGTGATTCGGGCTTGTTTGCTCTACGAATTTAAACTGGGCACAAGGGCTGCAGAGGCGTCTCGTAAAATATGTACGGCATTTGGAGAACATGCTGTATCGGAACGTACTGCACATAAGTGGTTTAAAAAGTTCGTGTCTGGTGACGAGTCGCTTGAAGATTCACCTCGTTCGGGAAGACCCTCCGTCATTGACGACGAAGAATTACTAGCTGTCATTGAAAACGACTCCAAATTAACCTGCCAGGCTGTTTCACAAAAGTTTGGTGTTAGTGATGAAACCATCCGTTTGCACTTGCATCAGCTGGGAAAGTCATGGAAAATAAGTAAATGGGTCCCTCATGAGTTGTCAAATGAAAACAGGTTCCATCGGGTATCAGTTTGTTCGGCACTGCTTTCGCGCTACAAAACCGAGCCGTTTTTGGACTTTTTACTTACAGCTGATGAAAAATGGATTACGTTCAGTAATACTAAACGAACCCATCATTGGTTGTCCCCAAACCAGCCAAAACCACATTCATCGAAGACTCCAACTCATTCCCAGAAGATCATGGTTTGTGTATGGTGGACTGCTGCTGGCTTAGTACCTACACTACGAGTTCCTTCCCGAGGGTCAAACAATTACTGCTGAACTCTACTCAATGCAGCTCGACCGAGTACACAAGGCTTTACTTCAGAAGCAGCCTGTTCTTGTAAATCGAAAGAAAGTTATATTCTTACAAGACAACGCTAGACCACACGTTGCTAAGGTCACTCTTGAAAAAATTAATACTTTAGGATGGGAGCTACTCCCTCATCCGCCGTATTCGCCGGATATCTCTCCAACCGATTATCACCTTTTCTTGTCTTTAAGTAATCATATTACGAATAAAAAAATTCAAACTTCAGTTGAGATCGAAGAGGAGGTTGCAAACTTTTTTGCTTCTAAAAACAAAACTTTTTATGAGCGTGAGATATACACACTTATATCACGTTGGGAAAGAATTGTAGAATGCTCGGATACTTATATAAATGAATAAACTTGTTTGTAAATAAATCTACAAGACTTTGAATTTTACCACAAAAACCGCACGAACTTTATTGGTCACCTGATATTATCCAGTTACTGGGTTGGGGAGGTCAGATAGATAGTCGCTTCATGTAAAATACTGATACTCAGCTGAATCCGGTAAGACTGGAAGCCGACCCAAACATATTTGAGAAAAGGCTAGGCAGATGATGACGCATAAACAGGTAAGATTACAATAATGGACATGAGGAGCTCGTCGTGGTCTCATGATTACGTACTTTTGCTGCAAATTTTATGACTATTTTAGGTTAAAGGAGATCCTTTGACCAGACAGACATCAGGTCACAAAAACATCCTGCCATAATCAAGAATTCGCAAAGCAATCTCTTCTTTCTTACTAATAATGTTCTTACTACGACCAGCAGTTAGAAAAATAAAAAACAGAAACGATATATTTACCAGTGCGAACATCAAACAACTTGGCAGTATGGTCCATGGAACCAGTTGCGGCCATGTCTCCCTTAGCACTGAACTGACAAGCCACCACCTCCCCGCGGTGCCCCAGCAGCGTGGCCAGGCATTCAGCTGTCTCTGGGTCCCAGATCCTCGCAGACTTGTCAAAGGAACCGGTCAGTACGCGGTTGCTGAAGAAAAATAAATTGTTACATCCAGGATCAAATTAAATAAGTTAGCTATTAATAAAAAGATTATATTTTTTTGGTTTCAACGGCCTTAGTGTAGTTCATTGTCGTATCAGTTTTTCTGCGTAAACTTCATGCACGTTATGGGTGGAAACACAGATTTTCTCACTAACACCCAAATGAAAAAAAACCTTTTTTTTGTTTGTGTTATCGTGTTAAAATATCGATATTGATCACGTCTGTGAAATTTCGGAAACTAATTCAATTTTTCCTTGTAGTAGTGGCCTAAGTAAGTTTTTTATACATTCGTTTATTTAAGTGGTTCCTAAAATATTTCTCTGTTTAGCTCTGAGAGCACTCACCATGCTGGAAAGTTGAAGCCGACGGAGTACACGACGTTCTGATGTCCTGAGAGCGTCTGCATCTCGTTCCCGGACTCCACGTCCCACACCTTGCAGGTCCGGTCATAGCTCCCGGACAGACATCTGTGGAAAGCATACAGATTTTAAACACACCCATCACCAAGCGAAAACTTACGTATTCTGTGCAAATGTTATTGAGAAAAACTGCTAGGAGATTCTGTTGCTGCATCGTGTTTCCAGTTGGCAAATTATTTATCGTATTTAATGATCGGGTGACTCAGCTCGGTTGTGGAGTTCAGGTAGGTAGCTTCTCCATGTAAAATATTGTCATTTAGTCTGGATTTAGTTTAGACTGACCTGTTAGTCTAGTGGTTAGTAACCCTGACTGTTAAGACTGAGGTCGTGGGTTCGATTCCCACCCAGGACAAATCTTTGTGTGATGAGCACAATCATCTGTTCTGTGTCTGGGTGTAATTTATCTATAATATATATGTTTTAGAAATATTTAAGTATGTTTATCAGTTGTCTGGTTACCATAGTACAGACTCTGCCTAGTTTAGGGTCAGATAACATTGTGTTGGTTGTCCTAAGATATTATTATTATTATGATTTAGCTGCGTACAGTTAGGCTGGCAACCAAGACTAAGTTATTTGAGTAAAACGATAGGCAAATAATGATGAAAACCAGTTGCAATCGGAATATTTATCAGTCGAGTTCCGGTGGTTGTTTTACTTTTGAAGTATACTTTGCTTTGTAGATTCCTTCTTTACTTCCTCAAACAGCAGTAGATAGGTAAAAGTGGAAGGCGAGGAGGGCGGCCTTTGTCCTGCAGTGGGTCACAATGGTCTTAATAATAAATAATTTGTACAAAGTCAAACTTCCTGGGATCTTCTTGACATCTCAATTTACTGTTTTATACCAACAATGTTTTCAACCCGCACTGGGCTCGCGTGGTAGGTGATAGATTACTAGCTCTCCCAGAAACACGAGGCCTGTGTCCCAGCGGTAGGAACTTTATCGGTCGATTATGATCAACAATGTTTTATTTCAGAGTGAATTCCGTTTAAAAATGTAAAAGAGACAAAATAATTATCGCAAGCGGACATTGGTACCGATTCCCTTGTTCACAAACTAAACTAAATTTAAGTTCAGTGCATCTTTTTCTTTGTATTTCATTAAGAAGAGGACAAAAGAAAATTTTTAGTTTAGTCCTGTCAAATTAATCGGCGCCTGTCACTACTCCGTACAAGTTTAGACGCGATTAAAAACTTGCCTACTAAAATTACGTCAATTTACGTCAAGCGCTGATTAATTTGACAGGACTAGACTAAAATTTATCTTCTGTCCTTTCCTTAATGAAATAGAAAGAAAAAGATGCACTGAACTTAAATTTAGTTTAGTTTGTGAATAAGAGAATCGGCACCAATAGCGATTTTCTTTGAAATTTAAAAAGCTATCATCAATTCATTTAACATGTGTGCTGTTGATAACAATGTGCCGAGACTCCGAGAGACTTAAACCGGAAACCTTCCAAAATAGATAATATTACAAATTAAGTTCTTTGAAATTCCCTTGCCTGGCCCCAGTTTTATCGAAGGCAACATTGGTGAGCGGGAGCACGTGAGTCATCAAAGTCTTGTAGATGTAGAACCTCTTGCCCGTTGGACCTTCGTGCTCGATCCTCTTCTTCAGGATGTCAAGGCACTGCTCCAGCTGTCCTCTGACATCATCAGTGATGAGGGGCTGTTCTTGGTACAGGTTCAGTGCCATTGCTTTGATGTCTGACCTGTTGGAAGACACCAGTAAAATTATTATGTAATATATCAGTCTTAGTCAAACATACGCATACCTACATGCATGCTTCTTGTTTAGTTTTTTATTATTATTACTCAGTAATAAAAACTTTCACAATTATGATTATAATAATTTAATAAAATAGTAAATCTATACTTCTATACTAATATTTTAAAGAGGTAACATTTGTTTGTAAGTTTGTATGTAGGGGGTAATCTCCGGAACTACTGGTCCGAATTGAAAAATTATTTTTGTGTTGGGTACCCTATTTATCGAGGAAGGCTATAGGCTATATAACATCACGCTAAAACCAAGAGGAGCGGAGCAGTAATGAAAAATGTTGCTAAAACGGGGAAAATCGCACGGGTATGCGATTCAACGCGACGGGAAGGGTCGGGGGAACAAGAAATTTAACGCGGACGAAGTCGCGGGCAGAACCTAGTATATAGCTGAAGAGTTGTTTGTTTGGTTGAACGCGCTAATCTCAGGAACTACTTGTCCGAATTGTAACATTATTTTTATGTTGGATAGCGTATTTATTGAGGAGGCTATATATCATCGCTACTATCTAAAGGAGTAACAGCAACGAAAAATGGTCGAAAACTGGCAGGCAATTCAATGCCACGGGAAGGGTGCAAAAATTTGACGCGGACGAAGTCGCGAGCAGAAGCTAGTAATATTATATTTTAGTAGGGTTATAGTTCATTAAATACAGGGCGGAGTTTCCTAATACAGGCGTATCTGCTCCAATAATTTGGTAGAGTGTAGTGTGGTCGTGAATGTAGAGAGCAATGATTAACATCATCTATTCATTACAATGTTTGTTTTGATGAGTTGTATTGCAAGTGGTCAGCTAGCGACCTGAATATTTGGTCATTTGGTCATACTCTTCCTGCCCGAGGTACTAGCAGCAAGTTTGTCATGGTTTCCCTTAGATGTCACTGCATGCGCGAGCGTCGTCGAGGGTCGGGGTGCCTCCTTTCCTTAAAATTTGTTTGATCTCTGTGATATGCTCGTGAACGGGTGCTGCTTTTGGTGACTGGTCTTCTTGCTAACCATGGTTGTGCTATTGTTAATTACCTACCTGTTTATATTTTACATCGATGGTCCTGGCTTAACATTTGTGATTTTAGTTATGTGAATACTGTGAATAGCCTACTGGTCATTTGGTCGCCCATGTTTTTTCAGTGGACGTTAAGTTCAAATGATATTTTGTGCAGGTGTTCGGGGTGGCAGGGTGGCAACGCATGGATGCGCAAATTGAAACCATAAATTCAGCACATGATTCTAGACTAAGCGTCGATAACTTTAGTTCGTTTAAAAAAAAAAACGGTTTTTTATAGATAAGTGCTATACCTACGCTTGCCTACGCAGTCAAAATGTATGTATGTCCTCGCCACCCTGTATAATAATTATTATAGGTAGGTATTTAATTTAATAGGATGCCAAAATACTCAATGATAGTTTAATATTAGTAGAAAATATATTTTGAAAAACTTACTCAGAGTTCAGATCCAATAAGTCTATTTCTTTATTTTTCACGAGGCCCTTTTGCAAATATTCCAATGTGATACCCGGGGGATGATACCTCAGGTGGAATTTTAATAACTTCATGATGATTGAAATCAATTAAAGCGTTCAGTTAGAAAACCATTTTTTTGCTATTCTTTTCGGCGGAGTAAAATTGAAAACTGTCAGAATTTTGTCAATAGTGCGTTACCATGGCAACCGGGATGAATTATTTTATTGAAATAACAAAGAGGATCGAGGGATTGAGGTCACAGGGTCAAGGTAGGCAAATTAAAAAGGGTGCAAGTTATGGGGAAGTTAAAATAAAATATAATAAGTTGTTATGAGGTCATAGCTAATTAAGGAAATTTATCAATTGGTTTGTAACCACGCAGGAATCAAACTCCTTGAAATATAGGTATTGTCTTTGTGTTATGGAAAAATACAGTGTTCGTGTCTCAACATTGAAATTAAACGATAGTCATTCTCATTAGCATAGAATAAGAGTCATTCTATAATTGCGCAACTACAACTATAAAATCATACACTACATTATTTTCTCAGTAGGTAATTGAAGTCAATATTTTATCATACGGTAGCATGTACGTGGGTCACAGTGAAAGTTTTTAGACAATAAAAAGAACGGAATAATGTAGAAGCCTGTACCTGTTTGTGGCACGGGATGGGGCTTCTTCATGAAATGCTAATTGAAGTCTATTGTAACATTTTTGTCGATACGTATCGTAACATTATCGTAAATTATTGACCGAAAATTTTCTCTAGTCAAATCTATTTCGACGCACGACAGACACTTTTTTAAATTGCCGCCAATTTGTAAAAACAAATGACATAAGAATTCATTACACATCCACAGATTCCTAAAGAGTTCCTAATTCGAAATTTAAATAAATTTTTCATCGGCTGCTTTTACTACTGGCCTATTCTAAAAACTTTCAGCGTGACTTACGTAATACAACTAAGACTATGGCTGAGCTGATTAATTCATAAAATGCAAGTTATATAAAACTAAGAAAAAAACTTCTGCAGTGAAAGAAATGTCCTAAAATTTAATGTGCAGCGGAGCCTGCCAAGTTTAAATTTTCTTTGATTTTTGCTCTGTTTTGCATCGTATGTTGATAATGCGATTCGCGACTGTAGAAATTACATATTTACTGAATAATGCACCTAATAATCAACATGACAGCCGGAACCTTCCGGAGCACGAAAGGATCTTGATATGTAAAAATGTCACCCATCCACAGACAAACTGCGACAACCGTAGCTTTACCTGATCGATCGCGCGGCTAGCTGTTATTACTGAGCCACATTACTTACAAAGGCGATAAATGCTCGATCGTCAGTAGGTTTCCGTCATCGCAATAAACTCGTGTTCCTCACCAGGCTGCCACCATGTTGCACAATCCCCGGTCGGTCAGTCAGTTTCAGCCGCTTCAGTTACAAACTTGTGAAATTCACACCCGTCCGGTTGGTCAACATCCAATTATTGGGAAAATTAAATCGTATCGGGAAGGGCGAAGTTTTGAAACTGTATAGAAATTAATTAGTTGTGTGTTACTAACCCATTGGCAGTACTTGAAAGTAAAGACCAATTGGACTCTGAGGGTCGAAAGGTTGGAATCGCGCCACAACATCAATTTTAAGTCGTTTGTGGTATGAGTTCCAACCCACCATCTACAGACCTGCCTGAGAGAGGACTTTTGGCCGAAAGGTGTCTTGTATCGTCGTTTCCGAGTACGGTTTATGCGGCACCACGCAGCGGAACACGACGCCGTCATCATTACGTGTTTAGTGATAGTTTAAGTTTTGTTTTTATAAAATATGTATTAGTTTGTAGTTATTGTTTTATATTATTTGTTTATAGTGTTTTTATGGGCTAAGTTGCCTGAAATGAAGGATTGTATTGTTGTATTGTATAGGCCGTGTTCAGATTTAGATGATTGTCGTGATTTTGTAGTGTTTTTACGTTAAAATACTGCATACCCGAAATTCAGCATAATTTCGTATACGGCCTCTTAATAGTACGGAAGAAAAGCTAAAAAAGAACGAAATATTTTTATTTCACATAAACCTCTATGGTGGGCACTTATGAAACGTCAGAAGTTAGGTGCAAAGTTCCAATTTTTTTATTCCTATGGAGAAGAGCCGGCAAGAAACGCCATGGTTACTCTTTTAATAAATAATTGGCTTTTACAATGGTTTCAAATTAAGCTAATAAAGTTCATCACTTTGTATTCAGAAGAAAAACAATCACACAGTGTCTCTTCTATAACGAAACGGTAAAAAAACTTAGGTAGAAATACTCTAATTGTTAGAAATATCTATGTTTAGATCTATTTGGAGCTCGTTCTAAAATGTTTCTAACATTGTATAATTCCACATGACAATTCAGCCTGCGGTCCGCTGGTCCAAGTCATAGTAAAGACCATGTGCACAAACTTGACTGCACCCAGGTTCAACTGTAATAGAAAATAGAATCATCCATTTAACAATAGCCCGGAAATCTATTATGGAAACCCAGCTAGGTACCGAGTAATGTGACTGTGACACATGGTTGTAACATGGGAGAGGCTAATGTAATCAGTGAACTGCAATACGCATATATGCGGATCAACTAAACAAAAAAAATAAAAAATATAGGAAATTTATACAGGGACTTTAAGGCCTCAAAATAAAATATGAAGCTAAGAAAACAATTGACCTATCTACGCCTCTACGGTAAATTTAAATTTTCTTACGTTCTATGCAATGTGCAGGACAGTGTGAGGAACTGTGTCAAACAAAATATAATGATACTAGCTTTTGCAAGCGGCTTCGCCAGCGTTGAGTTTGGAAACTATCCCGTGGGAACGTACTACCTGGATAAAAATTCCGTTATGTGTTAATCCAGGTTAATCCAGGTTAATCCCTGTGTGCCAATTTTCATATAAATCCGTGTAGTCGTCACCAACAATATAAGTAGGATAATAGGATTGAATGACTATTTAATGAAAAATTGATCCACATACAACCTGACAGTGACCTGAGAATAGCAAAAAGTCAGAAAATTTAGATTTTCGGGGGCTACCTTTATCCAGAATCTAAAAGCTTGTCGAACATAAGTATCCAAACCTACTCATGTTCCATTTTCTCGCGTTATTCTACCCTACAATAACCAACAAATCATTTCAAACTACCCTCACATTAGCAGACGCATACAGCACGGTATATTAGCCAGCTCGGGAACAAAGGCCAGGTGGCCCATATACGAGCTACACAAAGGTATGAAAAGGCTGCGAGATGGAGAGATGGACCGCTTTCATCTCATGTGACATATTTGTCTAACATTCCAGAATGTTCGCTGATGTTTGCAGAAGTTTTTCTTTAAGGGTTAACGTTGGAAAAGCGATCTTAGTATAAAGAAAATAGTCATTACTTCAACTTAATAATTGCACAACAGTTCTCTTCCACAGTCTATCAAGTAATGCCTCGCACTTCATTAACGTGTTTTTTCAGATGGGAGTCTGCAGAGTAAGTAAGTAAAAAAGGGAGAATAATTTCTTGCTCCCCAGGCCGACCCCGCATTGAATCGCCTGCCCATACGAGTACTGCGTATTCGTGACTTATTTTCCTTTTTACACGGCTCCTTAGGGTTCTAGCATGATGCTATATAGCTTATAGCCTTCATAGATAAATGAGCTATCCAACACTAAACGCAGTTCCTGAGATAAAAAAAAACATTATACAATTAACAATCTACTTACTAACATCGAACAGTGGACACCCTGGCATACTGTTTCTCACAGAACATCAGACATACGCGCATAATTCAACTCCATTCGTTTGCAAACACATCACATTTAGGGTTGGCCGTCAGGAGGGCATTGAGCATCCTCAATGTACGACATACAGGCGATTCAGCTCTAGCGACCACTAAACCAACGCCACGCCACGAGAAAGAAAAACATATTCAAAGACACGTTATAAGAATACACATGGTACACGGTATATTTTTATAACCAGTTTTAAAATAATTAATTAAATAAAAGCGCGAGTGCAAGCGAAGGCTTCTCTCATTTCTCAGGCTCTAGCTCATTGTTGAGCAATTTCCGGTGGTAGCCGCGAAACAACCAGTTTTGCTCGGTGAGAACAGAACCGGATCTAAAGCGATGAGAACTTGACATCCAACGATGATGCGTGACTATATAAATACGAAGATATTTTTATTATGTATAAAAGTTGTTTTTAAAATGTATTTATTTATAAAGTGAAAACATAATGTGGTTATGTAAATATATTTTTTTTTGATATTTTTGAATAGATGAATAGCTTTTCATAGTTGAATAGTTTGATTACACGATATTATGTGTACCAAGTAGAAACGGAAAGTATACATTTTGGGCCTTAGAATGAAACAGAAAGTAGTAGGCAGTAAACTAATTTGGAAATAAGAAATACGTGAACAAATTTGAAGCTTAAAATGAAATCGAATCTGAATAGCATCGTAAATATGATCACGTTCACGATTGAGTATACATATATGCTACACCTCGATGTAAAGTATTACTACACACATACTAAACAGAAATCAATAATTTGTTAGCAGTACGCAGCGAGTACAAGAGAGAAGAGAGAGATAAAGGGAATCAAATGGAATAAAAAGTTTGAGGTTTGGATTTTTTCCATGAAACCTGTCTCTTGAATCACTCTGTCTATTGGTGAAAACCGCATTAAAATCCGTTGGGTAGTTTAAAAGATCTAAGCGTACAGACACGAAATGCGACTTTGTTTTATACTAAGATAATGGCAATATAAAGCTTGCTCAATATCTGTTGAATCGGCTTTTTGGGTCAGGCGTTTCTGCGCTGGTTTCTAGGTTGACTGTTCTTTTATTTGCACTTAAAGAGTAGCAATGTAGTCGGCTTTCTGGGAATAGTAGTCTTAAAAGGACACACACACTACCATCACTTAATGATCTCTTGGAATCCACCCTAATAAACCGCCAGTTAGCGGACGAATGGACGAACTGGCGAAGACATTATTGTCATATCAGATAGCCCTCCAGACCGTTTTTCAGTCGGGGCGGTCAAGTTATAGTGCACAAGTGTCTGCGTAGATACAGGTACATTCTCTCTTACCTCACTCTCATGGTCCGATGGAACGGCAATACGATACGACCGGAGAGGGATCAGAAGCAAGACCAACGGCTTAACATGCTTTCCGAGGCACGTGGGTATCACACCGTCAACTTCCAAACTAGGGGCTGTTACTAAGAAATTGCCCGACATGTCAGAAGAATTGCGAGAGTTAACATCAAAGTTTTGTTATTATAACTTTAAGTTTTTAGTTGCTAAGTCAGTTTAGGCTGAGTTGATTATTTGCAGTGGCGCGGCGTAGCGTGGACTAATGTAGATGTGGGCGAAGTCTTATCAGAGAGGCCCCTTTTCTATTGTTCCCAAGATCTGTCCAATAAAACTGTGTTACCAAACATACTTTGACGCAACATACCTACTCATGATTGTGAAAAAGTATAAATACGCGATGGGAAAATATTTAAGAGAATATAAATTTGAAAAAAGGTTAAATTTTTTTACAAAGCTATGCCTTCTTATAAATAAGTTATAAGAAAGTTTGTCTATGATCGGGGAGCATAACTGGGGATTCCCGATCTACGATAAGAGACGCACTCACTCACACTATTGTGGCCAATATTTTTTAGATTTATAAATAAACGGAGATGTTAAGTCTGGTGGCAGCGCATTTAAAGAGGCCTCGCGAGGCCCTTTCAGGTGCGAGGCCGTGGGCGAGGGCCCACTTCGCCCACGCCTAGCTACGCCACTGATTATTTGATTTACTGAAGTAAGTTTAAATAAATGGATCATCAGCCTATAATGTTCCCACTGCTGGGACATAGGCCTCCTCTCGGTGAGAGGGAGTGGGCCGTAATACGCCACGACATGACAGCCGCTCCGGTCTATAAAAGATCAAGATACGCTTACCGCGGTCGGTTCGTGGATGGGTGAACATCCATTACATAGCGAGACCCTTCCGACCCTTCGTGCTTCAAAAAGCACGTTAGGCCGTTGATCTCGGCTGTAATTTGTAGATCATTGATAGTAGTTGTGGGTAGTCAGAAGCCCAAAAGCCTGCTGACAACAGTCTTATCAAAGGGTATCGCGTTACCCAGTAACTGGGTTATGTAGGTCAGATGAGCAGTAAAACCGTTTGATGTAAAACTCTGGTACCTATTCATATTGACTGGAAGCCGACTTCAACATAGTTGGGAAACGGCTTGGCAGATTGATGTGATTGCTCCCTAAAGTGATTAACTAGTTCTGTTACGTTATTGTTGTTTTGTTAATCATTTACTATGTGTAGAAATTTGGTGCTGCTAAGAAGACTCGAAGGGCAATGGAGAGAGCTATGCTTGGAGTTTCCCTACGCGGTCGAATTAGGAATGAAGAGATTCGAGAGACCGACATAGCCCGAAGAAATTACCAAACTGAAGTGGCAGTGGGCAGGGCACCTTGCTCACAGAACAGATGGCCGATGGGGCCGGAAGGTTCTGGAGTGGCGACCGCGTACTGGAAGACGTAGCGTTGGAAAACCTCCCACAAGATGTACCGATGAGCTGGTGAAAGCGACAGGAATCCGCTGGATGCGAGAAGCACAGAATCGGTTTAGTGGCAATGCTTGGGGAGGTATTTGTCGAGCAGTGGACGTGTTTCGGCTGAAATGATGATGATGATGTGTTATATGTTCACCAGGAAATTAATGACTGTCGTTAAGCAGTTAGGCGTAAAGATGGGTGGTCTGATAATGACATCTTTACCAACTCATTATGCAAAATAGTATGAAATATTATGATAATTAATTTTAGAAGGGCAGGCATATAAATTGTTAATAATCATTTCTGTAGTACGATGACAATGTTTCTCTGCTTTTTATTATATCAGGTTTTGACTAGAAAGAGCTTAAGAAATGCATGAATAATGGTGCTAGAAACGGTTTTCGTAATTGACATTTTAGTCTGTAAATCCCTTTTCATGATTACGTAGATATGGGCTTTTGGTACGAAGTTCTTTAACAATGATATTCTGCACACTTGACGGATAGTAGAGCTAGACGCCAAGTGTGCAAAAGCGAAAGATATTTCGTTCTAAGACAATTTTTTTTTATTTAACCTAGAATTTACCACTTAAAACTTAAATAATCATACGTCTAACTTGGAAGTCTGCAACTAGAACTACCATAAAATAAATAGAATATTTTTTTTTTTTTAATCGCTATCAATGCAACATTACAACTTCACAAGTCAAGCTCTATCGAACAGAATTAATTAACTCACACTGTTCCACCATTTCTGGGTGCTGGAGCGTGGCACCACCACCTATTATTTCCCTTGGCCAACCCTACGAGTTTGGCGTCCGGTCAGCCAGGCTGGTTGGCAGGTCCTTGACCGCTGGCTACCGGCTTAGGAAACACTACCTGGCGTTAACGCAAGATGCTATTGTCAGGGGTAATTTTACCATTTTTTGTGAGAGTTTTTTACTTTTTGGGTAGTGCGTGATTTTTGTTAGGAGAGTTTCTCGAACGAAAATTATCACAAAATTAATATGAAAAATTTTCAAGCTCGCATAAACTGCTGTGATTGGTTGACTGATTTATTAAAAGTCAAGGGCAGCTGTTTACGCACGATTTGTCTTGTTCTTATACTTATTAAAAAAATTCGAGAAACTGGCCCAGTTACTGGTCTTGTTCTGGTGGCATAGTATTACGTTTTAAATGATTATTTAGGTATGTTGATGGATTGGTCTGTAAATTAAAGCTATCCCTATTTTGTTGAGTTTACTGATTTACTTACGTTTCAAACAATCCTAAAATAGGTCCCAAAAACCAAGATACATAAAAACGATTTCTTGAAAATATTTTATTAGTGTGTCCTTATGAAAAAACGGAACCCTTATAGTGTCAGTTTTGTGTCTGTCTGTATGTCCGTTTGTAACAGCCAACTTCGAATCTACTGGACTGATTAAGTTGAAATTTATTACGTATGTTTTTATACGAATGTACCTATGTGACCCAAATACGGACGTGTTACGTAAATAAATGAAAGACAGAGAAACAAATAGAGAATTAGAGATAATTTAATTCTCAATACGTGAGTAAATAGGGATGGTAGATAACATATCCACACGATTAATGTGGACTTTTGGAACAATGAACTATGTATAACTAAGACTTTTGTTAGATTATTCAACCGCATAGTAACTTTACCTAGATATAAAATTATAATCTATGAGTCACAGTATTTTCTGAAACGTTCGTATGTAAGAACAACTAAGACACAATAAACTATGTATAATCAGTATAATTATTTGCAGACTTAATTATCGAGATTAGAATATCATTCTGTGGAAGTTAACAATCCGAAGGCTGGCAACACTCCGATGCGCGCGCAGTCTGCCGTGCGCCAGGTGAGCGCGCGCACGTCACAAACGCTTCCAAATTCAAAATTCGCATCGCGACTCCCGCGCACGATAACTTTTACTTTCTTTTTTTTAAATATTACGTCACAGTCGTGTTACGTTTAGTAATCGCCGGTCGTTGTGACGCAACAGTGCTTTTAGTGCGAATGAAGTGGTTCCTTTTAAGTTTTTTTGTGAGTTCTAAAATGGAATTGTGAATTGTGATTGGCTGAAGTGGTAAAGAAAATGTAAGTGAAAAGAGCTTATTGGATACATTTTTAATTAATTTGGTGATTGAGATTTTTTTCATAACAAGGTCAAAAATTTACCATTCATACCGGCTTACTATTGGCTTTGCCCTACTTCACAGACAGCTGTGAACTAAAGTGAACATAACTTAAAAACACCACGTTTAGTTAACTTGAATATTTCGGAACGTATAATACAGCTCGACTTATTTACCTGCATTTCCAGCCAAGAAATATTAAGTTAGTACCAAGTAACTTTGCTGGCATTAACACACCTGTTACTTGAACAGTACCTACCATAATATAGTATGTACTTACTTAGTTAATTATTTGCAAATTATAACCAGTTAAGAGTATAATCGTCCTAAGAAGTAATTTGCAAAAGCTGTTTTTATAAATCAGGCCGGTGATTGGATTAATGGTCAAGGCGTTCTACTAAACTGGTTACCTTTCGACATAATCCCTATATATACATAAAAAACTGTATCCTTTTAACCAGCTGGATTATTCTAGTAAAAATCTCCTGTAAGAACTTGGGTGAAATGAGCTATCATTCCACGAGCCGAATTTCGTCCACTGCTGAATACAGGCCTCCCGCAATTTGGGGGGTTTTAGCATAATCGCCACGCTTGGCAGGCGGGTTGGCGATCGCAGTATGGTGGTAAAATGTATAGAGAAGTTGCTGCCCATTCTCTAGTAAGTTCCTTAGTCGCCTCTTAGGACACCCGCGGGAAGAAATGGGGAGGTGATATTCTTTACGTCCAGCATGACACGGAAGATATGAATAAGAAAATCTCACCGTGAGACGATAATTGAGGTGAGCTTAGTGTAAGCTGTCATTCCTACTGATGCTAGGGATTGATACTAATGACAACTCACATTAAGCTCACTTCACCCAAGTTATCACAGTGAGATTTTACAGAATATCACTGCTGATGCTGAGACTGGGATTGACACAATTGACAGCTCACTACAAACTCGCTTCTCCTTAGTTTTTGAGATAGATCACATTTGTGTTACTCATTCACAAAATTTCCTACATTTTCTGGAGAATTCATAATCTTATAAATTGCTTCTTATGTTTAAACAATTTGAATGCCTGACAACGTTTAAATTGTCAAAAGGCTTTGAGAAAGGAAATTAATTGTGACTGTGTTTACATGTATTTTATTAAAATGTTCAGAGTGAGTGCACTCTGGATATATTTTAATTAAAAGAACCTTACCTCTTAAGAACCTTTTAGTGAAAAGAACTCCACATTTGACAGACATTAGAATGAATGAATGAATTAGATTTGGTGCAGCATCCTTGCATGATGCATAAATAAAATACCATTATCCTCTATGTTACTAATGCAATCCTTGCTGTCTAATAGAAACAGAAAAACTTCACCTTTTGAGCTGATTCATGTTCCTCCATCTGAAAAATATGAAGAATGTCTAAAGTTGGTTCTTCCAGAAATCGCATAATACAGTGACCTATAAGTACACTTAAAATACGGATCGTAGTTTTGTACTTATATCAACAGTTTTCATAACACTTTTTGATAAAAAAGAACCATTTTTTACAAACTGTTCGATTAAGGTAAAATTGTTATGTTGTTGAACTAATTTTATTTCATCATTTCAGCCGTAAGACGTCCACTGCTGGACTTAGGCCTCTCCCAATTTGGGGGGCTTTGCCATAATCGCCACGCTTGGCAGGCGGATTGGCGATCGCAGTATGGTGGTAAAATGCATAGAGAACGCTGCTGCCCATTCTCTAGTAAGTCCCTTAGTCGCCTTTTACGACACCCACGGAAAGAAATGGGGTGGTGTTATTCTGTACGTCCGGCACCACACGGTACAATTTTATTTAATTAAAGAGAAAATGAAAGTCTTTGCGATAGTGTTACGAAATAATTATTTATTTATTTCTTGAATCACCAACAGACCTTATACTGTAACATGCACGTTAACATAAACAGGGACTGTCTTCGAGAGAGAATGAGCTGTATTCTACCGCGCAGGCCCAGTGCGGGGATGGTAGATTTCACATCATTACATGTCTTCGAATTTTTGGGTCTAACACATGTCGGTTTTCTCTCAATTTTTGGCATCACCATTTTGAGAGCAGTGGTGATGATATTATTTACACAAAGTAAAGCCTAGGTTCGAACACACCATCTACAGATCGTAAGTCGGGGCTGTCACTATAGGGCCACCATTGCTCAAACTGTGCAGTTCCATAGAAGATCACATAATTTACTTAATAACTAGGTAGGTATAATAAGTACCTATGACAAGGATGAAAATAGTTAAATAAATAAAAATATAATCCACGAAGATCATAAAAATAAATACTAGGTAATTAATTTTAAAAAGAGTACATAAAAGTGAAATGCTAACTTAATTAAAAATAACTACTTACAGAATAAAGAAAAAAATACAGAATATTAAATTTATCTATTGTTTTTTTTAAACTTAGCTATTTTGCATATATTATCCAATTCAGTATGCTTCAATATTTCGTTAAAAGGATTCTTTTGACATAATTATTTGAAGTAATCAGGAGATGAGACATTCCTGGCATTATTTTAACCCTCAACGCTGTTTACTGCTCCAGCCACATATTTTCAAACTGGTTACGGTAAACAGCATGTCTGAATTAATATTAAGAAAGGCGTAATGTTAGTCATCAAATATAAAAAAAATATGAGACAGTCCAAAGTAAGAGACAACATAAAATTAATAATATTCATTTCTCGGGCTCTCGTTTGTCCGAAAACGCGAAAGATTGACTATGTCGTCATTGATGCTGGACAAACCTGGATGAAAGTATGGCAGAAGAAAAGGGATGCCTTTCCCAGCAGCAAGAGATTCCGGGCTGAAATAATGATGATCTCTATGGATCTCCGATTTTTGAATGAATAAAACAATAACAACGATTACAACATACAATGATTTATGATCTCACAGACAATACCATACATAATGTCCATATTACCTTCACAATCGTGTCGTGTACATCACAACTTGCAATTATCTGCAGCCTTGATGTGCCTTTCCAATCGCTGTTAACGTGTCGTCCACATGACCCTTTTGGAGCCAGTTTTTAATGTATTATGACTTGATTCGTCTTTCATGACATAAGCGAGGTTTCAACTGCCGGTGTACTTTATAAATTTCTTATTTATTTAGTTACAGACAACAATAAAATCCATCTTGGTAGTGAAAAAATATCTTTTAAGTCAAAGTCAAAGACAAAAGCCAAAGCATTTATTTCAATTAGGCCCAAAAAAGGCACTTTTGAACGAAAATAGAATTGATTCGTATGGTTTTCAGTATTTGTATACAATATTTATACAATTATATGTGAAGACGATGCAACTAAAATAAAAATTACCATACCACAACAGGTAAAAGAACTGAAAATGAAGCAATGAGAGATAAATAATATAGATACATGGTGCTTACATATTTACGAAAACATTGCAAAGGCAAGAATACGAATTTCCTAATATTTTTACAAGTTACAAGTAAGTGTATGAGTTACTGTAATCACAGAATGTAAATCAGTGTCATAGAAGAAAAAATAAAATAACTATAACTAATGTTAGTAACACACAACACACAGTCAACACCAGCAACACATAATGAATTAAGTGTCCACGGCAGATTGCGAAGAGAACGATCAAGCAAGAGATCAGCTACCTAGTTGACCATCCTCTCCACAAAAATCCTCAGTACAGGGGAGTAAGGACTTTCCTTAAAAAAATACCGTAAATACTTAGTTGAAGTGAGCTGTCATTCCACTTAAGGTGAATGCCTAGATAGCCCTCGCCATACATTTTTCAGGTGTGGAAATCTCGGTAAATAAACAGTTTCTGCAGAATAAAAGCAAGTATAATGAGACTTTATAATGTATTATGTTCGCGTATGGCCCAAATTTTATAAAAAAAACAGTATTTCTAGGAGAATTAGACCGAATAAAAAACGAAAAATCTTTACATGTGTGAGTGACCTGAATCGCGCCATCTGACGGAAATTTATAGAACCACCGAGAAAGTTGGTTGCTGTTGTGTTACGAGTTTACGATTAGTAAACATTCATAATAGATGGCGCTGTTCGATATTCGAACGTTTTAAAAGAATTTATCTTTTAAATTCGATAATGCGACGTTGCCATTCAAGCTTAGCAGCGCTCGCACCCCGCGTTGTTGCCATACCGTCAAAGCGTGATTGCTTGAGTCTTGAAAACTTGCGAATCGTTTCCAGAATATTGTGTTTCTAGCAAGTTAGCGCCGGGCGCGCGGGTTTGCCCGCGCAGTTAACATTCTATGATTGATAAAATGTTTTTTATTATGGAATGAGAAAGAATGCTTTACATAAAGTGAAAAAAATATCTATGCGATCTGCCCTTGGTTCACACAGATACAATACTAATGTAATTATTGTATTATCTAGTTTAAATATGTAGTAAGTAGTTACTAGTACACGACTTTCCAGATTTAAAAATCTTTTTAATGTATGTAAGTAGGTACTGATAACATTCTGATACGCTTAGGTACTAATCCATTGGTTTGGGTTGAATAAAATCAGAGAATAGAAATTGATGTATAAGTAAGTTATGACTAAATCAGGCGATCAGCGAAGCTACCTACACAATGGTGAAACGTAGGTACTACGTACATCTATTGATTGAATCATATTTCATTCATGTGAAACCAGCAAGATTAGTGAATACACAGACAAACCACTTTGATTTTTCATAATTCCTTATTTTACTAGTATTATTAGCACACACAAAATGCGTCAAGCAGGGTTGCCAACTTTATTTTTTAGAAGATCGTACCATACATTTTAAAAGATCGTACTTTGCTAAGAATTCAAAAATAAAAATAGTACGCATTGAAAGGACAATGCCCGATTTGTTAGGACATTTGGGCCCCTAGAAAAACAACGCGGGCAACGGTGGTTTAAACTTGGTTTTGAAGAACAACAATTACCTTTTCAGATCCTGAAAACTATTTTCAGATTTTCACCCTAGATTCAGAGAAATTCATTTTTTTAAAGATGATGAAATTGAGGTTATAAAACAATATTTTTTATAAAAAATATTTGAAATTAAAATAATAATATTGTTTATGTATTAATATTGACTCCAGAATTAAATAAAAACATTACATAGCATCTTCCGTACGCAAAATACGCGCTCAGTCGTGGAGTTGCAGACACCAGCCCGTTCTACCTATTACCTACATAGCCTATCTTGAATAAATGACTTTTGATTTTGATAGGTACATCTTCTGTTGCTAGATATTATGTTGGACTGACCACCCGGCAGTCAGCATTAACTGGGCTGTGCCTTAACCACTTATTAAAAATAAATACTTACCAACGGCTAAAACCTTCGGTTAGAGGAGCTCGTGGCTGTTACAATAACCGCACAGATCTATCTCATCAAATGGGTGACCATCCATTACATATAAATTCCTCCTGAGTGGCTGTTACTACATTCAAGCTATTGGTTCTGCGTGCTATATTTAAACCTTAGATACTCGTTATGAGTAGCCAATCCCGCAAGTGTGATAATCTCTTACCAAGCAGTAATATGTTATAAACTTGTGTATCGGCTATGGAGGTCAGATGTGCAGTCATTCCTTGAAAAATACTGTATTCAGCTGCATCGGTTAGACTAGAAGCCGACCCCAACATAGTTGAAAAAATGCTAGGTTGATGATGACTAAAGCTAAACAGCATCTTCTGTGAGCGATAGCAACATAGTAAAATCACTATCCCGCTTCCTATTGAGTTCACTGTGCCATCCATGATTAACTGTAGTTTATGTAGGAGGGGCTTAATTACAGAGGAGGTTAAAATACTGTAGGCTGCTATACAACTGTTTAATTATAGAGGAGGTTAAAATACAGTATGCTGCTATACAGCTGTTTAATTATAGAGGAGATTAAAATACAGTATGCTGCTATACAGCTGTTTAATTAGTAAAATAATCAATAACAACAATAGACATTTATTCTTCAAGGAATGTATCATCTAGAAATTGCGCTGGGGCTATAATTGGTATAGGAATCACAACATCTGCAATGATGTTACTGTCTATGTTATCAGACACTGGTGCAGACTCCACAGTGGGTTGTTTACTGCCAGCAATGGGTGGCCTCTGTGCTACTCTTGATGCAGCTTCCCAACAAGGATGACAAACTCATTCCAAATGCAAGACCTAAAAACAAAAATATTATATTTATACTATAAATTGTTATTAAATTACTATGTACATTAAGTTTATATAAATAAATAAGATTAAACACTTACGTGTCCATCTTAGTATAACATTCCTTACAGGACAATCTTGACTAACTGTGAGTTCTGCGACTTGCAATTGACAAGCCACATGCAAAACATATGTTTAGGTGTCCAAGAGCAGGGTATACTAGGGATAGACTTGTATTAGATGATGTCCGGTTTACTAATAATACAAAACCTTCTGCACACAGGATGTCATCAGAAGATATCTGAAAAGATAACAAAAAAAAAAAAACTGTGAATTCCTAAGTAATTAATTACAAAATAGTTTTACCACAAATGATAGATTATATTGTTAAGCCATATATCTAGAGGATAGGTCTGAGACGAATACATGATAATGACATTTTGTTTATAAATGAAAATAAATGTATGATAACAAAAAGTTCAAGTATGCAGACATAAATCTTACTTTTTACACTATATCTATTACTATTGTGTGCACAATGGCTTAATAACCTTAGGACACAGAAAGCTGCTGTCTTTTCATAGAAAGCACACTTCTAACATTGCTTAAAACGAATTGGAACTTAGCTGCCTGAATATTTAGGTACCTGTTTTGTCAGACGATGACTCCTTGATTGACCAGGTAGGCATCGTAAATATTCATATATATATATATTGTAAATGACATAAACTTACCAATGTAGATGTTACCCAGGATCTCAGAAGGCTAAGTATTGCTTCATCTAATTCTTCGATTTGACGTCTACGAAGATTAGGCGCCAGACGTAAAGAGCAATGACACACCGCTGCACCGGCGAGATAAAGAGTAGTTTACCCGATCTCTGCCAGGTGCAGACATTTTTCAGGAGTAAAGCAAGAATATAACTGACTTAAGGCTTAACTAAAAACGAGTCAATTTGCTCACTTATCACTAAAACAAGAGTCCAAAGCTCACTTAAACTAAATAGAGTCAATATTTTGCTCACTTATCACTAAAAAAACAATTTGAATTGAATTTGAATGATGTATTGATTTGACAGATTAATCTGTCTAGTCTAGATTCACGTTCCCAGTTACGCAAAATCTATAATATAAGCGCGCCAAACATTCCTTTCGCAAAGTGTGGCGATTTCTTGACGCGCTAACAGCGATGTTATTTATTGTGATTCGGAACGCGGGGTAGGTGTGGCCATGTGAAATAATTTTTTGATCGATTTACCAAATCGATTTGATAAAAGTAGGTAATATCATTTAAGAATTGTGGTGTGACCGTTTTGTTTGTGCAACAGTTGGAAACAGTGTCTCTTTCTTTTTTTAATGCATTCTTTTTCTTATTTCCATAATTAAAGAGATACTTTTGCAAATGATTTATATTCTTTACTAAAAGTGAATAATTTCAAATCGAAGATAGAAGTGTAGTGAAATATAATTACGACACAAAGCTGCGATGTTTGATGTAAATAACTTAATGCAGCTATGGTGCAGTTTTGCCACCGACATCAGTAAATACGATTTGAGTTGGAGTACTATTTAACTGTTCCTCAATTTATTACTGTTTCTACTACAAATCATGCCTTTGCTCCATAAAAAAAACTGATTGTGCACTAAAATATGCTTTATCAAGTTTTTAAACTAAAATTACCTCATAAGAAATGTTCACTAGACCCCATCATCTCCTTCTAACGTAACCTATCCGAGTCGGGATGCCCCAACTCCCTCAATAATTGTAAAAGTCTATTATTTGGTACACAATTAGTATTTTTAGTTTGATGCACAGTTTAAAATATCTCGTTTAATTGCAATTAGCTTTTGATTTGAATGGAGAGTTTTAGTTTTTTTTATTTGAGTTTTAATTGTTAGCTTATGTTTGTTCTTACAGAGCAATGCGTAAGTTCCTACTTTATTTAGACTTTTTATTATCATAGAAAGTGTACATTAATTTCAATGGCCAAACGTCGATTATATCATCAAACGTTAATTTTTAAACGATCTAGCCAGTTTTAGTTGGCCATATCATGAAATACAACTAATTCATGAAATGGCTAGTCACGTTATAAAGTGATCAATTCTACGACCTGACCACGACATATATATCCTCAGATTATAATTCTTTCGTGTTTTAGTTTGTTTAATACCGATTTCTATTTTTTATTTTATTTTAGCGCGCCCGCTGCCTATTTTAAAACGCGATTTGAATATACGTCTAATCAGTTACATGAGACCTAGATTATGACCGGAGAAAAGTTATTGTAAACATCTCCGATACTTTTAGTCGGCTGAATAGTAATATATCGATATTTTCAATCGATTACCATTTAATTGACATAATCTGTCGTCTATCTTGGCAACATTCAGGTTAAGTTTTAATGGCAGAACTTCCTTTGATTCAATAAAATAATGATTAATTTCGGTTTCTATACTAGGGTGAAAGAAATGTTGATAAAATAAAATTGGACTTATAAAATTACGACTTAATTTTTGAGAAGTAAATAGTCTCTGCCCGGTACCAAAAATAAGGGGCCCATTGGCTGGCAATGTCCTTTCAATAAAATAAATGGTAAACAAATGTGGTGGGTGTTACTAAAACTTCAACGCAAAATTTAACATTTTGGTATAATATTTAAGAATCTGGACACCAATTTAGCAACTAAACTTTACGACGAGGTTTTTTTTATTAAAGAAAAGGGGCTCGGAAGAGACTTTGTCATGAAATCCACACGAAACAATAAACACCAGTATCATTAGAACTTAAAACGGGATATTTACCATGTTTATTATTACTTAACAAAACTGTGCTACCTACTACTGAGAACCATTCAAATGAGTGCCATCCGTGAAACAGTTTTTATCAGGGCTTGTTAACGTTACCAAATTCACACTATAAGTATCGTTAAGTAACGTTATTTTCATAAAGTTAATATTTTAACGGTAAAACGGGTAACGATGCTTTGGTATCGAATCTATAAAATAACGTTACCAATTAACGTTACTAGTATCGATACTTTTACATACATACATACATAGAATCACGCCTTTTTCCCATGGGGGTAGGCAGAAACCACGGAACGCCACCTGCTACGATCTCTACACACTTCTTTTGCCTCGTTTAGGTTCATAAAATTGGTCATACACACACGCCGGTTGCGAGTACTACGCACCTGACCTTTCTGAAGAACATCACCAATAAGGTCCCTATATGTCCTCCTAGGGCGTCCCCTCCCGGTGTTTCCACTCACATCTGCCTTGTAAATACCTTTTGTGAGCCGACCTTCATTCATCCTCTCAACATGACCAAACCATCTAAGCATACTTTTTTCAATTTTTGTCACTACATCTTCTTTTACACCACACCTCTTCACCACACAAGTCTTAATTAAAGAGAAATCTTATCCTTGGATAACAGACACTGTCAAGGAAATGATGAGACTGCGTGACAAGTACCATTTGAGGTCCAAAACCACAAAATCCGTACATCATATCAAATCCTACAAAGAGCTTAAATACCTTGTTAGAGCTGCGTTTGATAGTGAGAAGTGCGCATATTTTAAAACATATATTAATAATAATATTAAACAACCAAAGAAGTTATGGGGTCACATTAAGTCAACTATAGCCACTTCAAAGAAACCAGAGCATAGTCTGCCACATTTCTGCAATAATCCAGAGTCTATTAATCAACACTTTTTGGATGTACCGGGCAGTGGTGAGGTTACTGCTGCAGATTTAACTTATTTTAAGAACAATAGACATGACAATAATCATTTCCACCTTGAGCCGGTTCAACAGGATGTGGTGCTGCGAATCTTGCGCAGTCTCAAATCCAATGCGCAGGGCTCTGACTATATTTCACTGGAAATGTTGATGCTGACACTTCCACGGACACTTGCAGTCATCACAGCTATAATTAACAGATCCATAGTCACCTCTTCATTCCCTGATCTGTGGAAAATGGCAATAGTCAAACCAATTCCTAAAGTGCCTAACCCCACTAGTTTAAAAGATCTTCGTCCTATTAGCCTACTGCCGTGTCTGTCCAAGATCTTAGAAAGGGTTGTCTCTGACCAACTCAGGGAATATCTAGAACACTATAGCATTTTGCCACTGGCCCAATCTGGATTTCGCAGAGCCCACAGCACAGCAACAGCTCTCCTTGACGTAGTTGGTAACATTCTTGAAGCCAGAGACCGGGGTATGGGAACCCTACTTGTCCTACTGGATTTTTCACGTGCTTTCGACTCCATCAATATTTCACTTCTTCTCTCCAAGCTGTCCTACTATGGGTGTGATGTTGAAACCGTTAAATGGTTTGAGAGTTATCTCAAAAATCGATCACAGTTTGTTCAAGTGACAAGTGACAGCGGAGACACAATGTCATCTAGTGTGAAACGTGTAGACAGGGGCGTACCACAGGGATCGATCTTGGGTCCGCTTCTCTTCATCCTGTACAGTGCTGACATCATCAACTGTCTGGTCAACACCAGGTTCCACCTTTACGCCGATGATCTGCAGTTGTACCTGTCTTTCCGCTCCGAGGATGCTTCTGAAACTGTAAAAAGGATAAATGAAGATCTAGAAAGAATCTCAGCTTGGTCTAAAAGAAACTCTCTGGTCCTCAATCCAAGTAAGTCCAAGTACATTGTGATGGGGTCTAGAGATTTCTTGAACAAAATGATTGCTTGCAATTTGGACCTCAGGATAGATGGCTGTGGCGTGGAGAGGGTTCTGGAAGCTCGTAATCTTGGGGTGGTATTTGATGGGCAGCTGCACTTTGAAACTCATATATTGGAGGCCGTTCGCAACTGCTTCTACCGACTCAAGCTCTTGTATCGTGTCCGTCCCTACATAAGTGTGGATATGCGTGTCATGCTGTGTGAGTCACTTGTTCTATCCAAGCTTAACTATGCTGACACTGTGTATGGGGCGTGCATTCTCGGTAGAACAGAAAAACTAATCCAGCGGGTGCAGAATGCTTGTGCAAGGTTCTGCTACAATGTCCCACCACGATCCCACATCACTCCATTTTTAAATAAGGGTAATTTGATGAGAATGTCAGCACGCAGAAAGCTTCACCTGGCTACCCTACTCTTTGGCACTATTCTCACACAGAAACCAGAGTATTTATACAAGAAACTGTCTTGGTCGCGCGATGTTAACAAAATCAAAACTAGGGCTTCCTCGTACCTCATGTTAGCTTCATCGCACAGAACTGCTGCATTCCGTGGTAGTTTCAAATTTGCTGCGTCTCGTTGCTGGAACGATTTACCACCTCCTTTTCGTGCTATAAAAACAGTTGGCACTTTTAGATATAAGTATAAACAACACCTACTACGTATACAAAAGGAAACTGGTCAATAAACTCACCCTGGGACTGCACGCAGCTGGTCTTGGTCAATCTTTCACTCCTCACATAAAATAATATATTTCATAAATTATCACATCTCAGTTACACAACACAAGTCACATTATTTATTTTGCACCACTTTCTTGTCACAGCATTATTCGCACAACTATAATTTTATTCTAATGCTAATGCGCTTTCTTTTGTTGGTAGTCCATGGCGTCTCGTAACTCGTAAATTAATCTTTATTATGAATTTCTTGTTTATTTTGTATTCTGTGTTTGTATTCTGACATTTGACGTAGTGATTACATCATCTGCGCTCGCGTCCCTTCGTTTGTCATAGACCATAGATAT
This sequence comes from Aporophyla nigra, assembly GCA_947507805.1. NCBI lineage: Eukaryota > Metazoa > Arthropoda > Insecta > Lepidoptera > Noctuidae > Aporophyla > Aporophyla nigra. Next base: position 26,437,942 of record OX382293.1, on the reverse strand, counting down.
ATTGTCTGTGGCATGGACAAGCGATTTTGGAGCGTCGGGTCAGTCGTATAATTAATTGTTAATTGTAAGAAATACAGTTTACATTTATATCTTAAGTATATTTTATCATTTATTTTATTTCTTATATGTAATATTTTTTGAGTGTGGGATTAATCACTTTATCACGTACGTAAGTGTGTCCGTGGCATCACAGTGGGCCCTATCTGAATACCAGCGCTGCGGTAGTTGTTTTTTTTACAAATATCGCAGCATTATGCTGAGATAGGAGCCTTTTTGGCCTCGCACAGGTCTTATTCTTTTAATTTTTATATCTTTTACCATTTTGTTATTTGTTTTAATCCTAAACTGTGTTCTTTTTAATGTTTTCTATGTCCTGTGCGTGTCACAAATAAATTATTTTTCTTTCTTTCTTTCTTTCACCGTTCTCTTATCACATCGTTACTTAATGCGTTGTTGTCAACCTGCGCAACCTAAGCGGAACGCCATGGGCGGCGGCGCTCTACGGCAACATCGCCAATCAAACGGTGCAAATGCAACTTCAATAATGTAGACGAAAGAAAGAGATGAAAGAAAATAAATAAAAAAATAACGGTACTCAGTTACCGGTAAAACGTATGCCAAGTATCGTTACCAAGCATTACGTGACCTCTACTAATAACGTTATCTTCGTCCGATGAAAGTAACGATACCAAATTTTTAACGTTATTCAAAGCCCTGGTTTTTATTGAAAAGTGAAGTGTTTTTGTGTTTTATTGACGGTAAGTGTTATTTTTATGTGCAATGAATGATTTTCAAGGTGATATAGAGTATTATTATAATGGTAATTAATTACCCTTAAAACTTTACAAAAGTGTAAGATTTAGAAGATGAAATACAAAATCAAACGTTAGCAACACTCGTTGATTGTCGTCACATGACATACTACAAATTTCAAATATTCTCTCTGAAAACAACAGCTTGGTGGTGGTGTTATTTCTGTTTCTTGAAACATTTCATAAATAAGATACATTTGCTGTTGTTTGTAATTATTCTTTTTGATTACAGATTGAATTGCAACTGAACTGCCTAAGATAAACCCGACTAATAAACTTGCATAAATGTATACGACATGTGTATTCAGGACCGCGAAAATCACGGAAAAAAGTGCAAGCAGTATTCAAAAGACATCATGGAAGTTCTTTTAGTGATCTATAGTGAGTAAATTAGATTCCCATAAGATTTCGAATCAGATTTACGTGAGTGGAGGTTATTTGATACTCGTTGGTTCGTGTTGTGTCTTATCTGTGTACTTTTAACTGTACCTATTTCATTTATTTATCTTTTATTTCAGTCCACATTCAACTCAAGATCATCATCAGCTGTCCAACCATTCGACAGCTGAAGATACGCCCTAAACCTATTCGCGTGGTATACCAGAAATTCGATACGAAGCCATAGCCTGCAGCTCTAGCTTCAATAAGTTGAATCTGTTACAGAGCAAGTAGAGACTGTTGATTTTGATTGGCCACAACCCGATTCAGAGACTGAAGCTTATCAACTAACTGTGGAAAGAACATCAAGTGACAACTTCTCAGGTTTGGTAGGGTACCGTATTGTTGACTTGAAGAAGGTCATATGGTCACAACTTTGATTCTTCATCTGGAATGGTAAGTCCCAACTTGATACCATATTTTTGTGTTCATTACATTAGTACGCTTTTGCTTGTTTGTAGTGATGAAGTTTTTGTTTGACAATACCAAAGTACAACATATTTTACACAATGTTCAGTGTAACAAACATCATTATTTCTTGGTATGTATGTATAAAAATAATGTATTTCTTTGATTGTTTCTTTTTAACAGCTATTATTATTTTGATTCTAGGTCCAGGGTCAATTGCGAATTACCAAAATGAATAAATGTTACTTCATTTGCTTTATATCTGTCACCCAACCATTGACTGTCATAAAAGTTAACCGGGATGAGGAAGTTATCAACGCTATGATGCCGAAGTTGGTAACATTTTTTAAAACATGTGTACTGCCGGAAATTATTTTGAGAAGAGTTGAGAAAAATGCTAAATGTCTAGACATCAAGGAATTAAAAGGTATAAAAATATAAGTCTTACTCATTTCCTAACTTATTCCGCAGGTCTCTGAGGTGTGGGTTCAGTAAGAATAGTCTAACAAAACTGTAAATTCATTTGTTGCAGCGAAAACTGCGTCTTCCAGCATTTGATTCAGATCGCACGGAAATTATATAAATGGAAGTAAAAAGTGACAAGCAGAAGACTGATACGGCGCGGCGGCGGCGGCGACTGCAAAAAGTAGCGCGTAGAAAAGAAGATATTTTATTATAATATTTATAAGTATCTTTGTATGGTGGTACGAGTCGATGGTTCGAATCCAAGCCGGCACTTTGCTTTGTGTAAATTATTTCATCACCACAGTTCAGAGGAGGCCTGAGTCTCAGCAGTGGGAACATTATAGAATAATTAATAAGCTATTTTTGCACATAGCGATGTATAGTTTGTGTTATTTTGTTAGTTCATAAGATTTTTCTGTGTAGATAAGTTTCACTCATGTATTTAGGTACCAGCCTAACAATTCAATTGTAAAAGAATATTTATTGCAGTTCAAAATTGTATCATAAGTAGGTATTCTTGAAACATAAATAAATGTTATGGTTAGCTAGCAACCACTTTGTGTTGTTGTGTAAGATACATGTGCCGTTATATATACTTACGTATGATGTTATTTATATTGTAATCTACATACATAATTCTTTCTAATACTAAATTCAAAATCATAATTGTAAATATCAAAATATTTAAAAAAGTATGTTATCTTTGTATGGTGGTATGACTCGATGGTTTGAATCCAAACGGAAACTATCTAAGTAAATGTAGTGAGAGTAAATAAAACGATTATTTTTATGAAAATATTAACCCCTTTTTACTAAATAAATATTATTAATTTATTAGTAAGGTACAATAAAAAGCTTTACAATGTAATAAATAGTCTTTTATTTATTTATTTAGTACACGTCACTATTTACACTTCCATTCCTTCTTCTTCCTTACATTTCTTCCCGTGGGTGTCGTAAAAGGCGACTAAGGGATTTACTAGAGAATGGGCAGCAGCGTTCTCTATGCATTTTACCATCATACTGCGATCGCCGACCCGCTTGCCAAGCGTAGTGATTATGGCAAAGCCCCCCAAATAGGGGGAGGCCTATATCCAGCAGTGGACGTCTTGCGGCTGAGATGATGACTATTTACACATTACAATTTAGGTTCAGTCACATTACTACAACTTATAGGGACAGTGTACCTATATTAATTTCATTATAAACTGTTTGAATAAAACGACATCTAGTGGTGTCGAAAGTTACTACTATTTACTTTGCATGTGTGTGTAAAGAGTAAAGTCAAGCGGCTAAATCTTTAGAATGTACAAATCTTTGTATGAGACCAGTTAACAAGCACAGTGACTATCTAAAAAAATCAAGTTAATGCCCTAGGTTTCGCATATAATAAAGTTATCTATTAAAGATTTCTAAGTTAGGCGTAAAAATTGAAAATGTTCCAAATTGTGGATCTAGCGCCATCTAGCGACAAAATGGCATCTGAGATAATCATCCATCCACCTTAACGCTTCGGACTGATATTAGTGACAGTTCACTTCAAGCTCACTCTATTTATTGAGAATTTTACCTAAGCTGAGATTTTTGCAGAATAGACCGGCTGGTTAGTTAACGTGGTGGAGTTCCTTACTCCACCTGTAAAATTATAGCGATAGAATGTTATTGCGCTCTGGAATTTCAACTCTCGGTATTGAACCTAGCATTGATAATCCAACAGAGTTCATCCCAGCGAGTCGAAAAAGCACATTGTTCGATTTTCAAACCTCGACGCTGAGCAGTGCGGTGAATTTCAAGTGCGCGAAAAAAATCCCACCTCGATATTTCGACGTGCGTAGGTACGTGGACTAAAAGTTCCTTACTTCGATGCATTGGGAGCAAAAATTGACAAATATTGTATTTATCTATAAAGCCCATGTCGATTGTAAGATCATCATTATTCTCCTGCCCTTGTCCCAATTTATTTGGGGTCGGCACAACATGTATTTTTATTCCACACTTCTCTATTAGTTGTCAAATCAAATCAAATCAAATCAAAATACTTTTATTTCATATAAACCTACATGGGCACTTACGAAACGTCAGAAGCTAGGTGCACGGTTCCAAATAGTTGGTTCCTATGGAGAAGAGCCGGCAAGAAACTCCACGGTTACTCTTTTAAAAATAATTCGTTTTTACAATTTTTTCAAATTACAGTGTTAATGGGTATGGGAGGACGGTGTAGGCCTGTCAACAAGTACCAGGTACTGAATAAGATAGAAAATTGTCTACAGTCTACAAGGCCTACAACGTTCTCACATTCACAAAGTATAAAATAATCTACATAAATAAGACATATTACACTATTTAACACCTTCCGGCGCGGTCCTTTATCACGGAAAGACAGTAGAATTTTTCATACAAAATCACAATACTGTCACAACCGTACTTACAATATCACGGAAAATCAAATCGTCTACATAGGGCGGAAGACGGCTACAACCGTATCCGTATATAGCCGTACTGTCAGGGTCGTATGAAATAAAATCTTTGTTATTCGTCAGTACGGGTACAACCGTTTAACGGTTTAAGCCGTACTGACACAACTGTATGCAATATTACATATAGCACGCGCAAGTACGGCACCAGCAGTAACACATCTGTGGCCGTACTGACCATCTCAAGTGACAATCTGCAAATACTAATGACAATACGGCTATGACCGTTAGAGGTTAGACTTTAGTTTTTATGTACTATCTAGCTGCTGTGGTATCAAATGGTGTTTATAATTAATACTTAATACATTTCAATTCAATCAAAGGTTTTTTATTATTAGAAGTATGTCATACATAACTTATCAAATTAATAACGAATAAAAATCTTTTACAAAATATTATTTTGTTTTAGCTTAATTTTACATATATTTTAATCAGTCTCATTTTTTGGAATCAGTTAAATCAATCTTATGCAAAATGTTAAATCACAATTTCAATTATCTTTGGCATCCTCTATAGCATGCCACTCTTCGAAGCAATCAGGGCAAAGAGGAGTATTACTTTCACAACCCTTGCACCTATATCTTGTTTCACGTCTAACTTTTTTTTTGGTGCAAAGCTTGCAGTTCAGAAACTTAAACTTTCGTTTAGCGCCTGCAGAGCATGGAATCAGTTCAGGCCAGTGTCCGCCAGAAATGACTTGTGACTCTGCTGAGGTTTCTGGTTGTGCAGTATTTGTTTTTCTGCTAGCATATATACTGTCAAGTCTCACCAAGTCCCTTCCTGAGAGATTTTTGTCAACTTTGGTCATTTGTTTTATCAAAGCGTCTCGGAAGTCAAGGAATTCGTGCCTGCCATCCGGTTTGAAGTATTTCTTATAAATATAAAAAGCATTCCACGTTGTCACGTCAAACATGTGAAAAAATACCTTCTTGTAGTGGTACAATACGAATGGTTTTTTGTGGTGACGAATAATAAGAAACCATTTGGTCTTTGCGGTCTATTCCGCCCATGAACTGATTATATTTAGCCACTTCTTTAGGCTTATTTGAATATTTGCCAAATCGGTTGGACACCCATTGCAATTTTGGATGGTTGATGGTAGTAATTACATAAACAGGCCTTTTGTCTTTCCACACAGACACGTAAACATTCCCTTTACGACGCCATAAATGTTCGCCCTTCTTCAATTTAGCATTGGTAAGAACCTTTGGATTAGAAACTCTGCTTTTTCTCAATGTACCGCAAGTATGAGTCCGCAGCCTTAAAAGTTTTTGGCTCAGCTCAACGTCATTATAGAAATTATCCACATAAACGTGATGTCCTTTCATCAGATATGGGTTTAGCAGCTTCATTACTATCTTTTCGGTTTTCTTTGTCGTCACATCTGTGTCTTCCTCCTTTCCACTGTACATTATTATGTTCAGAACAAATCCATCTGAAGATGTCAACTCATAAAATTTGATTCCATAACGAGCCTTCTTGTTTTTGATGTACTGACGAAAATCGAGTCTACCTCTGAACAGGACCAGGGACTCGTCTAGGGACAACTCTTTATTTGGTCCATACACCCTGCGAAAGTTGTTACACAATGCCTCGATAAAGTCCACAACTTTCTTCTCCCGCTGTGCGCCAATTTCACCTATGTATACACATCTCAAAATTTGTGCAAACCTCCGTTGAGACATTGTGTAAGAAAAATACGGATGGTAATATAGGGCATTCGAGTACGAAAACAGGGACCTCGTATTCGGAATGCTGCATTGCCCTTGCAAGAGGCATAGACCAAGAAAGGCAAGCATTTCCTCCTTATCTACGTGACGAAAAACTTGTTTTCTACTATTTCTTGTATGCGGTCTTTCCGTGAAAGTCAAGTTTAATCCATAAGAGTTTGTCTGTGATACCAGATACTCCAGCAGTTCGTCAGAAAACATTAATTTGAACTTATCAAGTTCTGAAAGATTTTCGTCAATGCCTACGCGAAGACCGGCAGATAAATAGTCAAAATCAAATACTGGAATAGGTTCCGTAGTCTCATGCCATATATCATCTGATAGAAGTATAGGAGATACACCTCTTCTAGTGGCTGGTAGGGCTGCTTCACTTTCTTGTAGACATGTTTGTTTAGATGAAAGTTGGGGCTCATCGAAAACTTCAGCTGCAATTGTAGTAATTTCATCGTGATTAGACGATATTCTGGCATTCTCTGCAGGTTGATTATCGCTAGTTGTTTTCTCGTACTGAATATCAACTGAGCTACCTAACACATGGATCAAGGTTGGTAACTGCAAAGACTTTTCCACACTTTGGCTTGAGGTGGAATTTTTATTCGGCTCAACATATTCTGGTCTATGTACTTCGGCAATAACTATATTTTGCTGTATATTTGTTGGTGACAATCCAGGAGTAAAATTTGTTTGGTCAAGCGAAGTTTGGCTGTGAGCTGGGCTGTAGTCTGGGATTAGGGTTCTGTCGACAACAGGAATATAGTCATCCAGTAAACCGGTATCAACGTCACTCACCTCGTCTTCCACATCTGTATCAGATTGCCCTGTTATTTCATGTCTGGTTGAATGCTGCACACTCAAATTTGCACGGCGCTGTCTCTTTTGTAGGCCGTCCGAATCGGAAGAAAGCTCGTTGTAATCCGGATTTTGGAGCCAGTTTTTAATGTATTATGACTTGATTCGTCTTTCATGACATAAGCGAGGTTTCAACTGCCGGTGTACTTTGTAAATTTCTTATTTATTTAGTTACAGACAACAATAAAATCCATCTTGGTAGTGAAAAAATATCTTTTAAGTCAAAGTCAAAGACAAAAGCCAAAGCATTTATTTCAATTAGGCCCAAAAAAGGCACTTTTGAACGAAAATAGAATTGATTCGTATGGTTTTCAGTATTTGTATACAATATTTATACAATTATATGTGAAGACGATGCAACTAAAATAAAAATTACCATACCACAACAGGTAAAAGAACTGAAAATGAAGCAATGAGAGATAAATAATATAGATACATGGTGCTTACATATTTACGAAAACATTGCAAAGGCAAGAATACGAATTTCCTAATATTTTTACAAGTTACAAGTAAGTGTATGAGTTACTGTAATCACAGAATGTAAATCAGTGTCATAGAAGAAAAAATAAAATAACTATAACTAATGTTAGTAACACACAACACACAGTCAACACCAGCAACACATAATGAATTAAGTGTCCACGGCAGATTGCGAAGAGAACGATCAAGCAAGAGATCAGCTACCTAGTTGACCATCCTCTCCACAAAAATCCTCAGTACAGGGGAGTAAGGACTTTCCTTAAAAAAATACCGTAAATACTTAGTTGAAGTGAGCTGTCATTCCACTTAACGCTTCGGACTGATATTAGTGACAGTTCACTTCAAGCTCACTCTATTTATTGAGAATTTTACCTAAGCTGAGATTTTTGCAGAATAGACCGGCTGGTTAGTTAACGTGGTGGAGTTCCTTACTCCACCTGTAAAATTATAGCGATAGAATGTTATTGCGCTCTGGAATTTCAACTCTCGGTATTGAACCTAGCATTGATAATCCAACAGAGTTCATCCCAGCGAGTCGAAAAAGCACATTGTTCGATTTTCAAACCTCGACGCTGAGCAGTGCGGTGAATTTCAAGTGCGCGAAAAAAATCCCACCTCGATATTTCGACGTGCGTAGGTACGTGGACTAAAAGTTCCTTACTTCGATGCATTGGGAGCAAAAATTGACAAATATTGTATTTATCTATAAAGCCCATGTCGATTGTAAGATCATCATTATTCTCCTGCCCTTGTCCCAATTTATTTGGGGTCGGCACAACATGTATTTTTATTCCACACTTCTCTATTAGTTGTCAAATCAAATCAAATCAAATCAAAATATTTTTATTTCATATAAACCTACATGGGCACTTACGAAACGTCAGAAGCTAGGTGCACGGTTCCAAATAGTTGGTTCCTATGGAGAAGAGCCGGCAAGAAACTCCACGGTTACTCTTTTAAAAATAATTCGTTTTTACAATTTTTTCAAATTACAGTGTTAATGGGTATGGGAGGACGGTGTAGGCCTGTCAACAAGTACCAGGTACTGAATAAGATAGAAAATTGTCTACAGTCTACAAGGCCTACAACGTTCTCACATTCACAAAGTATAAAATAATCTACATAAATAAGACATATTACACTATTTAAACCAAATGTCATTATTGCCATGACAACTAATATTAAAGAGTACAATGTACAATTGTAGGTATACAATTTCAAAAATGAGTAAATGTGAAAGAATGTAAAAACTGAAAAACTTGAATACAAAATGTACATCGTCACTCGGGAGCAGTTAATAGACACAGGTCATCCTGTAATGAGCTACCAGGGAAGCCACATGTGCAGAAGGAATTATTGCCAAACTTCCTTGTCTTCAACGTAGTCTTTTATCTTATAATATGCTTTTTTGATAAGGACACGTTTGATGTGTGATTTGAACTTTCCATAGCTGAGTTCAGTAACAGACTTTGGCAACCTGTTATAGAAGCGGATACCGTTTATAAGAAATGATTTACTAGTTTTAGTTAATCTAAATTTAGGTATCATGTCATCTCAGTAGTCAGCCCCTTTCTATCCATATCATAATTCACACAGTCCATCCATCGTTTCTTTGGTCTCCCTCGACTCTTATAGCCATCGACATTCATTCTCTAATTTCGTCATTCCTCCGTTTGTCGATTGCAAGATTAAGAAGAATAAAACAGAAGAAAAGGAATAAATTCAGTGTCACCAAGCTTGGCAAAAGGTATTGATGAATGCAGAATAGATAAGGTTGAAGGAGAATTCATTTTAAGTTACCCAACAAAAAGCATGGAATTAATTGGAGAGACAAATCAATGAGAAAGAAGGTGGCGGAGTACGCCACCTTCTTTCTCATTGATTTGTCTCTCCAAATTAATTCGAAAGTTTAATCAAATTTCATTTTATGATCACAAAATTATTTTTGATTTTACTCTCATTGCGCTCGCAACTAATGTCTACACACATTCACTCATAAAACCGGCCAAGTGCGAGTCGGACTCGCGCACCGAGGGTTCCGTACAAACCTGTAGGTATTCACGGTTTATGCATAAGGTTTATGTTTATGAAATTAAATGTTTTTTTTTTTAATTTTTATATTTGAGTTGATTGAATGAAAGGTAAATTGCGGTTTACGATTTATGACGTATTAAAAAAAAACTACTTACTAGATCTCGTTCAAACCAATTTTCGGTGGAAGTTTACATGGTAATGCACATCATATTATGATCACGGACGTACGGACCCACTTGCTCTGCCTATTGATTCACATCACAAGCCTTTAATTATTGAGACAAAATTTATTGAAATTCAAAAACTTGTTGACAAACCTAAGCAACGTCATATCTTCTCAAAGGGCAATTATGATGCTATTAAATCTGAGCTTGATCTAATTAACTGGCCTCAGTTGTTACAATCAACGAGCTTGGAAGATGCCGTTACTAACTTTTATAGTAAGCTATATGAGCTTAGGGATAGACATATACCCCAAAAATCGGTAAAACAGTCCTCTTATCCTCCTTGGTATACCCCAGCACTCATTAAAATCATTAGAGAAAAACATAAGTATCATAAGAAATATAAACGTTATAGTAACTTATCTGATTATCACTCGTTTTCATTATTGCGTACTAGAGTTTTTGAGCTGGAAAAAACCTGTTATGACAATTATATGACAAACATTGAGGCTTCTATTGTAAAAAATCCTAAGTCTTTCTGGACGTTCGTAAAAAGTAAGCGGAGGGCTGGTTCGTTTCCTAATGAGATGTTCTACGGTGAAACCTCTGTGAATACAGGACAGGATATTAGCAACCTCTTTGCTACCTATTTCCAGTCCACCTTTTCGGAACCTGAATCAATGGCCGATGATGAACGTACTTCCAGTGAACAATATTGTAATACTGCAATGTCTATAAGCACAGTTGACATAACCCACTCACGTATATTGAAGCTGCTGAAATCTTTAGACCTCAGTAAATCAGGTGGGCCTGACCTAATACCTCCAATGTTCATAGTCGCTTGTGCTGATAGTCTTGTGGAACCCATTTGTATCTTATTCAAACGCTCTCTTTCCGAGGGTAAAGTTCCGAAGATTTGGAAGTCTGCTTTCGTCACTCCCGTCTTTAAAAAGGGCGATAAGGCTAATATTGAAAACTATCGGCCTATATCTAAAATTAGTCTCTTTTCTAAAATTCTTGAACGTGTAGTCTATACTGATGTCTATGCAGCTTTCAAGCCAATTCTCGGTGAGGAACAGCACGGTTTTGTTAGGAACCGCTCGACCACGTCTAACTTGCTTCTGTCGCATGAGTTTATTACAAACGGCATGGCACAGCGACAAGTTGACGTGGTTTATACCGACTATAGTAAGTGTTTCGACCGTATTGATCATTGCATGCTGCTAAAGAAGCTGTTTCTCGCCGGAATACACGGTGATCTGTATCGGTGGTTCTCCTCCTACATAGAGAACAGAACACAGGCTGTCGTGCTTCAGGGCTACACCTCTGGTTGGAGTTCTGTCCCTTCAGGTGTACCTCAAGGCTCAATTTTGGGTCCACTGTTATTTATATTGTTCATTGCTGATATCAAACAATGCTTTCGTCATTCGTATATTTTACTTTATGCTGATGACATGAAGATTCATAAAGTTGTGCGAGACATGTCTGATGCATATCAGTTGCAAGAAGACCTGAAAAGGTTTGAAATATATTGCATCCGTAACAAACTCCAATTAAATGTCTCTAAATGCTTTCTCCTAACATTCTCACGTTGTACTTCTTTGATAAATTTTAGTTACACCTTGAACGATCAGATCATTTGCAGGCAAAATAGCATAAGAGATTTAGGGGTAATCATAGACAGTAAGCTTCTGTTTGATCAACATGTAAATAGCATAGTTACAAAAGCATCCAAAGCGCTTGGATTTATACTACGCACCACGGCCTGTTTTCGATCTCTTAAACCGGTTAAAATCTTGTATTGTTCTTTCGTGCGCAGCCATTTGGAATACGCGTCTCAGGTTTGGAACCCGCAGTATGAGACTTATAAGTCCCGTATTGAGGGAGTCCAAAAAAAATTCCTACGCTATCTAGATTATAGGGCGCAGCAATACTCAGTTGACTACGAGCACCGCTGCAAACGGTACCACTTCCTTCCTCTAGAGATGAGACGTTGTATTGGAGATATGAGTTTACTGTTGAGTATCGCAAATGGCCACATAGACTGTCCTGAACTCGTTGCTAATCTGTCATTACGCACAAATCTGATGGGATTACGTCAGCGGCCAATATTAAATGTACCTTTCGCAATGACTAATTATAGGCGGAATGTTTTCTCAATAAGAAGTGCAGCTAGTTTCAATAGGCTTCCTATAAACCTTAATGTTGACTTGTTCTGCACGAGTGTGGCGACTCTAAGACGGATTTTGGCACAGTCATTTTTCTTAGATAGTTAACTAATTAACATTAAATTATGTACTTTTTTTATCGACATTTTACTATCTATATGTGGAGGCTTGTTATTAGCAATTTTTTTTATATAACTTTTTTATATCATTGTTTTGTTAGTCTGTAAGCCTTCTTTAAAATAAAATAAATAATAAATATAAATAAATAATATATTTTTTTTTAGTTTTATCATTCCCTTATTTTCGAAGTTACGGGACACACACACACATACATTTTACCACTTTGGAAGTGTCTCTCGCGCAAACCATTCAGTTTAAAAAAAAATGATATTAAAAACCTCAATATCATTTTTGAAGACCTATCCATAGATGGATCCACGTATGGGTTTGATGAAAAATATTTTTTTTGAGTTTCAGTTCTACGTATGGGGAACCTCAAATATTATTGTTTTTTTCTATTTTTGTGTGAAAATCTTAATGCGGTTCACAGAATACATCTAATTACTAAGTTTCAACAGCATAGCTCTTATAGTTTCGGAAAAAAGTGGCTGTGACATACACGGACAGACAGACAGACATGACGAATCTATAAGGGTTCCGTTTATTGCCATTTGGCAACGGAACCCTAATAAAAATGGCTGTCACGACTCTATTCAAAACGTGATCTCTAAAAAACCTGTACTAGACATCTGCGATTAAATTATCACTAGAGGAGAGTAAGTAAATGTGGGCTAGTGCTTTAATATGGGCTAGTAACAATTCTCGAAAACCTAAAATCGAAAGACGCAACAAACGACGATCATCTATCGCATTCGTTCGCTCTAACATCGCACTCACTCATTCTCGTCAGTCGCACGCGAGCTGTCACCAGTGTCGGCCATACTTGTGTTGCTGCTGTCGAAAAATTTTCTGCGGTACGTATCAATGTGTTATTTAATTTATGAAAATTAGGTCTAAATACTGTAACTATGTGTTTTATTGCAGAATATAAGTTTAATTTTATGATTTTCGGTTGATTTGTTGCTTCCTATATGTGATTTGTAAAGTACATGATCAAGTTGATTTTAGTAAAAAAATTCGAATATGGGCTATGACTATGGTCCTGAATATGGGCTAGCCTATATTTAGGTATTAGTATTTTAAGTGGTTGGTTATGTGGTTCGAAAGGTACCTACTAATTTTTTTTTCAGAATGGCGCCAACACAATCAAAAGAATCAAGTAAAACTTGGGATAAAGAAGAAATGATTAAAGCCATAAAAATGGTTCGCGAGAAGAAAATGGGCACTTTAAAAGCAGCATTTTTTTTAATACGAACCTGGATCAGAAACAACAACAGAGCACTGAGCCCTTTTGACATTGTAGAGTTATTTGGGCGAGCTTACATGAAAGTGGAAACAGGTGAAACCGTTTGCTGCAAGGGTTTCGCGTTACAGGACTTTGGCCATTGAATAAAACCATATTCAGCGATGCAGATTTTCTTGCAGTAGAACAAAATGCTGTCAAAGATGGATGCACAGATATTACTTCGAAAAAATCTACCTGCAATAATGAAGAGTCATAGACTAACACTCGAAGATTCCCCATTTTACCATTGACTTCTGTTCATAATGATGAGAATTTGATTTCGAACGAATCACCGGACTTGAGGTCTAGGTCTGAGACTCAAACAGAAGAATCTACTTCTGGAACTGGACATGAACCAATATATGACTGTCAACCTTCGTCTTCCGGAATTGATCGTAGCAGTGATTCAGATAGTGAACCAGATGGGGGCATCTGGTTTACTATCTGAATCAAATTGGATATTTTCTATAGGGGTATAGGAAGAGAGGCTCCTGACACTGCCGATGCAGCGTGTATGTTTTGTCAGGAACTTTTTTCCGAAAACCCAGCAGGAGAACTGTGGGTCAGAGGTTTAATGTGTAAGCTCTGGGGTACATAATGACTGTGCTGGGCCAGAGTTTGACACCTGGATATGTGATTTTTGTAAGTAAATTATGTGATTTCTTCCATCTACCAAAGTAATTTTGATCTCTTATAAGATAAATATTTATAATTGTTATTTTCGTATAAGATATTATAAGTTTCTATTTGTAGCCCATATTTGAGTACCTGTTCCATATTTAGCGTCTATTTTGATATTTTGTTTAGTGCTCAATTTAATAATATATAATAATATTAAGAACATAAGATTGTTGCTAAGCTCTTTAAAAATGTATGTGTGTTTATTTTGACGTCAATAAATGGTTAATTTTTTAATGGTTTTTTATTTTTGAGGGAAAAACAAAATGGTAGCCCATATTTGGTTACTCTCCTCTAATGTTGATACATACATTATAATCTTTAGTTATTTGCTGTTGAAGTAATTATATAAACGGTGTAAAGTCACGTTGCAATACATTGCAACAATACCGTGTTTTGTTGAACTGTTTTAACTTTGGCAATTTTGTTGCGAGAATGTGGAATGTATGTTCAGCTGCTGCTGTAGTTTCATAAGACTCTTATGGTTAGGTCGGTCGCTACATAATAGGAAAATCGGGGTTTCGGTTGTCTCACTTGATAGCCTGAATATTTTGAAATTAACACTCAATGAAACGGTGCATTGATGGCCCAGTGGTGTAAGTCGTAGATTCGAACCCAGGCAGGCGTTTTACTTTATGTAAATTATTTCGTCACCACTACTCTCAAAACGGTGAAGCAAAACGTTGTGAATAATCCCGCATGACCTACAACTAAAAATTTTAAACTACCTACCACCAACCTGTAAGAGCTCGCGTGGTAAATTACGTCCCGGAGGCCTGTGTCTCAGCAGTAGTATTGATTACCGCCTGATTAACTACTTATTGAATTTTTTTTAAAGGAACTGAACCGAGGCTTCAGTCAGTTTCAACAAATTGGCTTTCTTAATGATGCAGAAGCAACCAACAATTATCTTATTGTCGTGTAATGCTATTCTGTACGACCAGTTTGTTTCTAGCTGGATAGCGCTGCTGTTTCATCATCATTTCAGCCGAAAGACGTCCACTGCTGGACATAGGCTCCCCCCCATTTTAGGGGCATGTTCAAAACCTGGAAAGTGCGCTGTGCAAGACGGGCAGGACGGAGGTGAGGCCTGTCCTGTGCAGAGCCTTCATTAAGTATGAATCACTGTAAGTTGGAATTGGTCTTAGACACCCTATTTGGCTAGATACTTTGATGGCCAGTAGAATAATGAACTCCCTTGATTAAAGTAAGACCAGTTGCATCTTCATTCAAAACAGAATCCAAAAGTTTTCTAAAACATAATTTGTATTTGTATGGCAGTTGAACACAACTTTAATGAAGTTCGTGCCCAGAGTAACAAACAGACAGAGAAAACAGAAAGGAGAACTTTTAAGTAAAAGTAAATACTAATTAAATATTCTGTGCCAGTTATAGTTGTTATAAAAATCCTCACGTCCGCCATCTTGGAGGCGTGTGTGCTGCGCTTACGCAAGGCAAACGCGGAAGATTATTAATAGATGAATATTACTATTAGATGTTCATTATTGCAGGAAGCTATTTCAGATACTTGGAGGCATGGCATAATCTATATACATATTATAAACGAGCTTCTGCCCGCGACTTCGTCCGCGTTAAATATTTTACCCTCCCGACCCACCCTGTCGCATCGAATCTCCTGCCCGTGTGACGTTTTAGTATTCATGAGCTTTCTCAATTCGAAACAATAGTTCCTGAAATTAGCGTGTTCAACCAAACAAAGAATCAATTTCTTCAGCTTTATAATCTATACATCTATACAAAAAAATAAAATTGGAGTGTCTGTTTTTAATATTAAGATAACCACTTATTACTAAGTGTATATGGATGTATACACGGTACATATACCAAAACAACACTTTTAAAATTTTTTGTCTGTCTGTCTGTGTGTTCCGGATAATCTCTGAAATGGCTGGACCAGTTTTGACGGAACTTTCCCTGGCAGATAGGTGATGTAACAAGGAGTAACTTAGGCTACTTTTATTTTAGAAAAAATAAATAATAATTCAAGAAAACTAAAAACACGCTGAATTTTGAAACGTATGTCAGCGTAGTTTTTAAAGACACTTTTTATGAAAAACTTTTTGTTAAATACCACGCGGACGAAGTCGCGGGTAACAGCTATTTACTAAAATATAACCTGAATTAACACATCTTACCGCGGTAGTACGTCCTCCTGCGTTAATTTCCGACATCCACGCGGGCGAAGCCGCGGGCAAAAGCTAGTCTACACTAATATTATAAAGAGGAAAAATTTGTATTTTTGTTTGTTTGTTTGTAATGGATAAACTCAAAAACTACTGGACCGATTTTAAAAATTCTTTCACCATTAGAAAGCTATATTATCTGCAAGTAACATAGGCTATATAACATCACGCTACAACGAAGAGGAGCGGAGCAGTATTGAAAAATGTTACAAAAACGGGGAAAATCGCACGGGTGGGCGATTCGACGCGACGGGAAGGGTCGGGGGAACACGAAAATTAACGCGGACGAAGTCGCGGGCAGAAGTTAGTATTATATATTACAGATAAAAGTTGCTTCATCTGTGTGTCCACGTTGTTCTTCTAAACTATGCAATTGACTTATTTCGGAAGGTTTATATGTATAATCCATTAATATTAAACTTACATACAATGAACACATTTTGATGTTTTATCAAGTCGTAAGACCCTGCAAGACAAGGGTCATCAATAGAATCATCTTAATTATTATTAAAGCCGTTTATGTTCGACTTCCCATCTCACTAGATGCTGAAAAAACCTGTACAAATTATAATAGAATAAATGCGCCTCTAGTATCTCTATTACTTTATGCAGATTCATGGTTCATAGAAGCATGTATGTGAATGATATATATATGTTTAGTGAGTGGTGATAAATAATAACTATTTGCCTGCATACTAGTGCTAGGTGCTCAAACAACACTCAAGATAACAGAAATAGGTAATATAATTATGATCTGTCTGATAGGTTATCTTAAATAACTTAGAGTGAAAGTAATTGCAGTTCAATCTTCGGGGTGTTTGTTCCGTATTGCATCTTTCGTTTGACTTTCATCATCATAGTCAGCCATGACATAGACATAGGGTTCCTTTCTGTGAGAGGGATTTTTTTTTTTTTTTTGGATGGGAAATCATCAAATGACTTCTCCCGCTCTGGGCGGAGTGGGAGGGCGTGTCAGACTTTTACTGACTAAAACCCACCCGTGTTCCTTCAGTTGCCCATGTGCCAGAGTCACGGTATCTCTTTCGAACAATCTCGTGACCCTGGCAGGCATCGGTCCTAGCAGACCCCTACATTGCTGCTGACATCTCTTTGAGGTGCGCGTGGAACACTACGCGCCGTCGACCCGAGCCTGATCCTTACCGGGCGGCGAGCTACCCATTGCTCGCCACCCGCAAGCTCGCGCCTACGGTGGCCGGGAGTCCGCTATCGACTCCCGACGCCCGGGGCGTCTCCTCCTGCGGCGGCTAGGGACGTGAGGGTGCAGAGACTGCCACTCCCTCACGCGCCCCGCCTCCTCCTTCGCGAGCATTACTGCTTCGCAGAAGGAGGTGACGGCTTCCCATGCCCTCTCGCTCCGTACCATGGCTCGCACCAGGGCCGGACGCGAGAGGTCGCCGCCGCCGATCGCCTCCACGAGGACACGGCGGTGCTCCGCCCAGGCAGGGCACACCTCCACTGTATGCTCCACCGTGTCCTCCAGACGATCCTCACAATGGAAACACCCGGACGTTTCCTCCCGCTTTATCCTGAACAGGAACCCACCGAAGCACCCATGCCCGGTGAGAACCTGCGTCAGCCGGAAGGTGAGGACGCCGTGGCGCCTCTCAATCCACTCCTCAAAGAGGGGACTTACCGCTGCAATTGTGGCGTGCCCAGCGCTGGGTTGCGATAATCGTACCCGCCATGTCGCCATGAGATCCTGCCGGAGCTCCGCCCGCCGTGCCGCGATTTGTCGCGGCAGCGGAGTTTCGCCCCGGCGTTTCGCCTCCTCGCGCCACTCCCACATGTGGGCGAGGACCTTTGCCTCCAGATCCCATGGCGGCACTCCGGCAAGGAGGCTCGCCGCCTCGCAGGAGACCGTGCGGTATCCCCGGACTAGCCGGATGGCCATGACCCTCTGGGCCGCACTCAACCGGCGCGCTGGGCGCAGCCTCAATGAGGGCGCCCACACCGGTGCCCCGTAGAGGGCCATGGACCGCACGACCCCCGTGTAGAGCCTCCGGCAAGAGGCGTTTGGACCCCCCAGATTGGGCAGGAGCCGCTTTAAGGCAGCCCCAGCCCGCTCCAGTCTGGGAGCCAAACGTCGGAAATGCTCAACGAAGTTCCACCGGCTGTCGAGGACAAGTCCCAGATACTTCATCGTCGACTCGACGCCGATGTGAACTCCTCCCACCGTGAGTTGGGAACCCGAAGGTGGCGCGTTCCGAGGACCATGAAAACCCATGGCCTCGGACTTGTGCAGGGCCACCTCGAGTCCCAATTGCCGGATTCTTTCGACGATTGTCGCAAACCCTCGTGTCATTAAGTCGGCCGCCGCCTCGTACGACCTCCCGTGCGCCAGGACCAGCGTGTCGTCAGCGTAGCATACCACGCTGACGCCGTTAGGGAGGTCGGCGCGCAGCACCCAGTCGTATCCGATGTCCCACAGATGCGGCCCCAGGACCGATCCCTGTGGGACACCGCACGACATCTCTCGCCGGTTCCACTCTCCCTGGTGACCGGGGTAGATGACGGCCCTATCCGTCAGGTAAGCCTCGACTACTCGACAGAGGTAGTTCGGCACCCGGTGATACCGGAGTGCCTCCCTGATGCAACTCCAGGGCAGGGTGTTGAAGGCATTGGCGATGTCTAGAGACACCGCCAAGACGACCCCGCCCCGGGCCACTGCATCCCCCGTCGAAAGGGCTCGCACGCGCATGATGGCGTCCACCGTAGAACGCCCCTTGCGGAAGCCGTACTGGCCAGAGCGTGTTGGTAGATGTCACATATCTTCGAATTTTTTGGTTCTAGGACATGCGCCGATCTTTTCGATGTTAGAATGCAATGGCATCGATTTCCGAAATAAAGTTCGGTTTAAAGACATTTATTCAGGGGCGTAGCTACCGCCGTATCTGCCGTATCAATTATACGGGGCCCCCGGGCTACGGGGGCCCCCAACGTGCGTAAGCAAAAATTCATAAAAATGTCCCCATTTTTTATTTCAGAAATTACAAAAGTCACAAAATCAATTTCTTTTTCCCGCGTAAAGCGTGCGTTCCAAAGTTGGCAACACCCTACATCGGTTATCGCGGGCTGCGGGATTTCCCCGTTTATGGTCTTTTTCACATAGGTTGGGTACAGTGACACTTAGTCAAATGACTTAAATAGTGAGGTCTCCTTGCGACTATTAGCAAAAATCGAGAAGTTTTGCAATTGAACATTAATCGATTTTTTTAAATAGATCTGGTTAATTATAAATAATTTCTAATAAAGATTATGGATGTAAAAAGAAAAACACAACAATTCATAAAAATCATTTTAGTCTAATTCGTTGTCAGATTGCATTGGCAAAGACGAACAGTCATCCGAATCACCTAAGTCAATAATAAACTCATCTCCGCTCTAGTAAAGTCGTCCTGCACAGATAACAAAACTTGACAATTTAACAGCATTCAATTTAAACAACTTGCACAATAAGAAACACACGGAAAGCATTCGAACTTTCGAAGCAGACGCACTCGTAAAATAGCCGATCTTTTTTTATCGATTATGGTGCGTCAATCTCTATTACTGGGCGGCTCATTTCACGCATCAAACGCTTAAGTTATTTTTTGTTTTCTCGATTTTAAAAATATACACACTTGGTAAAAATAACTTATTAAAATTGGATAACAGTAGAATTATGTATTATATCCAGTTTGCCGAAAAAAAGGCAAGGAGAGTTATTTAATTTGAATTGTTTATAAAAGTTTTGGAAAAAGTGACAGATAGACAATTATGATGAATAAATATTTCTTTTAATTTTATACAAACATTTTTTTTTTCCTATTGTGAGAATTCGTTACCCTTCATAAGGGCCCCCAAACAAATTTTTATACGGGGCCCCGCCAAGGCACGCTACGCCACTGCATTTATTTCTCAAAAAACAAGAACATTACAGTTCACTTAAAATGTTGAGAAATGTAAATATAAAACTAAAAGTAAAAGTAAAGTTCAGTCTCAAATCTCTTTTGAGGGATCTCCTCTTAAATCAGAAAGAAAATTGTTGATTCATGCTGATAGCATCATGCTGATGAAGCTGATGGCCTTAATTTAATTAAAATATGACTTATCAAAAGTCATTATAATTATTGTGATTGCATAGGCAATAAGTACATTCTCTTATCAGTAAGTAAACATGCACAATATACATCTCGATTGATAACGTTTTTGTAACCAGCACCCTAATTGCGTAACACAATGTCAATCAGAATCATTTTGAAGGATATTGACAATCCATTGCTTCATATGTTCGAAAAAATTGTCTACTCAGCAACGTAAATAACGCAATGAATGTTGTTGAAATGTCAAAATGACAGCCACGGTCAACGGTAGTGTGTTACGGAAGTAGCCTGCTTATTTTATTATAAGAAAAGACCCCGCGCGGTTATTATCTACTACCAATTAAAAGTATAAGTACCTGGATAACCGAGCTTTACTCGGTTTTTTTTTTTGTAAAAAGACATTTTCTAAAAATGAATCCTAGCTAGATCGATTTATCGCCCCCGAAACCTGTATACTAAATTTCAAGAAAATCGTTGGAGCAGTTTCCAAGATTCAGATTATACCGGATGACATTTTTTACCGTCTCGACCTTCATATGGTGTGTTGTGTAACTAGAATAGAACGCAGGAAGGCCTTCAGATTCATCGTAGGTGACTGAAGAAGCGCGGGACGCGGGTGGACAGGGATGCGTGTGCGGCTCGTGCGCCTGCGAAAGATCAATGAGGCCGCCTATCAGCCGGCTTCAAAGGGTAGGACCGCGCTCCGAAATCAATGATACATGCCGCGCATTTAGTAGGGTGCGTATGATTTGAGTTTCGATAGATTTAAGTAATTTTTTTTGCTTTTTTTTCCAATTTTCTGGTTTTGTTGTTCTAGTATGAAAATGTTACTTTAAATGTGTAGTATTTATTGCTAGATCAATTTAATTACATGTTATTCAAAAATAAAAATAATAAAAATTTCTATGCCAAAAGCTTCTACTCCGTTCACCTATTACCCCCATTTTTTTTCAAGACGCTAAAAAAAGTCACCCAGTATATGTATATATACAACAATTGCTCGTTTAAAAGTATAAGATATATGGTTGCATAGGCAATGCATTCTCATCAGTAGGTACGTAAACGTGCCGAATAAACATCTCCATTGATAAAGTATAAGTAACCAGATTCCAATGCATTCATGTTATTTAATCGGATAGGAAATGGGCACGATTCCAAGTAGT
This sequence comes from Aporophyla nigra, assembly GCA_947507805.1. Classification (NCBI taxonomy): domain Eukaryota; kingdom Metazoa; phylum Arthropoda; class Insecta; order Lepidoptera; family Noctuidae; genus Aporophyla; species Aporophyla nigra. Next base: position 26,416,367 of record OX382293.1, on the reverse strand, counting down.
CGCAAGGTGGCCATCTGGTCATTGACGTTTAAACTTCGACGGGAAAGGTCCTTTACTTCTCTTAGACCTTTAACTTGCGGGTCTATTCTGTGAACGTCTTTCCGTGGAAACTAAGGAGAAATGAGTTTGAAGTGAGCTGTCAATAGTGTCAAGTGGAATGACAGCTCGCTTTACCTATGTTTTAACGGTAAAATGTTTTACAGAATAAATCGGCTGATTGTGTAAGGTGCTCGCAATTCCAATTACTTTCATTTTGTCAATTTTACCTACATTGCGTGTTCGTGCATATGGACTTTTCGAAAATTATTTTGTAGATTGTTATTAAGTCTGTCAACGAGTCTTATCAAGGAGTATCATATCACCTTTTACCTAGTTGGGTTGTGGAGGTCAGATAGACAGCCGAAATACTAGTATTCAGCTGCATCCGGTCAGACTGGAAGCCGACCTCAACATGGTTGGCAAAAGACTAGATAGATGATAATATTTTGACGATTTGTCAAGAGTATTTTCTAGCAGATAAAAAGCATCTAAATGTAGGTATCTAATCTTTTATAATTGTGTGGCTTTTCCCAAGGTATTGCACTACTTCTTAAAATACGTAGAATTAATGTAAGTTTGGCTTTTCCAAGGTATTTATTATAAATAGCACCTAATACAACTATTTACGAAGTCGTAAAGTGATTGTTTTAATGAGTTCCCTGGCTTCTCTTATCAGTGTAAGTAATAAAAGTCGGCGACATATCTTCATGTAAATTAATTAAATTAAGGAAATACGTGTCCCTTATCTTAGTCTGTATGACATTCCCCATCGCTTTCATTTTGGCAGAATATTCATTGGTGTTGGCACAGTAGTTAAAAATCCAGAATGTCTGATTTTGAACTGTGATTGTCAGTGCATAGGATCGCAATTTTTATTTTTAGGGTTCCGATTTTTTGCCATTTGGCAACGGAACCCTAAAAATAAATATTATAGATTCGTCATGTCTATCTGTCTGTCTGTCTGTCTGTCCGAGTATGTCACAGCCATTTTTTTCCGAAACTATAAGAGCTATGCTGTTGAAACTTGGTAAGTAGATGTATCCTGTAAACCGCATTAAGATTTTAAATTTTTTTTCATCAAACCCATACGTGTGGGGTATCTATGGATAGGTCTTCAAAAATGATATTGAGGTTTCTAATATCATTTTTTTCTAAACTGAATAGTTTGCGCGAGAGAAACTGCCAAAGTGGTAAAATGTGTGTCCCACCCCCCCGTAACTTCTAAAATAAGGGAATGATAAAACTAAAAAAAATATATGATGTACATTACCATGTAAACTTCCACCGAAAATTGGTTTGAACGAGATCTAGTAAGTAGTTTTTTTTTTAATACGTCATAAATCGTAAACCACAATTTACCTTTCATTCAGTCAACTCAAATATAAAAATTAAAAAAATAACATTTAATTTCATTTCAGACAATTTATTAGTTTAGGTTATAATTAAATTACTTATTAGTCTACTTATAAGGCTAGATTGTAATAAGATTAGGGTCCATCCTATTATTGAACCCTAGGACAAGGAAAAAAAAAAAAAAAAAAAAAAAAAAAAAATTAATTTCATAACCATAAACCTTATGCATAAACCGTGAATACCTGCAGGTTTGTACGGAACCCTCGGTGCGCGAGTCCGACTCGCACTTGGCCAGTTTTTTTCTTTAGAATTCCTTTCTGGGGAGTGTTGAATGCCCTATCAAGTATCGGGACACTCCTTTCTCTATTAAAATTCAATTTTAAATATTAGGGCATAAAAAATTAGGACACTTATTATTATTCAGTTTACCTAACCCTGTTTTTTAATACTAAAATTAATTCTAAAATTGCTTTTCCGTAACCCAAGCCGGCACGTAATGAGTTTCTCTGTGTTCTCCGCAGCCTTTTGACATTACAAAAAGTTGCCAGCTTGTCAGGTGGCGGGTAAAATAAAAACAACATAATATTACCAAGTTATTTTTTACCGACTTGAGCACACCATGAATATGCATAGCTCACACAGAGGCATGTAAAACACGCTCTTGTGTACACCTGCCTTACGTAGTTAGTAATGTATATTACATTGCTAATTTATGTAAAAATGTGTGTTCATATGAATATGTTTATGTTTAAGTTTAAAAAAAGAATATAGTGGTTTTGGACGGAGAATCTGTGTCATCGTGGTTTGGCGAGCATGAGGAATTATGATTATTAAGTATTTATATAAAATTCTATTATTAAAATATCGTAGATATTTTCTACTTGGCAACCTTGAACTTTCACCGCAAAACTAGTTTTTAGAATGATTCTGCAATTCTGCAAACGGGCAGTAAGACGGAATTAAATCGGGCGAAAACCGATGTAGAAGAATTGAATTATTTTATGTTCTTCTATTCATGTTCACATAAATCGATATGCGTCTTGATCCCGCATCGAGAAAGCGTGAATAACCGACGATAAGTACAATAATGTTTAGCTGAGTGGAGAGAATCGATGTCACGCATCGCTTCAGGTCAAGCCTGCATCTGCGGAAAACGATAGCAAATCGTTGATAGCCGGCTTTTATGTTGAGTGACACGGTTCTGGTTGGCAGGATACGAGCAGGAGATCAGTCTGGTCTGTTAGATGGTTTGGGTTTCGATTTCCGGTACTGAGATGAGAGTGAATATCAGTGTTGAACTTTTGACATCGAATACAAGCCAGATTACGCCTAACCCTCCACGGCGTTCATCTTTTAATTGTGTCGAATTCGACATCTTCCTAGTTGGCTAATCTATACAGGGCATGAGATATGCCTAAATGAATACTTAGTGCCAATTTGAGAGAAGAAAACTAGATTGACTGCCATCTAAACTGAACGAATGCAAGTCAACATAGACTCCCTCATTTCTTTGACCAACATATCGTTTGACTCAAAAAAGAACAAGATAAAACAACAGGTAACTTAAATTTTACCCAAAACATTATTGACACAATGCCTTACAATTTACGACCCGTTCAAAAACTACGATCAAAACGACCCACTTGCCAAAATGGCTGCCATTTGGCCCGAAGTGAGTTGTCACCTTACATAACGCAGGTAACAGATAACTAAACTGTGTAACAGGTGTGTTGTGCTTGTGTAGTGACACAGAACCGGATCGATGTGACGTCACGCGTAGAAAGGCGTGCGCCCGGCGCACAGTGGGTCGAAACTATGATTTTAGTGACTTAGGGCTCAACTTTGCTTTTTCACTTTTTTTTTTATGCGGATGGGTAGAGCTCATTAACCTCAATAATAATTGTTCTGATGTATTTTTTCCTAAACTTTATACTTTGGGTAGAAAAATGTGTTTTGTTATTTTTTTGTATGGAGCGGCTCTAATAAACTTAAATTCCTGCTAAGTAGCGTGTGATCCCGCGTTGAAACTTTATTTTTCATATACCTTGTCTGGTCTATTATCATTTGATGCTATAAACAAATGCATAAAGTTGCAACTCTGCCAAATAAATGGATCGAAAAAAATGAAAAAATACATAGAATAAAAAGCTTCATTTTTTACTTTCGTAAGTTATTTTAAGTTAAATTTGATATGGAATAGTAAGTAAAAGCACGTAATAATACACATAATTACTTAGCAACTAACAACAATACATTTAAAAGGTCCCTAATTAGCTTAAATTTACTAATACTACATATATTAGTAAATTTAAGCTAATTAGGGACCTTTATTTAAAAATGTGGATATGAAATCAATTAATTTCTATTTGTGTGTTTAATTACTGTAATTAGCTTAACCTTTTACCTTATAAAAAAACAATGTTTTTCACTTTTAGTCATTACTGTAATATTAATTAGGATAATTAGTTAATGAGGGTAGTAGAAAAATTAGTAAACATTGTTTGTCACTGGATTCTGGAAGTATAAAATGACCATAATTTATTATATACTAACTAGTGTTCGTTTATTCGTACTACTACTAACATCTCGTGATTCTGATCGTCCCTTTTTCGTTATAATGGATAATTTAGTTAACAATTTAGATTTATTTATGATTTTAAGAGAGCAGGTCAAGTCACTGTCGGATAGTCAAAAATTCTTTCAATTCCTACAACATAAAATAAACGTGACCGAAGAGAACAGTGTTGAGCTCCAAAAATTCTGTACGCGCTTTTGTTCAAATATAAGTGCAAGATGGGAACGAAGTAGTCGCACGTTAGCACAGTTTGTAAGAAAAAATGGTGATTGGTTGGAACGTGCAATAAACTGGCCCGAAGGAATGATACCTGAAGCTGTGAACACTGAACAGGAAAGGCTCGAGATTTGTAATACTGAAGATGTCGAAAATCTACCACCATCTACTACAGAAGCTTCGACATCTACATTTACACCTCGAAAACCTTTCGAGGAATTGGGCTCCAGGCAAAAACGAAGACGCGTTGATCAAATTAACCAATCGCTTTCGTTATCCCCGGATGAACTTAAAGCTACTACAATTGCTAGTTTAAGAAACACCGGAAATGAGGATGTAGGAAAAATTATGAACCATTTACTAAATCACCCCGAAGATCTAGAAAAAGTTAAAGAGTGTTTAAGTACAAGTAAACCGAAAAGTAGTACATATTCACCCGATAAGGCACTGTCTTTATTAGTTTCACTTAAATTAAGTAAGTGGCAGTATATAAGCCTAAGAGAAGCAGCAAGTGAAAATAGGTCTGATTTATACCCTTCTTATTATAAAATAAAACAAGCGAAGGCAAAATGTTATCCAGGGAAAGAAGACATAATTATAACTGAAGAAGGAGCTGCTATTAAACTGCAAGCTTTACTCAACTTGACGGTATCTAGGCTTTTAGAAGTGATTACTTTAGATTTGGATTCGCCAACTGAGTTACTGCTAATAAGCAAATGGGGTTTTGATGGAGCCTCAGGTCAAAGTAATTATAAACAAAAGACTGAAGCAGAGTTTGATGACTCAACTATCTTCATGGCCAGTCTAGTTCCTATAAGGCTTCAACAATGTGATGGAACAATTGTTTGGGAAAACGATCGACCCTCATCAACTTTCTATTGCCGTCCGATAATGTTCAAATTTACCAAAGAAACGCAGTCAACAGTGGTAACTATAAAAGCTAGCATAACCGAAGAAATAGAAAGACTTCAGCCAATCAAGTTCAATCAAGTTGAAGTTAAGCATCAATTGCACTTGACGATGATAGACGGCAAAATATCGTCATATTTGTCAGACACATCTTCAGCTGTCTGTGATATCTGCAAAGCAAAACCGTCAGAGATGAACAATTTAGAGTCACTTGCTCAAAAAGAGAACAACGAAGAAGTGTTCCAGTATGGAATGTCATCTTTACATGCCTGGATAAGAAGCATGGAGTGCTTACTTCATATCGGTAAATATAATTTTATTAGTTCATAATTTTTTTCACGTTATATAGTTACTTGTGAGATTTTTATTTAAGTGATATTTCTTTTTGTTTGCAGCTTATCGTTTGGACTTCAAAAAATGGAGTTGCAGGGGCGATGACAAAGAAAAAATGTCACTCAGAAAGAGCGCTATACAGCAAGCGTTTAAGAAAGAATGCGGTTTACTTATTGACATAGTCAAGCAAGGAGTAGGCACAACCAATGATGGCAATACTGCCAGAAGATTTTTTAGGGATGCAGAAACAACAGCTCGCATAACAGGAATAGATAAAGATTTAATAGAAAGGTTTCATGTGATTCTTCAGACGGTTGCATCTGGAGAGAGCGTGGATCTTTCTAAGTTTTCCGAATTTTGTAGAGATACTGCACAATTGTACGTTCACTTATATCCCTGGTATTATATGCCTTCCAGTATACATAAATTGTTAGTACATGGGAGTGATATAATTAAGCACTTTGGTGCCATACCTATAGGTAAACTGTCGGAAGAGGCAGCGGAAGCTCGTAATAAAGATTTCCGGAAATATAGAGAGAGTCATTCTAGAAAGGTAAGTAGAACGGCGACAAATGAGGATATTATACACAATCTTCTTTTGTCTTCTGATCCAAAGATCACAAGTCTAAGATCTCGAATGGTGAAACAAAATATAATGGTTCTCTCTCCAAAAGTCAAAGAGCTTCTGCTGATTTTTCCCACAGAATCCGATATAGATTTTATTGATGTAGATAATTTACAAGATAGTCATAGCGATAGTGAATAAGATTTTTTGGTAGTTTGTAAGTTTCTTGTTTTTTTTATTAGTTTATAAATGTCAAACTCATAATTGAAAGGAAATAGTAATGTTTGATGTTGTTTATAGTTAGTTTTTAGTTTGCTTGTGTTAGTTGTAGTAATGTTAGTTTACCTTTACTAATTTGTATTATTATGTACCTATCTTTACTTACTATTCAGTATTAAATCTAACTTAAAATAACATTTCATAAACATGTTAAAGTCATTAAAACAAAGAAATTGAAATTCATAGATCCCTAATTAGCTTAAATTTACTACTACTACATATATTAGTAAATTTAAGCTAATTAGGGACCTTTTAAATGTATTATGATTAGTGTGATTAGCTTTAAATTTACTAATACTACATATATTAGTAAATTTAAGCTAATTAGGGACCTTTTAAATGTATTATGATTAGTGTGATTAGCTTTAAATTTACTAATACTACATATATTAGTAAATTTGAGCTAATTAGGGACCTTTTAAATGTATTATGATTAGTGTGATTAGCTTAAATTTACAAATTTACTAATACTACATATATTAGTAAATTTAAGCTAATTAGGGACCTTTTAAATGTATTGTTGTTAGTTGTTAAGTAACTATGTGTATTATTACGTGCTTTTACTTACTATTCCATATCAAATTTAACTTAAAAGAACTTACGAAAGTAAAAAATGTAGCTTTTTATTCGATATATTTTTTCATTTTTTTCGATCCATTTATTTGGCAGAGTTGCAACTTTATGCACACGTTAATAGCATCAAATGATAATAGACTAGACAAGGTATATGAAAAATAAAGTTTCAACGCGGGATCACACGCTACTTAGCAGGAATTTAAGGTTATTTGATCCGCTCCATACAAAAAAATAACAAAACACATTTTTCTACCCAAAGTATAAAGTTTAGGAAAAAATACATCAGAACAATTATTGTTGAGGTTAATGAGCTCTATCCATCCACATGAAGAAAAAAGTAAAAAAGCAAAGTTGAGCCCTAAGTCACTAAAATCATAGTTTCGACCCACTGTGCGGCGCGTGCGCACCCACTCGGATGTGGCGGTAGGGCTGGCAACACTGCCGCGTTGTGATTAATGTCTCTTTTATTGATCGACGCCATTAATACAAAAGGGTAAAGTTTACATTGTAATGAAACATGGTTGCTTAGCACGCTTGGCTTTGGCATTGGTAGTGGATTCTATTAGTTATTTTCTTTCTATCTCCAAAGGAAACTGTGTCTGTAAAAAAATTCAATCTGTGTGTGCATATGTGTTCATTAAACAGTTCCACGACTGACAGAAAACGCTCTGGGAAACACTGAATCTAACCGCTTCTGCCCACGGTTTCACCCGCGTGGATTTTAAAAATTATCTCATGGGAAGCGTGCTACCGGGATAAAAACCGGCCAAGTTCGAGTCAGACTCGTGCACCGAGGGTTCCGTACAAACATGTAGGTATATATGTGAAAGTTTACCCATCACGACAATCGAGTCGTAGTTCTGTTCTGTTTCTTGGCTTGATTTTATTTCTGTGTTTTGTTCTGTTTATTATATGATGTAACTAAAAATTTACGGTTTTCGCAATTTTTCCATTATCTGTGCTATAAGACGTTGCTTCGTACCAAATTTCAAAATTCTAGATCGACTGGAAGTACCCTTAAGGTTTTAATTCTCTTGCGAGTTTCGAAAATTTGCGGCATAAACGGCTATATCTTTTGATTGCGTTAGTTTAGAAGTTTTATTTTTTCACAACTCCAAGGGACAGTAGATTTGAGTATTTGATATAAATTTCAGCTTGATACCTCCACGCGTTCCTGAGAAAAAGGGTCTTGACAGACGGACGGACGGACGGACGGACGGACGGACGGACGGACGGACAACAAAGTGATCCTATAAGGGTTCCGCTTTTTCCTTTTGAGGTGCGGAACCCTAAAAAGTAGCCTAAGTTCTTCCACAGGATGCCATTCATCTCATTACCAATTTTTTAAGAAATCTGTTCAGTTGTTTAGACGTGAAAAGGTGACATAGACGAGAGTTACTTTCCAATTTATAGTATTAGTATGAATAACGAAAATATAAAATTCCCATATTCCTCCATGGTGAAGCAGAATGTTGATGATTCTATACGAAATACCGAAAGCCCGGTTATTTATTTCGAAATCCATGCAGATGGTTGGCTAGTTAGTAGATAGTTGTATGGTTACTTACTAATAAATTAGTCGTCAAATAAGAAAGGCCGACATCATCTAGTTCAAAAAAAAAAAAAATGTGTTGTTCAAACCTACTTACAGAAATACAATCATTTAATTAAACAAGCCAATCAGTATTTCCCGCAATTCTGTTTCACGGACAGTAGAAAGTGTGCCGCGGATATTATCATCGCAAATATTCGATCAATGAGAAAACGGATCTCATTCGTTTTTCTATATCTATACATCTATACAAATAAATAAAATTGGAGTGTCTGTTTTTAACATTAAGATAACCACTTTTTACTAAGTGTATATGGATGTATACACGATACATATACCAAAACAACATTTTTTACAATTTTTGTCTGTCTGTCTGTTCGTTCCCGCTAATCTCTGAAATGGCTGGACCGATTTTGACGGGACTTTCACTGGCAGATAGCTGATGTAACAAGGAGTAACTTAGGCTATTTTTATTTTAGAAAGATTCTTTTATTTTAGAAAAACAATAACTATCTTCGAAAACTACGCTGACATACGTCTCAAAATTCGAAAAACCCTGGCTGAATCCTACGAAATAGATCAAAATAATGTACTACAGTATTGTACACCTTAAAAAGGCCTACAAAAATGTCCTCAATGGTATATGTCTATCTCTTAGGGATAACCCACAATAACCATTTTTTATCTTTTACTTTTTACGAGAAATAAGGGCTTATTTACGAAGCGATTTTAAGCAATACAGCATTAATCCTTATCCAATTAAGTACCTTAAATACATTGTGCATTTAATATAGATCAATATGGCCCTTTACAGCATGTAATTTAAATGAATATCTTAGAAGATATTAGAGATTTTAAAAGTGGGCGCAGAGCGCGTTGGCAGGGGCCGGGTAGTACAGGATAAGTAGGATTGTAATTCATATTACTTTGGCTTCATAGTAATTGCGAATATCATGTGTGTTCATTATACTCAAAATAAACCTAATAGTATTATTCCAAGTAAGAGACCGCGAAATGGCTTAGATGTTTAGATTTTTGGATGTTTGTTTCTCAATGATGCAAAGACGGCCAAACGGATTTAGATCGAATTTGGCACAAAGATATAGGTATTATATCATGGATACGTAACAGATAGGATACCTACTTTATCCCAGTAGTAGGTTCCCGGGTGATATTTTCCGACAGCTATACGGGCCAAGCCACTGGCAAAAGTACTATTCCTATAATTATGTTCGGAGTCTGGTAAATGATTGAGTGTCTGTATAGGTAAAATAGGAGCGTTAAGAAAAACAAGGAAGAATTATATTCAACTAAACCAAGCCCTATGTCACTGCCGGGGTCACGTGATTGTTCGAAAGAGATACCGTGACCCTGGCACATGGGCAACTGAAGGAACACGGGTGGGTTTTAGTCAGTAAAAGTCTGACACGCCCTCCCGCTCCGCCCAGAGCGGGAGAAGTCATTTGATGATTTCCCATCCAAAAAAAAAAAAAAAGCCCTATGTCACAGTCTTCTTACTCTGAATACTATTACTTTTATTTTAAAAACACCAAAACACATGATGTTCTCATAAACTATGAATCCTAAGTAATATGAGTTATAATCCTACTACTAATAATATTATATATGTGAAAATATGTATGATTGGGTGTTTGTTTCTCAATCACGCAAAAATGGCTGAATGGATCTGAATCAAAAATAGCACACAGAGTCTATATTACCTATATAACCTGGAATAACACATTCTTATCGCGGTAGTACGTCCTCTTGCATTAATTTCCGACATCCACGCGGGCGAAGCCGCGGGCAAAAGCTAGTTATAAATAGATTTCACTCTTAACGGTTTGCTTGTTAATTCCGCTCTAAATTAGCAAAAATCTTCGTCATGAATTGAAACGAATACTTAGCTGCGTTTATTCACAGCAGTTTGTTTACAATTTATTGAGGCGAGATGAGGTCGGTACATCTGGAGGAAAGGCTCTTAAAACACAGGCTTTTAGCCTAGCTTAGGAAGCAGCAGTTTGCCATTAAATGTGACTCTATTGTACAATATTTCCCTAATCTTTGTGTACTTTTTGTTTTAATTATCATAAGTTCATAAATGTGATGAAGTGTAAAAGTAAAATTGTGTTGCCCTGGGCACGTTGTGTGCCACGCGCGCCTCAAAGAGATGGCAGCAGTATGGAAGGAGTCTGCTAGGACCGATGGTTACCGTGGCCCTGGCATATAGGCAACTGAAGGGACACGGGTGGGTTTTAGTCAGTAAAAGACTGACACGCCCTCCCGCTTTGCCCAGACCGGGAGACGTCATTTGTTGATTTCCCACCCACAAAAAAAAGACATGGCCCTGCATTGTTAGACTCAGATAAAATTATATTAGTATAATGTTTGGACTTTAAAAGAGACGATGACCTCTGAGTTTGTTTCGGCATTTCTTCTCAGGGAACAGTCAGCTAGGAAATGCCGGCTAGTTGTGAAAAATGTTGACGTGTAAAAGTGTCTTATAAGATCTACTTACATTAGACCTAGGTACACGTGTACCTAGGACAGACTGTCCAGTTAGGTTGATCCAAATTCGAGAAAGAGGTCAATCGTCGAATCCGACTCGGCTGGGCAGCGTTCGGGAAGCTACGCAATATCTTCTTGTCCCAAATACCGCAGTGTCTCAAGACAAAAGTCTTTGACCAGTGTATGTTACCAGTGATGTCATATGGCACTGAGACGTGGTCGCTCACAATGGGCCTCATAAGAAGGCTCAAAGTCACCCAAAGAGCAATGGAGAGGGCTATGCTTGGAGTTTCCCTACGCGATCGAATCAGAAATGAAGAGATCCGTAGGAAAACCAAGGTAACCGACATAGCACGAAGAATTGCCAAACTTAGTGGCAGTGGGCAGCGCACATTGCTCGCAGAACGGATGGCCGATGGGGTCGGAAGGTTCTGAGTGGCGACCGCGTACTGGAAGACGGAGCGTTGGAAGGCCTCCCACAAGATGGACCAATGACCTGGTGAAGGCCGCAGGAATACTTTGGATGCGAGAAGCTCAGAATAGGTCGAAGTGGCGGTGCTTGGGGGAGGCCTATGTCCAGCAGTGGACGTCTTTCGGCTGAAATTATGATGATGATGACATTAGACCTTTAATTTCACTATTGACAGTTTACTTCACCTAAGCTTTTACGGTAAGTTTTTTACAGTATAGACGACGTAAGCAGCCCTGGTCATGGCTCTCATGGAATGTGTCGTTTCCCATGACGCCACCATTGTTGTATTGTGGCCTGTGGGTATGGTTTCCAAATGACACTATTTATGGAGTCCCTCATTGTATGTTCCGGTATTGTTGATGTTCGGACATGACTATGATGCGGTGATTATAAATTAAGTTTTTTATATTGGGGTCAAATCATACTTATCTGTTGAGAATTTTATGAAGAATGTTAGTATAGTGGTTTGTAGACATGTAAGCTTATTATAAAAAGCTACGCTGTAAGGGAATAGTAGAATTGAAGAAGGTTTGGTGTAAATGACTGGGTTTGGAAAACTTCAACATTGGGAAGCTTTTTTTACGTCACCATCATCATATTCAGACTATAATGCTCCAACTTCTGAGACACAGCCCTCCTCTCTGTGAGAGGAGAGGCCTGTTATCCACCATGGGGGTCAAGAGCGGAATGGTATATGTAGCATGTCTTCAAATAGGTTCATGTTCTCGGTCATGCCGATTATCATCACAATGTTTGATTTCAGCATGAAAGCAGTTATGATGAAATAATTTACATAAAGTACCTAAAGCAGGTGTTTGGATTCGCACCTACGACCTAGAACTCGTAAACCGCGGCTGTTACCACTGGGCCACCACAGCTTTCTTACGTCTTGACTCTTAAATCATTATGGGATAACCTCGATGGTCTCAATCTAGTCAGAAAGGTACGTCACGTTACGTTTGCCCAATGTTCGCTAGACATATGTTACAACACGACATAGTGGTAATTGCGTTCAAACCGACAGCAATTATGACAACGTGTGTTAATGTTATTATAACTAATTTATTAACGTTCTTGAGCATAATACGTTTTCGAAAATAATTATGAAGCAATGGTTTAGCAACATCCTTTATAATGATTGTGATTCTGATTGATAGTGTGTTACAAAATTAGGGTGCACTCTGAAGCAACTGTCAAAGCTCTTTAAACAACGCACAATACAACAGCATTAATTACGGTTAAACATTCGTAGTCATACACACACGCAGTACATAAACAGGTAAACTACATACATTATAAAATCAGCCTATATTGTTCCCATTGCTGGGACAAACATTACTTTCACGGCTCAAATGGCGTCTTCTCTCTATATTAATGTTAATTGTATTGATTCCACTACACAAAACTATTTCAGAAATTTAACTGATTTGTCCTCAAACCCGTTGCAGGATTGTATTGCAACACGACTTGACAGAAAATCTTTTGATCGAAATTCAAAAACTATTTTATTATTATATTTTCAAATTACGAAATTTACAAAAAAAAAGTATCCATATGGTTTTATTATGGGTGACTTGACATAAGAGCGCCATCTTGTGACCGAAATTCAAAAACTATTCTCTTTGCAAATCCCGAAATTTACTAAAAAACATCGATATGTGTTACAAAAAACCGGCCAAGTGCGAGTCGGACTCGCGCACCGAGGGTTCCGTACAAACCTGTAGGTATATTATAAGTAAAAGTTCACCCATCACGACAATCGAGTCGTAGGTAGTTCTGTTCTGTTTCTTGGTTTGGTTTTATTTCTGTCTGTGTTTTGTTCTGTTTATTATATGATGTAACAAAAATTTACGGTTTTCGCAATTTTTCCTTTATCTGTGCTATAAGACGTTGCTTCGTACCAAATTTCAAAATTCTAGATCGACTGGAAGTACCCTTTAGGTTTTGATTCCCTTGCGAGTTTCGAAAATTTGAGGAAATTTGCGGTATAAACGGCTATATCTTTTGATTGCGTAAGCTTAGAAGTTTGATTTTTTCACAGCTCCAAGGGACAGTAGACTTGAGTATTTGTTATAAATTTCAGCTTAATACCTCCACGCGTTCCTGAGAAAAATGGTCTTGACAGACGGACGGACGGACGGGCGTACAACAAAGTGATCCTATAAGGGTTCCGCTTTTTCCTTTTGAGGTGCGGAACCCTAAAAATATAATAATGAAAAAGCTTGAACTAGCAAAAACGTGGTTAATCCTTAGACACTTGTGCTGTTTATTTAAATAATCATACGAATGCCCATAACAACCTTCCATCGAAACCTCACCGTATCGAATGTTTGACCGATTTCTTTAGCATCTATTTCTATCATTGAACTATTGATTAGCTCTCATACCTATGGGCATTATTTTAATAACGTGTCATTGCCCTCAGAGTACGATGGCAACGGACAGCACAGGGGGATGTGTGAACAAGGCGTTCGAGGGCGCTGACGATGGTTTCCACACCATAGACCTGAGGACTGGCCGGAGGGAAGATGATAATCAGAACAGAACACAGGTAAACACTGTCTGTATTTGATAGTATCCCACTTATATTTTCATTTCTTCCCGTGGGTGTCCTAAGAGGCGACTAAGGGACTTACTAGAGAATGGGCAGTAGCGTTCTCTATGCGTTTTACCACCAAACTGCGATCGCACTCCCGCCTGCCAAGCGTGGCGATTATGGCAAATTCCCCCCAAATTGGGGGAGGCCTATGTCCAGTAGTGGACGTTTTTGGGCTGAAATGATAATAATGATGATGATCCCACTTATTACGACCGGGAAACGTGTATTTATTTGTTTTTCTAAATGTCAACCACGTGTACATATCATAAATGTCTAGTATTGTTGTGTGTTACGTCTTTTGTAGGTACGTAATGGATAAATTGAATTGTTCAATTAGTAGGATCGATTAGGACCTGCAATTCAAGAGGCCTATGTCCAGCATTGATCAGCTTTGGTGTTGTGTCCTAACGACTTCGCAGACGCCTCTACTTTTTACTTTATTTCGAGCTGTCTTCGTTCTTGATGATCTTGTTAAAAAGGTATAAATTATTTGAATCTTCTGTATCTAAATAATCAAGACCGGTTTCGGGCATCGCCAGTTCCTCAAGTATCAAGTATCAGTATCAGTATGTAAGTACTCAAGTATCAGTTCCTCAGTATTAAGGATCTGTTCCTTCATCACATTCTCCATAAAATAATAATAAACTATTCTTATTGAAATATTAAAATTCTTAAAGTACCTACTTTACAGAAGACGTGTAGAGAAGTAAGTACCTCTCGCCATTCTCGATTTCCCTCCTAAAGCCATAAATATGGCGCGAATTTCATTATGTTCCAAATTCAAATTAAAGTCACGTCAAGTTTGCACGTGCGCAGTACTACGGCGGAGTACAGATTAAAAACTAGAGTGCTCTCCAAACTCAAGGAGCTTAAATTAATTCGTTAGTCTATACTTCCGTTCGATATTAAAGGAAATAGCTTCAGCGGTAATGTAAAGATCGAGTTATATAAATTATAATAAACGTATATAAAAAAAAAACAACTAAGTAATTAAAAAGTTACTATGAGCATTTATAATGACTCAACTGCAACAAGTTTATACGAGAATGAAAAACTGTCTTATAGAGTAATGATGGATTTTGTGGTAAGTAGTTCGGTCTATGAACTTGATAAAGGAAGAAAAATCTCTTGGATAAGGGAAAGAAGAATTATGTTACAGAGAAGAATAAGTTTACTGTCAACTAGATACAGTATGAAGGTATTCAATCAGGAATTTTATGAAAATAAGAAAACTTTTCATGCATGCCTGCAGCATGTAGTATGTTTGGTTAATCTGCTATAACATCTATAATATGCTCTTTCTTCTAAATAAACAACGCAGATAGAATAGAACCCTTCTTTAACATCAATCTCCAAAAAAAAAGTACGCTTCCCAAAAACGACACCAATTTCTTCCTGCTTCTCTAAACCTAGCATATACTCCATTCCCTGTTTATAACCGGTGGTGAGCCGGTGTAGCCCTCAGTTGCCTCCGTGGGGTCGTCCCGCCCGCCCACAGCGATCGCGCGTCGCTCCGTACTCGAAACTTTTACGAAAACACACGAACGCGAACGAAGTTTGAATTTGAACACGGAATGGTTTGAAATAAGAAGTGAAGGTGGAAGACGGTTGTTGTTTCAAGATGGTAATTGTTATTTTTTTTAATTATTTTTAGGGTAGGGTGAAAAATGAGGAATTTTGTGATTTTCAGCACAATTTAGATATAGTATATAATTATGAACCCAACTGCATTGAAAATATTCGTCGCTAATGGAAATAAATAATAGTTAAAAAAAACACGCTGTCATAGAAAACCAAACCAAAAAGTAGAAAATAATGGAAAAAAGCGTGTAGTGCTTTTTGAGGTATTTTTTCAGTTGATATCATGTAGGTATCACACGCTTTTAGTTCGGCTAGCTACAAAAACAGGTTTTTCGTTTCGTCACCTTTGATTAGTATGTAAAGTTTCAAATGAATCCGTTATTTTGAAGGGGGTGAAAATTATGATCAATGATTCCGTTACATAGATATATACCAGATTATTCGTAATTCTTTATTGACATATTTGTTTACATAAATATTTGAAGCCTCTGACTCCTGAACTAGGTGTACCTGTATGTCAGGAGTCAGCGCCCTCTCCCATTTTATTTGTCTTAGACACTAATATCAATATAGGAATACACAAAGTTAGTGCAACAAAATACAATTTTAAATAGGTAAAAAATGATATAAAATAAAATACAAAAACTAAAAAGCTAAAAAAAAATTTATACTATCATTATTAAATCGTGCTGTGTGTGTATGTGTGTGAGTTAGTGGGATGTGTGTATGTGTATGTATGTAATCTCATGATTAACTTAAAAGGGATAGGAAGGGACTTATTAAAAGGGATTTCAGAAACAATCTTATTGCCTACATTATGAGTACCTGTAACAATATTTTCAGTTGCGTGCGAACCTTTGCCCCGAACCTTGGCGTCACCTACTCATATACTGATAAATAACATGCTATTTCCTATTTACATATAGCATTCAGGATTTCAAGTTCGGTGTATTTATTTTTTGCTTACTTCATGGTAGAGGAGACTATAATCTAGAAAAACCACGTATATTATTTACGAAGATGCTGCAGGTATAATAATAATATAAAGAGGTAACATTTCTAAGTTAAGTTTGTATGTAAAGGATAATCTCTGGAGATAGCAGTCTAATTTATAAATTCTTTATCATGACTGCCTCCTACTTGTTCTCACACTCCTACTCTTTTTTTATAAAATTAAACTTTAGCTATTTAAGTAATTACCACAGATATTTTATTAAGATAAGTTACACAATCTACTTATGTTAGATAAGTTACACAATCTACTTATCTATACATCTATGCATATCTATACATCTATACAAATAAATAAAATTGGAGTGTCTGTTTTTAATATTAAGATAACCACTTTTTACTAAGTGTATATGTATGTATACACGATACATATACCAAAACAACATTTTTTACAATTTTTGTCTGTCTGTCTGTTTGTTCCCGCTAATCTCTGAAATGGCTGGACCGATTTTGACGGGACTGGCAGATAGCTGATGTAACAAGGAGTAACTTAGGCTACTTTTATTATAGAAAAAACAACTGTTTTCGAAAACTACGCTGACATACGTCTCAAAATTCGAAAAACCCTGGCTGAATCCTGCGAAATAGATCAAAATAATGTACTACAGTATTGTACACCTTAAAAAGGCCAACAAAAATGTCCTCAATGGTATATGTCTATCTCTTAGGGATAACCCACAATAACCATTTTTTATCTTTTACTTTTTACGAGAAATAAGGGCTTATTTACGAAGCGATTTTAAGCAATACAGCATTAATCCTTATCCAATTAAGTACCTTAAATACATTGTGCATTTAATATAGATCAATATGGCCCTTTACAGCATGTAATTTAAATGATCTATTTAAAAAGCGGGTGCAGAGCGCGTTGGCAGCGGCCGGGTAGTACAGGATAAGTAGGATTGTAATTCATATTACTTTGGCTTATAATTGCGAATATCATGTGTGTTCATTATACTCAAAATAAACCTAATAGTATTATTCCAAGTAAGAGACCGCGAAATTGCTTAGATGTTTAGATTTTTGGATGTTTGTTTCTCAATGATGCAAAGACGGCCAAACGGATTTAGATCGAATTTGGCACAAAGATATATTATATCATGGATACGTAACAGATAGGATACCTACTTTATCCCGGTAGTAGGTTCCCGGGTGATATTTTCCGACAGCTATACGGGCCAAGCCACTGGCAAAAGTACTATTCCTATAATTATGTTCGGTGTCTGGTAAATGATTGAGTGTCTGTATAGGTAAAATAGGAGCATTAAGAAAAAACAGGAAGACTTATATTCAACTAAACCAAGCCCTATGTCGCAGTCTTCTTACTCTGAATACTATTACTTTTATTTTAAAAAACACCAACACACATGATGTTCTCATAAACTATGAATCCTAAGTAATATGAGTTATAATCCTACTACTAATAATATTATAAATGTGAAAATATGTATGATTGGGTGTTTGTTTCTCAATCACGCAAAAATGGCTGAATGGATCTGGATTGAAAATAGCACACAGAGTCTATATTACCTATATAACCTGGAATAACACATTCTTATCGCGGTAGTACGTCCTCTTGCATTAATTTCCGACATCCACGCGGGAGAAGCCGCGGGCAAAAGCTAGTGTTAGATAAGAAAGCACCTTCTGTGTCTTCAACCAACTAACATTGGTTGTTTTAGTTTATCACCTCCGAACGATGTTCATGACTCCTAGAAATCAACTCGATCTGAACAACACAACCTTAAATTAGAAAAAAATAGGAAAGTTTCACTACAATGTAAGTTTTATTGAGACACTACGATTATTATAAAGCTGAACAAAAATTCTTCCAAAAACTTCTGTAGTGACCAACTCTCAGTGAGCATTCTACATAAAAACTTTTTTAACAAAATATAACGACCAACTTCCTAAAAAAATGCTACAAAAAGAAAAATAACTTTAATTTCGGAATTTGGTGTCTTAGGATCTGTATTTAAGGGTTTTTGCCACCGACTTCCGAAATTAAAGTTATTTTTCACTTTGTGGTGTTTTTTTTAATCAAATTTAAGACTTATATGGTTTTCCCATGGATCCATGGGTTTTTCCATTGTCCGAATGGAACCAAATTAAAATGCGACCACACGGAAAGCACCAGCTTTCAAATAAAAAAAGAATCATCAAAATCGGTACACCCAGTCAAAAGTTGTGAGGTATCAAACCGAAAAAAAAAAACAGTCGAATTGATTACCTCCTCCTTTTTTTGAAGTCGTTTAAAAATATATGTAAGTTCACCGACAAGAAAAGATTAAAAGATTATGTTAGGCGCAAGACAGCAATGTCTGAAATAAAGTTTATAAAAATTGCATACATTTTATTCTAAAGGTCAAATACGGCTAGGCAGATGATGATGACTGAGATTATAGTAGTATTATAGAGAGTGTATCTTAAATACGGGAATTGTCTTTCTGATGATCTACAAATGAAAAATCTCTCTCTGGTGCTTCATCAACATAGTATGGAACTGCCAACTTTGGTTAGAAATATCTATGTTTGTATCATATCCACCTGACAACGTAGCATAACTACCATTGAAATCATAGACAGAAAAAAAACAGAGACAAAATGACAGATAGTAGGAAAATTCTCTACGTCACGATGTCAAAAATGGAGAAAAGATGTTACTTTGTCTACTGATAGAAGTGGTCATGCACAGATAAGACACCGTTGTCTTAAAGTCACCGCTGAACGTTGCCCTCTTCTTAAGGAAAGATTGTGATTATCTTTCACCAACCTGAAACAAAGACGTTAATTATTACAGACGTGAAAACCAAATAATTTACGTTATCTCTCGTACCATAAACGCTGTAATTATAGGGATTATTATGGCACTCTACACCTTGTGTAAATGTAGATTTTAATGATATTTGCAGGCTTGGTTACTATCCTCGTGTTTGGTATTATGTTCTGCTATAATTATTAAAGATAACATGGATATTTCGCGAAATTTTTTAAAAACCCCTGACCAAAACAAAAACTTTTAAAAAGTAAAAATATGCCTATTGGCCTTTTCAGTTAAATAAAAGTTGTAGTTAATATTTTATCTTAGGATCGTCGTGTCGCAACGGCTGAATCGAATTTGATAAAACATGTCGCAGAACCCCCGCTAGAAAGCCTACTTTTAAATAAAAAAACCGCACCCAAATCCGTTCACCCGTTTAAGAGCTACAGTGCTATAGATAGACACACATAGCGGTAAAACTTATAACACCCCTCTTTTTGTGTCGGGTGTTAAAAAATGAGCAGTCGTCCAGAACATCCGTTTAACTAGCGTGCCATAAATTGTTACTTAACAAATACTAGAATTCAATCAGAAGCAGACTTGATTCCATTTTAATTTAAATACAGTTTGTCAACACGCATTTTTTTCCAATAGCTAATTAACAGAACCATTGAACTCGCCAGCAATGAATAAAAAAATGATAAAATATTCAACCAACGGCTTGCCCACACAGGGTGTTTCGAACTTAGGACCTTGAAACCTAATGGTAACGACCTAGCCTCGAAAGGCAAGACCACGGTGTAATTTAGCTGTCAACTAGAGAAGTGATTAGGTGATTTTTATGGCATATTAATTGGGGTTATTTGGCTAGGAGGAACTTTGATTTATCAGAAGAGCCGGAATCATATAAATATGCCTTTTTTTCCGCCACATGTGTTGATTAATTGCTCAAAATTGTATGACCTAGGCATATTTGCATATACCTCATTACCAGCCTTAAGCCTGGAAGTCAAAGGTCTTGGTAAAATCCAAGCCTATAACCACTGGACGAGGAATGTTCATTTCTTTAGAAGCTGTAGAAAAGAGTAGGCAAGTCTTCCATAGCAACTCCTTGACTTAGCAAAGAGCAACCAACAATACTAATAAAACTTCCTTATTAACACCAACGATACACATTCAATTCGAGCCTATTCTTCAGTCAATGGCTGCAGTAGTACCCTGGCAGCAGTGGTGGCGAAGTATTAAGTACTTGGGCACAAAGCACAGGATACAAGCTGTTGTGACATATTGTTGGTCTACGAGCCTATTGTGTGGCCTGTATGGGCCCATTTACAGCCATTCATGGCACACACGTGACGTCCTAATAGGGAGCTGAGATTTTGCTCTGTAATAGATTCGACTTTAGATTTGAATTAAAATGGTATCGCATGATGTTTGTATGCTTTTTGTGGTGTGAGATGAAAGCCATGTGTCGTCACTCTAATATTGCGTAACACGCAATTGATGATGAAACGCCGCTGACTAAGGTTTCGTAATGATCAAAGTTTGTATAGAAGTTTGTAGATGGGGAAGCCCATGGGACACGCGGCTTGTCTTATTGCTATAATCAAGCCTTTGTTTTTTTTTTTGGGTGGGTATTCATCAAATGACGTGTAGAGACTGCATTTCCCTCACGCGCTCCGCCTCCTCCTTCGCGAACATCTCTGCTTCGTAGAGGGAAGTGACGGCTCCCCATGCCCTCTCGCTCCGTACCATGGCTTGCACTAAGGCCGGACGCGAGAGGTCGCCGCCGTCAATCGCCTCCACGAGGACACGGTGGTGTTCCGCCCAGGCAGAGCACACCTCCACCGTATGCTCCACCGTGACCTCCAGATGATCCACGTAATGGAAAACCCAGACGTTTCCTCCCGCCTTATTCGGAACAGGAACCTCCCAAAACAGCCGAGTCTGGTGAGGACCTGCGTTAGGCGGAAGGTGAGGACGTCGTGGCGCCTCCCTAGCCACTCCGCAAAGTGGGGATTAATCGCCGCAATAGTGGCGTGCCCTGCACTAGGTTGCGACAGTCGTACCCGCCATGTCGCCATGAGATCCCGCCGGAGTTCTGTCCGCCGTGCCGTGATTTCTCGCGACAGCGGAGTTTGGCCCCGGCGTTTTGCCTCCTCGCGCCACTCCCACATCGTTGGCATCCAAGTCAAGGAGTCATCGCCTTGCAATGAACTTGAACAAAATTATCTAATTTAATAAATTACTTTGTCGTATCAGCGGAGGTATGATTCAAACTGGACTCGGTGCCATAAGTCGGAAACGCCCACTGCGTCCCGTTTTGGTGTTTGTGATTTACTTAGCTATTTTTTTTAACACTTGAACTGTACGGGTTCATAGCTAATTTGCTAATGAAATGAAATTGTTTATTCTGTAAATAGGACATCGGAATCACTTTCACACGCCATGTTATATTAAAAAGTTAGATGGAGTCGGCATTTCTTATCTCACTACCTCTGAGAAGAAATGGTGAAACAAACTCAAGGATCAAAGGCTCTTATATAGTCCAGACATAATCTTGGTCAGGTCATGTGAGGACAATGTAGATTAGTGTCTGAAATGTACTTTTGAGGAAAGAACCAAAAAGATTTGAGAGGACCAGTCCAGTCAGTGCAAGCAATTGTCAGTATTCGTGGAACTTGAGGAGCAACTTAATGAAAAGCATTATTTGCTACACTTGGCGATAAGGATCCTAAGCGTGGTAACTTTCCTTCTTTACATCGCGAGTCAACGGGACCGGGTTGTTATTTGAGAATGTTGTTAGTCAGAAACCTGATATGCAAACGATTGCTATAATCTTAAGGTCATGTCTTTTATTTTGGCGAATTGCATAGGGCAGCGGTTATGCCCAATGGTAACGGCTGTGACTTACGAGTTGTCGGTCGAAGCTTCGAATACGGAGATGCGGTTTACTTTGTGTAAATTGAAACGGCGAAGGAAAACATAACGCGTGGTGGATTATGACCTATTCCCTCTCACTGAGAAGAGTCCTATATTTCAGCTATGGCAACATTATAGGCTGATTATGTACAGGTCAGGCAGCAGTTGTGACATGTGAAATTAACACGGATAAGTATTTAACTGCATCCTCACAGTTTCTGTTATACAAGAAAGATTAGATCAATCAAAGGTAGAGAAGGACTGCCCGGAAAACAGATTCAACGATTCTATATTAGACTTGAATGCTCTCCGTAGAATTAACGGTTATTATGACAATGTACTACCTCAAATTGAAGTTTAAAAGTACAAAACTAAGTAACCTAGTCATAGCCATGTAATTTAAGTGCAACAAATTATATCATACAGCACTATTTATACTGGAAACAATAAATTAATTGTAGGTTTCGATGAAAAAGCACGGCATTACGGCATCCAGGTCAAAGGTTCGAGCTACACGTGGTCGAGGTTGTAGACACGATTGTGCATTGTCCCAGTTAGCATAACTGCAACTTCTATGACCTAGTAGATTTTTTTTTAGTATCGAAATTCGTATTAAATTTAACTTAAGTGTATTCTGAAAACTGAAACTCCGAATTTGATCTTTTTTCTTTTGTCCAGGGGATAAGCTAAATTTTAAACCTAACGTGTTTCATCCAGATACAGACTGAGCTGGACTCGCATTTGGTGCAGCAAGATTTGAACTTTAAGACGCACTCTGCCCTTTGAATGTTCGTGATTTCACTGAGTGTGACATAGCCAAAAGTGTCATCACAATTAAGTCTTGTTTTCTTCTGTTTGTATATTGGCATCTTTTTTCTAGCTTACTAGAGCATGGGCAACAGCGTCCTCTATGCATTTTACCACTATACTGCGATCGCTAACCCGCCTGCCAAGCGTGGCGATTATGGCAAACCCCCCTCAAATTGGGGGAGGCCTTTGTTCAGCAGTGGACGTCTTTCTTCTGTTTGTATATTGGCATCTTGTATCTAGCTTACTAGAGAATGGGCAGCAGCGTCCTCTATGCATTTTACCACTATACTGCGATCGCCAACCCGCCTGCCAAGCGTGGCAATTATGGCAAACCCCCCCCCCCAAATTGGGGAGGCCTTTGTTCAGCAGTGGACGTCTTTCGGCTGAAATGATGATGATCTAGCTATTTCCTAACATTAGCTTTTGTATGTTGTGCTGTCTTTGTAATTTATCTGTCTATTAGAAATCGCCTCTCACTCAGCCATTAGATAATAGTTAAATAAAAAAATCAACATTGCACTGTTTATCTTAGAATAATTCAATTATTTTTATGGAGCTGTTCAATAAATCACTTTTATTAATACAAGCACATAACTCGTGGTATGGTTTAAATCCTTTAAGTCGGAAACGCCCACTGTCTCGTATTTCTTAACTTCTGTTCATTTATTTAATGCATGCATTAAATCTTTATTTGACTGATAGATGTTCCGGTCTGTTATGGTTTTATTAGGAATTTAATTGTATACGGGCAAGTTATGTCAGTTAGAATGATTAAATTATCGAGATAACTGGGTTATGTGTTTCTGTGTGCCGGACGTAAACAGTAGCACCATCATATTTCTTCCCGTGAGTGTAGGCGATTAAGGGACTTACTAGAGAAAGGGCAGCAGCGTTCTCTATGTATTGTACCACCATACTGCGATCGCCGATGGCGTTATACTTATAAGTTCGTTGTAAAATGATTTAAAGAGAATGTTTATTTTATTTTTAGCGCATTTACATAAAAGCTAGTTTTCAAAAAAGCTAGGTTTCGTTTAATTTATTTTTAACTTTTTAGTTATTTTCCGAGTTATTCTAAGCAAGTCCTTTTATTTGATACCCATGTTGTAGAAGTGCATTAAAAATAACTAGTCCGCCATTTTGGGTGTTCCGCCATATTGGATTTAGAAGAACGTCACACAGCTAACCATGCATTGTCATCCAAACTAAACATGTATACAAAATAGCTTAATCGGTTGAAGATATCTGCTTCAAAATTGAGTTGTAAGAGTCCACCCGAACTGCCAGGGTCGCGAGATCTGTTCGAAAGAGGTACCGTGGCCCTGGCATATGGGCAACTGAAGGAACACCGGTGAGTTTTAGTCAGTAAAAGTCTGACACACCCTTCCGCTCCACTCTAGAGCGGGAGACGTCATTTGATGATTTCCCACCAAAAAAAAAAAACAAGAAAAAAACAGTCCAGCCGAACAAACATATAATTTTATTTTAGTTACCACCAGTGTTAACCATTCTTCTGTTTCCATCAGGCCACGACAGAAGCTGCACCAGCATCCCCCAAGAGAACAGCCCACGATGAGGAGCAGTCACTCAAGTGTGGCTGGGGCATGTTCCGACCTTTGTGGCTGCAGCGCTTCCGCACTGCCAAGTGGGCGCTCTTCTGGCTATGCTGGGCGGGAGCCATACAGGGTAAGTCAGATGACCTAATCATGTTTTTTTTTCAGCTTTTACTTGATGTGAAGGAAGTTTGGTTATGCGGCATTACCAGTTTTAAAAAAACTATCTTTTTGCATTTAATTTTTAAATATTCCTATTGCTTGGAAATACTGTTTACGATACGCCACGGTAGTTTACACTGCGGAAGTGATGCATTTTCTGGACAGTTGTACGCTGGCGTCATATACATAGTTCGTCTTCTAGGATACGCCAAAGTTTTGCACTACGCTCAATTGCATTACTGTAAGACCAAACTAAAAAGTTTAAGGTGCCATGATATTCGTTTAAAAACCATGCGCCTTTGCCAACGCACGACACCTCCACATCACCAATTAGATATGAATCTATGCAAATTCTCATAACCAATGATCTAGAGCCAGTGTTCATGTTAACTGCTAGAAAGCACACGCACGCTGTGGGTGTGAGAAACTGTGCTATGTACGATCGCTGCGAGCGCGGATCACACACTTTCCATATGAAATTGGCTTCCGACATGAAACTGTGCCGGTGTATAAATCGTTTCTAGAACAAACAGTATTGTTTCTGTGGTTCCGTAGGAAAAGGTTTTTATGTCATGCAAAAATGCTGAAGAACTTATGCACGTAGGTGCTTTTAATTTTCTCTCAACCTGCACCATTATTAATCAGAAACTGAATCATTTTTATGGATATTAGCAGTATACGAGCCAACAGCAGATTAATCAAAAATACTGTATCCAGACTCCCATGTGTAAAACTCTAAATATTACGGTCAGCATCTTCACTAAACAGTTATCAAAGCAGATGAATAATTATTGAACTGCACCATAAATGCGAAAAACACTATTAATCAGAAACTGAATAATTTTTAATCCGCAATATCACGGATCGTGGGAAGCTGCCTTAATATCACAATCCGACCGTCCGCGTCGACAAAATGCGTTTTTGACACCTGACAGAGTCATACAAACGAACACGTGTTTTGCGAATGTGATCTTTATTAGTTACTAGTATTTTCGCTCTGACAGGATGGCATTCTCTCGACGGCCAGACTGTAGGTAGATCCACATAATAAAGCAATAGGGTAAATTACGGCGAAGCAAAAAGGACGGTTATGATTTTGACCGGGATGTATGTATTGTGTTAAATTTTTCCGTCATAACTTCTAAACTCCTTATCATAATTTGACAAATGAGGTTATTGTTAGTAGCGTCTTGATTGTCCGCTGGGCTAAGGCTATGTGACGTCACATTACATTGAATATGACGCCCTCTAGAAAACAAAAAGACATGAACAAAAACAAACCACAATACGACGACGGCTTTCAGATGAGAATATTTTGTAGCGCGATCTTTTAGTAGCCGGGTTTTAGTTTTTGAAATTACTTTTTTATTCCTCTAGGCGTCGCTACTATACAGGGGGCAGGTGAAGACATAACAATTTGGGGAAGAGCAGTTCCCCTTATGGTTGTAATTATGATATCTCATACAGTTAATAGGGGTTGCCTATGAAGCCGGGCGAGTCCATTATGAAGCGATAATTAAATTAATTAAACATCCCCGTGCCTGGTCGCCACGTGGGACTAATTGAGGAGAATGGGTTACACGCTGCTAGTAAGCGATTATTAAATGTATTAGAACTTAATTTCATTAGGAGTGTGAACGCCATTTGCAAAATATAATTTACTCAGTTCTTGCTTCAATTTTCTAGCACCTGAAAACGGGTGGGTAGGTAAATGTTTTAAGTAATAATATTAAAATTCTTAGCTCTATGGTAAATTAGAACAGTTTATAAAGTGAACTGAATGTTTTCCGTCTAATTCATTTCTTAAAGTAAAAAGTTGCTTCAAGTTTTTCAATTTACTTCTTTATATCGATTTGGGTAAAGTTCTTAATATAAAAATGACAGCACCTGACTAATTTGGCAGTTTTATAAAAAAGAACTGTTGTTCGATTTCTTTTCGGTTCTTATTTAAAAAAATAAAGGCTAGACGTTTTAAACCATACCTAAAACAAAAAAACCTAGTTTTGTGTAGATACTTAATACCTTTTGAGTTTGAAACAATTGAAACAAGTACAGTGAGCTAAAGGGCCGCAAATATGACATACATCATATTTGCAAATATCATATTTGCGGCCTTGCTTAAAAGACGACTCGAAAAGTAAACCTAAAACATAGGAACAGAAAAAAAATCTCCTGCTTTTACCCGACTACGGCAAAGCCAAAAGAGAGGAATGTTTTAACAGGCTATGTATTATGTGTATGTTCATCAGCCCCCCTAGCCAAGTTACAACCGTTTCGTGTCGAATTCCGTTCACCAATCGGTAACGCCTTGGTGTCAGCAATTGTAGAAAACGATAAGTTGGTAGCCATGTTGACGCACCTGAGTCGGCCGCTCGTTCTACTAAGTCTTTAGAAAAACGACATTATAACAAAGCATGTAGCGTTGAACATTGTAGAAACGATAACAATTCATTCTATCATTTTGGACGATGTGAACTTGGCTACGAATTTTCTATTCGTTTGTTCTAACCACGTGATTTAACGTTGAGATGATTTCATTCCCATATATTTGATTCGTTTTCGACTAGCGTTAACGATTGCAGATTATCAACTTGGCTAGGGGTGCTGTTCTCTCAAAAAGTCATAACTTCTATTTACTCGTCGTCTCCAAAACGAGATATTTCATGAGAAAAGGTCGATGGCAATAAGTGCTTTCAATATTCAATGAAATAATTAGTCACACACAGCAGTGCGCTATAATGTTATTTACTGGTGCCGATTCCCTTATTCACAAACTAAACTAAATTTAAGTTCAGTGCATCTTTTTCTTTCTATTTCATTAAGAAAAGGACAGAAGATAAATTTTAGCTTAGTCCTGTCAAATTAATCAGCGCTTCATACAAGTTTAGACGTGATTAAAAACTTGCCTACTAAAATTACGTCAATTTACGTCAAACGCTGATTAATTTGACAGGACTCAACTAAAATTTATCTTCTGTCCTTTTCTTAATGAAATAGAAAGAAAAAGATGCACTGAACTTAAATTTAGTTTAGTTTGTGAATAAGGGAATCGGCACCACTGTTTTATATTTACATACACTGACTTATGGTTGTAACATTAGAAATCGCCAACACGCACTACGCAAGCGTGGTAATCAATGTTCATTCCTTCTCTGTTCTTCTTCTCCTTCTCTTGTTTCGGCATGAACTATTTGGTAAAATAACTTTTATAACATAAAATATTATTTGAATAACATATAACACGTAATCTTTAATTTGCGTCACATTTTTTTTTTTACTGCCTTCTAATTCTTTTCTGTAAATTAATAATTAGTTGATATTTCTTTAAGCGGAAATAACATCAATTGGAAACAAAGATTTGAACAGACCGTAGACAATGCAGCTTGCTGTGTAGTTGAGTACACTATAGGCTGATATAATTATATTGCCCCGTTGGTCTCGTGGTCACAAGCGCGACCGCTGAGCGTGGGGTCCTGGGTTCAATTCCCGGGTCGGGCAAAGTGTTACTGGGTTTTTCCATTAGGAATTTCTTAGTAGCAGCCCGGAGTTTGGAAGTTGGCGGTGTGATATACCCCCGTGCCTCGGAA
The DNA here is from genome assembly GCA_947507805.1 of Aporophyla nigra. Classification (NCBI taxonomy): domain Eukaryota; kingdom Metazoa; phylum Arthropoda; class Insecta; order Lepidoptera; family Noctuidae; genus Aporophyla; species Aporophyla nigra. Next base: position 26,388,004 of record OX382293.1, on the reverse strand, counting down.
AGCACGTTAAGCAGTTGGTCCTACGCCTGATCTCTCTCCGGTCGTGTCGAATGGCCGTCCCATCGGACTATGAGAGTGAGGGAAGAGTGAGTGCTCCTGTGTCTGCGCACACACTTGAGCACTATAATATCTCCCGCGCCGATGGCTAGTCTCCGTTGAGATTGGCCGCCGTGGCTGAAATTCGGTCTGGAGAACTATATATTACATGTTATTTTGAAAATTCTGTTCACATCTATAATAGATAATAAAAATCCTAAATTTATCCATTAATTCAATGACATAAAATGCATAGCCTGAACGCTGCTGGTTCTTGACGCTGGAAATTTAGTACAAGAGTCTCTTTTGTTACTAACGAAGAATTTTTGAGTTTGTGTGAGAGTTCCCTATTTCGTCTACGGTATCCTAAAACGCAATAGCTATTATGCATTATACACGTTCGATAGTCACGACTACCCTATATTTGCTACAATTTCACCTTGAAGTGTTTATCGGGGTAAAAAGGTTACAACACAACACCATTTTATTATTGTTTTATGGTATAACGGTTATGCACTGGTTTCTTGAATCGGTAATGTATGTTACGTCAGGGGGAAGTATGTCAAACTTTCCATTGAACTGTTCACGACACAACATTAAAAGACCAGTGACTTAATTTCTTAACAAAAGCTCACAGGAGTCTGGGTGTAATTTGGGTGTAATTTATCTATAATATGTATATATTTAGATATATATAAGTATATTTCATATTCATATCTTTATTTGCATTCCATAATGTTAAAAGTTCTTTCAAGTGGCTTAAAGGAGTGTCAGTGCGATGGCAGCGAATCGGCCAAGCCGTATATTTTAACCAAGATGTAGGTATGGTTTTTAGAGTTACACCGTGTAGAGCTAAGGACTTGGCTCTACATTTGAGCTGATAACTTTTATCAATGAAAACATGTGAGTCTTAGCAACCTAAATTCATTCCAACCAATGCCACCAAAAACAGTTCATGTAAAGTATTACACAATCTATCTAACAATAAAAAATAAATAAAAAACTATCAATGTAGATCAATTTATCATACAGTAACGTCAGTGTTGTATGATTAATTGATCTGTAGTAATAGTATATACAAAATATATAGAAAGAAATACTGAAAAGCATTTTTTTTAAACACATCACTCACAAAACATCGAAAAAACAAGAAATTATAGAGCATTACACGAAACCATAATCGCATTACCCAGTTGGTCGACTTCCAACAAAACACTTAAGTTCCACAGGAAGCCTTTGTAAACCCCAAACAAATAAGGAAAAGGGTTAATTAAATAATAAAATACATTAATTAATATAAAAAAACAGCAGCTCGGCCCACTGGGGCCGGATAACTAGATTTACAGGGCGATTCGCCCACAAAATTAACAGGAGGTCCCAAGTTATGAGATGTAGCGAATTGTGACTGGAAATGGAATCGCTACGACTTGATTTCCCTGGCGGTTGATTGTCGTTTCTTCGTCGTTTTATCTATACAAGTGTTCAATGCTATAAGTAAAATCAAGGGTGGGGGGTGCCATAATAGCTACGTTGGTATATAGTAAAATGTCTAGACAAAGCTGCTGCCCATTCTTTAGTGAGTCCCTTAGTCGCCTCTTACGTCACCCACGGGGGAGATATGGGATGGTGCTATTCTTTATGTCCGGCAGCACATCTTTACGATCCCGTGAGATAAATTTCAATCTGAACGAGGGCGAAGACGCTATCAAAAAACAGTGAAACAACATAAAGTAGGTCTCGAGCAAAATAGCGTCTCCGCCATCGCTTATGACTTGCACCTACATATAATACCATGCAAAAACACTCTATAGTCATTTCGCAGAAAAAGGTTAAAAGCCTCGCGGAAATACCTGCAAAGTGTTAATATTGTTGCCTCAGCGCCGGCTTCTTAAACGTTACAAATGGGGATGCATTATATTATAATTTTCCTCCGTTTCCTTTGTTTGTGTTTTATAAATGTTGGTAGAGGTTTTTTAATATTATTTTTCGGAACTAAATAACCTTTTTGTGTACGGAGGATTTTTTTTCAGAAGGTTTTCATATGTGAACTTTTATGTATTAATTCGTGATTCACTTTGTACCTCTTTTAACGAAAATTACGCGGACGGAGGAGTATGAAATTAGGCGCAGTAAAAGTTTATATGATGAAGGGTGCAGTGCAGAAAGCTAATATTTTTATATACTTACTTAATTCAAACTTAAATTTTTAATGATTTATCGTCTAATTTCTACCACTAGGCACTGGTGTGTATAAAACATCATCTACCTACATATATATACTAATATTATAAAGAGGCAAAATGTGTGATTTTAATTGTATTAGATATAAGAAATTATCGCAGGGGTTACCCCTACGGAAGTTTTCGGTACTACTAAACCGGTTCCAAAAAATATTTCACTAAGTAATGGGAAGCTACAGTATGGAAGTAGTACAACTTACATACAACAAATTGACTGTTGAAAAAAAATCAACGCGTGTTAGTTCCGTATTGCAGTTTTAGATTGGTGAAGATATCGATTAATGATCGGTTACAGAGGTGTATAAACGTTAACTGTATCGGATAATAAATATGGTATGTATTTAATCGCACGTCCAATAATCGCCATTTTGCTTTCCTAAGAATATTATTGAACACTCTATTTAATTAATTCGCCTCGTTTCATGAACTTGAACCTATTTTGGGGTGTCCTGAAAATACTAAATACGGTGGCCGATAATGTTTTAATCTAACCCCCACTTGGTCAGGATGCCCTTTTTTTTGTGGGTGGGAAGTCATCAAATGACGTCTCCCGCTCTGGGCGGAGCGGGAGGGCATGTCAGACTTTTACTGACTAAAACTCACCCGTGTTCCTTCAGTTGCCCATATGCCAGGGCCACGGTACCTCTTTCGAACAGATCTCACGCCCCACCAGGGTCAGGATGCCGTGGTTTCTGAGACACACACACACACTTCACACTTATAACCTAACCGGTTTGGTCGGGAAACCTTAGCTTATTTACCGCAATCAACTGTGAGAAAGGCCATAAAGTAAAAACTTATTCACTCTCACGATTTTATAAAAACCACACTCAAAATCACTAACAAAAATCCCTAGTCCATGTAATATGTCCCGCTCACTGCACAAACACAGCATACGTGAAATAAAATATAGCACGTTTATAGTAGGTAAAAAGTTGGTTTAGACAAACGCAACAGTGGCCGGGCATGGCGGCATTCAAAAGCCATTACGTGGTGGAACACGACACCATCCCGCCAGGCTGTAGCTCCATGGATGTCGGGATACTGGATCTGCTATTGTTTTTAACTGGTCACGTGTCTGAGAAAATTAATTTTGAGAGTAAAGTTTTTTGAATTTATTTCGTCGAAAATGTTTTGAATTTTGTTCGAAATACGTAATGGTTATAACATTTCAAACCGAATCTTCAATTGAAAAGGTCAAGATGGTTCTACGTTTGAAGTCAGAACTCAAAACCTCAAAATAGGCACTTTTGAACTGTCAAGGAATCGTTCAGAAAGAAATATGAAACTAGTTGCCAATTCGAAAGCATTGGTACCTGGTGTATCGAACTCGGTACCAACCCAAAAGAACGGGCAGGAAACTACATGGACGCTCTTTTAAGGCGAGGTTGCAGTACTTTTTAACTTTTTTAAACCTCTGTAAATCTAGCAAAATGGCTAGTTTCCGTAAAAAAAATATTATTTAGGAAAATTGAACATACTGTTAAGCGCTGTGTGAAGATAGAAACGTGAATTAAAACAATTGGAAAATCAAAAAATAATCATAAAGTTGACACTAAATCGCCATTTAAAACGTGTACCTTGAAGAGATTCCATCATTAAACCATGTAAAACTCATACCAAAAGATAGGTTTTATTGTTTTTTAGGGTATGTTGAGAAAATATTTTAAAATTTCCTTATCATTTTGTCTCCACGAAACAATTATACACAAAATCTAGCAGCTCAAGCGTTCGCAACGACCGGCCAGTGTTGCCGAAACGTCTTCAACTACAAGAGGGCCTTAAATGACACTGTTACAAACTTTTTTAAGAACTTAATTAATGTTGTATTAAGACGACTTGGAGTTTGTTAGTCTGTAGCATCGTAGTTCCTAAACGGATGAAAGTATTTCAATACAGTTTATCTTGGTTACGAATTTTTATCACCCGTTTTATTTATCACTCCCTTTCTCGTTTTCATCTTCATTCTGGTTCCGAAGTTTTCACTCAACGGTTTGCTGCCTACCATCACTCACACACATCTAGAAAAACTGAATCCTTGTAAAAAGAACTTTGTCCCCCATAAATCTGAATTAAGTTTTGCGTGGCGGTGTGCACGAGGAGTTATGGCGCGCCAGCATCGCCAACAGGTGTACACTGCTGCCTTTGTTTATAATACGCAGCATTTTTGATGAAGTATGCTTGTACAGGGAGTATTTATTTACTGTCGTGGTCCTGCATGGCCACAGCACACGATAGGAAACAAGAATGGCTCATCAAAATTCAGAGAGCTCTGGTGGCCCAGTGGTATCGGCCCCGACTTACGAGTGGAAGGTCGTGAGTTCGAATTCAAACAGGTACTTTACTTTGTGTAAATAATTTCATCACCACTGCTCTCAAAACGGTGAAGGAAAACATCTTGAGGAAACCGATATGTCCTAGAACCAAACCTTCGAAGACATGCGATATCTACCAACCCGCACTGAGCCCGCGTGGTAGATTACGGCTACCGATAGGAGGCCTGTGTCCCAGCAGTGGGATAATTATAGGCTGATTAGGCTACGCTATACATCAAGTTTAATAAAAACTCAGCTTTGTATAGCGTTACCGTCTATGTCGCTCATGCCGCCGGTTTCCAAGACTCAAGCCTTTTTGATTCTTTAACACACAAACAAACATACATATGATTAATGATATACATAAACTCACCAGCTTCTTCCCACGGGGGTAAGCAGAAACTACAGAACGCCACCTACTAAGATCCTTAGGTGACGTTTTGCCTCGTTTACGTTCATACATCGGACGTAATTTTAACATTGTTTCGATCGATCGTTGGCGTCCACTAAAATGTAACCGCAGTTGGATCGTTGTTCATTAGTAGAATGAGAAAACGCTTAAAAGTAGTGATTCAGTCGCGGTTCTATTGCGATTTCTCCACAATTTTGTTAGTAGAATCGGCCCCCTGTTCTCGTAATTAAATACGTTTAAAATCTAGTCGCAGTCTTAACTCGGCGACAATCAAATGTCAAAAACTTGTCAAAACTGTATGGTCATACACGCGTGTCGGTGCTACGCACCTGATCTTTCTGAAGAACATCACCAATAAAGATTAACGTTTTGTTTTTATTTGGATTACAGATTTAAATTAATAAAGAAAAAAAAAATTATAACCTAAATTAACTAAAACTATTTACAAATTAAAAACATAGCGTCTAAAAATCATCCGCATCGCTGTCGACTGGTAGTGTACCCAAGAGACTGGCGGCATTACCACGTTGTATGGCAATGCTTAGCCTCTGGCCAAGGTAAAAACCAGCTCTTGGGTCACGGGAAGTGTCCACCAGCCGTTTAGAAATTTCCTTAAATAGGATAAGAGCACTCGGACCCCACGGCCCGAGCGTTTCAACCCCAAACGGCTCAAAAATATAATGACCAATAAGGTTACTATACTTACGCCGCTTGAGGTTTTCTGCAGCCGCAGCAGCGGCACCAGCACAGCACGCCGTGCCAGGAAGATGGGATGGCGCAAGAGTATCGACGCACGTCGCATCCCACACTAAAGGCCTACCCACCTTCCATGGAAATAAAGACATACCGTCCGGTCTCTTGCCATCGTCGCGTGCCAAGCCATTGGGTTCTAATACAGCTGGGACGCCGACGGTGACAAGAGCTCGTCGGATTATGTCATTAATGTTTGCGTGCCGTGCTAATCGACCCGCACTTCTGCTGCAAGACAGGCCGTGGTGTCCTAGACTGGTGACAACTTCGCCACAGTGACAGCGATGAGGAGAACAACACGGAGCTCCCAAACGTAGGGAAACAGCGAGGCGGAAAGTAGTGTCGTCGAACAAGGTGCCTATATTCGACGACGGTAGTGCATGAAGCCATAAACCCGATTCCCACTTACCCACAGCCAGCAGGCGCGCACGCTCCGCAGTAGTAGCAGACGTGTTGAGCAAATTGTCTTGTACTACTCTGCAGAGCGGCTCATCCCACCGTCTCTGGGAAAATGGATTATCGGGTAGCTCAGTGTTCGGGCAAGCGAGTTTCCAGGCGTCTATAGCCTCGGTGAAGCACGGCACATCAAAATTAATCAGTGTTGAGGCTAGAATTTTCCTGATTAATTTCTCAGTACCGTGGATCGAGGATATAAAAGCTGGTAAACTAATACTAGAAATTTTGCGGACGCCGAGGCCTCCCATACGAATGGGAAGAGTAGCTTGTGCCCAAGCTCGGTCGTCCATGGCCACATTTAAAATCGAGGTTAATGTTTGCCGGATAATTTGGTCCATTCTGTCTAATAGGTGAGTGTGCTTCCATAAATGGGAAGCGCGAAGGAAGTATGTTAATTTGGGGCTGAAACAGCAATACCGAATTAAGGTGATAGCCGAATGCATGTTAATTTGGAACAATCTTTCCGAAACGTCATTGAAATTTTGGATTTTTTCGTCAATAAAAATGGAAAAGGAATTCTCGAAGATTGGAGACCCAAGGAGACGAAGCGAGCTTTTTTCAATGATTTGAATATCAGGAGCAATTTCATTAAATTTGGGAAGTGTCAGATGTCTGTCAGTACTGTCCGCTAAGTAGAGTTCACATTTCGAGAAGTTGAGATCAAGCCCAATGGAATGAAGTTCATTTTTTAAGAATTTAAGATCATTTAAGACAGTCTCTACATCGCCTCCCAAGGTTCCGTCATCAAGATACCAAACATTAAATTTGGAATTTAGCTTTCGAATAATTGGGTGAATTGCTAAACTAAAAATCACTGGCCCGAGGGGGTCACCTTGTTGGCAGCCAACTGCAGATTCCAAAACGTTGTCCCGATACAGTAATTTAGATGATCACCTTGTCAGTGTGCCTGTGTGAAATATTGTCAGAAATATCTGCGAAAAATATAAGTAAGAGACATTATTTTCAACATAAGCTATCATTTGTCTCCATTAAAAAATTATAACATTGTACCTAGTAATAAAAATATTTTCCACCTCAATATGAAACCATTGCACAAAGTAATCGTATTAAGTGAATGCAATAATACACCCTCCCCTATATTGAAATATCCATGTGTTAGGGAGCGTTTACATTGGGTCACTGGTTTAAAAAAGAAAATAGTACTTTTTTATATATTTGTGATCTAATTGCAATTTTGCATGAGTCGTAAGATTAATATTTAAATTTAATTCTATAGAAAAATAAATTATTGTAGAAGTCCTTGAAAAGCATAATTTCTTGTATCATATACAGGCTGGCAGAGACAGTGACGCACAAAAGGTAACCATAAATTCAGTACGTGATAGTCAAGTCATAACTCAGTCGTTTTGAAAGAAAAGAGCAATGCCTACGCGGTTAAAATGTTGGGAATAACAATTAAAAAAAAAATAACCCATGAAAAGTTTGAACGCAGGAGATATTGTCTCTTAGGTATATGGTTATAGAACACAAACGGAACAATGCCGACAGGCAAAAGTCCGTAAGTAAAACGTAACAGTAACCTAACTACAAGACTTACTTATTGCCTAACTGTTTATTAGTTTTCCAACCTATGCATGTCGTAAAGTTTACGCAATGAAAATGTCCTCTATTTCTTTACGCACGGGCAATACAAGAATAGCTCAAGCTACTTTGAGAAAGATTGGCCAGTGAGCAAGATTACCTGCAAGGCTGGTTTGCCAAAGTGCACTGGTCCTGGAAACATTTTTAACCCACCCCAAAGTTTTACTAGTACGCACGGCGACAAATCTGTATAGATTTTTCCATTCTAAGCTGAATTCTCATTGTCTCATTAACTTCTTAAAACCTATACAATGTGAGGTCAGTGAAAACTGGAAATGTATAGCTTGATATGTAACCGTGTGTACTAGACAACTCGACCAATGTAAACGCACCTTCAACTGCGTCCGGGGCTTCCAAATCGCCGCGTAAATGTTATAAACCCATGATTTGTGGCCACTCCCTAGTGGGGGAGTAACTTATAATGTTTTACGTTATTCATAGCTGCTGTTTGTGATTACTGTATTATTTGCATGTTTGGCTGCTTGGCGGGTAAGGCAATAAAGTTGAAAAAGTGAATTGAAATCGCTATTAAAAGTTCGTATTAACAGCAGTTTGAAATAGTAGAATCCAATCTTTTGGTTACCTGCTAAACTAAAACAAAAGTACTGCTATCTATTACAGATAGACCGTGAAAGAGAAAGACAAGTGACGCTTTAGAACTGTCAAACTAAATTACGTCTCGATTGCCTTTAATTTGGCGTGATTTTAAGCAAGATGAATTTTAGTTCGTCGTTTTTGCGTCGAAGAACATCTAAGTTCAAATAAATTTGATGTCTCTTAATATTGAAGTGAAAACTTCTTTAGCGGCGTTGAGCACTTTTTCTGTAATGGGTATAAAATCTTAAACTCGCGTCAGGACACGTGACCTGATCGAAAAAGCGTAGGACGGATGGAGAGTAGACAGCTATCCCCTCTCTACGGCGCGGCGAAAATGTATGCCTGGGCCTACTGTTTCGTTTAGGCGGCGCAGGGCGCTTGCGCGAATGTTCGTCTATGTTACAGCGTGCCACGCGCATCCATGGATGGTGACAGCTGATGGCTCGACCGTCTGTGTAGTGATCACATTGTTGTGTATTCGTAAAATTCGTGAATATAAAGTGCTTAAAATATGGAAATTGAACAACAAATTATTCCCTAACCATTCCAAAATATCAAACATGCTCAACGTTAATAATCAAGTTTTCACTTCTGCCGGCACTCCCGGAGTGCAATTTTTTTTTTCTGTCACTTTCTTGTTTTATTAGAACGAAAAAGATAGCAATAGTATAAATTTAGTTTAGTTGGTACACAGCTGAATAACCACCTACTTCAAAGAAAAACACATAAAAATGTCACCTTATCTTACTTTTCTGGGTATAAAATCTCGGTAAATATAGCAATAACCATAATAAAAACTATGTTTCTCAACTAATACACAGTTTAATTTAAAATTTCACCTCGCACAAAGAAAGAACAAGCAAATGGCTAATTATAACCAGTAAATAACACTTACAAAGTCCTTTTAATCAGTGAAAGCAATAAATATAGATCTTTTCTCGTCTGCTAAGCTAAAGTTTAAAACTAGGAAGCCATAAAAATGTCTAAAGTTAAATGAGCCACGCTGCACACCTGTTGTCGTACGAGCTCAGTCGTCGAGTTCACCATCCGTTCGTAACCGTACGGATATGTCCGGTATTGGTAAACCGTCCGGACGTTTCAACCTAAAGGGACAATTTCAAGAAGATGAAATTGAAAATTGAAATGGCCGGCTATTTGTCAATATATAAAATTGACCGGGTTTTTTTTGACGTGAGAAAGACTACAAAAGGATAAACGTTTATGGAGTCCAGTATCTCAATTGGAACATAAACAAAAATATACCCAAAATCGGAAGCAAAATGTTCAAGGGTATGCAAGCAAATGTTTTATGCTTAGGTCCCCTCGAGGGTCAAAGGGGAAATTTACCCTTCTGTTAACAATAAATTAAGATAAATTTTAAGCAAAACAGAGTTATAGAGCAATAGGTGGTAGCTCGCCGTCCGGTAATGACGATGCCCGGGTCGCCAGCGCGTTGTGTCCCACGCGCGCCTCAATGAGAAATCAGCACAATTGTAGGGTTCCGCTATGGCAGTCTCTGCGCCCTCACGTCTCTAGCCGCCGCAGGACGAGACGCCCCGGGCGCCGGGAGTCGATTGCGGACTCCCGGCCACCGTAGGCGCGAGCTTGCGGGTGGCGAGCAATGGGTAGCTCGCCGCCCGGTAAGGACCAAGCTCGGGTCGACGGCGCGTAGTGTTCCACGCGCGCCTCAAAGAGATGTCAGCAGTACTGAAGGGGTCTACTAGGACCGATGCCTGCCGGGGACGCGTGATTGTTCGAAAGAGATACCGTGACCCTGGCACATGGGCAACTGAAGGAACACGGGTGGGTTTTAGTCTGTAAAAGTCTGACACGCCCTCCCGCTCCGCCCAGAGCGGGAGAAGTCATTTGATGATTTCCCATCCAAAAAAAAAAAAAAGGGTTCCGCTAGGACCGATGCCTGCCAGGATTACGAATTTGTTCGAAAGAGTTACCGTGGCCCTGGCGCAGGCAACTGAAGGAAAAGGGTGGGTTTTAGTCGGTAAAAGTCATTGATAATTTCCCACCCAGAAAAAACAAGGGTTATACCATAACGATACTAAATGAAAAAATGTACGCAAATTTCATCATTGAGTGTCGTTGGTCCAAGAGCCTTCTTAGACCGATCTCTGTCAATGTCCTTTCGGAATGGTAACCCTATTCGAGTGAAGCCAACTTAGAACAACTTCATGTTAAAGCCAGTCTTGAGAAACTTTCGTCTAGATCCCTTTTGTTTTTCTTAGATTTGATTGCAGATAGACTTGCTGGCTTCACCTTTGTTGTTGAAAGTGCTTGGAAGGAAAATATTCGGTTTTTTTCTTATTTACAGTTTGTTTTTCATAGAATTTAAAACTGTAGTCATTAGTATTTAATTTCGTTTTAATACATTTAATTAAAGGGGCAAAATATACATTGAAAATTTGTACCAGAAGATTTTTATATTTAAAATAAAATGTAATAAAAAAATCAATTTAATTAAAATAGCACTGTACAGAATATTATAAAATGTCAAAAGTCACAGAATAAAAAATATATATTTTCTGGGAATAAATTTAAAGTTGCCAAACACAATTAATCACAACATGTCACTTTTTAACCCAAAAAAGACATTCTAAAACCAAAATGAAAATTCAAAAACTCAATTACGACACGGAAAACCCGCTAAATCCTGCTAACTTGTTTCAAATTAAACTTGGTTACCATCATAAAAATCCACATAATCCCTTAAACATGACGTGGTGGGGGTACATCTAACTTTTTTAATTAATTCGGGCAAAGGTACATAAGTAAGGTGCCAAGTAATTAGCGGGTGTAAATGTACGCGTCAAAGTTATGATTAATAACTTGCATTATTCAACCTTGTTGGGAGTTTGATGAAAACGTGGACGCAAGTCATACGTATACGTAGTAGGTAGTGGTAATGTTTATGGAATTAATCATTTTGTTGTAAGTTTTGACACGGCTATTGTGTAGGTAAGTTCGTACATGATTTAGTAATTTGTTCTTAATTTCTAGTCCGATGATTGGACTAAAATTGCGGTAATTGGATAATTACGTACCTGGTTTTCATTTTGACAGTTCAGTTTCAGGAGGAGGTTCAGTTTGATATTTTCCCACCCCTTATTTTTTATTTTTGTATGTTTCTGGTCTTTCTGTGCGTCATGTTTGCCGCAAATATACGTATTTTCTTTCTTTCTTTATTAATTTATTGTTTAGAGCAGACAAATGTTTCGGACATTTGAAGCAACGGCAATATCATTCAAAATTATTCAGATTCATAGTGCAAATCAACTCTAATCCATTATGCTAAGATGAACAGATGCTACAGAAACGTTAGACGTTAATAGCAGGGTGCCTTGCTTTTACTGAAAACCCGACAATTTTGGGCGGCTGAAATTCAATTACCATATATAGATACTTCCTGAATTTCAGCCACTATCATTGGATCAAGTAGAAAACTCTTTAATGTTCTATAAACATTCAGTCACTTAGTTGGTTTTTTTTCTAGCAGGACTTTAATGTAACCGTTATATTATTTCACAGTTAAAAGGAAAACATATTTAAAACAGTCTCGGAAACAATCTTTAATAACCAAAACTTCACCACTGAAGTATCAGGGAAGTAGGGAAATATTAAATATTTAAATACAAAATTACCTCCAGCAAGCATCCGAAATATGCACTTAATATAAAGTTGCATGCTAACAGCATAAGTTGCGTCAAGTTGAGTGTAAGTTAAACCGAGCAATTTATCAAGCGACAGGTGTTAGCGGCTAATGTAGCGCGCAACTTAGCCCAACTTAGCCCCAACTTGTAGCTATGAGCCGAAAACTTAGCGTTCGGCTAACTTCGGCGAAGTTCGGCAATGTAGGTTCTGATGGAATGCAATTTGGTAATATAAGTTGTTTTTCGGATATTTTATGAGACACAACTATTAGTTGTATTGAAGAATATACACGGAACACGGAATCGGTGTCTTTAGATCCGTATTTTAGTGTTTATTGACCGCTGACTTCCGAAATTAAAGAAATGTTTCACTTTGTAGTGATTTTTTTTTTTTTGTAATTATGGTGTAAATAAGTATTATCGAAGCTAACGCAAAAATTAGCCAAGCAAAGCTTCATCATTTCAGCCGTAAGACGTCCACTGCTGGACTTAGGCCTCCCCCTATTTGGGAGGCTTTGCCATAATCGCCACGCTTGGTAGGCGGGTTGGCGATCACAGTATGGTGGTAAAATGCATAGAGAACGCTGCTGCCCATTCTCTAGTAAGTCCCTTAGTCGCCTTTTACGACACCCACGGGAAGAAATGGGGTGGTGTTATTCTTTACGTCCGGCACCACAAGGTACAGTACGGTAAGCAAAGCTTACCCTATTCATAATATTTTTAATATCGATCTGCAATTGTTGGGAATATCGCGGAACAAACATACAAAAAAAAAATATGCAGAGGAATTTGCCTTTTCAAACTCAACAAAATTTACCATTTGTGGAAAGGCAGTATGTCTAATTTGGGTTTTGTCCTTACCAAAATGGTCAAAAAGGGAACCCTGCTTTTCACTTCCATGCACATGATTCATCATTGTCATTTAAGTGCATTGCTGTCATTGCATTACTTTCTATATATAACCATCAATCACATCTCATTATGGACACAGGAATGCTATTTGTTATTGTCTTCTGTAAATAGTGCAGTCTAACACATAACACGACATTAATTTATACATAAATACCATTACGCTTGTTTTCCCCAAGAGATTAGTTCTGCTGCATTTGGCCAGCAATTTAAGAGTGGGTAGCATAATGAGCCTATAATGCTCCCACTGCTGGGACACAGGCCTCCTGTCTGTGAGACGGATTGGGCTGTAATCCTGACCGCCGCCGGCCCAATGCGGGTTGGTATTTTGGTAGATGTCACATATCTTCGAATTTTTGGTTCTAGGACATGCCGGTTACCTCACAACGTTCGCCATCACCGTTTTGAGAACAGTGGTGAGCAAAGAACTAAATGTCTGGGTTCGAACTAACGACCTACATTCGTAAGTCGTTGCCATTTCCACCACTGCCGCATTGGGAAAACGGAAACTGTAACCATAAATTCAGCTCATGGTTAAAAAAATCTTCTGTTTAATAGAAAATTGAAATACCTACACAGTCAAAATATATAGAACGTAAAATTTTGTTTTAAATAATTGAAGAAAAATTTTACGGTGAAAGTCCAGAATCACGTACCGAATCTACGGTAAAATCAAAATCAAAAGTCATTTATTCAAACTAGGCTGAGAGTTAGCACTTTTTGAACGTCAAAGTTACATAAGACAGTCCCCTAAAACGCCCGCCCTTCGACACTTCCTAGTGCTTTAGCTGGGAAGAAGAAGTAAAGGTAAGAAGTTGTGCTGCCATCCTGTATATAAAATGAAGGTAAACAAATCCAACTTCTTCGGAAAGTAATAAACCCCTAATATAGTTTGATATTGAACGATCCAATAACCATGATATCTGGTGTAGTCTAATAAAGTGCCGTGCATGCGTCGAGTAGTGCGCGCTATGATTGGGTTCACTGGGCCGTGTGAACGTGAGTTGCGAGTTGTGTAGGGGGTGTTTCGTGTTAGTGCTTGTTCAGCCGTGAATAAGTATATTCGGAATTAATTTATACGAAAAAGCGAGTGCGTATACCTGTATACAGAGCAAGTGACTAAGTAATTTCATCATCTGCCTAGCGTTTTTCCAATTTTGTTGGAGTTGGCATCCAGTCCCATCGAATGCAGCTGAATACCAGTATTTTACATGGAGCGCGTGCCTAACTGACCTCCGACACCCAGTTACTGGGTAATACGATAACCCTTGATAAGCCTGGTTGTAAAATTTTCGGGCTTTGTCCACCCGTAACGCACTGTCAAAGATCGGTGAATAACTGTCTGGACCAACTGCTTAATCTGTATTCTGGGTCACGGTTCTTGGTATGTAAAGATGGTCACCCATCCTGGACTAACCGCGGCAAGCGTAGCTTAACCTTATCCATCGACCCTTACAGCTGTTATTACTTGGACACGCCATGTAACTTACCGATAAGAACCTAGTTACTCAACTCTTTTGTTTAGCGTCTTTTATCACTAGTTGCATATTAATGTAATTTGTTGTTTATTTCACAAGTCATCTATGGAACATTAGTTTTTTGAAAAGAGAAGCTTATGACCATGTAATTAAAATTTAAAGAATAATGTACAAAATAATCACGCATATCTTGGCCACTTCCTTTAGTAAAAATAATAACATGACTCATTTGTAGTAAGCCCTTAATCCATGATGACGCGTTGGCGCGACGTACCATATAAAATGAACACCACAAATCACGCCACGCCAAGGTCACAAGGTGCTAAAGGGTCATCAACTAATAGCATTGTTCACTAAAATCAAATCAAACACATGTGTTTGAATCAAATACTTACATACGAAGCTACAAGATGGTTGTTTGTGTGAAACCAGCGAACCGTGAGCACTACTGGGGCTACACCGGGAGGAAAAATCGTTTTAGTTTGTGGATTTAATGTTTATTTGCATTAAACACTGTACAAAAAGACGGTTAAATAAAGTACAATTTAATAATAAACATGCAAATGTAGGAAGAGAAAAACCAAATAACTCTTTGCCCGGCCTTGGAATGGAACCCAGGATCGAATGCACAGCAGTAGGTAGCGCTTGCGACCTCTAGATCAAAGTCACAGTTTTACAATCATGGTGCGAAATGTAAATGATTTCACCAAAACAGCTAAGGCATTACAAAAAAAAAAAAACTATAAGAGGTACACACGACTACATATAGGACTAAGTTTCGTATTATCTGACGTCGAATTGGGAGTCTATATTTTTTTTACGTAAAGATCATATTATTAGAAAACTCCACGTAAAATTTTAAGCGTCGCAATTAAGTAGTTATCGAAAAAAAAAAATTAAAATCGTAAACTTTTGCAATATTTTGTCACTTTGACATTTCGTCTCGCCATTGAACGTTTCGTTTCAAGTAAGGTAAACGCACTATAATGCTTTACTTCATAATTGTGATGCAATAAATACATAAAATTAGTTGTTTCGACACTTTTTAAGTAGGTTTTAGTATATTGCATTTATTTCACTAATTTAATTTAATACTATTACATTAAAACTTAAAAGAATTTACCGACTATTGCCGATAAGTGAAACCAAACGTAACACGATGCTATTGTTTGTTGTTAGTCTGTTAGTCATTATGATGATTAAGGTAATTAGGTTGTGGTTTATTTTTAAGCTTTGAAATACCCTTCATGGCAGATCCGACAGGGTTTTGGAGGTTAGGTTAGGTTAAAACTGTGGCCAGAAACGACATGGTTTGGGGAGGTTAGGTTAGGTTAAAACTGTGACCTCTTATGCACGAGCCAAGCGAGCGAAGCGAGCGGTGCCGCGGCAGCGTCCGGCGAGTGCCAGAAACGACTTGATTCTGTTGACGAGCCCTGTCAGCGAAATGTCCTGTCAAGCGATGCTACTTCCCCTTCGTTTTATTCGTCAACCCCACACCTCTTCCGGCCTTTAAATCGATGTCGATACACGAAAATTCGAAAGTTAGGTTAGAAAATTAAAAAAATAAAAACTCAAAAAGGGGAGGGTATCGACACTTTTCCTTCACAGGGGGGGCTCTAGACCTCCCTCCCCTCCTACCCACCACCCCTTATATGGACGCCCGACTATCAGAAGTCCTACCACATATAAAGCTATACTTTTCCAGTTTTAGCTGAGCTCGCTTGGTAAGGATTTTTCGTACAAAGACATCTAGGTTGATGTGTGGCCGTGCGTGCAATGGCCCGCTTTAGATTTGGGAAAAACAGTCATAAGAAATCAGTTAGGTTACCTACCAGTCACATTCTGGTTTTCCAGAACTAAACGTCTGTTTTAAGACGAACATCACAGGTACTCTTTCATCCCTGTACCCAGTGTGACCTCAACTCAACCGCTCTCGATGGAGCGTATCGAGTTAGCGACAGAAACAGTTTAAAAGTGCCCGACACAAGCGAGTGGCGCTGGCAGCTAATATTGTGCGGTATCGTACTCCGGGCTACGGGCTACAGGCTATCCAGGCTATCGGGAATAGCCGGCGAACGGCCACAGATTGTGGGGCTATTCATTGCAATATACAATTTGTCATAACAGGAGCTTTTGTACTTTTTGTGTTATCTCGGTTTTTTGAAAAGACTTTTTGAAAGGAATGGATGTTGTAATAGATTTTCAAAAGTATTTAAGACAAGGAATCATAGTCAAACAATTCCTTAGTAACAAATATATGATATAGGTTTTGGTTTTGACTCAACGGGCTTGATCCAGTAAGCGGTACATCTAGATGTACCGTATCTAGTACGGATCACATTTTTAGGAGGTTCCTATCTCCTGGATTGCCGACCGCCGGTAGCTTAGACTCTGATTCCGATACCGGTGGAACACAATTTTGAATAATTTTAAATGTTAATATTATTATATACTTTTATATTCTAAGATTCAAAAATATAATTTGTATTGAGTTTATAGTGAAATAAAGAATACATATTAATAATTAGAAAAAAAATAATGATCATAAAAGAGAACACACGAAAGTACAGACACTATGAATTTAACATCATTTTTTAATTTGCATGTAATATCCAGTTCATTACGCTTCGCTACTCCGTTACATTGCCTACTGAGCCTAATAATATGAACAAACATAATAATATAACGTGTTAATAAGACAAGTGAATGATCTTGATCCTTTGAAGCTAATTACATGTTATTTACTGAGCGACACTCCCTCAACACTGATTACAACACTGATTACGGAGGTTAGGGCTCTGACATACGCGGCATTAAGAAGTCATAAGTCCTCGCCATCAAACGTAAAAGTTTGGCGAGTTTAGAATTAAGTAACACCTCTGTATTTTAATGTCATTAAATAAAATTATTAAAAAAATAAGTTTTGTGATCAACATGAATATGTCAAAAGTACTTTTCAAATTAGGCTGAAAAACAACACTTTTCGAACGTCAAAATTACATTAGACAGTCCCCCAAAAACGCCCATCCCTATATCAAGCAAAGCAAGAGATAAAATAACATAATATTTTGCTATCAGTACCTATTAAGGCTTCTGTGCTGATCTAAATAATCCTGAATATAATATTTTTATGTGTCATCAAAATCATCGAAATCTTCCAATGTAAATTCCAGCGAGCCCCAAGATACAGACTAACTTTCTAGTTGGGGGCTCACTGATAAATACCTTGTATTGTAACTTAGCAGTAGGTAGTTCTATAAGCTACTCATGTCTTTTCAAGTTGCTGCTGACCTGTGAACCTGCTTACTGTAATACCTGGACAATAAGACATTATAAATTTTCTAAAAAAAAAAAATATGTTGCCCAATTCGATTGGCACTGCCTTTAGTTTGGTTGGAATTGGCCATTATGTCCTGACTTAATTTGGTCAGTGTGTGACGTATGGGTTATCCCACTTTGGAAATGTAATTCCGACAATTTGGTCCCACCATACTCTATGCCTACGCTATCAGACTCCTTCGTTAATAAATACGAGTTCTCCTTTCCCGCTATTTTAAAGGCTCCAGAATCAGGTAAATTAGCTCGCGAGCATTAATAGCGTCTCATCATGCTCTACGTGTTTACCGTGCTCAGTGGCCGTGCACGCTGAAGTAAGACACTTCAACCGTGAACTTACTTCATAACTTGTTCTGATTAACTTACTTCTTTTTAGTATTCTTATTACTATGGGAGAGGTCGTTGTGGGATTGGTATAGAGCTCTCTGAATTGAGTGACAACGATTTATCCGGTAAACAAATAACATCACGCTTTGTTCTCCAAGGGTTGGGCAGAGGTGTACGTATAGAACCTATAGGCCTATGCCCCCCTGTAGTTCACCCACATTTTCCAGTTATCTTTAAGTCTCATGTTATAAGGGGCGAGCCTACTACCATCAACCTAGCAGAAATCCAGACTCCGGGCTGTTACTTAGAAATTCACCTACCTACCCTAATATCACTTTGCGTGACCTGGGAATCAATAAGAACATAGTGAGCTGAAAAAAACTCTTCAGAATCAAGTATCTACAACGTAACATAAAAATTTAAAAGCCAGCAATGCTGGATGCCTCTATACTGGATAGAAAAATAAAGAAAACAATCATTTTTCTAACAATTTTGGTCTAAAAAATCTTCTGAAAAGTTAACTTTTCAGTTGACATACACTTAACTAGCTTTTAATCGCGGCTTCACCCGCGTGGTGGTTGTTAAATATCTCTTGGAATAAAAGGTATCCTATGCCATAACTTTGTAAAATTTCATCGAAATCCATTCAACCATTACGGCGTGAAAAGGTTACAGAGATATTTTCGCATTTATAATATTAGCACATGGAGTAACAGTTTCTCATTTCTTCTAAGCTCCATACTCGTATTTTCTAAGCACCTTACACAAAAAAGCCAAAAGAAGCCATCAACTTAACTTGAACTTTTACACTTACTCGAGCGTAAAAATTCTAAACGACTTGCATCACAACATCGTCAGGAACTCTATTATAGAGTACATCATTTTCAAATTAATTCCAAGTTTGCTTCACTCCTGAATAATGCGAGGTAAAGGTGGCGACGGGTGGGGTAAAGTAAAAAGTAAAGCTGGGTAAAATTATGCGTTGGTAAATATGTCACCCGGGAAGGAAGTTTACGCATTATTAGGTACAGCTTGTTTACTTTTTACAGGGTGTCAAATTTTGTATACTTTCAGTTAAATTTTACAATTTTTGGTGAAACTTTCAGTCAAGTCAAATTGGCTTCAGCAATCATTATCTACCTAGTTTTTTCCAACGTAGGTTAGTGACGGCTTCCAGCGTAACTCCATAAACCATCGAATATAAAATACCACTGGAAACGTCGCGAGGGGACGCCCTAGTGGACAATATAGTGACCTTATTGGAGATGTTCTCCAGAAAAGTCAGGTGCGTAGTGTATGACCAGATGTATGAACGTTAACGAGGCAAAAAGGAGTATGTAGGGATCGTGGGAGGGGGCGTTCTGTAGTTTCTGCATACCCCATGGGAAGAATGTGTGAGTTTAAGTATGTCTAAAATACAAATAAAATATCGAAGAAGACTACTATTGATACGAAAAGGATAGAATAGAATAGAATAGAATAGAAGAATAGAATAGAATAATATTTATTTGCTTAAAAACATGGTATAAAAGATGGTAAAAAATAAATAAAAAGAGCATACATGTTTTGCTTAACAGTTATAAGCGTACAAATTTTCACAAGCATATTTAACATTTATAATCTAAAAATTCTTTTACACTATAAAAACTATGACTACACAGCCATTCGTGCAGTTTATTTTTGAATAATCTCATATTTAAGATCTTAAGATTACTTGGTATCTTATTATATATACGTACACACATAGATATACAACTTTTATTATATTTAGCTAGTCTCGGAAGGAGATCCAGTACGAGCCTGTGGGGGTCTCGACGGTTACGAGGATATAAGACATCTGCATTACAAAATAATTCCTTATTTTTCCTCACAAACATACATGTTTCATATAAGTACAGAGACGGTAGCGGCAACAAGCCAAGCTTTTTAAATATTGGCCTACAAGATTCGTCAGGTCGAAGCCCGTTTATAGCTCTAGTACATTTTTTTTTTGCAATAAATGCTCTATTTTGGCCTGTGCTATTGCCCCACATTATCAAACCATAACGGAGCACCGATTCAACGTATGCGTGGTAGGAAGTTATTGCCGTTTTAACGTTTGTTATATTTCTGACCTTTTTAAGTGCATACACGAACTTATTTATCCGCTTTGAGACGGTATCAATATGTGCTTTCGTGAGTTTATGTCTTGATCTAAGGTTAGGCCTAAAAATTTAGTTTACGTAACTTCATCAATTTTACGTATATTCATTTTAACGTTTTATTTAGCATTATTAGATTTATTAAATTGTATAAAAACTGATTTTTTAAGATTTATTGATAAATTATTTCTATTTAGATATTCAATTAGACATTCAATAGTGTTATTTATATCAGTCTCATGATCAACAATCGTACTATTTTTCGTATCAGTGGTCACAATAATAGAAATATCATCAGCAAACAAAATACATTTATGGTTGGTTATATTAATTATAGAATTTATGTATAAAAGGATAAGAACCTTAATACCAGAATTTTACGAATAACTGCCTAACGTCCACAAGACCACAACCCCGTGACTGCTTCCTCCAAACCTAAACTAATATCTTTGTAGGGTTATTCTAAATCAGATCTACAGTTCGATTTTTTGCCAGCCTGTAGTACCTATAACGTGAGGTCGACTTCACCAGACCACATTTAAAGTACCTACTATCGATACCTAAAAAAGAAGAATTTTAATTATTTTACTATTCTCTAGCATCTTTGAATATTGCCAAACTCTAATAAATGACTTCTTAGTTGGTCTAGTAGTTGCAAGCGGTACTATTGAGCATCAGTTCCTGGGTTTTTGTGTATTTCCATCTGGAATTTCTCAGTAGCAGGCCGGAGTCTAGTTTTTGGTTTTCGAAACGACGATAAGAACCCCTTGGCTTTTCTCCTTCTGATAAACAACTATTTACAGTTGCCCATTGTGAGGTGGTAGACTCATTATTCATCAAATATAGCTCATATTCCTTCTAAGCCACTTAAGCTATTATAGTTTATAGTTCCAATTATAAAGAAGACTAGCAAATCCTTCGGCGATCGCGGACATACATCACGTGCGGTCCGGGACCTCTTCGGGACAGTCCCATTGTTTTCCGGGATTTTCGCCGGGTCCCGGTAAGACTCAACATTAGTTTGGATTCCAAACGGACATATTACTGTACTTTGCGACTTTCTTTGTAATTCCTAGTATTAGTATTAATGTGTGTTACTAAATGCTTCCCCAGAGGTGAAATGGATGGTGGTATTTGGAAATTTATGGTAGTTTGAATCTACACCGCACCGAAGGGTGTACAGATAAATATTGATTTATTACGTCTTTATTGATGAAAACTAAACTAAACATACACTGTATACAATGACTAAATATAAACCGGCACATCTGGTTTCCCGGTTTAGTGATCAGCCGGTCATGTGACACATACACTTCATCCAGCTGTTTCCATTCTTTTGTATCAGTAGTTTTTCTTGACCAGATAGCCTCCCCAACCTTCCTAATATCATCAGTCCATTTTTTTGCCTGCATGCTTCTTTTCTTTTTACCATCGCGTGGTTGCCATTCTGTTATAATTAGTTTTCTCCATTTAGTCCTACTGTCTCTTGTCATTTGTTGCCACTAATATTATTTAAAAGAAGTAAACAATTAATGTGAGTTTTATGTAGAGGAAATCTTAGGAACTATAGATCCATTCCGAAAATTAATTCACTAACGGAAACTGTACACACACATAACTACACTATTGTCGATATATGTCAAATCAACTCAGCCTATAGCAGTCCATTGTTGGACATAGGCCAGCAGATCCGGCTGGAAGCCACGATATATGTATTTTATGTTAACACGTTAACTGCCAGGGCTAAAATCAGAAAAAGTAAAAAAAAAAAAACTTATTATTGTTTCACTTTAAATAGATTATTTATTCCATAACTACATTATTTATTCCAAAAACATGGCCGCCAGGCAGCAACGACATGTTCAGATTTTGTATGTGTTGTCGGTCATATAGTCCGACAAGGCCTGAATGGAAGAAAAAGTGTCGGACATGGCAGTTAACGTGTTAAAACAAGAAATTGTACGAGGACAAAGTCACGGGCAGAAGTTAGCACTTAAATTATTGAATTTAGAGTTACACTTGGTCAAGGTTGAGAAGTTTGATTCAGATCATAAAATATTTACATTTTTAATGGCTTTAGGGTTTAAAAGCAGGTTCGCTATCGCGTTGTTCTGCTTGCTTGACTTTTAATTACACCACTGAAACGCTGTACGCACGAAGTAAATATACCTGTACATATATTGTGTATATATTTATTTAGTGGCTGTACGTGCGTATCAGTTTGACAAGTCTTACTAAAGGATTAACCCAGTAACTGGGTTGTGAAGGTCGAAAGGCAGTCGCTCCATGTAAAATACTAGTTACCCCTACATTTGTAGATGGGAAAAGTAGGCAGACGATAATGGCGTGCGTATCAGATTATTTTTTAAACAACTCAACAAAAATATTCTCTCTCTCTCTCTCCCTCTTTCTCTTCCTCTCTGTCTCCCTCTGCCCTCTCTCTCCCTCTCCCCTCTCTATCTCCCTCTCCCCTCTCTCTCCATCTCTCTCTCCCTCTCTCTCTCTCTCTCCTTCTCGCTCTCCCTCTCTCTCACCCTCTCTCTCTCCCTCTATTCCTCTCTCTCTCCCTCTCTCTCCCTCGCTCTCCCTCTCTCTCTCCCTCGCTCTCCCTCTCTCCCTCTCTCTCTCTCTACTCTGTCGAAAGGCAGTCGCTCCATGTAAAATACTACTTACCCCTACATTTGTAGATGGGAAAAGTGGGCAGACGGTAATGGCGTGCGTATCAGATTATTTTTTAAACAAGGCTGTCGAGTCCTTTTGATTTGCATATAATGGTTAGTTTATTCGTTAACGTCTCAAAAAATGTATATTTACCAACAAATCAATGCCTGAATGAATCCTTAGAATAACCTATTTCATTAAAGAAGGTAAAGGGCGTACATAAGTCGCGGAGCATTTGCGTAGCTTTGTGACCCAATGCTACGAATTGCTACGCACGTGCTACACAAAATGCTACGCGCTGCGAAAAAGCTAATTACCTATTAAGCATTCTTAGTGCACGGCGTGCGGCTTAGCCACAACATTATACTACGGTGTATAGCGAGCAGGCTGAACTGCTATTTTGCGAACCTCTGCTGCAAGCTTTTGTTGCGGGGATTTCCATAATTATTGGAAGATTAAACTTACTAACAAAGCTGTTAAAAATTACGATTTTTCATAGGTAATACCAAATTTCCCTTTTTTTGGATGGGAAATCATCAAATGCCGTCTCCCGCTCTGGGTGGAGCGGAATTGCGTGTCAGACGTTTACTAACTAAAACCCACCCGTATTCCTTCAGTTGCCCATATTTATTTATTTATTTATTATTAAACATATTGTAGACTTACAGGTAAACCCAAGGCGTCCACAAACAAGTACATTTTAGTAGAATACACGTACATTAAAGTTACAATTTGTTACCAAAATATTATTATTTTTTGCATAGTGGTGTTAGCTACTAACTTACCATATGCCAGGGCTGCGGTACCTCTTTCGAACAGTTAAGGGGTCAGGAGACGAATTTTGTAAAACATTCGTTAGTGCTCACCTTCTTATATAAAAAAACTTATCTACAATATTTCATGCTAATAGAGCTAGCCCCAGGGTGTTAGCTATACGTTGTAGCTATACGTTGTTAGACAGCGCATTAATTATTTCTATTACGTAGATTATATAGTTACTAACAGCTTGTGACTAAGGAGGGGCTTGTGGCTAAATTATAACAGCCGCACGGATCGATCGATCAGGTTAAGCTGCACTTGCCGCGATTGGTTCGTGGATGGATGACCATCTTTACATACCAAGACCCCTCCGTGCTTCGGAACGCACGATAAGCCGTTGGTCCCGGCTGCCATTTGTAGATCTTAGACAGTCGTTACGGGTCGTCGGAAGCCCGAAAGTCTGACAACCGGTCTTACTAAGGGATATCGTATTACCCCGTAACTGGGTTGTGGAGGTCAGATAAGCAGTCTCTCCATGTAAAATACTGGCATTCAGCTGCATCCAGTTAGACCTGAAGCCGACCCCAAAATACTTGGGAAAAGGCTTGGCTAGATGAGGAGTTACTAACACATTCACTCTTTGTAACTTATAAATAATAATAAATATCTTAGGACAATCAACAAACCATTATCTGATCCCAAACTAGGCAGAGCCTGTACTATGGTAACCAGACAACTGATAAATTTACTTATATATTTCTAAATAAATACATATTATAGATAAACTACACCCAGACACAGAACAAATGATTGTGCTCAGCACACAAAGATTTGTCCTGGGTGGGAATCGAACCCACGACCTCAGTCTTTGCAGTCAGGGTCACTAACCACTAGACTAACAGGCCAGTCATAAAATAGGGTCAAAGTAGCGAGTTCAAAAAACACCGTAGACCATAGGCATCTGCTATCGAGTATGAATGCAAGTATGCAACACAACGTAAGTAATAACGGGTTATTAAACTAGCCAGCACACCATAATGACACATTTCCTACAACTGTCACTGCTTTTACGCAATATTCAGCGTTTGATTATTTGTAGTGATGGAGTTAACGATTTGATGCAGCTTAGAATGTATGTAGAAGAGAAAAATTCACCGAAATATTGTATTTAAATGTCGGTTTTAGGTGAACAAAATCACTTAAAACCGAAATTTTCATACAATTTGTCTGTTACAATGTACAAATACAGGCCTCCTCTCCGTGCGAGGTAGTGGGCCGTAATCTACCATGCGGGGCTAGTGCGGGGTGATGTCACATGTATTCGAATTTTTGGTGCTAGGATATTCGTTTTTATTCACCATTTTAAGAGCAGTGGTGATGAAGTAATTTGCTTAAAGAAAGTCGCCTATCCGAGTTCGAATCTACGAATTGTAACTCGGGGCGGCCGCTACCACCACTGCTCTCTAAATCATCTTATTTTACTAAAATATTCCGTAAATAGGAGTTACAAACAACTATAGTACAGGTTGATAATCAATAACCAGAACTGTAGTTGTTTATTGATTACCTGCCGAGGACCAGGGGTTAACCCTG
Organism: Aporophyla nigra; assembly: GCA_947507805.1. NCBI lineage: Eukaryota > Metazoa > Arthropoda > Insecta > Lepidoptera > Noctuidae > Aporophyla > Aporophyla nigra. The sequence goes on along the minus strand of OX382293.1, from coordinate 26,362,730 downwards.
ATGCGGCAGGAGCTCGCTGCCTTCCAGAGCAGGTTTTCTGCTCTGGAGGCCGTTGTTCTGCGCCCCCCGCTAGCGGCAAGCCGGCCGGTTTCGGGTCAGCCGCAGGCGGCCTCGAGCCAGCCGAAGGCAGCCTCGGCCCAGCCCAGGGCAGCTTCGGGCCAGCCGAAAGCGGCTTCGTTTGCCGCCGCCGCGTCTGTCCCAGCCAAAGGGTCGGGGCCGATAAAAGGCCGGCCCAAGCAGGCCCCCACAAGGACCCCAGCGACGGAGGTGAGAGGGCCGCCAATGCCGCCCCCGCCTGCTAGATCTCCTCCTGCCACCGCCGAATGGCAAGTGGTCGGGGAGAAAAAGAAGGCGAGCAAGGCCGCAAGGAAGGCCAGAAATAAGAAGAGGCAGCAGCGGCGCAAGCAGAGCAGCATCGCGGCTAGGCTTCGCGCCCCGAAGTCCGCAGCTGTAGTGATCACACTACAGCCGGAAGCGGAAAAGAAGGGCGTGACCTATCGCGACCTGCTCTCTAAAGCGAGGACGGCGGTGGACCTCAAGGAGCTTGGCGTTACCAATGGCCTCCGGTTAAGGGTCACTCTGACTGGGGCCCGGATGCTGGAGGTCCCGGGTGCGGACAGCGGCCCGACCGCAGACGCTTTGGCCGAAAAGCTCACGGCGTCCTTAGATGCGGACGAGGCCCGTGTGTCCAGGCCCACCAAGTGCGCTGACATGCGCATCATGGGCCTGGACGACTGCGCAACTGAGGCAGAGGTGGTGGCCGCCATTGCCAGGACGGGGGAATGCTCTGCCGAGCAGGTGAGGGCAGGCACCATCCGTCCTGACAAAACCGGGATGCGAGCCGTAACGGTGAGCTGTCCCGTAACGGCGGCCCAAAAAATAACAGGGGAGGGCCGAAGGCTCCTGGTGGGCTGGGTTTCTGCGCAGGTCAAACTGCTGGAGCCCAGACCTCTGAGGTGCTTCCGCTGCCAAATGGGCAACCATGTAGGAGCGACATGCACCTCGGAGGTAGACCGCAGCGGTCACTGCTTCCGCTGCGGTCAGCCCGGTCACAAGGCCGGTGCGTGCGATGCCATGCCGCACTGCTACTTATGTGCGGCAGCTGGCAAGCCGGCCGATCACCGGGCCGGAGGTAAGGCCTGCGCTCCACCCGCCAAGGCCAGGGGCAGGGGCAAGCCCTCCGCCACCGTCGTCACCGCTGCTGCCGATGCCGGCTCGACCACATCTGTCGCTGCCGGTACCGCCACAGCAGGGCCCTCACAGGGGGCTCGGGAGGGGGCTGATATGGACTGTCAGTAATGGCTGCTCCATTACGCCTCCTCCAGGCGAACATCAACCACTGTGCCTCTGCTCAGGATCTTTTGCTCCAGAGCATGGCGCAGTGGTCGATTAACATCGCCGTGGTCGCTGAGCCGTACTTTGTCCCGCCCAGGGATGACTGGGTGGAGGACCTGAGCGGCTCAGTGACCCTCATTTCGTCGGCCGCCGCCGGAACCCCGACCCTCGAGGCTGTCAAGAGGGGACGGGGTTGCGTAGCAGCACGGTTCGGGGAGATTGTTGTGGTAGGAGTATACTTCTCCCCGAGCCGAACTCTCGCCGAGTTCCACAACTCCCTTGCGGAGTTGAAAGTTGTCGTCGTCGGGTTCCGTCCCCTCCCCGTGCTCGTACTCGGGGACTTCAACGCCAAGAATTTGGCTTGGGGTTCCCGGCATACGGACACACGGGGCAGGATGGTGGAGGACTGGGCTCTGGAGACAGGCCTAGTCGTCCTTAACCGGGGTTCTGTCCCTACGTGCGTACGGATGCGGGGCGATTCAGTGGTGGACATTTCGTTCGCCAGTCCCGCTCTGTCGCCGCAGGTTATTGACTGGCGCGTAATGGAGGGGGTGGAGACGTATTCCGACCACCGGTATATCCGGTTTGACGTCTCCGCCCAGACCTCGACCGCGCCGGTCCAACAGGCCTCGTGTGGTCCGCGGTGGGCGCTTAAAAAGCTAGACCGGGAGCTTCTCCTGGAAGCCTCGATCGTGCAGGCCTGGGTGTCACCACCAGACAGGCCTGCTAACATAAACGACGAGGCAGAGTGGTTCCGGGAGGCCATGTCCGAGATTTGTGACGTGGCTATGCCCCGAGTCCAGCCAGGACGGGCTTGGCGTCAGGTGTACTGGTGGTCGCCGCAGCTGACAACGTTGCGCGAAGCGTGCGTTGCGGCACGATGCCGGTACACCAGGCACCGCAGGCTCCGTATCCGCCCTCCGGATACGGAAGCCATTCAGGCGGAGCTATATGAGGGGTACAGAGCAGCGAAGACCGCCCTCCAAGAGGAGATCCTGAGGGCCAGAGGACTGGCCCGCAAGGAGTCGCTGGAGACTCTGAACAGGGACCCATGGGGACGGCCCTACAAGGCCGTCCGGGAGAAACTCCGCCCATGGGCCCCCCCGCTTACTCAGAGTCTCCGACCCCAGCTTGTGGAGGGCGTGGTGAGCGCTCTGTTCCCTTCGCGAGGGGAACATAGTCCCCCACCTATGGCTCCGCCTCCTGCGGTGCCTAATGCGGACCACAACACCGATGACGACGACAACGCCCCAGAGGTGACCGAGGTAGAGTTGAGAGTGGCGGTACGTCGGCTAAATGCCAAAAATACCGCCCCAGGACCCGACGGCTTGCCTGGCAAAGCCTGGGTCCTGGCCTTAGAGGCTCTCGGGCCTCGACTCAGGGGGCTCCTAAGCGCATGCTTGGAGAGGGGCCAGTTCCCACTTCGTTGGAAGACGGGGAAACTGGTCCTCATTAAGAAGCCGGGGCGCCCAGCGGACTCTCCGTCCGCTTACCGGCCCATCGTGCTGCTCGACGAGGTGGGCAAGCTCTTTGAAAGAGTAATTGCAGACCGCCTCGTCGGGTGGTTGGTGCGGGAGGGGCCGGACTTGTCGGACGGTCAGTACGGCTTCCGCAAGGGGCGCTCTACGGTGGACGCCATCATGCGCGTGCGAGCCCTCACGACGGGGGATGCAGTGGCCCGGGGTGGGGTCGTCTTGGCGGTGTCTCTAGACATCGCCAATGCCTTCAACACCCTGCCCTGGAGTTGCATTAGGGAGGCACTCCGGTATCACCGGATGCCGACCTACCTCTGTCGCGTGGTCGAGGCCTATCTGACGGATAGGGCCGTAATCTACCCCGGTCACCAGGGAGAGTGGAACCGGCGAGAGATGTCGTGCGGTGTCCCACAGGGATCGGTCGTGGGGCCGCATCTGTGGGACATCGGTTACGACTGGGTGCTGCGCGCCGACCTCCCTAACGGCGTCAGCGTAGTCTGCTACGCTGACGACACGCTGGTCTTGGCGCAGGGGAGGTCGCACGAAGCGGCGGCCGAACTAATGACACGCGGGGTTGCGACAATCGTCGAAAGAATCCGGCAATTGGGACTCGAGGTGGCCTTGCACAAGTCTGAGGCCATGGGTTTTCATGGTCCTCGGAACACGCCACCTGCGGGTTCCCAACTCACGGTAGGAGGGGTTCACATCGGCGTCGAGTCGACGATGAAGTACCTGGGACTTGTCCTCGACAGCCGGTGGAACTTCGTCGAGCACTTCCGACGTTTGGCTCCCAGACTGGAGCGGGCTGGGGCTGCCTTAAAGCGGCTCCTGCCTAATCTGGGGGGTCCAAACGCCTCCTGCCGGAGGCTCTACACGGGGGTCGTGCGGTCCATGGCCCTCTACGGGGCACCGGTGTGGGCGCCCTCATTGAGGCTGCGCCCAGCGCGCCGCTTGAGTGCGGCCCAGAGGGTCATGGCCATTCGGTTAATCCGGGGATACCGCACGGTCTCCTGCGAGGCGGCGAGCCTCCTTGCCGGAGTGCCGCCATGGGATCTGGAGGCAAAGGTCCTCGCCCACATGTGGGAGTGGCGCGAGGATGCGAAACGCCGGGGCGAAACTCCGCTGCCGCGACAAATCGCGGCACGGCGGACAGAGCTCCGGCAGGATCTCATGACGACATGGCGGGTACGATTGTCGCAACCCAGCGCAGGGCACGCCACAATTGCGGCGGTAAGTCCCCTCTTTGAGGAGTGGATAGAGAGGCGCCACGGCGTCCTCACCTTCCGCCTGACACAGGTTCTCACCGGGCATGGGTGCTTCGGTGGGTTCCTGTTCAGGATAAAGCGGGAGGAAACGCCCGGGTGTTTCCATTGTGAGGATCGTCTAGAGGACACGGTGGAGCATACGGTGGAAGTGTGCCCTGCCTGGGCGGAGCACCGCCGTGTCCTCGTGGAGGCGATCGGCGGCGGCGACCTCTCGCGTCCGGCCCTGGTGCGAGCCATGGTACGGAGCGAGAGGGCATGGGAAGCCGTCACCTCCTTCTGCGAAGCAGTAATGCTCGCGAAGGAGGAGGCGGGGCGCGTGAGGGAGTGGCAGTCTCTGCGCCCTCACGTCCCTAGCCGCCGCAGGAGGAGACGCCCCGGGCGCCGGGAGTCGATTGCGGACTCCCGGCCACCGTAGGCGCGAGCTTGCGGGTGGCAAGCAATGGGTAGCTCGCCGCCCGGTAAGGACCAAGCTCGGGTCGACGGCGCGTAGTGTTCCACGCGCGCCTCAAAGAGATGTCAGCAGTACTGAAGGGGTCTGCTAGGACCGATGCCTGCCGGGGTCACGTGATTGTTCTAAAGAGATACCGTGACCCTGGCACATGGGCAACTGAAGGAACACGGGTGGGTTTTAGTCAGTAAAAGTCTGACACGCCCTCCCGCTCCGCCCAGAGCGGGAGAAGTCATTTGATGATTTCCCATCCAAAAAAAAAAAAAAAAAACCCCTACATTTGTAGATGGGAAAAGTAGGCAGACGATAATGGCGTGCGTATCAGATTATTTTTTAAACAACTCAACAAAAATATTCTCTCTCTCTCTCCCTCTTTCTCTTCCTCTCTGTCTCCCTCTGCCCTCTCTCTCCCTCTCCCCTCTCTATCTCCCTCTCCCCTCTCTCTCCATCTCTCTCTCTCCCTCTCTCTCTCTCTCCTTCTCGCTCTCCCTCTCTCTCACCCTCTCTCTCTCCCTCTATTCCTCTCTCTCTCCCTCTCTCTCCCTCGCTCTCCCTCTCTCTCTCCCTCGCTCTCCCTCTCTCCCTCTCTCTCTCTCTACTCTGTCGAAAGGCAGTCGCTCCATGTAAAATACTACTTACCCCTACATTTGTAGATGGGAAAAGTGGGCAGACGGTAATGGCGTGCGTATCAGATTATTTTTTAAACAAGGCTGTCGAGTCCTTTTGATTTGCATATAATGGTTAGTTTATTCGTTAACGTCTCAAAAAATGTATATTTACCAACAAATCAATGCCTGAATGAATCCTTAGAATAACCTATTTCATTAAAGAAGGTAAAGGGCGTACATAAGTCGCGGAGCATTTGCGTAGCTTTGTGACCCAATGCTACGAATTGCTACGCACGTGCTACACAAAATGCTACGCGCTGCGAAAAAGCTAATTACCTATTAAGCATTCTTAGTGCACGGCGTGCGGCTTAGCCACAACATTATACTACGGTGTATAGCGAGCAGGCTGAACTGCTATTTTGCGAACCTCTGCTGCAAGCTTTTGTTGCGGGGATTTCCATAATTATTGGAAGATTAAACTTACTAACAAAGCTGTTAAAAATTACGATTTTTCATAGGTAATACCAAATTTCCCTTTTTTTGGATGGGAAATCATCAAATGCCGTCTCCCGCTCTGGGTGGAGCGGAATTGCGTGTCAGACGTTTACTAACTAAAACCCACCCGTATTCCTTCAGTTGCCCATATGCCAGGGCTGCGGTACCTCTTTCGAACAGTTAAGGGGTCAGGAGACGAATTTTGTAAAACATTCGTTAGTGCTCACCTTCTTATATAAAAAAACTTATCTACAATATTTCATGCTAATAGAGCTAGCCCCAGGGTGTTAGCTATACGTTGTAGCTATACGTTGTTAGACAGCGCATTAATTATTTCTATTACGTAGATTATATAGTTACTAACAGCTTGTGACTAAGTTATAACAGCCGCACGGATCGATCGATCAGGTTAAGCTGCACTTACCGCGATTGGTTCGTGGATGGGTGACCATCTTTACATACCAAGACCCCTCCGTGCCTCGGAACGCACGTTAAGCCGTTGGTCCCGGCTGTCATTTGTAGATCTTAGATAGTCGTTACGGGTCGTCGGAAGCCCGAAAGTCTGACAACCAGTCTTACCAAGGGGTATCGTATTACCCAGTAACTGGGTTGTGGAGGTCAGATAGGCAGTCGCTCCGTGTAAAATACTGGCATTCAGCTGCATCCGGTTAGACCTGAAGCCGACCCCAAAATACTTGGGAAAAGGCTTGGCTAGATGATGAGTTACTAACACATTCAGTCTTTGTAACTTATAAAATAGGGTTGAAGTAGCAAGTGCAAAAAACACCGTAGACCAATAGGCATCTGCTATCGAGTATGTATGCAAGTATGCAACACAACGTAAGTAATAACGGGCTATTAAACTAGCCAGCACGCCATAATGACACATTTCCTACAACTGTCACTGCTTTTACGCAATATTCAGCGTTTGATTATTTGTAGTGATGGAGTTAACGATTTGATGCAGCTTAGAATGTATGTAGAAGAGAAAAATTCACCGAAATATTGTATTAAAATGTCGGTTTTAGGTGAACAAAATCACTTAAAACCGAAATTTTCATACAATTTGTCTGTTAAAATGTACAAATACAGGCCTCCTCTCCGTGCGAGGTAGTGGGCCGTAATCTACCATGCGGTTCTAGTGCGGGGTGATGTCACATGTATTCGAATTTTTGGTGCTAGGATATTCGTTTTTATTCACCATTTTAAGAGCAGTGGTGATGAAGTAATTTGCTTAAAGAAAGTCGCCTATCCGAGTTCGAATCTACGAATTGTAACTCGGGGCGGCCGCTACCACCACTGCTCTCTAAATCATCTTATTTTACTAAAATATTCCGTAAATAGGAGTTACAAACAACTATAGTACTGGTTGATAACTGAACCATAACTGTAGTTGTTTATTGATTACTCGTCCCCATGTCTTTGAAAAGTGTGAAAATGATGGTCATTCCAACAGAAATTCCATTCTTCGAAAAGACTATCATTTGATATCTGTTGATTGGAATTTCTGTGGATTTCTGTTGAATTTCTGTTGTTTCTGTGGAATTTCTGTTGTTTTTGTTGATTTTTGTTTCTGATTTTTGTTGTTTAGCTATTTAGCTGAGATAAATGGATGGAATTTTAGTAGAGGCAGCTGGTCTGACTCTTAATTCCAAATTCATATACTCCGTAATTTCTTTAAAAAAAAAAATGTTTAGACTTTAAAAGAGACCATGACCTTAGTGTTCCTTTCGGCATTTCTTCAGGTATCAGTCAACATGTAAATTTCCGCAACATATAATTTTAAAATATTGACAAAAAAAATTACGTGTAAACGAATTTTCATTTCTGTAACTTGAAACGCGCTTCTTCACTACCGCTCGTAGGCTTTAAGGCTCGTGCAGACTAGCGCGACGCGACGGGCGCGCGCGATTCTGCGATTTATATCCGTAGAACAATTTCTATGACCATTGCGTCGCGCTAGTCTGAACGAGCCTTTATACCTATGTACTAATTTCATATCGCTGTCATTTTAGTAAAATTATTGGCTCTCATAATATATTAACCAAATCATCAAGTTTTCATTCATTTTACAAATAAATTCGCATGATTCCTACCCTCGGGCAGACCACGCATGTCATCCCATATAATCCGATTATAGAGGATTACTCGACGTTGAAAAGATGCATTTTGATAACGGACTGGACTGCACGATGTAATCGATATGAGCTCTCGAGTGCTCACACCAGTTCGGTAATCGATTGTGAAGTTTCGATGACAGGGATGGGCTTGTAGCTTCGTACGGGTACGTAGTTCATAAGGGATTTTCTACTCTAATGTTATTAAAAAAAGGATGAAGTGGCACTTTTCTTCATCCACTTGCTTAGCTTACCAATGGATATAGGTAAATTATATTTATTTTTGACTAGTATGTACAGTACAAACAGTTTAACACGTCCATAATCAACAAAAATGATAAAGGTAAAGAGTTTGTAACTTTGTTTGTAGGAAGTATTGTCTCCCAGGGAACTCCCAGTAGGATTTGAAAAACTATTTTTGCTTTTATAGCCCAGTTCTTGAAGAAAGTTTTAGGCTATTAAACATCACACTACTACTTACTTAGGAGCCGAGCAAAATGACAAAAACCGGAAAGAACACTAAATGTAAACGAAGTAATAATACAGGCGGGCGATGGGATACGACGCGACGGGTCGCGGACCAAAATTTCACACAAACCAAAACTTGGGAAGAAGCTTGTATTTTATAAACTAGATGAGGTTAGTGTTTCCTGTCCGACTACTCTGAGAAGAAACAAAGAAATAAATGGAGAGCTCACCGTCTATTTCAAAGTTCAGAAACAATCTTGGTCAGATCATGATGTATCTATAGACAGTTATCTTTAGGGATAACTAGCTTTTGCCAGCGGCTTCGCCCGCGTATTATACACTACCTTCCTTTTGAATCACTCTGTCTATTGATGAAAAGCGTAGTTTAAAAGATCTAAGCGAACAGACACGGAAAGCGACCTTGTTATATACTATGTAAAGATAAACCAAATCGTTAAAGAAAAAAGTTAAATAATCCAACCTATAAAAGACCTCAACATGTTTGTTGGAAGTTTTTCAGAACAATATAAAAATATTGTAGAAGTTGAATCAATGCAAAAACAGTTGTGTACAGTGTACAAACATTGTACCAGTCTGTAAAATGACATTGAGCAAAGTTATTGAACTGTATGTTTGTACATATGGCGCTGTCTTTTCATACCTCTACTTGAAGGAAACCGTTAGAATATACTTTAACTTTGCATATTTTAAAAGCAAATGATGAAATAAGTTTTAATCAAAGCATGTGTGGTGCCGGACGTAAAGAATAACACCATCCTATTTCTCCCCGTGGGTGTCGTAGAACGCAAATAAGGGACTTACTAGAGAGTGGTCAGCAGCATTCTCTATGCATTTTACTACCATACTGCGATCGCCAACCCGCCTGCCAAGCGTGGCGATTATGACAAACTCCCTCTAAAATGCTTGGGGGAGGTGTATGTCCAGCAGAGGACGTCTTTTGACTGAAATGTTGATCGTGAACATGTCACTTCTAGTCTTAAGATTTTGGAAACAAAAAAGGTGCTTTAGTTTTGTCTTACACCCTCAAATCGATACTGACGATACCGGTGTTTATAATTGATAGAAACAATAACAATTACTTCGCTACCCTGGCACTTAAACACTTTAGCGTGTCCATCATCCATTGAAAATGTCCCATACTTAAACATAAATCTATAATAATATTATAAAGCTGAAGAGTTTGTTTGTTTGTTTGGTTTAGGATCCTTTTAATCGAGTCCGAATTAAAAAAATCTTTTTGTGTTGGATAGCCTATTTATTGAGAAAGGCTATAGGCTATATAACATCACGCTAAGATCAAAAGGAGCGGAGCAGCATAGAAAAATGGACGAAAACTGGCAGGCAATTCGATGCGACGGGAAAGGTCAGGGGAGCAAAAATTTGACGCGGACGAAGTTACGGGCAGAAGCTAGTCTTGTTATTAAAAGCTCTCTTTTAATTAAACTCCTGTATTCAGGCCAGTTAGGATGATGCTGCACATCTGATCTCTTCAATGTAAGCTATTAATCATGCCAACTAGATGGCTCAGCGAGTAGGCGAACTGTTGTTAGCCTGTTAGTCATTCATTTGAGATACTTTGGAAAATGGATAAAGTTGGGGGCACACTGAACTTTGTGACAAGAGCAATATTTTGTTACAAGTCTGTGTAAAACAAAGAAAAATTTAAAAACATTGATAGTCAACACTGCCGATAATGATGATGATGATGACTGCAAATAGGTTTGCGTTGTATTGCCTCCTCGCGCCACTCCCACATATGCGCGAGGACTTTTGCCTCCTGAACACATTGGCGAAAAAAAAACATCTGCCCTAAAAATCAATACAATGCTTTCCACTGACATTTCATTTTTTATTTTTTATTTGTACTTGCGTTCTCGACTCTACCTTCAATGAGATTTACAGATATCTGGTTTCTTATGATAAAGATATCTACCCAGAGGTACCTAGTTTGGGTAGAAGAGTCAGCCCCTCTACCCAAACTAGATCCAAGGTGCGCCCTACCTACATACATATCGTCTAAGAAGACAACCAAGGTCCGTATTACAAAACATTAAAATAAAAATTTGTTCTCATTAGGCTTGATTCTTGACTGATCAAGACTCAAGCCTACTGAGAACTAATTTTCAGCCTATAATGTTCCCACTGCTGGGACAAGGACCGAAACCCCCATGCGGGCCCACTGCGGGTTGGCAGATGTCACATGTCTTTGATTTTTTTGTAACGGCATGTCCTAAATGGGTTCCTCAAGATGTTTTCGTTCACTTTTTTCAGAGCAGACGTAATCCATTTGACTGGGTTTGAACCCACGACGTATAACTCGTAAGTCGTTACTACTGGGTCACCACAGCTCTTATTTTTCTTTTACGTACTTTAATATCCAAAACCAATTCAAATTTATGCAAATTTCCAACGTAAATGAACCATTAGCATTTCTAATATAAATAACGGTAATTGCCATCCATTTAGTTTCGCGATTGTACGTAATTCTTCAACAGTAATCATGTGTTAATGTCGTTCACCTCAGCTCGTTAATTTAATGCAAATTCTAACTACTTCTGTATATCCAGTAGTAAATAATTTACATGTAAACTGGTTTCTAATAGAACTTTTTATGTCTTTCTTTTATTGAATACTTAATTAATTTGTTTCGGAAATTAATGACTGGAAACACGTTTTTTGTTAGAAAACGTTAACTTAGCACGTTTTGCGTATTAACTTATTACGTATAATAGCAGGAAAGTCAAGTTTAATAGATAATTTAATAAGTAGAAAACTTGACAATTTAAAGTAGTTTTGTTTAGACTTTTTGCATATAAATAGCATCATCATCATCATCATTTCAGCCGTAAGACGTCCACTGCTGGACTTAGGCCTCCCCCAATTTGGGGGGCTTTGCCATAATCGCCACGCTTGGCTGGCGGGTTGGGGATCGCAGTATGGTGGCAAAATGCACAGAGAACGCTGCTGCCCATTCTCTAGTAAGTCCCTTAGTCGCCTTTTACGGCACCCACGGCTAGAAATGGGGTGGTGTTATTCTTTACGTCCGGCACCACACGGATAATTTATTAGTAGGCGTCATTTACGATCTCTCATTAAAATGCTTTGGTTAATTCAGCTGGACGGCTGCGTCCCCTAGCCAAATCCCTAGTTAAGCTTTTGTATACTACGCATAGATGTGAAATCCACACTACACAATCTCGTTTCGTGCGTACCGTAGCGTCGGTTTCGTGTCCAGTGTGTCTGGTACGCTACAGGAGCTGAAAGATGCTGTCAGAAAATTCCTGGGCTGACTCTATACGTATAGATTGCCATCGACACGATAAATAGAAGACTACATAATTTGGTGTCTCGATAAATAAATAAAAGTGTGTTTTTCAATTATTTTAGTAGGTCGGCGGCATCGCTCTGATAGCACCTACTAAATAAAAAACCGGCCAAGTGCGAGTCGGACTCGCGCACCGAGGGTTCCGTACAAACCTGCAGGTCATCATCATCATCATTCGTCATCATCGTTTATGAAATGAAATGTTTTTTTTTTAATTTTTATATTTGTGTTGACTGAATGAAAGGTAAATTGTGGTTTACGATTTATGACGTATTAAAAAAAAACTACTAACTAGATCTCGTTCAAACCAATTTTCGTTGGTAGTTTTCATGGTAATGTACATCATATATTTTTTTTAGTTTTATCATTCCCTTATTTTAGAAGTTACGGGGGGGGGGACACACATTTTACCACTTTGGAAGTGTCTCTCGCGCAAACTATTCAGTTTAGAAAAAAATGATATTAGAAACCTCAATTTCATTTTTGAAGACCTATCCATAGATACCCCACACGTAAGGGTTTGATGAATTTTTTTTTTTGTGTTTCAGTTCTATGTATGGGGAACCCCAAATATTATTGTTTAAAAAAAAAATGATATTAGAAACCTCAATATCATTTTTGAAGACCTATCCATAGATACCCCACACGTAAGGGTTTGATGAAAAAAAAATTTTTGAGTTTCAGTTCTATGTATGGGGAACCCCAAATATTATTGTTTTTTTTCTATTTTTGTGTGAAAATCTTAATGCGGTTCACTGAATACATCTACTTACCAAGTTTCAATAGCACAGCTCTTATAGTTTCGGAGAAAAGTGGCTGCGACATACTCGGACAGACAGACAGACAGACAGACATGGCGAATCTATAAGGGTTCCGTTTTTTGCCATTTGGCAACGGAACCCTAAAAACGATTATTTAACGTATTTTTCACACTTCAATTAATGTCCCTTAATGTACTTTGATCCCTAATGGCCCATTATAGGGTCAAATATTAATAATCTCGGTGTATCACCACCCTAGACAATTTTTTCGGCTCGGCACGTGACGTCGCATGAAAGTGACGCATCTAAACGTTTTGTTCCCTCTGTTTGTGCTCACCCTACGGGATTTAGCGTTATGATAAATTTTATTAGCACTCTTTTGTGAGTAAACGACCTTTATAAGGAAATTTTGAAGAACATTCTGTAAACTATATTGCTCTTAGGAGAACGAAATTCTATGAAGCTCAGGATACTTACCACTAATTTATTACCATTGAATGGAGTCAATATTTCCTCGTTATTATGCTTAAAAACTGTTGTTTTTAGAGATTATTAATTTAATACGATTTTACATTCAATAGAGTTTTGGTTTTTACACGGATTTAACTATAGCTGAATAGGTATACAAATACCATTTAAATAACGTGAAGGGCGGTTTTTATACAGTTTACATATAACTGAAGATTTTTTTTGCCTTCAAAATGTACATCTTCTGCATTCGTTTACGAAGATTTGAAACCAACATTCACGAATTTGAGAGAAGTTAAGTTAAAGCACTGGTTACTTTCCGAGATATTTTCTTGAAATTCTCATTATCTCGTGTATATTATTATTTATTACGCCGAACTAAGAAATTCCCCGGTACATTGGCTCCTTATTTCCACAAAAAGTTCATGAACCTTATATAAAAGATATTGTTAACAACGATTTTTAGGGTTCCGTTGCCAAATGGCAAAAAACGGAACCCTTATAGATTCGCCATGTCTGTCTGTCTGTCTGTCTGTCTGTCCGAGTATGTCACAGCCACTTTTCTCCGAAACTATAAGAGCTGTGCTATTGAAACTTGGTAAGTGGATGTATTCAGTGAACCGCATTAAGATTTTCACACAAAAATAGAAAAAAAGCAATAATATTTGGGGTTCCCCATACATAGAATTGAAACTCAAAATTTTTTTTTCATCAAACCCATACGTGTGGGGTATCTATGGATAGGTCTTCAAAAATCATATTGAGGTTTCTAATATCATTTTTTTTTAAAACAATAATATTTGGGGTTCCCCATACATAGAACTGAAACACAAAAAAAATTTTTAATCAAACCCTTACGTGTGGGATATCTATGGATAGGTCTTTAAAAATGAAATTGAGGTTTCTAATATCATTTTTTTCTAAACTGAATTGTTTGCGCGAGAGACACTTCCAAAGTGGTAAAATGTGTGTCCCCCCCCCCCCGTAACTTCTAAAATAAGGGAATGATAAAACTAAAAAAAATATATGATGTACATTACCATGAAAACTACCAACGAAAATTGGTTTGAACGAGATCTAGTAAGTAGTTTTTTTTTAATACGTCATAAATCGTAAACCACAATTTACCTTTCATTCAGTCAACTCAAATATAAAAATTAAAAAAAAACATTTAATTTCATAAACGATGATGACGAATGATGATGATGATGACCTGCAGGTTTGTACGGAACCCTCGGTGCGCGAGTCCGACTCGCACTTGGCCGGTTTTATATTTCTTGGAAAGATCCTGTTGTTAAAGCTACACTGTTAAGGTACGAAAAATATTGTTGCTGTGCTGGTCTTGAAATTACTTTTAAACAAAGGTAGCAAGTTCTACTGCTGGGCATAAGGTTTTGGGTTCGATTCTTGTGTCGGGCAGTGTTACAAATTGGGTTTTCCTTCTGGAATTTCGGAGTGCAGCCCGGAGTCTAGAATTATGGCCGGTCGATAGCAATAGGCTCGCCCCCTATTAAATGAGACTTAAATATTAGTGGTAAAACGATGGTGAACTCTGCCTCTTGTTAGCCTTCGGGAATATAGGCGTGGTGTTATATTATATGTTTAAAGGCACTAAAACCAAACAAAACAGACATACCTAGTTACTTTTGCTGATACCAGAACACTCCAAATTGACCCCCTAATGCATTTGACATTGATAGAGTAAGTTTCAGTGAGGCACACACCTTATCTTTATGAACTATCAAAAAATTGGAAAAGTTATACAATTTACTGAAAACAGACCACTAGGCAATAATACTTAGGTTAGGGGGGTTATGTCAAATTACAGGAAATCATTACACGGTACATTGACCCAGAATTTTCCTATGTTTCATGATGATAGGTAATTATAAGTAAGTGTGGATAGTACAAATATTATTTGATGAAATTATAATGGCATGTAGGTACCCTATGGGCACTTTTCAGTGTTCAACTGATTGTAGACTTGATAAGGCAAGCCATAATTATAGATGTTTATCTCTCATGTAATATTTTCAGCATTTTCAAGGCTAGAATCCTATAATTGCTGTGTTTTGAACTGTTGATGTAGAGATGTACAAAAAACTACCTTACTTATAATTAAAATGTTTACGAAAAATATAATTAGTCGTCTTTTAAGCTTTAAGTGTCTGGTGTTAACTGATTAAGGTGTCTACGTTAATTATATGTAGATACAATAAAGACACTGAGAAGAATATGTCTATATTTATCTGTAGACCACCACGCGACGTCTGAATCCAAATAAACCGAATCCAATCTAGATTGGCCTAATAAAACAAATAGGTGCATAATGTAAAACGACGTGTGTCTATTCCGGTTAAAACGGACCGTCCGCCGGCCGTCCGTTACCGACCGGTGCCGGATACGAACCAGAACGTCATGAAACTTTAATCGACGGCCGGCTAGCTCTGCCGGTTATTTGAGTGCGACTATTTTTGAAAATCGGTATGGGTAACAGAAAATTTATTTTATTTTGACTGGCCTGTTAGTCTAGTGGTCCTGACTGCTAAGACTGAGGTCGTGGGTTCGATTCCAACCCAGGACAAATCTTTGTGTGATGAGCAAGACTATTCGTTCTGTGTCTGGGTGTAATTTACCTATAATATGTATGTATTTAGAAATACATATATAAGTATATTTATCAGTTATCTGGTTGCCATAGTACAGGCTCTGCCTAGTTTGGGATCAGATAACTTTGTGTTGGTTGTCCTAAGGTATATTATGTTATGTACCGTGTGGTGCCGGACGTAAAGAATAACACCACCCCATTTCTTCCCGTGGGTGTCGTAAAAGGCGACTAAGGGACTTACTAGAGAATGGGCAGCAGCGTTCTCTATGCATTTAACCACTATACTGCGATCGCCAACCCGCCTGCCAAGCGTGGCGATTATAGCAAAACCCTTTTAAATTTGCAGGAGGCATAAGTCCAGCAGTGGACGTCTTACGGCTGAAATGATGATGATGATATTATATTATATTGTCCTAAGATATAAGATATTACATTTTCATCCATAATTATAGTCAGACTGCTTCTGATGACATATCTACCTATCTAGTTTCAACACACGTCCACATTCTGATGGACGTAAAAATATCGCGGCGTGGCGGTACTGTTGACGACGAAAGTGCCTTTTATGCGCGTAAGGAAGGTTTTGTACATATTTAAAAGACTTCGTTCTATAGCTGACAAGGATACTCTCAAGATGACCTATCTGGCTTTATGTCAATCTGTGCTTAGCTATTGTATAGTATCTTGGGCACAGATCACAGATGATCTTGGGGTTTCGCTGGCAAAAGTTATCTCATTGCGGCTGAACGTGCACAAAGAGCCATTCTTAAGGTCTCTCATGCATAAGGAATCCGATACCCCACTGACATGTTGTATCGTGAAACGAGAGTGCTTACTGTGCGCCAACTTTATATTTTGTCAGTGCTACTTAAATTTCATAAAACTGCAGTAGCCACAGTCGTAACGGATCACCGCACACGTAGTAAACCCAAATGGGACAGTCTTCGCAAACTTAAATTCGGTAATAAGGCCTTCTCATTTATTGGACCATACCTGTATGAAAAGGTTAACAAAAAGCTCAACATCTACTGGCTTGATTGGCCTGTTAGTCTAGTGGTTAGTCAGGTTAGTGACCCTGACTGCTAAGACTGAGGTCGTGGGTTCGATTCCCACCCAGGACAAATGTTGTGTGATGAGCAATCATTTGTTCTGTGTCTGGGTGTAATTTATCTATAATATGTATGTATTTAGAAATATATAAGTATATTTATCAGTTGTCTGGTTACCATAGTACAGGCTCTGCCTAGTTTGGGATCAGATAACGGTGTGTTGGTTATCCTAACATAATTATATTATATTATATCTACTCCTTGACGAAGTTTGGGTGCAAAAAACAGGTTCAAAAGTGGCTGCTCGGGCTTGACTATACTGAAACGGAACACCTTATATCTCTCAATTGTTAAAGTATTCATCTCCACATACACTTGCTCATCTCTTCCTTACAGTCACGTCATACATACAGTTATCACATACATGCATTTATCACATACACACACTCTTCACATACACACACTCTTCACATACACACACTCTTCACATACACATAATCTTCACATACACACACTCTTCACATACACACATTGTTCACATCCACACTAACACTCATCACATACTCGTACATATGCTCATCACATGCACATATCATTTTGGTTACCTTTTAGTCTGTAGTTTTAGTAAATTTACTAAACCGTTGCTTTTGTTTACTAAAATCCATATTAATGTCGAAAGAGACTGGATCCTGCGACACAGGGTATCCTAGTGCGGGATCCAGTGTCACATCTATATACTGTAAAACGTTTTTGAACCAACAAATATTATTATTATTATTCTTATTATTTGAAATAAATGCTTTGACTTTGACTTCGACTTCGATTTTGACTTCGACTTTGACCTTGCGTGATTTTTTCACTCACTACATGTCCAACGCACTGCTTTGCGTCGAGATTTGAAAATCGAAGTGTTTTTTCGATGCGCTGGGATGTACAGTTTACTCTGTGCTCGATGCGCTGGGATGTACAGTTTACTCTGTGCTCGATGCGCTGGGATGTACAGTTTACTCTGTGCTCGATGCTCAAATCAACACCGTGAATGAAAAAAAACCAGTACGCGATAAAATACCGCTGCGATATTTTTACGTCCCTCAGAACGTGGTTTTAGTGTTCGGAACGTCTCGCTCACATGCACTGAAAACTCAGAAAAGTATTGTTTGTTAAGAATGTTCTACTAATTGAGTACCTACTTGTTTTATTGTTTCGGGGTAATTAGCCTAAATGAGTTATGAGTTTATGACGTACTATGTATTTTGCTAAACAACTTAACAAAAAACTTTTTCATAAAAGTAAATGTGCAAATGTCTGCAGTTTTGTACCCAATTATGAAATTTTATTGTTATTTTTATACATCAATTTCATTCTGAATAAATTATCCGATTTTTAATCCAACCCTCTTTTGAACCTGCAATTAATAAAATAGGAAACAGGAGTATTCGCTTCAAGATATCTTATCAAGTACGTTGTTTGTCATCAGGTATGGTGGTGAACGGGTTCGTGAACGTGGTGATCACCACTATTGAGAAGAGGTTCGGCCTCCGGTCCATGCAAACTGGAGTAATCGCCGGGGGGTGAGTTACTTATTGTTGGTGGTGGTCCAGGGTGGGTTTTACTGACCTTTACTCCAATATCCCTTTAACAATCGTAATTTCTTTTTCCTTTTGTCTTGTACGAAAATTTTAATAGGTACTGTATTACTTACTTGCAGAGCTTTTTCAATTATAGTTCGCTTTTTAATCCTTAAACGAATCCGTTTTTTCAAGTATTTTGTGTTTACTTTTTTAGCCTATGAGTTTGACATTACACCTGTCAAATGTATCGTGGGCTTAAAAACGAATTGTAGATGCTTTTGAGAAGGCCAATTAATTCTCTTACATAAAAACGTTAAACATCAGTCGCAGTCTCATCTCAGCGACAATCAAATGTCAAAAATGTATGTAAAATCGAGGTATTTTTGACAGATTGAGACTGAGCTTAGACTGTGAACGTTCTTAAAATTACGAGAATTAACCATCCGTTAGTCGCTCTTTATTGTAGATACAAGTATGCTCCAAACGATGTTAGAATCTGAAGCGTTCCAGTTAGACCTGGAGAACCGATTCGCTGCCGTGGAAACCATAAATGACGGTGACCAGGCCCTCGACCAAATGGTGGGAATCCTCAGGGAAGTAGGCTTGAGATTTTGCAAAATGCGGCGTACGGGCAAGAAGTCCAAACTTTCGGAAGAAACTCTGGACCTAATGACGGATCGATGTGAAAACCCACCTGTCACTTCATGAGAACAACGGGCGCTCAACAGTAATATTGGAACATTGGTACAACGTGACCACCGACGCTCCAATATACGCTTTATAGAGGAAGCGATCGAGCGACCCACCGCTTCACAGAAGACCTGCCAGACGTCAGCCAAGACGAAAGCGAGGCGGCTCTAAAACAGCTTAAGAATGGAAAAGCCCTGGTGAGGACGGGACTACGACCGAGCTCCTGAAAGCGGGTGGAAGTCCTGTACTGAAAGAGTGTCGGGAGCTCTTCAACTCTGTCCTGTTATGTGGGAGAACTCCAGAAGCGTGGCGAAAGAGCGTGCTCGTCTTTTTCTTTAAAAAGGGGGATAAAACCCTTTTTAAAACTATAGACCTATTTCGCTCCTAAGCCACGTATATAAGTTGTTTTCATGAGTCGTCACGAATCGTCTAGCGCGGAGACTCGACGAGTTTCAGCCACTGGAGCAGGCCGGGTTTCGAGGAGGATACAGCACCATAGACCACATCCACACAGTGCGGCAGATTATACAGAAG
This sequence comes from Aporophyla nigra, assembly GCA_947507805.1. Classification (NCBI taxonomy): domain Eukaryota; kingdom Metazoa; phylum Arthropoda; class Insecta; order Lepidoptera; family Noctuidae; genus Aporophyla; species Aporophyla nigra. Next base: position 26,343,492 of record OX382293.1, on the reverse strand, counting down.
TCTGAAGAGTATAATCGGCAGCTGTGTCTTGCGTTTGTGGACTATGAGAAGGCTTTTGACTCTATCGAAACCTGGTCTATTATGGAGTCTTTACAGCGATGCCAAGTCGACTGGCGATACATCCAAGTGCTGGGATGTCTTTATGAAAACGCGACAATGACCCTCCAAACTCAGGACCGGCGAACTGAGACATCCTCCTGCGTCGAGAAGTGAAACAAGGGGACGTAAATCCCCAAAATTGTTCTCTAACGCATTGGAGGATGTGCTTAACTGGAGTAGACGCGGTATTAACATCAACGGCTAGTACATCTCACACTAGAGATTTGCAGACGACATCGTCATATTGGCTGAATCGCTGCAGGACTTGCAACAGATGCAGACGACCTAGTTGATTATTCTGAACGCATTGGTCTCCGGATGAACTTGGACAAAACCAAAGTTATATTCAACGAACACGTAACTCCAGGACAAATTGCTGTCAATGGCGGTGCTCTCAAGGTTGTTCGAGAATACGTTTACCTCTGGCAAACTCTGCAGTTTGGTTTTTTTCAAATAACCTTGAGAAGGAAGCTAACAGAAGAATTCAGCTGGGTTGAGCAGCATTTGGGAAGCTTCGTCGAGTCTTCTCGTCGCGTATTCCACAGAGTCTAAAGACGAAAGTCTTCAATCAGTGCGTCCTGCCCGTTATGACCTACGGAGCCAAAACATGGACACTGACGGTACGGCTGGTCCATAAATTCAAAGTCGCCCAGCGAGCTATGGAACGACCTATGCTTGGAGTACCTATCTCTAGAGGGACAGAATCCGGAATGAGGTAATCCGGCAGAGAATCAAAGTTGTCGTCGTTGTTGTCATTGTTGTTGTGTCGATATAGCTCACAGAATTAGCAAGCTGAAGTGGCAATGGGCCGGCCACATTAGCCGTAGAACCAATGACCGTTGGGGTAGACGTGTTCTTGAGTGGAGACCGCGAATCGGCAAACGTAAGGTAGGACGCCCTCAGGCTAGGTGGAGCGACGATCTTCGCAGGGTGGCTGATAGCAGCTGAATGAGAGTTGCTTAGAATTGGGCTGAATGGCGTGCAATTGGAGAGGCCTATGTCCAGCAGTGGACTGCTATAGGCTGATGATGATGACTGTAGATCCTGACCTACGGGAGTTGCAGAACCCGAGCTGAGAGTTATATCCAAAACCCGATAAGTACCTATACGCGTCTCAAAACGTGCGCGTATAAAACCGTATACGCGTCTCTTATTTAGAGACGATTCAGCCTTTTTAACTTTGGTGCTTTTTTCCAATTGATTTTTATTCGCAAATCGACTAGATTTTCAACCAAAGTTTCCCTTACAGATACGACATGGCTTCCTTCGCGTGCTTAGCCCCGGTGACGTACCTCGGGGGCCGCACCGGCTCCTCCAAGCCTCGCTGGCTGGGTCTGGGAGTACTCCTCATGGGGACTGGCTCCCTGCTGTTCGCGCTGCCGCACTTTTTGGTGCCTAATTATAAGATAGCTGGCAATGAGGCCGCTGATCTTTGTACGCCTAATCGAACGGTGAGTTCGTTAAATATATTGTTTTTATTTTTCTAGGACTCTCTAATCACAATCAGTGATCATTAAACACTCACAGAATTTTTTTGATTACTTTGCTAAAAGTTTCATCGTGCATCACAATAAAAATATGACTTTTTAGAAGTTGAGTTGTCTTTAAATGTTTCATATTTATACTCCGAATTTACCAAAATACCTGTTTGTTTATTCACTAATGATCAAAATAATAAAATTGTCGTTAGGATTGGGATGATCGGTCGGAAACATTAGTGGAACATCTCCAAAACTTGTGGATTTCATTTTTTTCTGTAATATGATTAAAATTGAATGCTTGATCTAATTCAATTTCGGAAGTAGCTAAATCAAACATTTATGGGTAGGCAAGTAGTTAAAATATAGGTCACAAATTTGCAGTACCTACTCTACCTGTCTGTATTCACTAACAACTATGCAAGAGCTTATGAATGCCTAACTTAAAGCCCTCCCTGTTAGGTTTTCAACTTTGGACAGTGAGCCGACCGTTGAAAATCCAACAGCGGACTCTGTTAAGCATTTAAGTGTCAGCTAGAGTTAGTGAAAACGGGCAATGCCTTGTGATTACCTACAAAATTGCTGTTAATTTACGCTGGTGAACGGGCTGACCTAAAGCAACAACAATTTATTCATAAGATGAAGTTTAAGATAATAAAGGGTCTAACTATATCTACCTACTGAATTCATAGAGCCCAACAAAACTCAACTCACTAAAACTAAACTTCTAATTAATTAAGATCCTATTTATCTAACAATCCATTTCCAATCAAAACTTTACTGCTCAAATGTTCATTCAATTTTACGTTCACCGTTCAACGCAAACTTTAGTCTCTTGTCTATGGATCCTAAATTTGAATGAATGAACTTGAATGTGGGCACCGGCACAGGCGCGGTGCATTCAGCCAGGCGGTCGACAATATGCGGCCTTCGTCACACAATGCGACCGATCTCTGTGATTAATCGGATTGAATCACCATGCATATCTCCCTGAAAATGTTGTCTGGATAACGGGTAGGCCGCTTGACAACTTTAACATGATTAATGCTGGTTTTCATTGCGTTTTATTCTCGGTACTAGGTATTACAATATGTATAATTATGTCACCGTAAGATTGTAAACACCGTTAGTTCATAGTCTATTTTGAGAGATTGTAAACTTTCGATAAATTGTGAACAATATCAAACTGCTTACAATATAACATATCAATTTTCGATAGCTTATAATCTATCCATGGCAAACTGTCAAATTGTAATCGAAATCTGCACTTACAGACAGGATTCTCAATCGGTCCGATTTTATCACCTGTTAAAATGTGAACCATGAATTAAATGGGTATGATTTACGCTGTCGCCAATTTAATTAGTTTTGTGTTTCTTAAATAATAGGGTTTGCCCGCAAAATAGTAGATTTGTCACCAAAATGTAGTCACCAAACAATATAAAATCAATTCCACAATAAATTATCTAAAATCATGGAGATATGGGGTCAAGTACCAAATAAATGTTTTTGTATGTATTATAATAGGTTTGTTCTAATAGTATTTAAGCAAACTAATTTAAAGAGATCACCAGGGCTTGGTCGACGGAGCCCCGCTAGGCGGGGCTCCTATTTCTGGGTGGTTTATAAAAATATAACCACGAAGTGCTTACTTTGCTGTTCTTTTCATCATCATCATTTCAACCATAAGACGTCCACTGCTGGACTTAGGCCTCCCCCAATTTGGGGGGCTTTGCCATAATCGCCACGCTTGGCAGGCGGATTGGCGATCGCAGTATGGTGGTAAATGCATAGAGAACTGCTGTCCTTTTAATAGTACTATATAGGAGACCGGCCTTCTACAGTAAAAAAAAACAATTTTAAAGTTTATCTATCGCATTGTATAAATTTCTAATGTTCTAGTTTAAAAATCCTTACTTTCACAATATTTGATTCAATCCCGTAAGTACCAAAATGAAATCCTGGAAAAAAGGCTTATCCTTGTTAGGATTTCTATGACTATTCACGATGCGAGTACGTAAAATCAATCTAACTACTCCGACCTCTGGTTAAGTGGTTATAAGGCTATTTTACGCCTGATGGCTGACAACTTCAACACTGACAAGGGATCGTTTCTTGGTAAATATTTGTGAAATTGTTATACAAAGATGATATTAGTTCTGATTTTGGCCACGCTCCAAAATAACCTTGTAGCGTTGTACTGTCACTGTCCATTTTGTTTTTTTTTTAATACTCTATGACACTGTTTTTACCCTATTTTTGACAGAAATTTGAAATTTGATCTGTTTGCAAGAAAACGACAAAAGAATCGTGTATTATTTTATTTCTTTAGTTAATTGAATATTTATTAACGTATTTTAAAAGCTGAAAACTAAGTTCAAACAAAATTGATGGCTGAAGCATCACCCTGACTGATCATAAGATCATGACCATCATCAGCATCGCAGTCGCGGGTGGGCCTTATTGTGGTCGAGTATACTACTCTATTGCGATCAATTCCTGGCTTTTAAATGAAGGATAGAATGCCATTAACCAATATCAAGCATTGATGGCATTACGACCTAATGGTGCAACTTCTGCAAAGATACTTTGGAAGGACTGCTGGAACTAGTACTTACCTATAGGTAATATTGGAAGGCACAAGCAGCAATTGAAGAGGGCTAAGACATGAAGGTTGGAATGGCAGTAATTGTTGCCTAATATTGCTCGACAACTATGATATAAGATCGGGGAGTTTCACTGCCATAGAGGTTTACTGTTACAAATTTCAAAAGAACAATACAAGTGAAGGATATAGGTGGAAATAATTGATAGTATTGCTGACAACTGCAACTATGATTTTACTGGAATTCTTGCTAGAGTTGGTTATGCTGACATATAAAACATCAAAGTATTGATGACAATACCGTTTTAGGCTGCAAAGTCTGCAGAGGGACTAAAGGAATGAAATTGAAGAAGGCTAAAACGTAAAGGATGGAATGTCAGTAATTTTCACCTACGATGCCAACAACTCCACTACACAACCAGAGTTACAAATTATGATTACTAGAATCCCTGTCATAGAAGGTTCATTTTACAAATCACAAGCAGCATTTCAAAAGGATTATGTGAAGGATAGGATGAAAAAAATTGACAGTATTGATGACAATCCCTACTATGATTTGACTGAAGTAGCTGCTAAAAACAGGCTAATGTTGGAAATAACAAGAACGTAGTTAAAAAGGCTGAATAAAGGACAACATCAGGTATTGATGGTAGGATGACAATTGCTATATACTCCAATATTCTGTGATCATAATATCTTGGATGGGCCACAGGAACTGGGTATCTATTGGAAATCATGAACAGTGATTGAAGAGGGCTACAACAAAAAGGATGGAATGGTAATAATCACTGACACCTCTGCTATAAGAGCAGGGTTATAAATTATGTTAAATGTATTAGTCCTTATAGTATGTTCACTGTTACAATTCGCAGAAGCAAGCTAAGTGAAGGACGAGATGGGAATAATGTGATAGTATTGCTGACAACTAATACTAGGACAACTGCTTAATTTTACTGAAGTACTGGCAAGCACTTATTCTACTTTAATATCTTTTTATTGATCACAAGATGACATTTGCTATGTACTCCAAAATCTACTATCTCGGTAAGCCTAAAGGAACTGGTACCTTTACTAAATCACAAGCAGCAAGTGAAGAGTGCTAAGACATAAAGGATAGCATGGCATGGCAGTTATTGCTACCTTTTTCTATTGCTGATAACTCTGCTATAAGAGCTGAGTTACAAATTGTAAAATGCTATAGTCAAATTGCAGAAAAGCGTTGTGAAGGCTCAGATGAAAATTGCTGACAACTGCTACTAAGATAACTTTAATTTTACTGGAGTACTTGCCTGAATTGGCTAACAAACAACTAGAAAATGACTAAAACAGGCTGCATGAAGGATTTTATGACTTTAATAAATATCAAAGTTTTGATGGCAAGGTGACAATTGCTATGTATTCAAGAGTCTGTAATCTCAGAAAGACTAAAGGAACTGGTACCTTCACTAAATCTAAAGCTAACTGAAGAGGGCTACGACATAAAGGATGGATTGGCAGTTATCACTACCTTCTATATGTTCTTATATTGCTAATAACACTGCTATTAGTGCTGAGTTACATATGATGTAATACTAGACTCAGTACCATAGTAGGTTCACCATTGCAAATTGCAGAAGGGTGCTAAGTGAAGATTAGAATGAGATGGAAATAATTGATAATATTGCTTACAACCTCTACTATGATTCTACTGAAGTAACTGCTAACATTGGAAATAATTCAGTATCAAGTATTAGTAGCAGGATGACAACTGCTATTATGCTGTAAAGTAACGAGGGAGACTAAAGGAACCTGATAACCTATATTGTAATCATAAGCAGTGATTGAAAAGGCCTAACACATAAAGGATGGAATGGCAATGATCGCTACATTCTTCTGTTGCTGATAACTCTGCTATTAATTATGAAATACTACAGTCAATGCCATAGTAGGTTCACCATTGCAACTTGCAGAAGAGTGCTAAGTAAAGGTTGGGATGAACAGAATTGATAGTATTGCTGTCAACATGTAGTATGATGCTGCCAGAGTTGGTATTACATTGGGAATCACTAGAAAATGATTGCAATAGGCTGAATAAAAGATAGAATAATAGCTAACGACCTTATCAAAGTATTCATAGCAGAATTCCTGCTATTAAGCAATACATGCCATCATATCTTGAGTGGCTGAATGAACTGGTACCTGTGCTATTGGAAATAACAAGCAGCAATTGAAGAGGGCTACGACATAAAGGATGGAATGTCAGTAATTGTCACTTGGGCAATTTCAAAATTTGTTGTACCCCCTTATTTTGCCGTGTCCCTCGACTTTGTTAATTTATTTTTTTGTGATGAATGACTTCTAGGAAAATATTTTAATTGAAGTGAAAAGAACATATTTTAAAATGTATACATAATTTGTCGTTTAGTTGTTATTTTACGAAATATAAAACTTCCAAAGATTTTATAATATTGAACACCATCGAATTTAGCTGTCCCCTTCCCAGCAGGCCTCAGAAAATCTTTGATTTCTAAAAAAATCGTGTATGCTAGTGGTGTTGTAAATATAATTTGAATTCTTAAAAGTCAAATTTATTAGTTAAAAGAATCAACTAATGTGTTTGTGTCATATTTTTTTATTAAAAATAAATCTATATTAAAATCTAAAATTTCAACTAACCGGAACATTCCGTATTGTGACCGCTTTTTTTTGCAAAAATTCTTCCAACTGTGGAACTATTCGGCACGAAATGGCAACACCAATATTATCCTTCATCGGGAGACACCATTTTGCGTTCATTGTCAAACTAATTAGTGGCCAGCGCGGACGTATACTATTGAAGTGTTCTGTGTTTCATTTTCTTTGCTCAGGTATGTGACCAAGTTTTACTATTATTAATCACTTTTCTTTAATTATTGTTATTGTTGAAACTTTGCAAAATTTCTATGGTATTTGATACCAGAAAGTGAATAGTGCTAAGAACGATGGGTAATTTTTAAACAATTTAAAACTACAAGAAGGTGGCATTATGTGACCTCCGTTTTGTGACTTATTCCACGGTCACATATAACGGAACGGCAAGTCACAACAGGTCGGAATGCATAAAGCTTAGTTCACATTGCAAATCCTTACTGACCAAATTTATGAATATACTTACAAATAATCTAAGTTTTTTTTATATTTTTTATTCAAATTTACAGATCGAAGTTTACTGACAAGACTCGAACGTTAGGTAAGCTTTTCTTAACTTAAACATAAAGTATTTTGTTGTCTTAAGATAATACTGTAGTGTTCTTAATTCTAAAGAGCTCTGCGTACAAGTAGATCGATAATACGAGTAGGTACCTAGTAGGCAACTATTTTTTTTTTTTTTTTTTTCGAAAAGTAAGTTTTTTTTAACATCTTAGTACCTTTATTAATCTTCCTTAAGAATCTTAAAATGTTGTAAGCTATTTACCAATTACATGAGTTTTTGTTTCGCTCTGTTATAAACTCTATCTCTTGATTCCGGCGAACATACTTATGGGTATAACGTATTTAAACATCGCTCTCTTGTGTCAGAAATTACTTTGATCAAGTGTTTAATATTCAAATATGACCTGTTTAATTTGAAATAACACATTATTTTAATGATAATAATCATGAAAATAATGTGCAATGACGTTGTTGGTATTATAGTCGTAAAGATGTTCCTTACTGCCAAGCAAAAAAAAGTTTCGTATGCTGTAAAGCTGCTCAATGCGTTTGACAATTTATCAGGCTACAACTACAGTACTGAAACAAAGACTAGATAGATAGGACTTAGGCGAAAAGAAGAAGAAGACCGATAGAACCTGTAGTAATATATAACCCTTTTAGGTATTGCAATGCCGCTTACTGGCGCGGAGAAAACTAGAAGATACAGAGAGAGATTAAAAAATGAACGGCCGGATGAGTATGCTGCCCAGTGCAAAAGAAATTTAGATCGACTGAAATCAAAAAGAATGAAAATTACGGAGATGTCATCAGTAGAAGCCGAACAACAAAGAAAAAAATGGAGAGAAGAAAAAAGCAAAAGTAGTGCTAAGAAAAAACAGAACAAAAGTAGTACCAAATCTATAAATGAGCCGGTAAACCCCATTTCAGGTTCAGATTTGATAACTCTCAACACATTAAGGCGAAAGTGTAGATATTTAGTCAAAAAGTGCCGAAGCCTTCAACAAAATGCAGAAAAACTGAAAACACAAAAAGAAAAATATAAGAAACGTCTGCATCGCTTGAAAATTAAAGACACGAAGGAAATTAATAATTTGAATCTAACTATTACTAAAATGCGTGCTAGGGAAGAAGTATTAGAATCGACATTGCAAAAAACATATCGGAGTACTAAATCTTACCATGATAAAAGGATACTTAAAAAAATAGCAGACAATTCTATAAACAAAGCGGTGGTTACTAAAATGCTGGGATTGATTGGTAAAGCAAGGGGAAAGAAAAAATATATAAGACAGATAAATATTGATGAAATAACACAATTTTATCTAAGAGATGATGTGAGTCGGATTACATCAGGACGAAGAGAAACAAGGACAAAACACAAGGAGAAAAAGCAGATAAGATATCTGATGGATACGCTGGTCGAAAGTTACAAAAAATATAGAGATGGGGGTGGGCGATATGGCTTTACGACTTTTTTCAATCACAAACCTTTTCACGTGTTATCGCCTCACCTTAATGCAAGAAACACATGTCTCTGCATCAAACACAGTAACCTAGAATTCCAATATTCTGCCTTAAGACGATATGGAGCGCTGAAAATTGGAATAAGAGAGGCCTTAAGTAACGTAGCTTGTGATACAAAAAACTACAACTGCATGTATGACAAATGCGAAACATGCAAAGATAAAAAACTGGGTTTTGAGAGTTCTGAAAACAGTATAACGGACGATTCAAATGTGACCTGGCTTTGCTGGGAACGCCAAGATCACACCTATTCAAAAAAAGAAGGAACTGAATCAAAAGAAGTTAAAACAAAAAGGACTAAAAAGATTACTAAATCAGGGACATTACAAGATCTGAAAAATATATTTAATGGAAAACTGCATAATTTCAAAAAACATTATTATAACATGCGACAACAGCAAAGCCAATACCAGGAAGCCATCTCAAAATTAAAGAGTAATGAAGTAGTATTGGTCTGCGATTTCTCTGAAAGTTACGAAGCTAAATTGGCTAGTGAAATACAAGCGTTGCACTTCGGGGCATCAAAAAATCAGATATCATTGCATACTGGCATGGTATATTGGCGTAACAAATCACAATCATTTTGCACCATTGCTGAAAGTAATAATCATCAACCTCCAGCTATCTGGGCTCATTTGACCCCAATTATCCAACTAATTGATGAAGAAACTCCAAATGTGGATGTCATACATTTTTTTAGTGATGGACCGTCTTCCCAATACAGACAAAAAAATAACTTTTTCCTGTTGGCCCATTTTGCCAAAAAATTGCAACTTAGTTTTGCTACATGGTCTTTTTTTGAGTCCGGGCATGGTAAAAGTGTGGCTGACGGGATTGGAGGCAGTGTAAAGCGCGCTTTGGACAGAAAGGTTTGCCAAGGAGTTGATGTAACTGATGCCAAGGATGCCTATGATGTTTTGAAACAATTCCTGAAGGTCACAAAAGTTTTTTTAGTCCCAGACATTGCCATAACCGACATGACTCATATTTTACCTAAACATGTACAACCATTAAAAGGAACGCTGCAGGTACATCAGATTATTGTCCAAGATGAAAATAGTATAAAATTTAGAGATGTTAGCTGTTTTTGCGAACCTCTTCGAGGACGTTGCACTTGCTTTCAGTCACAAATCCACTCAGTAGTCTCTACAATTAATAGAAGTGGTGACAGAATCCAGCGAGTGCAATCTTCGGCAAAACCACCTATAACAGTACAGCCCGAACGCCAAGCGTTAGTTGACATTTCTTTAAAGCATGTCAAGAATGAAGTTCAAATTAAGCATGTTGGAACCAGAAACTCATTAGAAGATGGGTTGCTGGACGCTGTTTTGCCAGAATTATCAGGCACATTTGATATTTCAGACCTAGAATCTCTGAAAAATCTTGATGTGCTTATAAACAATTCAGAAGAACCTGTAGATCTTATGCATATAAATGTAATGCCAATTATTATTGCACCGGAACCCAAGAGCACAGTCGGACAAAAACTTGGGAAAGAAAATAAAAGTATGAAAAAGCGGTTGACTTGCATTATATGCCAGAAATGTAAAGTTTCGATTGTAGGTCGGAAAGCAAAATGCATGTCATGTAAGAAAAATTACTGTGAAGAATGCACCGCCGGTCCTACAGAATGGGATTATCTTTGTGACATATGCTTGGAAGGAGGTAGTGTAACTCCACAGAATTGAATAAAACAAGTGGAAGTGCCAACAGAGTTATCCCGCACGTGTCACAATTATGCGGAATTTTTTTTGAAGTAATAACGATCTTCGTCAGTTGTAATATAATATATATATAGTATATATAATAGTCTTAGGTTTGTATAAACAACAAATTCAACAATGACGGAAAGCTTATTTGCGTGGGCACTTACTTCCACTTGTTTTTTTTTTTTTGTCTTCTGTGTGTATCTTTTTAAAACGTAAATTATTTGTATGGTTATTTTTTTGTTAAGTACTTATTTAATTAACAATGGTAATTTTTTCTTTCAGATTAAAATTTTGATTTACAAGGATAACTGTCGACATGGTAATGTACGCAGACATAGACAGGGTGCTCAACTCCGATGATTTTATGGAGTTCTATATATATGACCTAAAATGGCCCTGGACTGACACACATTTTATTATTAATGAATATTGCTATGGATGCGGTCAATACGTAAGTCGATCTTCAAGAATTGGACACTTTTCTCTGATTATGACTCGTGAAGATATATACAATTTATTACTAAGTTCATATTTTTGGTGTAATTATTGTACTTACTCCGTATATGATCACTATACCACTGATGAGTGTTTCTTATGTTCAAATTAAGTAATTTGAAAATAAGAAGCACTTGCCTATTTTTAAGAATGTGCAAGGCTTAAAAATATTTTTTTTTAATTCTTTACCAAAGTAAAATTCCAATTATTAGATTATGTCTGACGTTTATGTAGATTACTTCAATAATTTTAAAAGTTATTATATTTTATGGTCAAGGACCTTTTTTTTTGATGAAGCTATTATAATATACATTAATACTAAAAGGAATACACTTATCTCGGTATCTTTTTTTTTCTGTTTGCTAATACAACTGAAAAGCGGTTTAATCTTAAGATTTTTTTTTTAAATTTAACGTAAATATGTTTCAAAATGAATATCTGAGATAACGGTACAAGTGTATTTTTCGAGTTTTAGAAGGTCAATGATTATTATTTACCTAAAACTTGATGATTGTTAAAAAGTACCCCAAAAATTAAACCCTGTCGATTTTGTAAGGTATTAGTTTCAGTTTGTGAAAACTTACTCTGGAATTGACGCAAAAGGAATATTAGTATCGATTTTTAATTTTGATTTGTTATTTCTTTAGATAGTTTTATTTAGGACAACTCGAGTGTGGCCTTAATTTTATAATACCTACTGTTCTCAAATATTATGTGATAAGAAACTACGGAGTTCCTATTAATATTATTCTGAAAAGTTGTAATTAGACTGATGTTAACCAGTACAAATAATTATAGTAAGGTAAAATATAAGAATATTTAGAATTATTGTTTAATTTCTTACCTACTAAAAACGGCACCTATTTAGGCTATTTTGAAATCATGTGGACACAGCCTTATGATTTTAAGTCTTCCATTTTGTCACTGTCCCTTCAAATAGGTGGAGTTAAATCTATGAAATTAGGTGAGTTTTTACCTTTTAAATCTGTGCGGCCACAAATACGTTTACAGTAAACGTATTATATTCGAAAAATATACAAATATTAAGTAAATTATTATGATTTTAGAGTAAAATTAAAAAATTACCAATTAAAATGCGTCAGAGTCACAAAACCGAATAAAGAACAATAATTTTGTGTTAATCCTTGAAAATTAGGCAATATTCTTAGATTTATCTATTAATTACATGTATTTTTTAGTTTAAATAAATTTGAAAATCGCTTATTAATTTCATAGTTTCCCTAAATTTCGCTTTTAAATCTAGTCACACAACGGAACCAGTTCCGCCACAAAGTCCGTTTTGTTTCGATATTATGGAAAAACTGCCTCTAATTCTGCGTTCCTTTTTATTTTCCTCTATAATAAACTGTATTTCCTATCATATTTTCGTAAAATTTGTGAAAAGAAAAATTATGAAAAATAAAATCGAATTTTACAGCAGGGTACACTCTTTTTTGAAATTGCCCACTTACTATTGCTGGTAGAGTCCCTGCCATAATAGTTTGACACTTACAAATCTATTGGACATCACAAGCAGCAGTTGAAGAAGCCTTTGTGTAAGATGGAATGGCTATTTGTGCAGCTCATGGCATGTCTGCTCAGAGACAGGATAAGAGAGAACTAAAACTAAGTCTTTGTTCTGATTAAGCTAATGAAGTTTTTAAAGACTAAATTAATAGGACATTGCTTGTAGCAACAAAAAATTGATTGTGTACCTACTGGAACTATTTTCATTTATTTACTTAGGGCCAGATTCAAACTGCTTAAACTATTTTTGTTTTTGTTTGTTAAAATAAAATTCTGTTTAGTATCAAACTTCTGAGTTATTAATTGTCACCTTTTTAAACTTACCTACTTACACTAAACAAAAGAACTTTCAAATAATTTATACTTATTGAAATTCATACATCAACATTAATCCCCAAAGGTCGGCAAAGGGTAGGGCTGAGGTGGAAGTACATAGTACACCCACAGTTCGCTAGTTATGTTGATCTCAAGTAGTAGAGGGCGAGTCTATTGCCATCAAACGGGCACTAATCCAGACTCCAATCTGTTACTGGGAAACTGCAGATGGATAAACCCAATAGAATCGCGCGACCTGCGAATCTAACCCAAGATTCATGCTCAGCAGTCATGCGTTTGCCAAGAGACGTTCAGCCAGTCATCGGAATCAGCCACAGGAAGGATGGCTGATTGCGAAGTTCAAGTTTATTCGCCTTGATTTACCTAGGTTTGTGCTTATTCAGGTTTTAGTAGCAAGTACTTAAACCTAAATAAGCAGCAGTCAGGCTTTTGTTTTCAGATCTTTCTTGGTGGTACGGGGTACCTATTCTTAATACCTATCAAATTTATCATAATTACTGTACCTAATCTATGAAATTACTTGTGATTTGAACGTAAGCTAACCACAACAACTTCTTACTCTAGCTAAAACGATGATTTTAGAATTAGGTTACAAAATATCATTTTATCTAGATTTTCAAAACCAACTGACGTGCACCCCGGGTGCACGTAAGTTCGTCGGGAGTCCATAGCGGACTCCTGGCCACCGCAAGTGCGGACTTGCGGGCGGCGAGCAATGTAGCTCACCGCCCGGTAAGGAACTAAGGACCAGGCTCTGGGCGACGGCGCGTTGTGATCCAGGCGTGCCTCAAAGAGACGGAGCAAACATCGAAGGGGACCCCTTCAATGTTTGCTGACATCTCTTTGGCACTAAGACCGATGCCTGCTAGGGTCTCGGATTCGGACTCGGGATTTCGGTTGTTCGAAAGAGTTACCGTGGCCCTGGCCAGTAAAAGTCTGACACGCCCTCCCGCTCCGCCCAGAGCGGGAGAGGTCATTTGATAATACCTCACCCAAAAAAAAGGGTGGTGTGCAGCCAAAGGCATAAACACCCGTACTCTGCGGTTATCTCTGGGCGTGGTTATTGGCATCAACAGAGCATGAATTCAGACTCCGGGCTGCTGGGAAATTCTACATGGAGCAACCTAATAATACTTTACCCGACCCCGGAATCAAACCCGAACCGCATGCTCAGCTCTTACGGCCAATAAACCAAACACGCAGATAGACTTAGATTTTTTACAATGCTTTACCCTCAAGGCAGTCTTATTGCTCGAAAACGAACCTTATTAGCTCCATCCTTTAAGAAACCGCTACATGAAGCTATTATCTATGTTCCTTAAAACCATGTTCTTTTCCAGTTGACAGACAGCTGCGACGGCAACGTATCTTCAGAAGGCGGCGCGTGGGCAGTCGCGGTGTTCGTATTCGCGCAGCTGCTGCACGGCGCAGGCGCCACGCCGCTCTTCACGCTCGGCGTCACCTACATCGACGAGAACGTGTCCAAGAAGATGTCTTCCGTTTATTTGGGTAAGTGGAAATTTAATTATAGCAGTGGTGACAAAGTGGTAACGGCCGCGACTTACCGAGTTGTAGGCTTGTAAGTCGTTCGAACCCAAGTAGGCACTTTGTGCAAATTATTTCATCACCACTGTTCTCAAAACGGTGAAGTAAAACATCGTGAGGAAACCGTAATGTCTTAGAAAGATAAATTCTAAGACATGTGACGTCTACCAACCCGCACTGGGCCCGCGTGGTGGGTTATGGCCCACTCCCTCACACCATGAGGAGACAGGGGTCCCAACAGTGGCAATATAATAGGCGACTGGTGATGGGAAATTACTCGGAGTTTTCCCGAGGAACCCCCATTTCTGAAAACTTTCACGCACGGCGCGGAGACGGCTCAGCGGTAACGTTATCGGCGCAGAGTAGCCATCAAGTGCGTTGTGCTTCCAAAATTCGACAAGAGACCATGACCTGGGTTAACTTAGCACATAGGATACTTTTATCCCGGTAGTACGTTCCCGTGGGATAATTTATGACTTCCATGCGACCGAAGTCAGAACAAAAGCTAGTCTCTTACCAAATCAAATCTTTATTTGTGGTTGGTTGACCGAAATAACAACAAATAAATAGACGCGACCTTCGAGTGAGAAGTTTTTCATGAAAAGTGTAGCGAACCTAATGGATTTGTACGGAAACAGAATTAAAATCAGCGAAAACTTTGGTAGATTATAATGCCAGAAACCTAAGCGGCTGTTCTAACCACTGAAAAATCTCAAACCACTGGAAATCACGTAGGTAAATGGGAAAAAAATTACCTAAACTCTTAGTAGACGTCCAAAGGGACGTAATAAAATCGCGACAGATATTTTATCGCGCACTGGATTTTCAACTCTCGGTGTTGAACCGAGCGAGCGTAAGAAGCAGTGGTACCCAACTTACAAGTTGTAAATCGCAGGTTCGAGCCCAGGCAGGCGTTTTACTTAGTGCAAATAATTCCACCACCACCTGCTCTCAACACGGTGAATGAAAAAATCGTGACAAAACCGGCATGTCCTAGAACCAAATATCTGAAGACATGTGACTTCTACTAACCCGCACCGGGACCGCGTTGTGGATTACGGCTCACTTCCTCTCGAAGAAAGGAGGCCTATGTCCCAGCAGTGGGAATATTACAGGTTGATTATGCAGTGCGAGTGAGTCTCAGCGCGTCGGAAAAACACACGTGTTCAATTTTCCACTCTCAGCGCTATTACGTCCGTGCATACGTGGGCTTAGTAAAAATTAGAATAAAAAATAATAGTTTAAGAAAACTAAAAAACACGCTTCCATAGAAAAGCAAACTAAAAAGTAGAAAATAATGTGGGGTGCTTTTTAAGGTATTTTTTTATTGATATCAGGCACCCCACGCTTTTTTTCCATTATTTTCTATTTTTACTATTAATTTTTTACTATTATTTATTTTCTATTTTTTTTTAGGGTATTTCGAATTATGAGACGTATGTCAGCGTAGTTTATGACGTATGTCAGCGTAGTTTTCGAAGACAGTTTTTTTGCTTTCCTGGTAACCCTGGCAAGGATAATGGCACAAATTTATGAAATTATAGTATTGTCATCGGTCCTCGATAAGTCTACAGAGTTTAAATGAAATCTGGTCGTTTAAAGTGGGGCAAAATCGCGTTATAAGGAGTCGGTTACAAACAAACAAACAAAAATACAAGTGAAGCTAATATAAAGCGTGTAATTAAACTGAGTTCTCGTTTTTAGTTTAGTTAGGATTAAATTACATACGAATTGGAACCATAGCACATATTTCTCACGAGAAAAGTAACTGGCCACATAACAAGGCTGTATGAAACCAACCATAGCTAATGATATCAATTTCCCGGTGAACCGTCGTCATTTGAAACCGTAACTTTGGTATGCCATTCCACTACTTACTTAAGTGGTAACGGGAAAATATGTGGTAGACCTCGATGAAAGTTTCTCTATAAAAGAGTAAGCATGGAGTTACTTGCCGGCTCTTCTCCATGGGAATTAACAAATTGGAACCGTGCACCTAGCTTTTGACGTTTCATAAGTGCCCATGTTGGTTTATCTATACAATACAATACATACAAATAAATTAAATTGAAGTGTGTGAACAGTTTTTCCTAAATGCATATGAAAGTATATATTATTATGGTACTTACATAAAAAAATCATTGTTTTAAAATTTTGTCTGTCTGTCTATCTGTCTGCCTGTTTATTCCGGCTAATCTCTGAAACTGTTAGACCGATTTTGACGGGACTTTCACGAGCAGATCCCTGTGTGATAATTTCTGAACACCACGTAGGTGAAGCCGCGGGCACAGCTAGTGTGAAATAAAAATATTTTGATGTTTATTTTGATTTTATAAGTTGTAATTTTACCATGATGGTATAATATAGCTAGGTACTATAGGTAGCTGCTGCCTACGCCTTCGCCTGTGTGGATGTCGGTAAATATCCTATAGTAGCTATATTACAACATCAGCTATCAGCCCATGAATGTCCGGCAAATTCGGTCCAGCCGTTTCGGAGAGTAGCCGGAACTTTAATTGTTTTGTTCATGCATATACCGTGTATACTTTGAGATGCATTTAGTAAAAAGCTACTACACGTCAAAAATAACTTATCGCACCTCCGGTGCAACAACGTCACTTACGCAAATTTTGACAAAATTGATCTGATTGTGAGTATGAGAAAAAGTAGCTAATGTACCCCTTTATTAAACGTTCGCTTTAACTTTAATATGAAGTTCAAAGTTGTAGTTTAAATATTACCAGTTATTTTTTTTAGTCAATACATTTTAATAGGATGTGGAATTTTCAAACGCTTCTCCTGAAATATTACATCTTTTACATAAGTGACGTTGTTGCACCGGACGTGCGTTATGTTATCTGACTACTTTGAGAAGAAAGACCGAAAAAAATAGTTAGTAAACAAACACTCAGTTTCTTTTTGACTAATTCAAAACACTTTTTAGTAAGTGCAAAAAATTGATTCGATTCCATTCTATAACCATATTACTTCACAACCGATATCCTTTCACGTGTCCCGTGAAAATAATAATATAACAAAAGCTTTCTAAACTGCTCTATATTCAAAGTTATTAACCCTCACACACCGCGCGGGGTTGCCAGCTATAAACACAAGAAAGCACTCGCCGATATGGCCGCGTTATAACAAAACGTATGGGTCGAATGGACCCCACCGCTTGGAAGTTTGGTGTTGAGAAAAATTGTTTTAGTTTTATGGAGTTTATTGAGTTATGTTAGGGTTAAGTGATTAGCTATTTGTCTGAGTGAGTTGACAGGTTTTGTTAGGGGTGAGAATTTTTCGCACGTGGGTGTAGCTACATATTTTCAACCGATGACAAAAAGGAGGAGGATCTAAGTTCGTTTATATATAAATTTTATACACTTTATTTGAGTAGTTTTTGTCTTAGCTTCGATAATGCCTAAATAGGCATTGGTGCCGATTCCCTTATTCACAAACTAAACTAAATTTAAGTTCAGTGCATCTTTTTCTTTCTATTTCATTAAGAAAAGGACAGAAGATAAATTTTAGTTTAGTCCTGTCAAATTAATCAGCGCTTCATACAAGTTTAGACGTGATTAAAAACTTGCCTACTAAAATTACGTCAATTTACGTCAAACGCTGATTAATTTGACAGGACTCAACTAAAATTTATCTTCTGTCCTTTTCTTAATGAAATAGAAAGAAAAAGATGCACTGAACTTAAATTTAGTTTAGTTTGTGAATAAGGGAATCGGCACCATTATCGAAGCTAACACCTATCAAAAATCCTATCATCCTTTTATAAATCGTGATGATTTTCTAGAACTTCCTGTCACTGTGGTTTTTAGGGTTCCGTTGCCAAATGGCAAAAAACGGAACCCTTATAGATTCGTCATGTCTGTCTGTCTGTCTGTCTGTCCGAGTATGTCACTGCCACTTTTTTCCGAAACTATAAGAGCTATGCTGTTGAAACTTGTTAAGTAGATGTATTCTGTGAACCGCATTAAGATTTTCACACAAAAAAAGAAAACAATAATATTTGGGGTTCCCCATACATAGAACTGAAACTCAAAAAAAAAATGTTTCATCCAACCCATACGTCGTATCTATGGATAGGTCTTCAAAAATGATATTGAGGTTTCTAATATCATTTTTTTTCTAAACTGAATAGTTTGCGCGAGAGACACTTCCAAAGTGGTAAAATGTGTGTCCCCCCCCCCTTCCGTAACTTCTAAAATAAGGGAATGATAAAACTAAAAAAAATATATGATCTACATTACCATGTAAAGTTCCACCGAAAATTGGTTTGAACGAGATCTAGTAAGTAGTTTATTTTTTAATACGTCATAAATCGTAAACCACAATTTACCTTTCATTCAGTCAACTCAAATATAAAAATTAAAAAAAAAACATTTAATTTCATAAACAATAAACCTTATGCATAAACCGTGTATACCTGCAGGTTTGTACGGAACCCTCGGTGCGCGAGTCCGACTCGCACTTGGCCGGTTTTTTTTATATCTTAGGACAACCAACACACCGTTATCTGATCCCAAACTATGCAGAGCCTGTACTATGGCAACCAGACAACTGATAAACATACTTATATATTTCTAAATACATACATATTATAGATAAATTACATCTAGACACAGAACAAATGATTGTGCTCATCGCACAAAGATTTGTCCCGGAGTGGGAATCGAACCCACGACCTCAGTCTTAGCAGTCAGGGTCACTAACCACTAGACTAACAGGCCAGTCATGGTTTACCTGGCCAATAGTGGTAAACGAAATAAGTGTGGGGTCACTGACCATAAGAGAGAGAGAAAAATAGAAAACAAAAACAACACATTAAAAAAAAAAAAAAAACAAATACTTCACAGTGAAAATAAATTTAATTTCGGAAGTCGCTGGCAAAAACAAAAATTCACATACAAAAAACCGACTTCAGAAATTAAATTTATACATATTTATATCTACCTGTTTGTGTTTATTTTCAGCAGATTAATGTGCAATATCTAGCTTTTGTTGAGGAAAATTAAAAAACGAAGGTAATTCAGGTCATGACATGCCAGATTATCTTGAGTCAACTGTTTTATTTTTATCTCTTCCCCAATCACAACTATAACTATTGTAATTAACTAAACAAAGAGAAATTCTTTTTAATTCCTTGTAACAGAACTATCAAAACATACTAATCTCATGAGAAAACGAAGTGTTTAGCTCATTGTTTACAACCCAAAAGGCTGGGGTTTCAATAGTAGCGGGAGAGCGATTCATGCGGGAATAATGAAGAAATAAAAATCATGAGCAGGAACACATTCTAAGAGAGTCCGATATAGACAGAACTTTGCACTTATTAATTTGTATTTTACTGGCTGACAGCGTACAGGCCAAACCTCTGAAGAACCATGATTCAGGAACGTACATTACATTCTTTACAGGTGTATTTCATCATCACCGTCATTTCAGCCGAAAGGCGTAACTGCTGGACACAGGCCACCCCAAAGGGGGGTTTACCATAATCGCCACGATTAGCAGCTGCCCATTCTCTAGTAAGTCCGTTAGTCGTCTTTTACGACACCCACTGGAAGAAATGGGATGGTGCTTTCCGTCCGGCACCACACGGAACCACCACGGGTGTTTTTAGAAAGGGTTTATTAAGATCCAGGTCGATTTGGGTGTTGATTTTTGCGAGATTGAAATTGTAGATCCCTGCTGATCCAGGGTCGCGAGATTTGTTCGAAAGAGTTACCATGCACCTGGCATATAGGCAACTGAAGGAACACGGGTGGGTTTTAGTCAGTAAAAGTCTGACACCCCCCCCCCCCCTCGTTACACCCAGAGTGGGAGACGTCATTTGATGATATCCCACCCAAAAAAAAGGCACCTGCTAATGATGATAAACGAACGCAGATTTTGATTTCACATATCGCACCCCTAGATCTAAAGGGAACTAACTCAAAATTCTTAATATTTCAGTTATGCACACCTTCGAGTCTATCATTTCAATACCTATCGACCAATAAACCAGATTCAAAACTATTTCCAATATTCGACTCCAAATATTGGAAATAGCTTTGAATCTGGTTTATTGGTCGATAGGTATTGAAATGACAGACTCGAAGGTGTGTATAACTGAAAAATTAAGAGTTTTGAGTTAGTTCCCTTTAGATCTAGTGGTGCGATATTTGAAATCCGCGACTTAGCTTTTATCACCCGCTCAAGATGTTCGAAATGCGAGCTTTGGATTGCTCCAAACCGCTTGTCGCTATAATTGAGACCTCGCCCTGCTATGCCACCAGCTTTCGACTCTAAGTAGGTACACATGCGTCGGAAACGTATTAATGCATTTCCGTGGTCTGGCTCTATTAATTGCACTCAATAGGCTTTTGGAAGCTGCGATTATTTGCCAGACACTTCATCTTTAATGGGATTCTGTTAAGTGATGGTGCGATGGGATGTTTGCACAGATGTCATGGGATATGTTGCAGATCAATAATGTGTGATTGCTGTAACAGCTAAGATTTTGTTGATTGTATGTACCCAGTTTAATTTTATTGAGTTTAGGAGTAAGAACAGGAGAGGGACAAGTTGTTTGATTTATTTATTAACAGCACTCTAGATATTCGCATAACAATCAGAATAGCTTAATACTGTTTTGGCGTTAGGTACATATAACTAACTCACTCCACAGAAAAAGGAAATTAAAACCACAGACATAATGTGACCTGTAGGGTTCGGTTGTGAAAAAAATAAATGTTTTGTGTCTCAAATAATTATTTCCCCTATATCCTTGTATATTTAGAGAGACGGAGACCCTTATTGCTTAAGGACAACTCAAGTATCTATCTTATAAGTGTTATCATCATTCCCAAGTGTCAAGACTCCAAGAGTTTTTATCTACCCTCTATCAAAGACCACCGCTCCAAAATTTTTCAATCTTAAACCGTTCACCACTTGAAAAAAAAAAAAGTAATTTTTGGTTCCAATCTCGTTTAACAAACAGACGGAATGAATCTGGCGGTCGATCCTCCACTCTCTTCCCTCTGGAGAGTCTCCGAGGACAAGGAAACGTATTCAGAGTGCCGTTGGATGGCGCGATGTGTGCCCCACTGGAGATATCGAGGGTTAGGTTTGGGCACACAAGGAGATCTGGGCGTTGGGAACAGATGTTGGGGCTATAGTTTTTAAAGAACATTTCGTCTCGAGAACAGTGGTCTAGTAAAAAATTGCTTCTGGAGCGATCGTTGTTTTGTTATGTTATTTTGATAGAGTTACATAGACGTGCCGAAAGTTTGAAATAAAAAAACCTCTGAATATATAGGTACTGTAAAGCTATGATCTCCGATCCTTATTTGGATCTTCCCTAACATTCTAGTTTTTCAATCTTATCTGGATTCCATTACTAAACTATTCTGCGAAATTTGAGTTTTCTAGATTAATGTTACACTAATTTATGTAGACGTTTATGTTAAGTTTACGTTTAGCACAAATTTCGATGAGACAAATCAACGAAAAAAACTGAGATATTTTCATCATTTGTTGATCTAGCTTTTGTAAATATTCGCTGCCTACCTGTCAAACGATGGGAAGCTACAAAAAACTTCGTCTACTGCTCCTACCTTACCACTTCTAAGTCGCAGCTTTTAACTGTGAAAACAGGGCGCCCGCTAAGAAATGCGATACTTATGCTTTTTACACTCCACGGGTTATTTTCTTGTGTTTGTCCGTGGCGTAATGTGTTGTAAGTGTAATGGAGGCATGGAGGCAGCGATGTGTGTGTTGTGCGATCGAGAGGGTGAGAGGTTAAATTGTTTCTTTTTTTTAAGAACATGGAGACAAAAGAGGTTTTGTGCTTGTGGTTTTTTGTCGTTTTGAATGGCGAAGGGAAGTTGTAGTGAAGTGTCCTTTATGGTTGTTTATTGGATTTTTTTTGCCGTGTCCGGCTAAATTATTTAGGCCAAAGAGGCAGAGATGTCCAGCTCTTTATTCTAAATAATTTCACGTAATTCATAAGTTAGGAATAGGAGGATAGCAAGTTACAAGTGTAACAACGGTGAAGGAAACGATCGTCAGGAAACCGGTATGTCCTAGAACCAAAATTTTAAGACAACATGTAAAACCTACCAACCCGCACCTGGCACGCGTGGTTGATTATGGCCCACTCCCTCTCACAAAGAGAAGGCCTGTGTCTAAACAGTGGGAACGATATCAGGCTGATTGATTATGCTAATGGAGACGATCAAAATTGTGGAAATCTTTGCTAGTTCTTTTGTCATGCTTGCTTCCACTTCTTGGTAAGTATACCTGGTTTTGACGTGATTTTTTGTTTCCAGGTGTCTACTACACGATGGCGGTGGTTGGCCCAGCGATGGGCTACGTGATCGGAGGTCAGATGCTCACCATTTACACAGATTTCATCAGTGTAGACTCAGAAACGTAAGTACCTACTAATTAATCTTATATTAATTCTATTGGCCAAATTAGTCGTTATAATTACTTGCAATACTGATAGGACTTAAACGTACGCAACTGTTAGAAAGCTGTAATATTGTTGTGCATTACACAGACCCAAATAGATTCATTGTAAATATATAATTTAATGTCTTCTTTGCATAGATCATACCTTTCGTTTTTCAATGTTTCGTTTTGTCTATGACGGTAGAAAACATATACGTAAATACTTAAGTATTTACATAAATTAAACTCATTTAAGCAGGTAGTTATGTTCATTTCTCACAGTACATATTCTTTTACCCTACAAGTGCATCAATCCACGATTCCTTATTATTTTTGCTAAGCAAACGACAATAACCTCAACTGTGAGTTTCCCGCGCTTTCCACGCCGCACGCCGCGTCTTGTTCACATTTTTTTAATATTTCATCTCGGCACCGACACGGCTTCATTCAGCCAACTTGCCCTCTCGCTTTCATCTCATTGTGAACCACGTAGGTACGCTGCTCAGGCAACTTTTCAGCCAAATTAATTCCACCATTTTATACTTTCATGGCTTCTGAAACGAAATATGATTTTCCGCGGGACGAGTTTTGAACGACCTCCTTGCCATGGCTTTGCTTTTTAATTTATGTGTTCTCTCGTTTACTGATTAAAATATAACCGAAGGGAATTCTTAGATGTTTTTACTTGATTAATTTGATTACGCCCATAAGAAGTATTGAATTTTCGTTATTGAAAGCAAGATTATAAGGTCCTACTTAGGTAATGGGCGTAAATATTTCCAGCCAAGTGCGTTTAATACCTATTGCTTTAAATTTACCTATGTTGCCATGTGCGCCCAGAGCAGAATATATAGGCTTCAAAATAAAATATACCTAGTTGTAAAACATTCTGAACTCTAAAACAATACTCCTAATAGAATAAATCTTACAATTTTCGACCTCGCTTTGCTCGCTTTTGCATTCTGCAGTCTCTCGATTCTAAAGCTATTTCGCATTAGTCAAAAAAGTTTCGAACTCCTATTTTCGAAAATCTAATCGACTTTTCATCGAGCTTGCTTCGCTCGTTCTTGCATCTTTCTCTATACTACCTAAGTCAAGTAAGCTTCTTATGAATCGACACAGTTAGTCCCACGTTAGTCCTCTTTCTGTATGCATGGACAAAACAAAACCTATCCCATTCGAGCCCAGACGGGAACATTTTAGAGCTCACTATGTTCGTTCATGCATACTACATTCCTTTAACTGTTAAGCTTTTCTGCATAACTCAAAGTTACTCATTGTTCGAATGGACTAACGAAAACCAAACATATCCGAGGTGGAGCGCAAAAATGATTAAGTTCGCTTCGTGAAGCTGAAGATGCATATAAACTTGCCGGCGCCCATCTAACATAGATGGGCGCCGGCAATTCCTTGTTTTGGGCTATTGAACATGAAGTCATTGATGTAAACCTAACGAGCACCCGATTGGGTGACCCCGAATAAAACGATTGTTTTTTTCGGGGTAACATACCTGGGTTCCGTGTGGTGCCGGATGTAAAGAATAGCAAAATCCCATTACATCCCGTGGTATGTATGGGTGTCGTAAATGGCGACTAATGGACTTGCTAGAGAATAGGAAGCAGCGTTCTCTATGCATTTTACCACCCTATTGCAATCGCCAACCCGCCTGCCAAGCGTGACGAACGTGGACTATGAGCAAACCCTTCCAAATTGGGGGATGCTTATGTCCAGCAGTGGACGTCTTTCGGCTCAAGTGATGATGATGACCTATACTCCATTTGTTTAGGTAGTTAACTAAAGGTAAACAATCTTGATATGTCTTTTTATATAAAATAAATCGTATAAAAGACCAACAAATATTATTTAAATTAAGTTACTTACCTAACATCGGTTTAAGTAAATACCTAATTGTAAACATTTTTAGATTCAATTTTTAGACAGTTTTTTAGATAAAAGACATGTTAAGATTGTTTACATTTAGTTAACTACCTAAACAAATGGAGTATAGGTACCTTAGTTAGGTAATTTCGCTACCTTACCTACTCTGTTAATTCTAGGAACAAGAAAAAATCCTTAATTTTTTTTAACTCAGCTCTTTTAAACCGAGTCTACTATGACTACTTATAAATAGCACATTGAAATACGAAGAGAACGGTATATTAAAATTATAATTCAATCAAAATGCTGGTAGTAAGAGCGGTTCTATTATTCTAATTCATTTTAAGAGAAGCATGCCCACTTGAAGCCACTCGTTGTGTGAGTACAGGGCCGGATCCCTGAGTGCAAAGAATTACTAGGGGTGCAATAGACGCAAGAGCATAGTTCCATATAAGTTTATTAGCTTCCAAAGATTAGCAGCACGCGTATCATGACCACCGTAGAAATGGGTTTTGTCCATTCTTGGTAGAATAGAGATAGACTTGTCATGCTACGCCAGCATAAAACGGTACAAATCTTTCTACAATCTTTAATTTTGTCTTTAATCTTTCTACAATCTGTAATTTTATCTATTCTTCCGTCGACAAAACCCATTTCTACGGTGATCAATTGATCATGCTACGCGTGCAGAGCTACTGTTCTATAACGCCGTGCCTGGATATATTTCTAGGATTTAAAATGATTGGAAAATTCGCAATAATTACAACCGAAATTAAAATATTTAGGTTTTGCAACCAAATGCAACTGTACAACTACTGAGTAGGTAATAGTTAATTTGAAAATTTAGGTTTAGGCCTTGCGTTCCGGAGTTCATCTCTGTCCACTCAAGCCTGCCAGTGCGAACCGCAGAGCAACGTTAGATTGTTGAGTAAACGTCAGATTTGCATAAGAAAACAATTGGGCATCGCTACCTAATAACGTACATTTCGCAACACGATATACCCCTCTGTTTACCCACGTAATAGCCCTCGCGAAAATAGCGCCTACAAAAGTTATTATAGCAATAACGGAGTTTTCAGATCTGTTGCTCGTTTTTAGGGTTCCGCACCTCAAAAGGAAAAAGCGGAACCCTTATAGGATCACTTTGTTGTCCGTCCGTCCGTCCGTCCGTCCGTCCGTCCGTCTGTCAAGACCCTTTTTCTCAGGAACGCGTGGAGGTATCCAGCTGAAATTTATAATAAATACTCAAGTCTACTGTCCCTTGGAACTGTGAAAAAATCAAACTTCTAAGCTAACGCAATCATAAGATATAGCCGTTTATACCGCAAATTCCCTGAAATTTTCGAAACTCGCAAGGGAATCAAAACCTAAAGGGTACTTCCAGTCGATCTAGAATTTTGAAATTTGGTACGAAGCAACGTCTTATCGCACAGATAAAGGAAAAATTGCGAAAACCGTAAATTTTTAGTTACATCATATAATAAACAGAACAAAACACAGACAGAAATAAAACCAAGCCAAGAAACAGAACAGAACTACGACTCGATTTTCGTGATGGGTGAACTTTTACTTATATACCTACAGGTTTGTACGGAACCCTCGGTGCGCGAGTCCGACTCGCACTTGGCCGGTTTTTTTGTCTAGGGACATATTCGAAAACGGGTAACGTGAGTTGAACAAGTATGAAAGCGATATTATGGACTTTTTATTTGACTTTTAATGCGATTCGAGGCAGGTTTTAAGCTGTTGAGTTATTTTCTTTGGGTGCTTAAGGGAATGAAAATTAGCTACGGCGTTTATGGGTGTTAATATGCCAGAAAATGACTCCCGTAGGAACTTCATTTTTGCACAGTGAAATGGCGGTATGTAGAGTTTAAAAAAACGAGAAGTAACTGACTTAAAGCCTTAAAAGGTACGAGTCGTTTAGCTTGTACCTCTACTTCGTTTGTGTTGTAGATTTAGGCATTTTAGGCCAAGCTACATATATGCAAGCCAGTGTTTGCGTTGGTTGAGTATATGGGCGCGTTGTTTACGCATCCTCTCTTGACCTCTGCTTGAGACAGTGTTTGGGTACTTCATCTTGCCTTCACACACCCACATGCTCACAGTACATTCGACAAGCAGATTGGGTAGATACGAAGTCATTTATCTTCCTACTTGGATCCATCCTGTAACCCAGAATTTCTATATCTCTCAGACTCCACTAGAAATTGAAGCTCTTGGTTTTGTTAATAGCGATAGCCTCTAAGTTTGTTGCGTTTTTTTTTTGCTCAGAAAGTAATGGGTAGGAAATACACCCCCATCTAGTTTTTCGTAACCCTTTCCTCCTATGAGCTGCCATGTTAGTTTTTATGTGATTTCATATAACTTGCGGAACAACATACCGCTTCCAATGACACCTCATTTGTACGACAAGTTTTGGAGTTATAGGAAAACAGATGAAATTAAATAAATACTGGTCAAAATCATAACCCTCCGTTTTGCTTCGCCGTAGTCGGGTAGAAATCATAATCCTTTGGCATTGCCTTTGTCGGGTGTCGGTCCTTCTCACTGAGAGGCCTGTGTCCCAGCAGTGGGAACATAGGCTGTTGATGATGGGTAAAAATAACCATTTCTAACATTATTCTATACTATTGTCTGTCCAGGTTAGGTGTAACTCCCGTGAGTTCAGTGTGGATCGGCGCGTGGTGGATAGGGTTCATCCTGTCTGCTCTCCTGTGCCTCATCGTGTCAATACCGCTCATGGCTTTCCCACATGAGCTGCCTGGTAAGTCCTACTGCCCGTACTATAGACGTCCAACATTGGATTAGGTACTATAGCCTCGAGAGCATGTTCAACGTATGCTGGGCAATCAGAGAGAAAAATCTGGTCGTGTATTACCTAATAGAAATGATAAGATCAAAACAGACCAAAAGACAACTTTCAACCCGAATAAATAATTTATATCGCAGAATGAAGATAAGTTCAATGTAGTTTCAAATCCTTCGACCAATAAGAGTCGAAGGAAGAGTCAGCCATAGATGGTAATCTAAGAAATTCATTAAATGCAACACCATATTTCAGGTGCAGCCGAAATCCGAGCATCGAAAGTATCAGAAGCGCACGAGGGCGCAGCCTCCAAGTCTGCAGCCTTCAGCGCTTTGCACGAGCTGCCCCAAGCCGCGGCAGCCTTACTGCGGAACCCGACCTTCCTGTTCCTGAACCTGGCTGGAGCCAGTGAGGGCATGCTCATCTCCGGGTTCGCTGCGTTCTTGCCGAAACTCATTGAGAACCAGTTTGCTGTTAATGCTTCAGAAGCGGCTTTGCTTTTGGGTAAGTGGTTTTTTTATCGTCCAGCATAAATGGTATTTCCTTTATTGTTTGACCTGAAAAAATAATAGTGTGAGAAATTAAGCGTCGAACCCACGAGTAACTTGGGAGAGTGGAAAAGCAGAATTCATTTCTTCACTTTGATATAAGTACTTGTCTAAAGGAAGCGATTCATACGATTATAATTATGAACCTTTTTCTTATGTGATTAATGTACATAATATAACAAATGTGGCATGATGCGTTTCATGAGAATATGAACAGTTGTCTTATAATAATAAGGTTCATATGAGACGCCGACTGCCTTTGACTGTCAAGTGTATTTGATTCTAGCCCCGACATATCTGCTTCTAAATCGGAGCATTTCAGCTCAACAATTATTCCCTTGAGCACAAAAAGTCTGCCATTGATAAATTTATCAGCTCTACCACAATTTCATGTTATAAAGATGCTCCAAAGTCCCCAGAGCCAGACTAAGTGATGAAGTAACCCGTCCCATGTTCCAGGAGTGATCACGGTGCCGGCGGGCGGCGGCGGCACGTTCCTGGGCGGCTGGCTCGTGAAGCGCTGGCAGCTGGCGTGCGCCGGCATCATCAAGCTGTGCGTGGGCGCCACGCTGGTGGCCGCCGCCTTCACCTTCAGCTTCGTGCTCACTTGTGACGACTACCCCTTCGCCGGCGTTACCACCATGTACAACAGTCCCGCGGTGCCGGGGTGAGTGGAAAACCTATAGCTTATTTAGAAACTTGTTGTCAATAATTCAATAGCTAGTTAATGTTCTTCTTAACTTCTTATGACACGAAGGTGTCAAAGTCAATTCAATTTAATTTATTTCAAAAAAGTGCGGTACCGTTGTCACAATAAAATATAATTTTACAGTGTAGGGTTGCCGGGGTCGCGTGATTGTTCGAAAGAGATACCGTGACCCTGGCACATGGGCAACTGAAGGAACACGGTTGGGTTTTAGTCAGTAAAAGTCTGACACGCCCTCCCGCTCCGCCCAGAGCGGGAGAAGTCATTTGATGATTTCCCACCCAAAAAAAAAAAAAAAAACAGTGGGGGGTTAAATCAAACAGAAAGATATAGTTTGAATCTTGCGTCCTAGCTAGGTTACAAAATAACCTGTATTAAGGTGCGCCAGCCCAGGTTACCATAGGAGTACAAACATTTTCTTAGAGACTGCTTAGGACCGAAGGAGCAAACGTATTTAACTTATAATAAAGGTTATTACGTGTGTGTGTGTGATTTTATGATGTAGCTGTGTGTGAATGAGTTTGGTGATGTAGGTGTGGTGTGTGTAAACGAAAATGAAAGAGGTTGAATTTAGATACGGAGTTTTAGAAGTCACTACGATTGCGAAGTGAGCAATATTCGGTTTCGTCGTAGTTCAATCTGGTTATAGTCAAATGCCCTCCTCCGTTCTTAACTTCAAACCGTGTCTTTTCTCAGTAAGATGCCAGTATTGGGTTCTCATCCCACTTTACCTCCCTTTTAACTTCACTGTCCACCTTCCAGCGCCGACCGCCTGACAGCGCTGTGCAACACGGAGTGCTCGTGCACGAACGCGCCGTACTCGCCGGTGTGCGGCGCGGACGGCTCGGTGTACTACTCGGCGTGCCACGCCGGCTGCACGCGCCAGACCCTCGCCGGAGCCGCCCAGCTGTTCCACCAGTGCTCCTGTGTCATCACCAGGGATAATATGACGCTGCCCACTTATGCACTTGAAGGAGGTGAGTGTCAATGCGGAAAGGTGACGGTTATTCCATCAAGCATGCCACGATTTTAGGTGCAGTAAGTAGATTTTTGTTTGATTATGCCTTCATGGTTACTGATCAGCCTAGATACATCGATTTAGGCATGTCAGCTTTCGTTTGATGTGCAAGTCGTATGTGGGTAATGTTCAAGTAATGAATCATGCAGTAGTTAATCGTGCCAGAGGGGTAATTGCATAACTCACTAACAGTGGGAATCGCTTTCATTTTGACGTTTACGTTGCTAACCAGATATTTTTTTCGAACAAATGAATGAATGGATTAGCAATAACCTTCAAAATTATTAAGATTCTGATTAGTAGTGTTACGCAATTAGGGTGCTGGTTCACAACTGGTTCTTCAAGTTAATTGATTCATTTTGTGAGCATAGGGTAAAGTGCGCAGATATATAACAAAAAAAAATGTTTGTCCATTCTATGCTCCACCAGAAGGCATACAAAAAAGCGTCACGTATAGTTCTTCCAACAGCTATAGTCAGATATGGCCAGGTACAGATATAGTCTAACTATAGTTTTAATTTCTTCAATGCAGAAGCATTGAACAAATTAAAACTATAGTTCTTGCCAAATCTGACAGACTGTTAATAAATTCTTACCAACTATTCCGATATTTTCTCAAACTTATATCTCATCTAGGAATCGCACTTATGATAAGGTGTTTATTCTTCCAGTATCAAACTCATCGATCTCATATGAAGCTATCAACAGCATCTGCACAACAGACTGTCCGTTCCTCTGGGTGTTCGTCTGTCTGTCCTTCGGGGTGATGTTGTTCACGTTCCTGGCTACCATGCCTGCGCTGTCGGCTACCTTGAGGTATGTATAATAAATTACAAGAGTATTTTAAGGAGTTAATTCTAATGTTGTGCTGAATATTCTTCTTGAGAGAGACAGCATATAAGTAAGAAGTCACTATAACTCCACTCATACAGTCAGGAGAGGCCGCATCAAATAAATACAGCGTCTACACTCCAGAAAATATTGGTTAGTTATCGGCCCAACGGCACATTAGAAGGAAAGTGATTACCATCGCTTCGAGACCCTTCCATCACAGGGAGTTTGGCGATGAGTAGCTAATCTTAGTGTCTTTATTAATAAACCTATTGCTCATCTTCTATCCTCTTGTTCTGATTCCATCGCTTTATCCTCAACAGATGTGTCCGCGAAGACCAGCGCTCGTTCGCGCTAGGCATCCAGTGGATCAAGGTCCGGCTGCTGGGGACGATCCCGGCTCCGCTGCTGTTCGGCTTCCTCATCGACCTGTCCTGCTCGCTGTGGTCCACGTCATGCAACAAGACTGGCGCCTGTCTGCAGTATGATAACATTAATATGAGCAGGTAAGCATGTGTGATGCATGATGCATTTGGATATGTTATGGACAGGAATACCCATGGAAGATATCTTCTTTCTCTTTCTTTAGTTCAGTACTTACTGACTTTTCCATTTCTTGATATTGAGAAGATATTGGCCAAAATACATATTTTTCGGTCCATATTATTGTAGTGATATAATAACAGTCCTCCAAGATCTTTAAGATCATCCATTCTGGGTAAAAAAACATTTGACTTTTAGATTCCCTAGGAATTTGTTTTTTTGTCTGTTGCCCATCAAATAATCCTGTCATATTTTCTTCCAGGTACATGCTAGGAATCGCACTGGTCGGCAAGCTCTGTTCCCTTCTCTTCTTCTTCCTCGCGTGGTGGTTCTACCGCCCACCGGGAAGCAAGAACGGGAACGCCGTAGTTCCCTCAGTAGACCTCGTGGTATGCGCGGAGAAGACCAATGGCAACGTCACTAATGTAGCCAATGGGACCGTAGAACGAGGTAGCAATGGATACTGCAATGCTGCTCTAGAGTGTAGCGATCACCTGTAAGTTAGTTATCAAAGATTTGTTTAATTCTGGTTGCAGGATATTGTCATGACTAGCCTGATGTTTTAGGATAGTCCCTGGCTTACAATAACGGGTTTAGCAGTAAGGCCTGCTGTGTTGTAGAGGCTAATAATGAGGCCATAAGTTTGAGATGTAACTTTGGGGAGTCTCGAATTTTCGATGTATGAAAAATATTGATTGTTGACAACTATTGGGCATAACTGGCTGTATAGACATTTTGAACTTGATGTTCGAACTTATAGCTGACTAAAAATGCAGATATCTAATTTTATATAATTTGTTGATTATAAATTATGATTTAAATTATGAGTTGTGTGGATAGTTTAGGTACATTATACATATAATGAAATGATTGTTTACATTCCAAAATAATAATATAAATAGTTCTGTTGTAAAATATCTGTGATGTAATAGTTTGTAGATAAATATAAGTAATCGCTGACGTAAGGTCCTCCTATACTAAGATCTAAAGGTGTGTGTAGATCTGTACACCTATTTAAGTATTAAATGGGATACATATTGTTTTGCAAAAATATAAGTTACTACTTCTCCACAAGATACTTTCTCGGTGTACTGACCAAGAAAGTATCTCGTGGAGTTCATTTATTTTTAGTATTATCAAAAGTCAGTCCAGTGACCTGCATAATCCGATATCTCTTCCCTTCTTCTTTGTAAGAGGGGTAATGCAGAGTATTATCTGTATCTACCCACAAAAAGTTTCTGAAAAAAGACCTACATACGTAGGTCTACTGGTTATTTTTGCAAAACTTACGTACCCCGTTATAGTGTGTAGGTAGGTAGGTATGTATAATTAAGTAGAGTACAATTCGGGAAGGCACAATTTTAAAAATATTTGTTTTTACAGTTTTGAATATCATCAAATTAACGGTTAAGGTACACTTGTACATAGTTTCTAACTTATTCGTTGTTAATGCAAAATCAATAGTTGTTAAAATTGTATTTTGGTTGAAGACTGATTGTTTACTAGTAATAATTAAATTAAATATTAAGTGTATGTGTAACATAATTCTGTAGCGACGGTACTTTTAGTGAATTAAAGGATTGTATGAGTAGGTACTATTATTGGTATGAATGCCAACCCAACCCTATCTTTATGAAAGCTAATCTATACAATCCTTTAATTCTTCAAAGGTCGGAGAGATACCCTCTGGATGTTTTACTGGATATGAATAAAAGCTGTAGGTAGTAACACCAGGGATATTTAAGGCGCGGACTGACTACGATTTTAAATGCTACAACTACATGCTACAGCTCCAACAAATAAGGTTGAAAATTGAATAAATATTTGGATTGACGATGTGACTAAGCTGCGAATTGGCATTTATTTTACGGTTTTATTTAGATTATTCGGACTACACACATTAAATTAAATAATTGTCTGGTTAAAGTTTTAAAGTAATGTATATTCTATTGAACTCTTTAAAAAAAAAAATGTTGTTATCGCTGAAAATACAGAGATGTTCGACGTCAAAGTTTTTTTTGTGAAACAATTTTTATTGGGAATATCAAACAATTTTTCACTATTCTATTCGGTTAGAATTTTTCTTTAAACCCTTCTCTGTCCACTGTATTTTTTGTGTCGTATATTTTCATTGCGTTACGTCATACTCGATTGTCAAAGACACCAGTGTTTTGTGAATATTGAGGTAACACCGCGCCTTAAATAAAAAAAATAGCATTTGGCCTAAAATGTCATTCCAGACTGTTCCGATTGATTTCAGATTTCAAATAGAACCCAGATGTCTACATGCAATATAAAACTCCAAAAATGGATCAACTACCATAAAACTATGAATGAAATAGTTATTAGATTTTTATAAAAATACAATTTGTAAAGTTTTTACAATTTTTTCTAATGTAATTTGTGTATCATATAATGTAGGTGATCAATTTTGAAATTGTACAATTTTACACGGATTGATTGAAATAAAAATAATAAAACAATGTGTCTATTATTTTGGTTCTACCGCCTCCCGTCAATTCCTAAGGGGTCATACATTATAGTTTTTGATCCCAAACCTGGATTTCATTATAAGTTCTTTTAATGGACCCCATATGTTTTCATATTCGCCGCCCATTGGCTCATTGTAAAGAAAACTAGGCATAATCAAACCACACATTAAAAATACGAATTATATATATTCCAACATTAAAAAATGCTTATAACTTAACAAAATGCATCATAACATTCTTATATTTGTATTAAAAATTGTGTACTTATTATAATTACATAGAAACAGAGCTAGCTATCTCACAGTGGTCTCAGAAAAACTTAACGCCTTGGCTATCGTCGAACTCCATCAGTTCACATCTACCTTTTTGTTCTAAATTCTTTAAAGCTTTCAGTAGCACGCTCATGTCGAGGCCGTGGAACTCTGAAACATAAGCAACATAGTTATTACTTTAATATGCAATAAACTAATAAGGGCAGGTCAGGCAGAGCGTTAAGTGTTGGATTTTTCTACCTGGAATTTCTCAGTAGGATTCGTACCCGGTTGGTAGCATATGCTTAACATAACTGGCGAAATGTGGGTGTACTATAGGCGCACGTCTGCCCAACCCTTCGGGGAAACAAGGCGTAATGTTATGTTACGTTTAAATAACTCTATTTTGAAAAGAATTGGAGAATGGAGAAAAACAACATGTTGCGCCGATCCCGAGTAACATAAGACGTGAAGATGAAGATTTTGAAAAGATATTTGGACATATTAGATATGTATCAAGATATAGTCCTCCAGACCGTATTTCGGCCATGGCTGCCAATATCAACGGAGACAAGCCATCGGCGTGGGCGAAATTATAGTGCACATGTGTGTCACAGACACAGGGGCACTCACTCTTCCCTCACTCTCATAGTCTGATGGGACAGTAATACGACACGACCGGAGAAAGATCAGGCGCCTCTTTCTACTACCATTACAAGCGAAAGAAGTATTGATACCTACAGTTGTAGGCGAAGCCCAATAAAACAAGCTATAGTTAATGTTATTCTTTCATTGTTGTTGTGGGCAAAGCCCAATGAAACTAGCTATCCATTAACACCAATATTTCCATTTTAATGTAAAAGGTAACTAAGTTATAGCCCATGTAAAATACCTAAATAAATACCTAAATGTTCTTTCGTAACCAGTAATAGATATCTAAGATAATAACAGACTTGAATACCATAGAATGTTAGTAATAACAATGTATTAACTTATGTTTTAGCCTGTTGAATGCAAAATAGCTTGTAGGAAACAACCTGTTAGAATCTAATTAGATTATAATGCCAGTGTCATTGTTTACTTAAGACTAATTACCGTTTGGATACCTTAATTGTAAATGCCTAACCATTAAACGTGTAGTTCAGTAATCATGGTGCAAGAATGTATGCTCCAATAGGACGACGTCTATTTGTTAATCCAATAAGAAACTAGGAGCCTTGAACTTCCTTACACGTGTTTTCGAATTCTCGACAGGTCGAGACCTGCTCCTTTGGGAAAGTCCATTTTTAGCATTTGTAATTGGCGGAGCGCCCGGGAAGTAAGGAAGTGCGTAGGACACTTGCACTATGCGATAAAACCTATATAAGGGCCGAGTGCCTATTTTTAGTTTAGTCTCTATACATTTTTACAAGAATCATCAAGTTAACACGTAGTGTTTGTGAAGTAAGTGGCTACGCTGTCCACTGCTTAGTCGCGATGTACCCTATAACTAGTTAGCCAGTCTTTAGTAATGTGTAGCTAGGATTTAATTGTGTGTTCTGCTTATTCTGATTGACTGTATTTTATATTGTGTGCTGTGTATCTACTGTTTCTTATAACCATTTTATGTGTGTGATTTCTCTGTAATTTTCTATATCATTTCTGTGTACAAATATAAGCAAAGATTGCGACATTCTGACTGGTTTAATTTCACTCTTTCGTCAAGGGAACACCGTCACCCCCGCCTACAACACCTGACTCCCGTTTTAATAACATTTTGGTCCTTGCGAGCCGGATCAGGTTCAATTAGAATAGAGTGAACCAGTCAGAATCATGAGTCACAGAAGCGAAATCACTACACGCAGCAAGCTACGAAGACTGGCAGAAGAAAAGGGTACGCGACAAGCAGAGGACATCGTCTCTGACTCAGGCCTACCATCCGAGAGGGCTCCAGGTTCTCCGTCCGTAGCACCGACATGGGCATCGACGTCCGCTCGTAATATTCCGCTCACAGGTGGCCGATTAATCGACCACAGCAAATTGACGTCAGAGAGAGCGCACGGGGGGCAGGCAGCGACCAAGGGTCGCCACACCTCGCCGCGCAGCAAAATATCGTCAAGAAATAGCCACAGGAGCGTCGATTATTTACGTAAACGAATCGAGTACGAAGCGGAGCGCGAGTTAGTGCAGTTAAAAGAGAACCTGGTCAAAGACAAGGAAAACCTTGTTAAGAAAAGGATGGAGGCAGAAATAGCTGAGATAGAGGCGGCCGCTGAAAGCGATGATTCGAACTCAGATGTGTGTACGACACAGCGCGTCGAAGAGTGGGTGAAAACTACGCCCCAAGTCCCCCAATTGATTGAAGTATTGGGGACGCCGGCTGTGTCAGGCGCACCCGTTGAAAGGGCTGCCCCCCGTGAAACATCTGAGTCCCGTGATGAAACCGTAAGTAGAGTGAATCTTGTGAATAACCACCGTGGTTCGTCAGTGCCGTGTGATCTAGATCAGTCTCAAGTACCTAGGGCATCCGCGTCTGTACCGTTACCTAACATAACGGCACCAATTACGCCCAGGTACATGCCAGAAACGTCAGATGGTGTGAGGTTCCGGTTACCTAGCCGTTTTACCGCCTTTACCACTCCGGTCGCAAGTGTACCTCGAGTAGCAGCTACGCTCGAGTCGGATACACGGCGGCAGATGCAGTACGGAGCGGATGAAAGAGAAAGGCGGAGAGAATCGTCAGGGGACAGAGACCGGAAGATAGACAGACTGGCAGAGGCTATCACGAATATGGCACGACCACCGCGACCGGTACCAAGACAGGCATATGAATTGCCATATTTCAACGGTGACCCAGCCGACTGGATATCATATCGGAACATGTACTGGGACACATCACAGATGTATAATTTCAAGGCTCACGAAAACTTAGCACGACTAAAAACCTCGTTACAAGGCAACGCAAAAATATCAGTGGAGGACTTATTACGATCATCAACTGATCCGTCCGAAATAATGCGCGCGCTAGAGGATGAGTTCGGTCACCCGACCTTAGTGCTACAGTACGCCATACAAAAGGTCAGAGAATTACCTAGAGTAACGGAAAGTGGACGCGAATTAAGAAAATTCTCGTCAACTGTTAGAAATTGTGTTTCGTTACTCAAAAATATTCGGGCGGATGGTTACATAAACAATCCACAGCTGGTGAGTGACCTGCTGAGCAAGCTGACACCTGTACAACGTGCGCAATACGGTGACTTCGCAATGGGCCTGGACAACACACAGGGGGTGGACTTAAGAGTGTCTCCGAACTTGGAAATATTATCACACTTTTTAATACACTTGACACGCTCAACGTCGTACTACACTCAGGCGTGCATGTTTGAGTCCAGCCCATCAAAGCCCCCTGCCAAGCAACAGCAGAAGTACGGCGGGACCGGTCAGTCCCGACCAGCCAACGCCGCGCGCTCGGCCGCCAGCAGGCCTCCGTTGACACAACGAGTGAACACGCAGAGCGACGAGTCTACCGCTCCTGAAGAATGCGTTATATGTCAACGAAAGCACAGAATAGAAGAATGTGACCAGTTCAAGAAGCTTACCGTTCAACAGCGTTGGGACACGATAAAGGAAAAGAACACATGTTTCAAATGCCTCGTGAGTAAACATCCCAAGAGGTTCTGCCGTGCGAACAGATGTAAGAAGTGCGGTTTCGGACATCACCTGCTGTTACACGCGGATAAGCAGCCGAAAGAAAAAGAAAAAACGGCTATTCCAGCAGAAAATAAGACGGAAAGCGTCACTAATATAGGCGAGTGGCGAGCTACGGCCCTACTAAAAATCATTCCAGTGACGGTCAATAGTGATAAGCAGTGTTACGCGCTACTGGACGATGGTGCGACCGTGTCACTCATCGACAGCTCACTCGCCACCGACTTAGTGGGTCCGTGTGTTCCCCTCTCGCTAAAAACCGCGGGTGGCTACGGAGTAACAGACTCAACGTCGCGAGTGGTACAAGTGCGCGTTAAAGGGCCTAACGGTCAGTGTCATAACATTACGTGTCGGACAATAGTAGACATTAAACTGCCCACGCAGACAGTGTCCACCGCAGTGATCGACGACAACGCGCACCTACGCGACTTGGGCTGCGTAGAGATGAGGGGAGCCGAACCGCTGCTGCTGCTCGGACAGGACAACTGGGAGCTGCTCGTCAGTCAGGACATCCGCCAAGGAAAATCCGGTAAGCCAGTTGCCTCACTCACTAAGTTAGGTTGGGTCATACATGGACCATTTAATAATAATAATAGTAAAGAATGTGTTAATTGCATGACCGTTTCCCTACCTGATTTGCATAATTTAGTAAAATCACAGTTTGAGCTAGAAGCAATAGGCATTTCAGATAATTTAAGGAAACATAAAGATGTCGAAAGGGCATTAGCCGTGTTAGACAGCACTAGCCATCGTACCCCCGACCAGTCACAATGGGAGGTCGGTTTGTTATGGAAACATGACAATATTCAGTTGCCTGATAATTACAATCAGGCTAGGCAACGGCTGTACGGCATTGAGAAACGTATGCGTAAGGACGCTAGTTTCGCTGAGGCATATTCAACTCAAATAAGTAGGTTAGTAGAGGAAGGTTACGCGCGCAAAGTAAACGGTAACATAGACACATCACCTATTTGGTATTTACCGCATTTCGGGGTCGTTAACCCGAACAAACCGGGCAAGCTGCGTCTAGTGTTCGACGCAGCTGCCACGTCTCACGGAACGTGTTTAAATGACAACCTACTAACCGGACCTGACTTGTTGAATTCCTTGCTCGGCATATTAATTAAGTTCAGAATAGGCCCCGTCGCATTTTCAGGGGATATCGCTGACATGTTTTTAAGGGTAAAAATTAGGGCACAAGATCAAGGCGCGCAATTATTCTTATGGAGAGGCGCGGATCACCATAAAGAACCAGATACGTATGCGATGAATTCCATGATATTTGGTGCAGCCTCGTCCCCTACTACGGCAATATACATACTCAACAAAAATGCCGATGAATTTATTGATGTTTATCCCGAAGCTGTGGAAGCCATTAAATCTAGGCACTATATGGACGACTATCTAGATAGTGCTTGGACCGAGGAGAAGGCTAACACGTTAATAGAGGAAGTGACCAGAATACATGCATCCGGTGGATTCATAATCCGGGGGTGGGTCACTAACTCATCGGAGCTAAGGGAAAAGCTGAAAATAGAAATGCCTGATAAGGTAGCCCTTGAGAAGGGAACAGGCTCAGTAGAGAGGACCCTAGGTTTGATATGGTCACCTAAAGACGACGAGTTAGGTTTTGATCTGTCATTTAAAAGACTACCGCCTGAAATCATAAATGGTAGTCTAGTGCCCACTAAGAGACAATTTCTTAGTATGATAATGTCGATTTACGACCCACTAGGTTTTCTATATCCATGTGTAATTCAATCACGCATACTAATGCAACGAATATGGAAGTCGGGAATCCAATGGGACGAGCCCTTAAAAGATAAAGACGCCAAAGTGTGGTTTAATTGGCTGCATAATTTATATCGATTAGATAATTTAAAAATACCGCGGTGGTACGGGTTAAAACTCGATAACTTAGAGTTACACGCGTTCGGGGACGCCAGCGAGCTGGCTTACGCCGCGGTAGTATACCTAGTGGGCTCTAACTCTGAAGGTAGGAGGGAAGCGGTTATGGTACTAGGGAAAGCGCGAGTAGCTCCACAAAAAGTAATATCCATTCCCAGGCTAGAGTTACAAGCAGCAGTGTTAGCCTGTCGTTTAGCAGACACCGCCCACAAAGAGCTAGGTATACGAATCGATCGGAAATTCCTGTGGACCGACAGCAAAACTGTACTAAAATGGATAAATTCCGATGCACAGGAATTTCAACGATTCGTCTCACACAGATTAGCCGAAATAGATAGGCTGTCAGACAGAGGCAACTGGCGCTGGGTACCCTCACAGGATAACCCAGCTGATAAGGCCACCAGGTTGTGCTGGCCCGATGACCACGCAGAGTGGCTCTCGGGCCCCTCGTTTCTATGTGATCCACAGGAGCTGTGGCCTGCGTGTTCCGAGGCTGAGGCGTCGGAGGCGGACCTTGAGCGCATCCAGCGGGTCCACGCCGCAGCAGCACCGATGGCGCCACTCCTAAAGTACGAGCGCTACTCATCGTGGTCACGCATTCAGCGCGTCATGGCGCGGGTGCTCATCTTCAGCGACCGATGTCGCAAACGTCGGTCGACCACAGAGCTGTGCAGTCAAGACCTAGAAGCTGCTCACAACAGCCTGTTGAGGCTGTGTCAAGAGGAAAGCTTCAACAACGAGCGGGCCACCATCTTAAAAGGCCTGCCCGTTCCCAGCAGCAGCAGCATCAAAGCTCTCGACCCCATGATAGCCGACGACGGGTTGCTACGAGTGAGAGGGCGTCTGAGTGCCTGTGAGGTGCTCACGTTCGGCGAGCGGCACCCTATTATCCTGGAGGGCCGCCATCCTCTGACGAGAAAGCTAATCGCCCACTACCACGCGTTGGCTTTACACGCCAACCACGAGACAGTCGTCAACAATCTGCGGGAAAAATACTGGGTCACTAAAATCAGAACCTCAGTAAAGACAGTGGTTGCGAACTGCCAACTCTGTCGCGTCTGCCGAGCCAAGCCCGCGCCACCGAAGATGGGCGACCTGCCGCTCGCAAGGCTTGAACCATCAAGACGAGCCTTTGTGCGAGTGGGGGTGGACTACTTCGGCCCGATGGAGGTCGCAATCGGACGACGGCGCGAGAAGAGGTGGGGTGCCCTATTCACCTGCCTCACTACGCGCGCCGTCCACCTTGAGTTGGCCGCTTCCCTTAGCGCCGACTCCGCCATACTAGCCTTACGGCGCCTCATAGCGCGCCGCGGGCAACCGGCGCATCTGTACTCTGACCAGGGTACCAATTTCATCGGGGCCAATACCGAGCTTCGAGCCGCCCTGAAAGATCTTAACCAAGGTCAGATAAGGGCCGAGGCCATTCACCGTGGCATCGAGTGGCACTTCAATCCCCCGGCGGCCCCACACATGGGTGGCTGCTGGGAACGCCTGGTGAGATCCGTAAAAAACGCACTTCGCAGTACGCTCAAGGAGCGTGCCCCTCGTGAGGAGGTCCTCTACACCCTCCTCACTGAAGCCGAGCTGATCATAAACAGCCGGCCACTAAGCTACGTGAACGACGACCACGACCAGCCTGTGGTCCTGACGCCGAACCATCTACTCCTGGGCACTGCGTCCGGGAGTACTCCGTTTGCATCGAGCGACGCCGGAGACATCGACTCTCGCCGGCAGTGGCGGCGCGTGAACGCGCTCGCCGACATGTTCTGGCGGCGCTGGCTGCGAGAGTACCTGCCTACGCTCCAACGTCGGGAAAAGTGGTCGAACAATGTGCCGAACGTACGTGTCAGTGATGTTGTAGTGATCCTAGACAACAATAGACCGCGAAGTGCGTGGACCAAAGGCCTCATCAAGGCTGTGTATCACGGCAACGATGGTATCGTCCGTGTAGTAGATGTTAAGACTGTAAATGGGGTCCTACGTCGACCCGTAGCGAAGATTATTGTGCTTCCCACAGACCAAGAGTTGTAAGTCGGTTGAACCCTGTTACAGGGGGTGGAATGTAGGCGAAGCCCAATAAAACAAGCTATAGTTAATGTTATTCTTTCATTGTTGTTGTGGGCAAAGCCCAATGAAACTAGCTATCCATTAACACCAATATTTCCATTTTAATGTAAAAGGTAACTAAGTTATAGCCCATGTAAAATACCTAAATAAATACCTAAATGTTCTTTCGTAACCAGTAATAGATATCTAAGATAATAACAGACTTGAATACCATAGAATGTTAGTAATAACAATGTATTAACTTATGTTTTAGCCTGTTGAATGCAAAATAGCTTGTAGGAAACAACCTGTTAGAATCTAATTAGATTATAATGCCAGTGTCATTGTTTACTTAAGACTAATTACCGTTTGGATACCTTAATTGTAAATGCCTAACCATTAAACGTGTAGTTCAGTAATCATGGTGCAAGAATGTATGCTCCAATAGGACGACGTCTATTTGTTAATCCAATAAGAAACTAGGAGCCTTGAACTTCCTTACACGTGTTTTCGAATTCTCGACAGGTCGAGACCTGCTCCTTTGGGAAAGTCCATTTTTAGCATTTGTAATTGGCGGAGCGCCCGGGAAGTAAGGAAGTGCGTAGGACACTTGCACTATGCGATAAAACCTATATAAGGGCCGAGTGCCTATTTTTAGTTTAGTCTCTATACATTTTTACAAGAATCATCAAGTTAACACGTAGTGTTTGTGAAGTAAGTGGCTACGCTGTCCACTGCTTAGTCG
The DNA here is from genome assembly GCA_947507805.1 of Aporophyla nigra. NCBI lineage: Eukaryota > Metazoa > Arthropoda > Insecta > Lepidoptera > Noctuidae > Aporophyla > Aporophyla nigra. Next base: position 26,301,093 of record OX382293.1, on the reverse strand, counting down.
CGATGTACCCTATAACTAGTTAGCCAGTCTTTAGTAATGTGTAGCTAGGATTTAATTGTGTGTTCTGCTTATTCTGATTGACTGTATTTTATATTGTGTGCTGTGTATCTACTGTTTCTTATAACCATTTTATGTGTGTGATTTCTCTGTAATTTTCTATATCATTTCTGTGTACAAATATAAGCAAAGATTGCGACATTCTGACTGGTTTAATTTCACTCTTTCGTCAAGGGAACACCGTCACCCCCGCCTACAACACCTGACTCCCGTTTTAATAACAACAGTAGAAAAAACCCTGCCCAGAGAATTATTAATAATAATAATTCTCATTCATAATTATTATTAATTATTCTCTGGGCTATGTTCAAGAAGGGGGCGACTACCAGGATGATGAGTAGTAGAAGTACAGAAGAAGATGTGTTGTGACACCCATATAAATTGGGATAAAGCGAATAAAATGATGCATGCTACAAAATAAAATGGCTCACCTTGGTCAGCAGTATTTTCACCTTCCCTCAGTTCAAACAGAGTACAAACTGAGTTATTCATTCCATTATTGCAAGCCCAGTTGTACACCAAATTGCCCCATTCATCCAGAGAGTGCCAGTATACCTCCCATACATTTTTACTCTTATCCAATGGTGCTGCTCTGCCAGTCTTTGCCATATCCTCAAAGATTGTAAGAATGGCTTCCTGAGACAACTTTCTGTTAATTTCTGTGTTATTAAATAGTGGACTATTCTGTGATTCCCTTATGTCTATGGTAGATTGTTTAGTTGTTTTCAAGTATTCTGTTATTAGTTGCTCCCATGCTTCTAGTTGCTTTGCCCTTGTTTCTGTGTGCGGTTGGATTCTGGAACAAGGAATTATTTAGTTATTGATATTGTTTGTCATCTATATAAACTCATGACTAAACCATTTCATGGTGATGGATTTTGTAGTGGTAAATGTTTATATTACTAATGACAAGAGATTGTTTGAAACTGATTACCGATAACACCATTAGATACACCATTAGGGATCATTCAACAATTACGTGATCACCGAAGGGGGGGGGGGGGGTCGGGTGCTTGTATATACATCTGGATTATTTGGGGGGGGGGGGGGAGAGAATCCATGATTACGTCATCATTTATATCACTAAATATTTTAATATTTACGTCCAATTTTGAAGTCTATACTGGTAACACTAACTATTAGATAGATGGAACGGGATTTCCCCTGCTATAGACAAACTGTGGAACAGTGTGACCAGATTCAGTATTTTTATACTTTTTCGGCATATTTTATCGACTTTTCCAAGCATCAGTATTTTTATAGGTATATTGGATTAAGTAAGTATTTTGGATATATTTTAGGTAAAAAGTTATCAAAACATTATCTCGTATATTTCATTTCGTCGTTTCAATAAAGACTAATGAAACTATCTATTTTATTGATTTTACTTTATAGTTCTTACCTTTTGCATTTTGACAAATGACACACCCTCTTCCCAAATTTAGGTCATTTAAGACCCAGTGTCAGTACCGTGTGGTGCCGGACGTAAAGAATAACACCACCCCATTTCTTCCCGTGGGTGTCGTAAAAGGCGACTAAGGGACTTACTAGAGAATGGGCAGCAGCGTTCTTTATACATTTTACCACCATACTGCGATTGCCAACCCGCCTGCCAAGCGTGGCGATTATGGCAAAGCCCCCCAAATTGGGGGAGGCCTAAGTCCAGCAGTGGACGTCTTACGACTGAACTGATGATGATGATGAAGACCCATAGAAACATGACATACGTGTCAGTGCTAATAAAACAGCAAACATTAAGCACGGACGAAGATTACGTAATCAAGGCGAGGGGGGGGGGGGTTAAAACAAAAGATTACGCTGTGATCACATAGGGGGGGGGGGGGGTTAAAAAAACGGCCAAAAATAATCACGTAATTGTTGAACGATCCCTTAGATAAAACAAATATTTTCTCCCAGATGTTTAAATACTTACATGCTCGTTCCTTATTTATAGAAGATTCAATGTAATTCTCATATATTTCTATCAACTTCTTCTCTGTTTCCTTTCTTTTAAATAGTGTTGCAGGAGATTTTGGTTCCAAGTCAGTCAGAGCCAGTTTATAAAATATCTTTGATTCCCCTACTTCGACATATGGGAAATTTTGAACATAATTAGTTGAAAAACTTATCATTATTGAACAGTCTTTCGCTACTGCCGATATTAAGGGTAGATGTATTGGATCCGCAGTATTGAGAAAGGTGTCTCTGTCCTTTTGAATATTTAGGTCTAAATTTTTCAATTTTAGTTCTTCTATTAACTTGGAAACATAATCATTGTATTTATTTTCAACATCTTTTAGGTCAAAAGTATTTGTTTCAGATAGTTTTTGTAGTTGCAACAACTTGGAAAGAAATGAATTATTATTGCATTTTAGATTGTTGCTTTCAAAACATTGAATAGATGACTCTTTCACTGTAATTTTTTTAGATTTCTCTAGTTTAATGTAAGATACATTTTTATCGTTCAATAAAATATCTACAATGAAATCCAAAAAGAAGTTAGTGTCACTAAAATAGTTCATAGTTTTCAAAATATCATCCAAATTGCTTAGAGATGATTTTTCATTAAAGATCAGTGTCCCATCTTTGAACAGTTTAAAGTTATTCTGTGGATTGCATATCATATTCAATAAGGACTGTTTCATTCTCTCTTTGTCTCCTGAAAATAAGTCTAGTGGACAGTAATGACTGGTCCCTGGTATGAGTCCTGTTTTTAGTTTTAAATGTTGTTTCAAACAATAATAACATTTGGAATACATCCTAAGACTAGATGATATGAAACCTTCTTTTGGTTTGATCTCTATACAATAGTTGGTTTCGCATTTAGGACTGAGTACAGACAAGTTTGTGGCTTTTATGGCAATCTGACTGAGTACTGACTTGAATATTCTATTTGCTGGACGGAACGGCAGCAGAATTTTACTTAGTTCTGCTAAATCATGTTGTGGTATTTCTATTGCTTCTTCGCAGCCATAGAATTTGTTTTCTAGCAGAGGCACCATGATCAAATTCACGAAATTAACGGAGTCATATACATTCTTCTGATGCACAGTTTTCTCGTCTTCTTTAATGAGTCGTAGTACGTAATCGGTGTCCAATAGTTGGACGACGATGTGGGCGTTCCCTTCGTTTATATACTTCCAAGATTTTCCTAATATCTTCATGTTTTCTGGCCCAAATTAGGAAGTTTTTATTACAGTACAAATAATCAAGTTTTACTTACGTAAAAAAGGGAGGAAAGTTGTACTGCCAGGGCCATGTTATATCTGCCATCACGATATACTAATATTTATTGTACTTTACTAATAAGTCTCTTTAAAGCAAATATATAGTTTACACTTTACACTTTTACAGCTAGCAGCTGATTAGTCAGTCGTTTTTATTTGACAGTACCACAGAATACGAATACCAATACCGTTCAGTGACCGCCGCCGTTACCCGACTAAACACGTAGACAGAGAATCGAGGCTCAATTATACCTCGATTCTCTGTCTACGACTAAACAGAATAAACATAAGAATAAAATCGCGTTCCAGTCCAGGGTCTAGTTCTGACAACAGATAAAATGTTTATGTTACCGGCCAAATCACCTAGGCCATCAACATAATTTACAACGGTTAAAGTTTCATATTGGAATGATACCGTGACATTGCTATTTTTTTTACTGAGTAGGCAGCACATGCTGTTCCTTTTGTCTTTTCTGCATAGGTCCATACTGGTTTGTGCTATCGCATGTTTCGAGAACTGGTTTGAAATCATTGTCACCTATAAAACTGAAATCTGTCCATGTAACAAATAAATAGTCAAGTTAAAAAAAAAAACTGGTTTGCCCTAGGCGAAACTAGTTCTTCCTAAAATCGGATTTGGTCGGATATAAGGATATAGAATATATGATATAAGGATATAGAATATTTACAAAGCCCAAAAGGTGAATATTCAAAGTAGCAGTTTCTGATATAAATCGCTAAAAATTAAAAATAGGCTGTCAATTGCTACAAATTTTATACTCTGTGAATGTAACATTTTTGACATATGCGAACAAAATTTGCGTTTTGCTTTCCTGCAAAAAGTCGTATTTTTAATTTTATTTTTACGTCTGCTATGTTATAGTTTCTCTCAAACTGAGTTCTGTATAGATTTAAACAATGATTACGCTTAATAGGAAATTGAAAAAGGAGCCTGTAGTAGCCCCAGAACCTACAAATTTAACAAATGGATTGACGACCAAGGATTCGGTGGTACGAAGAATATCAGTGAGGGATAAATTGTTGATAAAGGAAGTGCAGGAGATGAATGAGAACCTCCCTGCGACGTGTTGTGTACATTTCGAAGACCCTAACGTGTTAAGTGAGTTCATATTGACTGTTGCACCTGATGAGGGCTATTGGCAGGGAGGGAAGTTCAAATTTAGTGTTTTTGTTACAGACGACTATAATATGGCTGTAAGTATCTATTTCAATCATTTGTATTTTACAGATAGCGTTTAATACAATCATAATTGCTAGTTCTTTTGTCTGAACCAGGTCACTATTGAAATTCTAACTTAAACCTATTATTTATAAGAAAAAGCCTTCAAGTTTTACTTGTATTACCTGTGTCTTCAGAAATCAATTCTGGAATACACTTAAATAATATGTTACTGAGAGCACTAGCAGCAACAAAACCTATCTATTTAGCTCCAAATTTCAGAGTTTCAAGAGGTCATAGATCATTCTAGACCTGTTTAAAAGATACCTTTCCAAATAACTAATAGTGTCATGGTAATGAATATGATCTTGTTCATTAAGCTATAAATATATCTGCATGTTTCTATAATGATGTGAGTAATTTTGTCATGTTTTGTTACCATTTGATTCTGCACAGCTGTTTGTTCATTTCATGTCAAACATCTATGTCTATAAATATCTATAATTATATTGAATCTAAACCTTTTCTACAATTTCTTTTGTAGTAAAGGTCTATGAAAGTCTTTTCTGTAGCTATCACAATGAATTCCAGTATTTCAGCCTTTTTCTCCAGTTGTTTTCCATATCCAGAGTGAAAGTTTTTTTACTCTTTGTAATTTGCAGGTCAATACAAGGTTGAATGTTGATAAAAATATGATTTGGAATCATAACAAATATGATGTCATGATGTCAAATATGATGTTATGATGAGAACAAATATTTTACAGAAGTATAATCATCAGTCATTAGAATCACAATTGTCTCAATTGTACAACACTTTTGCACTAGAACTTCACTGTATAGCATACGTAACCGAACTGTCCCTGCAGTTTTTTTTTAAATTGGCGTCTCATAGTTGACCTAAAAGGTCGTAACTATTTAACATGGCTTTCCTGTGAATTACTTAATAAATTAATGCCTCCAGCTAAGGCTAAGAAACTTAAAAACTAAAGCGACTACTTGCTAAGGGCACTCCCTGGGTATGGACCTCGGCTTAGGGCGTTGCTGTGGCGGCCGCGACCACCAGAGGGTTGCGATGGGTTACGGCTTTAGGGCTTTATCACACTAGCGGTTTACGAGCGTCTTCAGAGCGGAGCGGGTGCACAGCGAAGACGCCGCGGGCGCGTGACAATTTCGCAACGTTTTCGACGCCTGTTCACGGCGAGTTTATGACGTACAGACATAAAGCTACTACAATCTGTCAAATTGCTTTAATATGTTTTCAACTTTATCGCACTTTTTAAAACATTAGGTTCAACATTGATTGGCAAAATTTGACAGTTTAGGGTAGCTCTATGTGCTGGCGTCTGTACAATATACTCAGTAACAGTTTTATCCGCGGCGATCTCGTTGCGCGTCCGCGACGTATTCGCGGCACATGCGTGGCATATTCGATGCGCGTCCACGTCGTATTCGCTGCGCACTCGCTCCGCTTTGAAGACGCTCGTGAACCGCTAGTGTGATAAGGCCCTTATCGTTTGAGTCGCGGTTTTGTAAGGAGGACTGCTTAACTTTTATCGGCATTAACTTCGATTCTCCACTTCCTGAACCATGCAGCGAGCTGGTCGACTGCGGCTTGGAAGTGCAAGCCATCGCATCTGGACTACGCCCCGTGAAGTAAATGGCTGTGTCATCTGCGAACAGTGCCAACTGTACCATTTTACTCTTGGGGATATTGCTAGTGAATAACGTCAAAATGAGGGGAGCTAGCACAGAGCCCTGAGGGTCTTCTGCACGAATTGGGTTGTCCCCACAGTCTAACAATCTGCTATTTATATGCCGATCTCAATCATCGAAAACATTCTCGACAGTGTTTTCGAACACTCTTTAATTCTTTGCCACAGTTAGCAGCGACAGATAATTTTGCTATGACGATAGTAGATGGCGGTGGCGTTTACAGATAATCGTTCGTGTAGTACCTGCTGCTTGATAATAGATGGTGGTAGCGTGATGTTTCAAGTCTTTACGATCTACATGAATACTGATCACTGCGCCCTCCTAAGACATGCTTGTCCCAAGCATAATGCGTTCAGGATATTGATGGGGTTGCCCCGCTTCTGTAGTGCGTCAGGGATGTTTGCTGAAGCTCGAGTCGACTGTTTTTATACAACGATGAGGAAGCGATGCGCCTCCCTGGTGCGCCGCGTGCGGGCCAGCCCCAACCGTATTCTGCGCTGTGTGGCGAGCAGACTCGACTGTTTATACTATGTGAGTCACTGTTGCAAGCTGTCCACCTCAGTGATAGACGTGTGGCGGTGATTCACAAATATTCATAGTTATAGGTTAAGTAATTAGAATATGAATACTAATAGGGGTAAGAAAAATTGTTACTAACACGACTGAGTCTTGTCACTTGTTTAATAAAGAAATATATTATATTATATAATTATTTCCGTAGTATTGCGCCAATCGATCTACATGAATAATGTTAGGCGCAGTTCGCATACCCTTTTGTATTCGGTAGATGTCGTCTTTGATCTTGGTCAAAATTCGGTACGGCCCGTCCCATTTTACCTGTAGTTTAGGGGACTTCCCTTTGCTGCGCACTGGGTTATGCAACAACACAAGCGAATCTTTGTTGAAACCAGTATTGTTCATCTTCTGGTCATAATGAGTTTTCATTCTCTCGGACATCTGTTGGCCTGATTCTCTGACATGCTTATATTCGTCATTCACCTTGTTGCGCGGATCATTTGCATATTCTGTTATAGTGCGTGGGGTATCAGAGGGGGTGCCGGTAATTAGATCTGCTGGTCACCTTAACTGCCTTCCGAAGTTCGCGAAGGCTGGCGTCACGGCTGGAGAAACGGTTGTATGTGCTTGCCCCAATCCTTTTGTCTGCTTGGTAAAACTTTCGCCAGATAGATATCTTTCCAATGTCTGATTAAATCTTTCCACCATTCCGTCAGATTGTGGGTGATTTTAAAAAGATTAGTACTTTTGCAAAATCTAAATCACAAAGAGATCACAAAAAAAAAACGAAGAATAAAAACCACTTGGAAAATCATTAACAATGAAACGGGGGAAAATGGGAACGGGAATCATTAACAAGAAAAACAACTTGAAATTATGGTCGACAACAAATTATTAAATAAGCAGCTAACGTAGCACAGGCATTTAATTAGTTTTTTGTCAACATACCTGTAACTACGACTCGCTTCTTGAATTTGTCCATCCAAAGCTGAATACCTTTTGCATAGTAGTGTGCCGAAAAGTAGTTCGCTAAGCAGTTTTGAGCAGGGAACGCCTCGTGATGTAGTTAATGGTTTTAACACAGTTGTGTCTAGAAACACTAGTGATTTCTGGGGCATTTCCATCAAACTATTACTTTTGCTATTACTTTAAAAAAATGTTTTGACGTGTCATCTTTTCCTGACCTCATGAAGTAAGTAGTAAAGTCATGAGGGACAGCGATATCAACACGACGCTCTCATCGATCTTGATAGATCCACAATTAAATATTATTATAATTACTATACAGATAGAAACAAATTACTATAATAGTATATATATTATTGCATATCTCTCTCCCTTCCTGGCGACACGGTTTACCTGCGCGTGCAGTGATGAGGACGACCATGGCCCACGCTTCTTGGTTGCAGTTTCATGTCTCTCGTGATCCGATGCGCTGTGCGTATATGTTTTTTTTCTTGTGTTAGTTACAAGGAATCGGCTTATTATATGGACTTTCGTATTTTCATTACTGGTTGACCTGGCGCTTTATCTGGATTAACGAAGTAACTTATCGAAACATTTTTTGTGAATTGTGAACAAGCGTGGCGATTATGGGGGTGGCCTATGTGCAGCAATGAATCTCTTTCGGCTGAAATGATGAAGTGTGAATAATGTTTCAACAACGGTTAAGTTCTCTTTAATTGTAAGTAACCGATCTGTGGAAAGAATCAGAAGACACGTTAACTCTCCAGAATGAACATCCACATATGCTGCATCATATCATTCGACCTATAATTCCACGTGAGGCAAGTACCCGTCTTTATTATTTCCTTTATTTCAATATAAACACATAAATTATATTTTTAAATATTAGTTATACAGGTATAAAAACCTATTAAAATATAAAAAAATAGTAGCAGTAGTAGTATCGGGAACAGGGTCCAAGCTACCGGCGGTCAGGGTTCTAGAGAGAGGACCCTCCTAACAATGTGAGCCGTGTTAAGAAGTACCGCATTCTGAATCAAGTTCTCGACAACCTCGCGAGTCAAGTCAAGATAAGTGATTTGTTTATCTTTCTCGACTTTCACGAGGTTCCCGTCATGGGACCGTTATGTCCACAATCATTGTGCGCCGCTCTACTTGATCCACCACCACTATATTTGCAATAATAGATCTGTCAGTGATGATGGATCGATTCCAGTACAATGTGAAATTACCATTTTCGAGAACTGTACCTTTAGTACGGCACTTTCGATTTCAAAGGCTATATTTCAGAGCAAGTTGCTGGTGGATAATCCTGGCTACTAGTTTCTGCCTATGCAAGTATTCTTCGTTAGCTAGACGAGAACACCCGGAGATTATGTGCTTCATTGATTTCCCCGAACGGTGGCATGCCCGACAGACGTCAACCGTGCCGTCTTTCACAATAAATCTCCGGTAGTTGTCCGTCATCGTAACTTCGTCCATAATTGCACAGACATAAATCTCCATCGGAATCATGTAGGGCCCGGAAAAAGCTTCCGTGAAGCTCCTTACTCTGCCATACCTCCATGCGTTCATTAGTATCAAGTATTACATGTTAGCGCCAGTTTTCGTTAGCTTAGGAGAGCGAGGTGAGGCCCTTGTCCACCGCGACCTCATCTTGATGAATCCCCACGTGGGTTTCAAGGAAATATTCCCTGAGACTGCATATCTCGCGATTGTGGAGAGTCTTAGCGTTTATAAAGCCTTGACCTCCACACTTTCGCGGATACACACTGTATATATACAGTCTCATTAACGACGGCTGTGGGTGGTGCATTCGAGTCAGCAGCGTACGGACGTATCCAGGGCGTCGTTTTCGGTCTGAGTCCATTTGAATATGCCAAAATATTACATCAAAACCGGCATGATCCAACTGTTGAAGGCGCGCACCTTGTTTCCGCCTGATAGAATACTATTAAATACTTTCTTCAGGCGGTCAAAGAAACGCTCCTTCAACGATTGCATCATGTTAGTAACATTTATGCCCAACGCTTCCGACATACCCAAATATATGTTACGAATGCGGAGAGTGCTCGAAGGTTTATGGAATGCGAGAGTTGGGTTCCCACGGATTCCACAATCTCCCCTCGCTTTACATGCATGACTGCACATTTGTCCACACCAATTTCCATCCTGCCGGCGCTACTGAAGGTATAATAAGGATAGTGAGGAGGCGTAATGTTGCATTCATACTCAAGATACTTTTTGTGGAACAACATTTCCGTGTTACGCGGCAACAATGTGCATAACGGACAAAAATAGAATAATAATGGAATAAAATATACTATGTATTCTATTTTTCACAAATAAAACAATAAACAAAAAAAAAAAAAGACAAAGAAAACACACAAGCACTATGGCACCATTTTGTGCTATTTATGCTTATTTATATTTAACTTATTTGATTGGTTTGCTGTGCTGTATTGTAATTCTTGATTGTCTGATTTTAATAAATATGTTGATTTTAGGTAATGCTCAATATTGACGAACATGCCACAACTGTTGGATATGAGCTCGACGAGGAAGGTTTCCGCTGTCTCCAGTACAAGCTTTATCAGTAGAAGAAGATTTACTCTAAGAAGAAATGCCTGAAGAGATGGAAGCAGAAGACAACCAATCGGAACCGACAACTGAAGAACATAACGTAACTTTTTGTTTGCCTGGTTGTTGTCGCTCACTAAACACATCAAATTCTTGTTTAGCATAATTATGGTTGTGGCAATACTACTCGTCTTCCAATATCTAAAAGTCCAATTGTTAATAATCCAGTTAGCAGGAACATTTTCAAGAAAATACTCGAGATGTTTATTTTACTGCACAATCCACAGCAAGTGACTGAAATAATGGAATGGTTGAAATTATCCAGAAAACCATATTATAGATTTTGAGAACCTACAAGATCAACGTAGTGCAGATTAACATGATTGTACTGGTCGAACTCGTGATGAATTCGAAAGAGTTTATAATGAAACCCCATCATTAGCAGAAAGCTGTCGTTACAGCGTATTTCCATTCTGTACAAGGCCAAAACGCAACCATAGGAATCTGCTCGCGTATATTTTGTAATGCATTTTTTAAATTTGTGATTACAATGTATACACGAATTTTGCGTACTACTTGTATATAGTTTGTAACGTAGACGCGCACGTGCATCTTTCCAATTTATACAAGGCCAGAATGCCACCATAGGAATTTGGTAGGACTTCTGATTGCCGGGCTTCGATTTATGGGGTGTTACGGGAGGAGGGGAGAGGTGTATAGCCTCTCCTGTGAAGGAAAAGTTTCGAACCCCCCCATTTTTGAGAAATTTGTTTGTTAATATTCTAACCTAACTTTCGAATTTTCGTGTATCGATATCGATTTAAAGGCTGGAAGAGGTGTGGGGTTGACGAATAAAATGAAGGGAAAGTAGCAACGCTCGACAGGACACTTCGCTGACAGGGCTCGTCAACAGAATCAAGGCGTTTCCATAGGAGGTCGCAGTTTTAACCTAACCTAACCTAAACACCCCAAACCATGTCGTTTCTGACACTCGCCGGCCGCTCGTCTATACCTACAGGTTTAGTTTGCATGCGGAGTAACACTGTATATTATGGAACAATTTAGTTACTTTGGCCACTACAAAGTATACACGAGTATTTGCGTACTACTCTTGTATAGATTGGAAGACATTGATTAAAAAGTGATTTCCAATCTATACGCGACTAGTTTCACACCCTTGCGTTCTAGCCTTGTACAGATTGGAAATACGCGTCGTTACAATTCTCGACTTGCCACATTTTTTCATGTCGCTCGCGAAATGATTTTGTCCCTCGTCACTTACGTTTTGATCACATGACTAGCTGACTGAGCAAGGAATAGAGAAAATAAATAAAAATAGAATGCAATCTGGTGTTTCCTACCGATTTGTTCCGTAATCGCGGAAAAGCCGTTATAATCTGAGATGGTACAGACATGTTTAACCAACAGAGCAGTACCTTCACGTTCTGTGAAGGGCGGGCGTTTTGGGGGACTGTCTTATGTAATTTTGATTGTCGTTCTAAAAGTGCTGACTCTGCCTAGTTTGAATAAATGACTTTTGATTTAATCGTTTTTTCAAAAAACATGTACCGTCTCCAAAAGTACAGAAACGTAAATCATTTTTATTATATACATGTGATGGGTATAATAGACATTTCTGGGGCACATGCTGCAAGTCAAAATAATGCTTCTATTTTGAATAACGGTCCTTCGGTTCCTTCGTCAAATCATTGGTTGTTTCATCCTGGGTGCTTACTCTCGAATATAATTCCAATAGATCGACATTGGCCAAACGTCAGTAGGTTGAGTTAAACGTCAGGGATTGGCTAGACTCAGTGAGTCCAGCCAATCCCTGACGTTTAACTGACAATTCCAATGTCGATCTATTGGAATTATATTCGAGAGTAAGCACCCTGGTGACGTATTCATCTTGGATAGTGTTCCGTATTCCTAAGCTACGTGATATTATAAATATAGCCCAAGGGCCGATGGATATTACCAATGATTTGGCAGATTATGTCGACTCTAAAACGCTCAACTGAACTAGAGTGGCTTTTCAAAATATTAATGTTGTTTAGGACAATGTCAGTGTTTTTCCAGTTCTTACTGCTGAGGAATTGACTTTATTCGCAACTGGCACATATCAAATAAAACTCTCTCCGAGATATAATATATCTTAGTACTAAGGCATTTGTAATACAGCGATATAACGGATCCCTCAGCTATTTATTATCATTTAATATGCCGTTTAATATTGTCCACCTCTTCAGGATTAACATAAAGAGTAGACATATACATATATGACGTAAACATCGAAAGTCTATCCTTACTATATATTAGTTGACATGGTGTGAGAGTGGGCTAGGCACCAAGATGTGATAAGGCGTCCTGCTATACTCCTTGACACAATTATAATTGCTGACGATGAAGATGATTAATACAGAGGTGCATGATAAAAATACATTTTGTACTATTACACTATTTCTGTAACAGACGCTAGTATTACTTGTACAGATCACTGATTCATTGTACTTACTTATAGCATCGATTATAATTGGGTCACAAATAATTTATAAATATGTAATGTTAACTAATGTAATGACTTGTTGATAAATGATATATTAATGTTACATGAAAAATAACATTAATACACTCACAATAACACTGAAAATAATTATTATATACTTTTTCGCAAATAAATAATTTACAACAAACCACTTTTTTTTTCTGAAGAACAAAATGCATTATGTGTTCATTCTGGGCAGCACTTGGTCCATCTTCCATACATAGATTGGCAATGTCTTTTCCATCCTCTTTTAGGTCCTTAGGACAAACGTTTTCTGACCGAATATATGGAAGTGCCTTGCAAATGCAAATGCTTCACGACCAATCAATTTTTAGAAGAACGTCTGTCCTTTGAGGGCTTTAGTTGGGCATTTATTAATTACATAGTTGGCTCCCCAGACACAAGCAAGCATTAGGCATTTTGCTTTCTGGACTAATATCCGATTGTTACGCTCTACAAGTACATTACTATGAGGCGTAAAGGATGACATTAGTCTGCGTTGTGTTCCATGTTACATTAAATAATCATTCATATTTGTTAATTTGTTTTTGTATACAAATCGGTGCCATTCTCCGATTGTAAATATTTAATTTCATGCTTTAGCGCATTTTCCACCATTTTTTTGTATTCTGTAAATATCTGGAATACCTCGCTTTTATTCTACTGCGTTGGACTTTTATACTTCGTCAAATCTCATGTAGTACAAATCCTTCTCTCTATTTGGTTTGAGAATACGGCGGCAAGATTTTGCCGCTACTGTTCTTTATTAAACCCCGATCTTTCTGGAATACTACAGTATATCCATTATCAGTTAGTTTTCCAACTGAAATAAGAATCATAGAAAGTTGAGGTACATACACAGTATTATTTATGTTGTATTCTCCATCCTTCACTCGAATCTTGATTTTTCCGCAGCAGTCCGATCAGTGAATTGAGTGACATACCGGAAGCTAGTATTAATGTTGCCCATAGCCACGCATGTGCAAAGTAAAAGTATATGCGCTGTCAAGGCACTAAATATTTGTCTTTAAATGCTTCGCAGACGTTAGGCAAATTGGTTGAATTACTATCCCTATATTCGGCCTCTCCCTTGGCATTCAGAAGCCATGTTCTTTAGTATTTATTACACCTGCTTGTATTTCATGTCTGCTATAAAAAGCATGTTCGGCATTATTATCTCTTTTGTTGCTGTTCGTTCTGGCTTCACTATCTTCAAAAAAATTTATTTTTAAATTATTTGGACTTGGCAAACTGCTGTAGTTTCGATGGCAATCCTGATTTTTTTCAAACTTCATGGCAGCCTATAATGCTTAATAGTTCTGGATGGATTTCAACATCCACTGTTGCTAGTTTGTCAACATTATCATCATCATCATCATCATCTTTTTCAGCCATTTTCTTCAGAACGAGCTGTTTAAGCAAAGTTCCTTTTCGCGCGGGTCCCGAACTTTGAAATTTGATCATTGTGGCGCTGGTCCCGAACTTTAAAGAATCGATTTTAGCTTGTCCCAAACCTGTTTAGATGTTTAACAGCCATTTGCCACCCACCTGTTTGAGCTGAGGCATCAATAGCATGATCTTAGCACGAGCCGTCGTGTCAAGTTTTAGGAACTTCTCTGTCTCCCCATAGCTCATTTTTTATTAGGATGACCTCAGCCTGTTCGTACAAGGTGTCATAGTTAGTTTTACTAAGTGGTTCTATACGATAGGATGACGTTCCTCAAACAAACCACGCTCTGCTACCAATTGATGGGTTTACATAGTTAGGTACAGAATGCGGTGCTAATGAGACACGAGCTTGAACGCACATTGTATCGTTATATTATGTCCAACAATAGATGTTACACAATAGGATCGACATGCTATTGAGTTTTCTCCTAACAAACCTGTCATTCAGAAAACTCCATAGCACCGGTACATATCTAAAGAGATCTGTGATGCACTCAAACTCCAACAAATATCAATGTCATTTACATATGTTCTACTTAATTAGGTATTATCAATTTCTCATTAGTTCTAATGACCTTATTTCCTCAATTATGTTATCTAATCTGCGTAAATGCCTAATGGTTTTATAAATCTTTTTCAGCCTCCAAGAGTAAAATGTCAAACAAGGTTGTGGCACCCAAACATTAACGTAGATGGGGACGTATGTCTATCACTCCTACGACAGACTTCTGTTGACGAGCATGGCTGGGCACCCACCCGGAGATTGAAGGACGTCGTGTGGGGACTGAATGCTTTATTTACTGTGAGTACTAGTTTGAAAACAAATTTGTCTAGCCACCTGTATTTATATTGTATTTATTATAAAGATATCGACGCGCAAACTTAAAACATTAATGTAGCGGTCAAAATGAATGGAACAGTTTTTTTTTAAACTGTGGAAAACTTTCAACACATGAGGTTCAGATTCATGTACATATTGAATCCATGGTCACAGTTTTGGTGATGATGTCCCTGCCACCCTGTGTATTTTTACTGGTTTTTTTTACTTGTGGCTAATAAGAGCGAAAACCGTCCCGGCTGTCAGTCAGCCCGGAACTTTGAACCACCGGGGTATTGTATTACCAAGTAACTAGTTTGTGGCCATGGAAAATACTGGAATTTAGCTGTATTCGGTTTACCTGGTAGCCAACCCCAACACAGTTTGGAAAATGCTTTGCAGATGATGAGATAATCAAGTGATTTATCCTTTTACACAATTACAAGTGCTTACTGTAACAACTTATTAATTAATTATATTAGAGATCTAAGAAAAGCTATTCTCAAAATTTTCCTCAATACAAATACCTACATAACAACCATTGCTAATGTAATATGATTATCTTCAATCAAATAGTTGTATGGATAAAATAATGACCTTTGATTAACTTAGTAATATATGGCTATTAAATCATCGCCTGAACTTTTTATATAATAAACGAACAGGAAAGATGGTAAAAATTAAAACAACTTATTAATTTTTTCAGGATCTCTTAAATTTCGAAGACCCATTAAACATAGAAGCAGCAGAAATGTATAACAAGAACAAAACGGAATTCCAGGCTAAAGTGCAAGAATACATCGCTAAGGGCAAAAGATGAAACATGCATTATCAAGTCACTATATTATTGCTAGAAAACTATATAAATGATGCAACGGTTTTTATCAGATGAGAAATTTAGCATGGGAAACATTACAAAAAGTAATAGAATAGATGCTTCTAAGTGCTTCCAATGTAATTTTAGAAAAGGACCTGTGTTAATCAATAACTATCAATCCTGTCATGAATAATGTATTTAGGAAATAATATTTTACAATTTTTTGTACAGTATCTTGAGGCTCAAGCTAGTTCAGAAATATGCTTAAATTTTCACTTATATTATAATAACATATGCAATGAATTCACCTTATTATAAACTCTAGTAACACCAAACAAGCAATATTATTAGTGTTAATAAAACGAAATAATAACAAAAATATTTAGACATTTGCTAGAAGTATTTTGTAACTATTGACTAATGAGACAAACAAACTATGATAGTGAGATATATCTGCAATACTATATAGTGTAAGTATTTAAATAATTATATTCTATGAATTTTTTATAAAAATAGAAGAAACGAAATAAAAATAATGGCGCTCTATAATGCAATGCAATTTTCTAGATTTTGAGCTGCCGGATAAAAATAATTAAATAAAATATAATTGATTAAATTATAAGTTAATACCTATCTCCCGTGCTAAGTTTCCCAATCTTAGTATGTATATTATTGTAATAAATACTCCAAAAAGCAGTGATAATAATATTATGTATTTGTTTTGTAAACTGGTGTATTTTTTGGGGACAGGAAAGACAGTAGCGTATTTACGAAAATAAATAAATAAGTTTGAAAGCAAGACGATTGTATAATGATCCTGACTAGGAAAGTATAGTTAAGATATATTATGATGATGATCTAACGGGGATTAGTGTTACTGTTCTTCTTGGAATTTAACATAGTATATTCTTAGATGCTTGGGATTTGGGATATGGACAGGAGAAATGTGTATTTTCACTGTCACGATATCAGTAGACTCCTGTTTACAATTTCAGAACCACATACCATACGTCAAAGTGTATAGCAGCTAGATACTTTATCATATTCCAATAGAGATTAAAATACAATAAGCATCAGAAAGGTACGATCAAATTTAAGGACGCTATAACATTTTTCTACAAATATCGGTGGTTTACCGGTACCAATTAAATCAAGAGGAATCAGAAGGTGCGAGGTCAGTTATGGTCTAAATTAAAGATAATTTAATCATCTCCATGTTGGAACCATAAAAATTGTATTGTCCCATACAATATTTTCACAAAAATACTTTTTCCCCACCGCAATAATCGAAGAAAATGAAAAATAATGGGGTCTGAAACGGTACCTGTATAGTGAGATTAACTACATGTTTTAACTTGAAAATGACAAGAAATTATGACTAATATAATCTTCTACGTTTTGCCTACATATTTTGTAATTAAATACATAACTTTTTTATTTATGAGAAAAATAAAGAACGCTCTCAAATTTCTTCATACACATTCTCTACTCGCGGTTTGTCATTCCGCGCTCAGACGCGCCCTAGGAAACACGGGCGTATCGCTTTTTTGTACGAAATAAATACGATCAAAATAATAATAAAGTGAGTGCCGTGCTGTATACTGTGGTTGAAAAATGTTGATACTTTTCGGACCAAAAGTATGAGTACCAAACTTATTACCAGAACTTGGTTTAGAAATAAATAAATCAAATTCTAATGGAAATTATGGAGTAGTGATGATTACGAATATGTATTAATTTACAAGAATTCAAGATGGCGGATGATTATTCAATAAAAAGTTATATGAACATCTATTTTCAATGTGGTAGTTTCAGGTAATTAAATTATGCAAGTATCGTCCATTTTTGGAACGAAATTCTTTAATGTAGCTTGCGGTAGGGGTAAACAAGGGTGCTGAAGCCGATTGTGAGGTCAAAATCAAAATCAAAAATGGCGGTTGCGAAAATTTTCAAAGTTTTCATCATGGGTGTCGTTTTTAATATTTTCGTAGATGCTAAGCCGAAAACTCCATACAAATTACATTCGGAGTCAAAAAAAGGCTAAGGACCATACTTCCTGGCGGGATGACCACCGACGAAGTTTTTCATTCAAAACGACGAATATTTTAATTGTTTAAATATTGATAGTTGATAGCTATGCCCACTTTGGGCATTAAAAATGTATTAAAAATTCTGAATATGCACTCCAATCTCAAAGGCGAGGCGTCACACAATTTTTGCTTAGTTTTCTTTAGGGGATATCCTGTATATTTTTACCGTACGCAAAATACGCGCTCAGACGTGGAGTTGCGGACACCAGCCCGTTCTACCTATTACCTATCCTGTATATTTTCACCAATAGTCTACGATCACCATCCGTTATACAATATATATTATCCAAAAATATTATGAAAGTTTTTTATTGCTACACCTCATTTTTTTTTTATTGACAAATTATGTACGTTATTCCAAAAATAACGATGATCACGATAATAAAACTTATTTACTGTCACCAAATGCAAAAAGTAAAGTTAGTATACTACTAATTTTACTCAACATTGCTAGTAAAATAAAATAAATACTACCGTCGAGTATCAAGATCAGTTTAGTCATGTTTAAAATCGAGCAGACAATAGTTGTGTGGCGACTCAGATACCTAAACTTGAGCGATTCAAAAATGTTATAGCGTCCTTAAGGGTGTGGCACAGACATACTGGTCTGTGCCACACCCTTAAGGACGCTATTTACTAACTGAACAAGTTTCTGCGTAGGACCAACATCGTAATCACGAAAAAATAACCAGCCGCTGATAACTTTTTTTGGTACAACTTTGTTGGTTCCATGGAGACAGTTGTTCATAATGATGCGACAACCCCCTTCTTAAATTTGACCAGACTTTTCTGTTACACTGTATAATCAAGTCTTCCTAATAAATTTAGTAGCCTCGTACTATAAAGGAAAACCACAAAAAATACACCAGTAAATATTTACCATAGAAATTTGATAAAGAGTCAATCGCGTCTATTTAAAAATTATATGTTATTTGTGTTTGTACACTGAATAGGTTTTTAAATAAAATCAATTTTACTATGACATTGAAACCTATCGTTTCATTGGTATTTGAATCCATAGTTATTTTTTTGCATGTAAATGTTCAGTTAACCATATCTTATAGTAGCTATTATTGTATATTGTTAACGGTACTGTGTTGCTTCAAGAATATTTTGTGATATGTTGTTCTCTTGTTTCTTTGAAACCTATCTTTTGAAGTAATAATATCTTAGGACAACCGACACACCGTTTATCTGATTCCAAATTAGGCAGAGCCTGTACTATGGCAACCAGACAACTGAGAAATATATATTTCTAAGTAAATACATTTTATAGATAAATTACACCCAGACACAGAACAAATGATTGTGCTCATCACACAAAGATTTGTCCTGGGTAGGTATCGAACCCACAGCCTCGACCTTAGCAGTTAGGATGACTTACCACTAGACTAACAGGCCAGTCAAAGTCAATATTGAGAAATCAGAGCCTAATCTTGCCTTGTGTATGACAACTTAGCAGCCTAGGTACTCCCTGACGGCATACCTACTGTGTGTGTTTTGCCTAAGTGTCTAAACACACTATGCCGAAGGTACGTGACCGAAGTTCGGCATGATTACGCCTGCAATGCTAACTGAATTACTGACGACACATTATATCGAAATTACGTTGCGTCATAGCATACAGCCGAACTTCGGTACGGCGTAAATTCAGCCGCAATTCGGCGGCATCGTATTCTGTAGAGCACGCATTATACGTGACCGAAGTTCGGTTCAATTGCCGACGAAGACCCTGTATTTGTCCTCTTGTAAAGCCTCTGCAGTTGCTATTACTGTAAAATAGTCTATTTGTCGGGTTTCGCACTTCAAAATTAATAACGGAACCCTAACAGGAACACGTTGTTTTGCGTCTGTCTGTCCGGCTTTTTATATAACCCGACACAATGCCACAACAGCGCTCGAGAAACTAAATACACACAAAGTTCCGAATATTCCCAGTCGCCCCCGCGGGGATTGCCACCGGAGGCAAATGAAAATTCTATTCCCATTTGCCTCCGGTGGCAATCCTCGCGGGGGCGACTGGGAATATTCGCAAAGTTCCGCAACTGAATTTCTGCCGCGTAAGTTCGGCACTTATGGTGTGTCATATCAGCCGAATACGTCGGAACGTAAAATCAGCCGCGGAACTTCGGTCGCGTAACTTCGGCATAGTGTGTTTAGACCCTTAGTCATATCTAAGTCCGCATTCGTACGTACGTAAATATTTCGCAGCAGGATTTTTGACCTTTAAGCACTGCTCACCGCTGGAGAGTTGAAATTCGAACAGTGTGGTTTTTCGACGTGCTGGGATGCACTTTGTTGGATTCTTAATGCTCGGTTCAACACCGAGGCTCGGAAATCCCGCTGCGATATATTTCTCCCATACGAACGTAGTCTAAATCTTCATCCCCTACTTGTTACATGGTCGCCAACAAAACTTCCGTCTTAGTGTGTGTTGAGATCATTCACTGGTGCCTCAACTTTCATTGACTGGGACATGGAATCTCCTGTCTCAAATACTAGGGCGTCCTTGATCAAAAAGAATGAAATGTCCAGTTTAATTCATGATCGACCTCCTTTGTAAAAAATGTTGAATTTACAGTTTGCGTTACGTGACTTTGCCCACTCTGTAACTAGGTTTTCCGATGTTAATCGAATTTTCAGTGTCACGTAAGTTTGCCGCTCCGAAGTCTCGAACCGTCGCCGTCGCCGCGTCACCGCTTTGGTTCGCTAAGTGAAATACTAAAATCCGTGTCAACATTGTGCATGCCGTTGGTCACTTTGGCGTGTTTGTAACAAGTGGGACGCAGCTAAATATTCTCGACCACTTTTTGTACTAAATTCCCGGAAGAGGGGTAGACAAATGCAAGTATTTCACTTACATTTAGACAGATTCTTAATTTTTGTTTCCTTTTTTACGTTTTCGATATTTATTTAATTCAATATATTTTTATGGTGTTTCTGAAATGAAATTAAAATGCAACGATGTCAAATCAATGCTCTTTATTAAGTTCAATTAATACTGGAGCATCAATATACCAATTAGTATAAATAATTTAATAAATAAATAGTAAAAATTTGTATACAATAAATAGCTTAACAGTAACAAAACCGTCGTAACATTTTTTTCATTATGACTAGATTTTCGTTTTGATGACGTAAATGTACATGATGTTCGTGAAAAATGTATTTTGCGGACACACTTGGGATTTTTAGTTTAAACTAAAATAGATAGTCGGTTAACCCTTACAGTTAATTCGAAGTCCAGATGACTAAATATTAAATTCATTGAAAGTAAAAAATCTAGGGGACTCAAAATTGACCGGTTTAGAGTTAGTATTAAGTTTAAAATTGAGCTAATATCTAATGACGTGTTATAATCGACTTTAAACAAAAAGAGAAATAAGACATTTATTTAGTAAAAAAAGAAAATTCCCATTTTGGGTGCCATAGTTATAAAAAAGAAAGACAGTAACAAGTCTCATTCATTTACACAACAATACCGACTCTATCATTTTAGTATTAAAGCCTAAAATCCCAAGTGTGCGTGTAGCTCAGTGCGAGGAGAAGGTGGTGAGTAGTTCGTCCTGGATGCTGTTGGAGCGCGTGAGCTGGCGCGCGCCGCCGAACGCGGCCGACACTGTGTCGGCCTGCGACGCCTCGCGCGACTTGCGCTCGTGGTACCCGTCCGAGAACTCCTGTGGGGGGACGGATATTAGTTATCTGAACTTATTCTTAACTTAAATCCACGTTAGCACGAAAGTAAAAATATTGCAGCGGTATTTTGACTGGATCTTAACACAAATTGCCTCGTCAGTCACATGCGGCTGACATTTTGCAAACCAATTGAGCCGTGTTAGCCATGTGGCTGACGGCATTAGCTTGTTTCCAAAGTGCGATTTTTCGTCGTCAGCTACGTTTTACATGTTAAATTGTGTGTCTTATGGCTGACGAGGCCTGGTAAATTATAACTATGCTTACTATACAAAAATGTTACGAAAATAGTGTTATGATACATTCCTCACATAACGTGAAGGAATTTTACAAAAAATGAAATACAGTTAGTTCATTTGTTAGTACGGTATTATGTGTTAAGGACGCTATAACATTTTTCTACAAATATCGGTGGTTTTCCGGAACCAATTACATCAAGAGGAATCACAATTATGGTCTTTAATTATAGATAATTTAATCATCTCCATAATGGTACCATAAAAATTGTATAGTCCCCTACAATAATAATTTCACAAAAATACGTTTTCCCCACCGCAATAATCGAAGAAAATGAAAAACAATGGGGTCTGGAAAAGTACCTTTATAGTGAGATCAACTGCATATTTTAACTTCAAAATGACAACAAATTGTGGCTAGTATAATCTTCTACGTTTTGCCTAAATATTTTGTAATTAAATACATAACTTTTTTATTTATGAGAAAAATAAAGAACGCTCTCAAATTTCTTCATACATTTTCAACTCGCGGCTTGCCATTCCGCGCTCAGACGCGTCCTAGGAAGCACGGGCGTATCGCTTTTTTGTACAAAATAAATACGATCAAAATAATAATAAAGTGAGTGCCGTGCTGTATACTGTGGTTGAAAAATGTTGATACTTTTCGGACCAAAAGTATGAGTACCAAACTTATTACCAGAACTTGATTAAATCAAATCTAAATTTTAGAAACAAATAACTCAAATTCTATTGGGAATTATGGAGGTAGGGTAATTATGATTATGTATTCATTTTCAAGAATTCAAAATGGCGGATAATCTATACTTAATATTATAAAGCTGAAGAGTTTGTTTGTTTGATTGAACGCGCTAATCTCAAGAACTACTGGTCCGAATTGAAAAATTATTTTTGTGTTGGGTAGCCTATTTATCGAGGAAGGCTATAGGCTATACAACATCAAGCTACAACTAAGAGGAGCGGAGCAGTAATGAAAAATGTTGCAAAAATTTCCCCGTTTTTGCAACATTTTTCATTACTGCTCCGGGTAGGCGATTCGACGCGACGGGAAGGGTCGGGGGACAAGAAATTTTACGCGGACGAAGTCGCGAGCAGAAGCTAGTTATTCAATAAAAAGTTATATGAACATGTATTTTCAATGTGGTAATTAAATTATGCAAGTGTCGTCCATTTTTGGAACGAAATTCTTTAATGTAGCTTGCGGTAGAGGTAAACAAGGGTGCTGAATCCGATTCAAAATCAAAAATGGTGGTTACGAAAATTTTCAAAATTTTCATCATGGGTGTCGTTTTCAAGATTTTCGAAGGTGCTGAAGCCGAAAATTCCATACAAATTACATTTGGAGTAAAAAAAAGGCGACCCCACAAGTTTTTCATTCAAAACGACGAATATTTTATTAGTTTTAATAAAAAGTGGGCATAGCTATTAACTTTGGGTAATTTTAGGATAGTTATTACGAATGATTCATCCAAATTTGATCCAAATACGGCGGATATTGTTTTTTATAAAACGATCTTTATCCATATTGGGGGTAGGGATTATAAAATCTTCGATTTTTAATTTAAAATGGCGGATGTACTGTTATGATGAAATATCGACATGAGTATCAATTTTGGGGGTTTTGCTAGTATGTAGGCAAAATATTTAACGTAACTTTAATTATTTACATAAATTGAAAATCATGTAGTTAATCATCATCTCTCAAAAATGTTAAAGTCATTTAGAATTATAAATAGGCTTCATACAAAAATGTGTACATTTTCCTATTGTGTATTAAAAATTCTGAATACGCGCTGCAATCTCAAAGGTGAGGTTCGCGCGTCAGACAATTTTTGCTTAGTTTTTTTTATGGAATATCCTGTATATTTTCAACGATTACAACGATATTCTACGATCACCAGCAGTTATATTTGTTTATATTATCCAAAAATATTGTTGAAGTATTTTATTGTTACACCTCGTTTTTTTTTAAATGTCAAATTATACGTTATTCCAAAAATATTGATGATCATGGTAGTAAAAGTTATTTACTGTCACTAAATGCAGATAGTAAATTTACTTTACTATCTACTAATTTTACTCAGCAGTGCTAGTAAAATAAAATAAATAATACCTTCGAGTATCAAGATTAGGTAACTAGTGTTTAAAATCGAGCAGACAATGGTTTTAATGTGTGCGTGCGCGTAATGTTGTTGTGTGGCGACTCAGATACCTAAACTTGAGCGATTCAAAAATGTTATAGCGTCCTTAAATGCTCTTGATCACTAAATTAAGGCCTCCGGGGGACTCCGGTCTATTTTCTGGAACTACCAACAAACAAAAGACACCAATTTCGCCTAGACGGCTAATAAGAACGCTGGAGTACCTTCAGTCTGTGGCCCAGGAAGCGCGCCCTCTCCCTCTTCTTGTTCATGAAGTCGCTCTGTGTGAGCCACCGGTGCTCGTAGCACTCCTCCGCTAGCGGCCTCTTGAGGGGAACCTTCTTGAATAGGAACATTATGAACCGCGTCGCCTCCTGGGAAGTTACAGATGGTCATTTATTAAAAATATATATAAAATTAAATGAAATTTAAGTGTCTGTAATGTCAAAAACAATAACAAATTTCTACGCACCTCGCGTATGAAAGTTTAGAGGTAATTATAACGAAAACAAAACAAAAAAAAACATTTTTTTAAATGTTTGTCTGTCTATTTGTTCCGGCTAATCTCCGAAACGGCTGGGCCAATTTTATGAACTTTGGTATGTTCAAAGAGTTCTATTTCTAAGTATTCTTACATAAAATTCAATCCTTTTATCGACATAACTTGGGCAAAGATAACTAGAATAACTAAGTTATTAATTAATATTTTTCGGTACATTTTAATATTTAGAATTGCCAATTAATGACATTGAAATAAATGAATTGACATAGCCCATTGTGGAGAATGGTGATGGAAGACCTAGACTGGATTGTCTTCAACTTCCCAGCCAAAGCACTAGGAAGTGTAGAAGGGCGGGCGTTTTGGGGGGACTGTCTTATGTGACTTTGACGTTCAAAAAGTGCTGACTCTCAGCCTAGTTTGAATAAATGACTTTTGATTTTGATTGGTGACGCATTTGTGCTTCTTTTCAGAGGAAAGATTAGCTAGAAAACGTTGGCATTAAATTATATACAAGGACGTATTGCAGGTCAACTAGAAAGACAAATATAAGGCTCCATAAAAAAGTGCAAAATGTTTAGATAGCGAACAGTACCAAACATTTCTAAAGAAAACGAAACTAAGTAGTAAGTGGTTCTAATGATTAAAGTTTTTACCTACAATATAACCACAGCCAGAAAACCAGTCTTGCCAAGGAGTATCGTGGTTCCCAGTAACTGGGTTGTGAAGGTCAGACAGACACTTTATCCGGGTAAAATACTGGTATCCAGCTGTATTCAGTTAGCCTGGATTTCGAGCCCAATATATTTGGGAAAACACTGGACTGGTAATGACCTAAAATAATTGATTAAAGCATACTGGTCGAATGATGGTTCATACCTGTGTGATCTCCTTATACAGGTGCTCGAAGCGGTACCTGACGAAGGATATGTTCTGCTTGGTCTCCTGGTCGTCGCTTCCTCGGAAGGGCGACACGCCGGACAACATGATGTACGTCAGCACGCCCACGCCCCAGATGTCCGTTTGAGGGAACGCTGGCTCGTCGTTTATTATTTCTGGTGCTGTGGGTGAGAGGAAAAGGGTTATTAGAAGTTTCTTTTGTGTGAGCTTGGATATTCTTGTAATCCACCTGAAAGAATTTTTAGTCATCATCATCATCATCATCAGCCTATAATGTTCCCACTGCTGGGACACAGGCCTCTTCTCGGTGAGAGGGAGTGGGCCATAATCCACCACGCGGGCTTAGTGCGGGTTGGTAGATGTCGTCGAATTTTTGGTTCTAGGACGTGCCGGTTTCCTTATGATGTTTTCCTTCACCGTTTTGAGAGCAGTGGTGATGAAATAATTACGACAAAGTAAAGCGCCTGCTTTGGTTCGAACTTACGACCTACTACTCGTAAGTCGCGGCCGTTTCCACTAGGCCACCACTGCTCACCAATTCGATTTTGTAACCATAGAATGAATAATAAAAAAAAAAAGTTTATTGTACATAGAAAAACAATGTTAGACATAAACTAAACATGATTGTACAAGCAGTGGTCAAAAAGGAAGTTGAACAGCTGGCTCCTGAACTAAGTAAAAGGATACTTGTATCTCAAGAGCCAAAGATCCTCATGGTTAACAATTTAAATGCAATCAAGTATAATGGAATTGATTTGGGTGATGATACAACAACGATATCTATTAAAACGGTACAGTTCTGTGCCATGAGGAACATAATACATAGATAACAGATCTCTATGTTATCTGCTATCATACAAAGTAGAGCGCGGAAGTATTGCGCGAAGAGAATGTAATGAGCACGACAAAAGAGATTTTTTTGTTTTAAAAGCTCAAAACTAGGTAATCGGTCGGTAGATTAGGTATTAGGTTTTAGCTCTCACCTTTGTATTCCAAATCACCAACTTGCGGTACACTGGTGCCCAACTTGGTAACTTTGTGTGCGGAGCCGAAGTCCACCAGTTTGACCTGGATGGACCGGACAGATGCCATCACCACGTTGTCAGGCTGCAGGTCCAGGTGGCAGTACCCTCGCCAGTGCAGGTACTGGAGACCATCCAGGATCTGGGTGACGATGGTCGCTACCATCTGTTCTGTGTAGTCATGACGACTGGAGAGGTAGGTCAGTATATCAGCACCTTGGAGTTTTTCTAGGATTAAAGCAGATACGGATGATCCAGGCCCTTGATAAGCAGCTAATAAGTTCGATATCCTCTCGTGTCTCAGCCTCCTCAAACATTCGAATTCCCTCTGAATCTGTACCTCAGTGTCTGGCCTTTGTTCCAGAATCTTCGATACGACAACGTTGTCGTTCGTCTTGTCGATGCCTTTGACGACGATCGAGAACTTTCCGCGCCACAACTCGGAAACAAAGCTGTAACGTTCAGTGAACTGTTGATTCGACACCCATTCGACTGGTCTATCCTCGATCGAATAGTCCAGCTTGGGTTTGTTCTCATCTAGCGTGACTTCCTGTCCAGATTCTGTGATTTGCTGAAGATGTCTCATGGCTTTAGTGATTTCTATTTTGGGTGCTCCAGATGTTTTAGTTTTGACTAAGTGTGTAGGGATGCCTTTGTCGCTCCAACCGATCCTGTTGCGGGACGACAGTCGGAACTGATAACTGGTGTCCGGGGAGAGGTTGCGGACGACGAAGAACTCGTGGTCGATGTTGTTGGCGACGTCGCGCCACTCCACGCTGTCTCCCGCCTTGTATTGGAGGCTGTAGCAGATCACAGTGGAGTTACCGTCGTATTTCGGCTGCTTCCACCTAAGAAGCACCTCGGTATCCGACACTTCAGCAGCTGTGGGGCTGTCGGGAGCATCAGGGGTGGTAGCTTCTACGATCCTCGTTCTAGCGACAGTTTGTCCGACCTTGTTCCTGGCTACGACCTTGTAGAAGCCGATATCGTGGTGCTTAGCCGGCTCCATGCGGAGAGTAGACCTGCCTTCCTCGTCTTCAATGATCTTAATACGTTGACCTTCAGCGATGGGCATGTCGTTTTTAAACCAGGTGATAGCCGGCTTAGGGTCTCCTACGGCGAAGCAAGAGAGTTCAGCGTTCTCTCCTTCCCTGACTGGGAGTAACTGAGGTTTTTCCCTGAAGAATGGTAACTGTCCGTCTTTCTTGGACTCCATGAGGGCCTGCGCCTCTGCGTAGGAGTCCAGGCGGGTGCCCAGCTCGTGGCGCAGGCGGCGGATGGTGTAGGACTCGCTGCCGTAGTTGTTGATCCTGTCGCGTCGCTCGTCGTCGATCTCCTCGTCCATGATGTCCGTGAAGCGACGACGCTCGCGGATGATGGGGGTCTGTGGAGGTTACGGAATTAGCATTAGTATATGATTTGTTTTATAAGTAATTATATACAATCTATTGTAAACCATGGTCTGCCAACATCTATCATAATAAGTACACTATATTATTTGTTCAAAGATAAAAAAAAAAGTGTGACACAAAACAAAAGAAAGATGATAATGAGCGTAAAAAACTACGCCCACCCTTTTCAAAGTATTCTGACCTTAGAACTATACCGGCACGATAATTTACCCCCAAGATTACTCCATTATGGTTAACTGGAACAGAATTCGGCAACTCAGCTGAAAATACATACATATGAACCTATAGGCTACGTACCCTGGGGTCGTATGTGTCGAACACATTGAGGCTGTAGCCGGGCGAGCGGTGGCACGCCACCTTCATGTACTCGCGCAGGCGCACCGGGAACTGTGTGTCGCGCAGCTGCAGCAGGTATGTGTCCGGACCGTTCTGGTAGCTGCGGTCAAGTAGATAACATGTTAACATATACATTATAAACTCAGCTCATTTTTTCATAGGGTAGGGAGAAACTACGAACGCCACCAGCACGCGTAGCATGACCACCGTAGAAATGGGTTTTGTCGACGGAAGAATAGACAAAATTACAGATTGAAGAAAGATTAAAGAGAATTAAAGATTGTAGAAAGATTAAAGAGAATTAAAGATTGTAGAAAGATTTGTACCATTTTATGCTGGTGTAACATGACAATCTCTATTCTACCAAGAATAGACAAAGTTCTTTCTATGGTGGTCATGCTACGCGTGCTGATGGTAGAATTGGCTCAGTGTCGAGACTCGAGAGAAACATTAACATTTTCTTGCAACAAAAGTTTTATTAAACTAGAGTACATTCCAGAACAAGAAATTTCGAATGAAAATCTGAAGTCGATGTTATACCAAGTTTTGACCTAAACTCAAATCCTAAACAATCCCAGTTTGTATGGATAGATATTGTTTTCTTCTTTTGCAACTTGAACAATAACTTTTACACTATTTTCTGATTAAAACATCAATAAAAGTATTAAGTGATACTTACTGGCTCTCGGACTTGGCGGACACCTCCCAGTCGGGATGGTCCCACTGCTTGAAGTTGATATCGTACTCGCCTGGCTCACGCTCATGAGGAGGCCTCTCTGGTGTGGCTGGGGAAAAGAAGCATTATAATTATAGAGTTAAAACTGGAAGTTCAGTGTAATGAAAAAAAAAAAAAAATGTTTTTCCTATAGAAAAAGTGAATTTCAATAAGTCCATCCGTTTAGAAGCCACAATCCGGCAGACACAAATTTTTTCTCTTTTCAGTCAGGGGTTGAATCAAGATTAAGAATCCGAGTGTTTTAAATGATAATGATAAATGACTTTATTTTTGCAAGTAGGTTTGTACAAACACTTTTACAGTAAAGTTTTGTTCGTAAAATGTCATACAGCTAAAGATTAAACAAGCAAAACAAAGAGATTCACGTCTCACGGTTAGAGAGAAAATGAAGGTTGCGACGTTTAAGAACGTCTTGGATCTCTCTCCGTCTATCTCAATAGAACGCTGAAAAGCGCAGCACTGTCTAGAGCTTAACTAGTTCAAAATAGTACCATATAAGGTAGAATTATGATGCGTGCAAATGGTACGGATTTTCGTGAGATCAAATGGATCTGAAGTTATAAATGATCATGTATGGCCTTTACGATGATGAAGTCCACAATCAAGGTGAAACAGGAAATAAAAAGCATTTCACTAACCTTCAGGAGTGTAAGTCTCCCCGGGCGGGTACACCATCTTGGACGGATGCTCGTAGGCCCCGCTGAGCGGCTTGCGACGGAACCAGTTGCGGCATTGTGCATTACTGGTCCAGTCCCTGATCCAATCAATCACTCCTTTAATAGCCTTCATTGTATCACACAAATTTTCACACTTTTTTGGAGTTGCAAAAGTTTTTTTTCCACTTAATTTCCCTTCAAGAGGTTACATACTACTGCTTGGCTTCCTCTCAAAGCCACGTCCAATGCGTTCGGAGTAACATCACATGGTCATTGATAAAAATGTTTACCAACGTTTGTGACAAGCGTGGGGGGAGATGCCAATTTTATTTTAGTTATTGGCTCGATGTAATTGATTGAGGACAGTGCCAAATATATCTGTGACATAATGCATTGAATCATTGTGATTTTCCGGCTTCGGTTAGGGTGTGTCCTGATGGTTGATCGCGCGGTAAACGCGGATGCGTGCGATTAAATACAGATGTACCTCTAAACTACTGAAACACGGGTGTTCAAGCACATTGCATATTATTCATTTTTTAACTCAATATAGCCTATAATTTGTATCAATTAGGACGAAAAATTCAAGTACTGAACACGACATCTATTTACAATAAACGTGCGTTTCACTGTCGTACTATGCACGGTCGTTTACGCGTACGTTTCCCTGAATAATGACGTTCAAACGCGATTTGATGGATCGCTCGTGTTTGTCATGTTCATTATAAACGAGCGCAACGTATGCGTTTTGCTTAGGACACGGCTTAACGAAGCAAGCAACTCGCGCGTTTAAATATCGTGAATTCGTCGCGTAATTTTAATGAATACGCACCTTTATTATTGCATCAAGATTAATTAGTAGTAAATCTATCGCCCACGCGGTCAGAAAGGAATCTTGACACATGCAAAATGTTTGCGATATAGGTACTTCTTGAGGCCAGAAATGTCATCATGAGATTTGGATTTATAAAACTTTGACAGCATTTACCTATTTGTAGAGGGATATTTAAAAAAAGAAATTTTGCCGTTTCATTGATATGTTCAGCAAGCCATGTTTGGCTTGATATGATGAATGTACATTCTTAAAGTGTGAAGTGTGTGTCCTACAATTTTGAAACGTGACTTTATACAGAACTACTAGCCAATCAAGTGCATTAGACAACTGGTGTAGCCGCGACGTCATCCCATCACATGATACAATATGGGTACAGATACATTGTGATACGCCTCATGGGTACATATAAATCATTGCAATTTAAACCTTATTTCAATGTATTAAAATTGCGTTTTTTTTACTGATTTTATCAATGCTAATTGATCTTTCATTAATTATTTTATTGTATTAAATTTTAAAGTGTTGGCCATATTGTTGTATTTACATCTCGATATACATACTATTGAAGAAATATAAATGTAATATTTTAAAATGGTTGATCGAATTTTTTAAATTCAAATGTATTTTACTGTATATACTGTAATTGTGTAATTTTGTGAGTAAATTCAGATACAAGTTACTTGTTTATGAATAAATGATTATGACTATGTTTCGTGATTTACAACAATCATAGAAAAAAAAAAAATGTAAAATAACTCACCTATACAAGTTATAGTAATTCCTCAATCTATCAGTAGAAATCTGGTACTCTTCCTTATAGATCTTATCAGCCAATCCCAACCAGGGATGAGAGAGAGCACTGTTCACATCCATACGTTCGTGCCAATTGAACACCAGCAGCTTGGAGATGAAGTCCCGGCTCTCAGTACTGAGCCTCGACCACCATTCTTCGTCGTGCCACTCCCATCTTCCTTCACGGATCCTGGTGAGGGTTTCCCTATCGTTGACCCCTCGGAAGGGCGAGTGTCCGCTGAGCAGTATGTAGGTGATGATGCCGATGCTCCACATGTCTGCGGCGAAGGACACTCCCTCCCCGCCGGCCAGCTCGGGCGCCACGTACTCCGGCATGCCGTAGTCTAGAGACGCGTATTTGTTGAACTGGATTCGGCGCGAGAGGCCAAAGTCGCACAGTTTCAGTTCGTCGCTGCCGGCGTGCGAGAGGAGGAGTTCGCCGATCTGGAAATTAGTTTCAAGGCAAAGTTCATGGCCAAAACAAAAAAATGTTATCAATTCATTTATTTTTTTATTACATCAAAGGTTTGTCATACTGTATATTGTATATATATAAAAAACAACCGACTTCCTTAAAAACACTACAAAGTGAAAAATAACTTTAATTTCGGTAGTCGGTGTCTTAGGATCTGTATTTATGGTTTTTTTGCCACCGACTTCCGAAATTAAAGTTATTTTTCACTTTGTAGTGTTTTTAAGGAAGTCGGTTGTTTTTTTTTGTAAAAAAGTTTTTATTTTTAAATTTTTAGTTGTGGTATTCACCCTGCACTAATTCCAAACAAACAATGCATATTTATGCGATAGCAGAACTCGCGGTTGATTTCCTGTCATTTTTTAAAGAGTTCCGGTGTCTGTCTCACGAACTCATCATCAGATCTATATGAAAATTATATGGGATGGGACCATTTCGGAATAAACCCCTTTCGAACAAAAAAAGAATTTTGCAAATCCATCTATATATGACGGAGTTATGTCCGAACATACATAAAAAAAAACCAACCATGGCCAGGCCAAAATGATTAAGGCTGCTTTTTTTTTATTAAGCAGACAGTAGAGTGTGTAAGAGCCCACTCTAGTGTCTGCTGAGGAATCAATTCTCGATGTCAACGAGTATGTCTATCTAGGACAAGATATCTTCTAACTCCTGATCGATAAGGAGTTGTACCTTCCATCATCAGCTCAACGGAATATAAGAATACAAGTAACGGTCTAAACGTGCCTATAATATTCAAAGAATTATCCCCTAACCTTCTAACCTTTCACTGTAAGTTCCTATATGTACTGTTCACCGATGAGGAGTTCCATGCGGTATCTTCGAAGACTATAATTAGTTCACCACGGATGGATAGATAGAACCAGCAATTATTTTTGATCTTTAGTACAATATCCAAATCACATTACGTGTACTGTTTGTTTTTGAGGAGTTCCTTCGTTTATCTCCCAAAGTATACGTCAAATCTTCACAAAATTAATATGGGACCACCTCAGGAGTATACCCTTACGAATAAAAAAATAATTTTCAAAATCGGTTGACAATTGGCGGAGAAATCGGTGAACATACATAAAAAAAAAAAAAAAAAAAAAAAATACATACAGTCGAACATATAACCTCCTCCTTTTTTTGAAGTCGGTTAAAAATTGTAACAAAATCTGTTGGAAAATTTTCGGTATATAGGTAAGTATTCCAGACTTAGTCATCGGTGGCAAAACAGGCCGTAAGTTAAATAAACTGTAAAATTTGTAGTATAAAAAAAGAGTATCATAATATTTTGGTATAATATTAAAAAAGTGTATAAGTGTATTTTGGCTAATTAAACTATTAAGATTAAAGAAATCCCTACGAAAAATACTCCTTTGGACTGCTTTGCGTTAAAAAAAATATAAAAAATCTTCGCAAAAGAGAACGGTCTGATGACCAAAAACAAAATCTGAAAAAAATAACTCACCGTCAACCCCAAATGCGCGACACTATTATCGTGCATATACTTGACTCCCCTCAGCACCTGCCGGATGTACCCGGCGATCTCCCTCTCGGTGTACCCCTGGCTCCTCAGCAGGCGGTCCCTCACCAGCTCTCCTCCTCCAGCCAGCTCCAGCACCAGCGCCAGCGTGTGCTCGTGCTCGTAGGCGTCGTGCAGGCGGATGAGGTGGCGGTCGTTCAGCAGGTTCATGATGTCTAACTCGTTCTTCATGAAAGGTTTCAGGTCTGAGTGGCCGTGCATTATCTTTGCGGCGTAGTTTCGGCCTGTGGGTATAAAAGTGAAGGATTTATTAAAGTTCTTAGTAGTTAAAGGATCTATGGACGGAGATCGGTCTTCACCTGATCTTCTAATTCTCTAAAACTGATTGATACAATTAACAAAATATCGTCCATTTTTGGCGATTTAGAAGAAAAACAGTTCACCCCAAAAAATGCATGAAATTTCGTAATTTTTGCTGATGGGAAATATCACCGGACAAACGGCTTGTCAGTAATAACGGTGCAGTCGTTATCAATGTTTCAGCCTAAGAAAGCCAGTTTTTTTTTAATAGGACAACTTTAAGTTTTATATTTAGAGTTGTTAAGGAGTCAGGTCTAGTTAGAATCCCTGGAAAACATTTGAGAGGCGAGGGTAGCTTGGCGGCAGCTGAAAATGGCTTCAGATGCAGGAAAAAAAAGCGCAGGAAGGCGAACTATATGGCCCAGGAATAGACGAATCTATGTAAGTTACAAAAAAATAATAATTATCTGCATGCTAATCATACTCAAAACTTTAAACTCATTTTTCTGGAAACCATGTTTTCGAAGTCGGTGATCACTGTAACTCGAGAACGGCTTTACCGATCGGCTTGAAATTTATATCACTTCTTCTATACATGGTTGTCCTCCGGATGAACGAAGGATTTTGTTTTTGGGACAATTTTTTTTCTATAGTCTAATAATGTACTTGAAATTTTGGGCAAAACAACACTTTTGACTTTCAACGTCCGCCATTTTGTGAAAAATGAAAATTTTTCAAAACCCTTCGTTCAATGCTCCGGCATTATATCATTAACTTAAGATCCCCCTCTGATTTGTTGGTTCCAGATAACTCGTTGCAGCGCGAGAGTGATCACCGCAAAACCTGTTTTTTTTGCAACGTCCTCGGCCATCGATACATAATCGGCTTATTTTGTAGCACATTTGTTTAAAAAAATTGTCATGTTTACATTTATATATCTTTTAAACGGAAGAACTTTTGTTGTAAATTATTTTACCGTTTGGCAAAAAAAAAAATACGGAAAAAAGGCCTTTTTTTAATGTTCTAACTAGACCTGACTCCCTAAGCCTTTTCAAAACTAAGTATTTTGTATACCTGTGGACAGCGCTGTGAGTTACATTATTACTAAAATTGTTTTTGTTAAATTAGTTATAAATTCTTATAATGTAACTGTTGGCTATTCCTTTCAATGTAAAAAAGTAAGCCTAGTTTCAAGTGGACATAAATGATTATGAGGGAGCCACGTACCATTAAGTCTCTCAGCAGCATGGTACACGACGCCCTGCACCCCTCTGCCCAGCTCGTCTCCAAGGTCGTAGAAGTCGCCGAACGGCTTCGTGCTCGGCTTTATGCGGGGTGGATGTTCGCGGATTCTGTGACAACATAAGAAGATAATTAGAGAAGGTTTTGTGGTGATGGTCATTGCTGTTTTCGCGAAGGGTGAGAATAAAAGAAGATTTTTTCCATAGTATAAAACAAAGTCACTTCCCTCTGTCTGTCCCTATATACGCTTAGATCTTTGAAACTACGCAACGAATTTTAATGCGGTTTTTAGAGTGATTCAAGAGGAAGGGTTATATGTATAATACGCAGACGAAGCTGCTGGCAAAAGCTAGTTCTTTATTCTTTATATAACCTCTCTCCATCGCTGTATAACTTGTGTTCACGAAATAAATGAATTGATGGACGAACATAATCAGCCCACAATATGGCTACAGAGCTGGGATACAGGACTCTTCTCTGTGCGATTCAGGGTTGCCTAACGTAAGTGTTTGCGTAGTTCACAAGTGGTGGTTTAGATGCCGTTACAAGGTTATTAGGGCTTAAGATTGCGGACTCCCGGCCACCGTAGGTGCGGGATTGCGGGCGACGAGCAATCGGCAGCTCGCCGCCCGGTAAGGACCAGGCCCGTGTCGACGGCGCGTAGTGTCCCACGCGTGCCTTTAAGACATATCAGCAAAACTTAAAGGGGTCCGCTGGGACCGATGCCTGCCAGGGTTGCGGAATTGTTCGAAATAGTTACCGTGGCCCTGGCAGAGGCAAATAAAGGAATACGGGTGGGTTTTAGTCAGTAAAAGTCTGACACGCCCTTCTGTTCTACCCAGAGCGGGAGACGTTATTTGATGATTTCACACCCACAAAAAAAGTGCTTATGATTTCAAAGCCTTGAAAGAAAGATGCTGAATAAGCGTAAAACAATATCAGAAAAAATGCAAAAAATTATACTCCGCCGCGACAGTGTAATCACTGCCGTGACCAGGATTCGAACCTGGGTTACTACGGCCACAACGTAGGGTCCTAACCACTAGACGATCACGGCTACCGGAGCTGGTGACTGTTGGCGCAAAATTTCCAATCACTTTTAACGAAATGCATTAAAATGAGACCACTTTCACGGTTCATTGCACTTGCGTTTGCGCAAGATCTGGTTATTTTTATTTTTTATGTCGTAAAGACTTTTAGGTATATTTAAAACCTAAAGCGGTTTATTTAATTGTTAAACCAAAATGTATCAGAACCATCGTAATCAGCCCATATCGTTCCTACTATGCTGGGATACAGGTCTCCTCTTGGTGAGAGAGACTGGGCAGTTATCCACCACGCGGGTCCATTGTGGGTTGGCGCTTGTCACATATCTACGAACTTTTGATTCTAGGACATGTCGGTTTTCTCACGAAGTTTTCCTTTACAGTTTTGAGAGCAATGTTGATGAAATGAAATAGTGTAATAATGAAAGTAAAGTTGCCTGAATTTGGACTCACGATCTACAACTTAGTATACCACGATACCACTGGGCGACAATTCTTTCTCTTGTAATTGGACAATGTTTTTTTGTTTTTGTCGGTGGGAAATCATCAAATGACGTCTCCCATTCAGGGTGGAGCGGAAGGGCGTGTCATTCTTTTACTGACTAAAACCCACTCGTGTTCCTTCAGTTTCCCATGTGCCAGGGCCACGGTATCTCTTTCGAACAAATCTGGCGACCCTGGCAGGATTGGCCAATGATGGATAGTAGTTTTTTTATTACTATCCGACCCTTGATTTATGAGGACATGTTATGTAAACCTTATGTCTTCTGAAGATGACTGAAATACAGTAAAACACCGTCGTTCAGTAGAAGAAATCATTATCATCGTCTTTACATTGTATAAAACAAAGTCCCATTTCGTGTTTGTACACTTAGATATTTTAAACTACTTTACCGACTTCAATGCGGTTTTCATCAATAGACAGAATGATTTAAGAGAAAGGTTTATATGTATAATACGCGGGCGAAAACGCAGGCAAAAACTAGTTATTTATAGTTAGATGAGCATAGTGAGTTGGTTTTGAAAGTCCATCCACATTGTGGACGGTATAGTTCTCATCTTATCAGTTTGTCTACAATCCACCGTTGGACTTTAGACGAAGGATCCTTGACGACTGTAAGAAGGATCCCTCGTCACGTACTGACCTGTTGGAGTACTCATGTTCGGACTCCTCCACGTGCAGCATGGCGGATGTGCTGACACTTCCAGCCACGTTCCTCGCGGAGATGGAGTATAAACCTTCGTCCTTCAAGATGGCGTCGTGAATGATAAGCAGGCAGGTGTCCGGCTCGATGAACTGGATCTACACAACGAAATTCCCATATGAATATGCTTTTTTATATAGAATTCGGTTAATGCCAAAAAAAAAAAAAAAAAAAAAAAAAAAAAAAAAAAAAAATTTTGTATCAATATTATTTCCTATAGTTATAAAACGATATTTTAATTAATTACTAATAATACTTATCGCTCCTATAATATTCGAAGTAAGTGCTGCTAATTAAAACGGTAACATTTATTCAAAGCTATTTCAGACGTATGCCGAAGTAAATAAACGCATTAGTTCGTTCTACTAATGTAAATATTTTCGCTAGCCCCACTGCATTAAATCTTTTAGCGTGACTCTTAAAAGTGTGTTCGAATACATATAAAGGGTGTAGACGTGATAGCTTTTTGGGGGTCAATGACCGCTGGTATTTTTTACTCGAAGTCTGAGTTGATAGAATTCGGTTTCTTTTGTATTATTGTGTTAAAATATTTAAACTCATCACGCCTGTGAAGACTAAATAAAAAACTATTTTTAAACTGATATTTGAAGTAACTACTTTAACTAACTGCGGTCGATGACCCAAACAAACTAAAAACGAGGAAAAAATTGTTAAAATAAGAAATAATATAGAAAAATTATAAAAAAATATTTCGGATTGTGTCCGAAACACAATACTACGCTCCAAAACAAACATAGCTGACGTGGCTCAAAAGGCTGCCCAACTTAAATGGGACTGGGCAGGACGTGTTTGCCGCATTCCGGACAAATTGTGAGCCCAAGTAGACAGTGAGGTGGGGTCGCGGCAGACCAGGTAGGAGGTGGCGGGACGAGTTGGACAGATTCCGTGAAAACTGGAAGGAGGACGCGCGGGCTCGCGAAAGATGGAAGGAGTGGAGGGAGGCCTTTGCCCAGGAGTGGGAAAGAGGAGAATAACAAAAAAGGTTCCTACCTTAATCCTACTGCTAGGCGCAAGCGGCTGCCAGTCCTTATACCACTTGATATCTGGATACGGCACGCCGGTGACTCGCGCCTCGAACCTGGCCGTCTTCCTCTGCAGTACCACCACCTCCTCAGGGCGGCGGATGAAGCTGGGGTACTCCGCCAGCTCCAGCCGCACGCGCTGGCGCGCCTGGCCGTGCTCGTTGGACGCTACGGCCTCGTACCAGCCCGCGTCGCGCTCTAACATCCTGGGAACGAGGTGGGACATTTATTAAGAATATAAAGTATACCAAATGACTGAAGCTTCAGTCTTTTAACAAAACAACTCATTTTTTTAATTCGAATTTTATTCTGACAAATATAAAGTTCTAATGACTAGAGTTAAAAAGAAAGTTCGGAAGACGAGAACTGGTTCCAAAATTTAAGCTTGGACCAAAGTTAGAATTAAAAGGGAAATTATTTTTTATTTATAACAATTATTTAAACACAAATCTTTGAGTCGAATACAAATATAGTAAAAACTATGAGAAAACTTAAGCAAGGTTTGAATTTTTCAAGATTCAAAATTCTTCTTAAACCAAACAGTATTGGATTCTCGAAATTTGATACGTTTTTCCTACCAAGTTATTATTGTTTTTCATTTGGCTGTCTTTAATTATGACATGAATACGTAGAATATCTTTGAAAGGTCCTTTTCGATAGGTTTGTTTATTTACAAAACAATAGGTAAGTTAAAATACTCACTTATTAATAAACAGCGTAGCCTGTCCATTCCTGGTGTAACTCCAGTCGTACCTTCCTCCAATATCAATGGGCTCATCGTTGAAGAAGTACGTCATCTTCGGCTTCGGGTACCCATACACGAACCAGAACAGGTTCACATTGTGACCCTTGACTCCATACTGAGAGTCATACTCCTGGCGAAGGAACTTGGGAGCTTGGGCATAGCCATCATGTGGAGGGCGTTCAATATCGAAGTCTTTGGGGAAGTAGGGAGAAGTTTCTGGTCTAAAGTCGATACCAGGTTCTAAGTAGGGGATGAATTTGGGAGGGTCAGGTTCTAGTTTGGATCTGTGGGTGATGGCGAAGGGCGAGGGGTCGCTGACGCCGTATTTGTTCTCGACGCGGATGCGGAACTTGTAGTCGCGGAAGGGCTCCAGGTTGCGGATGTCGCACACGCACGAGCGCAGCCCCGTGCGCGCTGTGAACCAGTCGCCGTCCGGCACCTCGCACATCTCCACCTGCAGCCAACGTGAGGGGAGTTTAGTGGAATAAATAATACGAAGAAGGCGAAGATATTGATGATAATGGCACCTCCGTCGGCTTTAACCAATGGGCTACTCCAGGTATTTACAAAAGTAGAGCGAGGCTATACGAGTTATATGGTTTAAAAAAACACAGGTTCGATACTCCTTTCCTAGACTATGTAAAAAATATTCAAAACTATTTAAACAGATTAGTGCTTTTGCTAAATCTAAATTTTTAAGCGATCAAATTAAAAATTCAAATAATAAAATAAAAACCACTTGGAAAATCATTAACAATGAAACGGGTAAATCAGTTAAACGAGAAAAACAACTTGAAATTATGGTCGACAACAAATTAGTTAATACGCCAGCTGACGTAGCTCAGGCATTTATGAGTTTTTTGCCAACATACCTGTAACTACGATTCGCTCCTTAAATTCGTCCCCGTCTAAAGCTGAAAACCTTTTGCACAGTAGTGTGCCTAAAAGCAGTTGCCTATTCAGTTTTGAACATGTAACGCCTCGTGATGTAGTTAATGTTTTTAACACACTTAAGTCTAAAAATACTGGTGATTTCTGGGGCATTTCCATCAAACTATTAAGTAATATAATAGACATTGTAGCGCCCTATTTAGCTGTTACTTTTAATAAATGTGTTGATGTCGGAACTTTTCCTGACCTCATGAAGGGTAGCAAAGTCATACCATTATTTAAATCAGGTAATAAAAATGATGTTTCTAATTTTAGGCCTATTTCTATCTAACCTGCATTTAGCAAAATATTTGAAAAGTTAATACTCAAGCAGTTGCTAAGACATTTTAATTTAAATAACCTCCTTCATAATGAGCAATATGGCTTTACGAAAGGTCGTTCAACTACAGATGCAGGTGTTGCTCTCTTGAAACACATTTTTAACGCATGGGAGAACTCGCAAAATGCTATTGGAATATTCTGTGATCTCTCCAAAGCATTTGATTGCGTGCACCATGACACGCTTTTGCGTAAACTACGGTTCATTACGGTGTCCATAACGAAGCTTTAAACGTAATAAACTCTTATTTACATAATAGGTTCCAATGTGTAGATATTAATGGTGTAAAATCTACCGGGCTACCGGTTCAGTTAGGTGTGCCTCAAGGCTCTATACTCGGCCCATTCTTGTTCTTAGTGTATATCAATGACTTACCATTCTTTTTAAAGGGTATTTGTGACGTTGTACTGTTTGCAGATGATACTTCTCTTATTTTTAAAGTATAATAGATAGGAACAGACAAGATTTTGACGACGTAAACAGTGCACTCTCCATGCTTACGGATTGGTTTACGGCAAA
This sequence comes from Aporophyla nigra, assembly GCA_947507805.1. Taxonomy (NCBI): domain Eukaryota; kingdom Metazoa; phylum Arthropoda; class Insecta; order Lepidoptera; family Noctuidae; genus Aporophyla; species Aporophyla nigra. The sequence goes on along the minus strand of OX382293.1, from coordinate 26,260,527 downwards.
TAACCTAGTTCTCAATGCCAAGAAAACGAAATGTGTAAAGTTCGCCTTACCGAATGTTAGAAATCTAGGTCCCGAAATCGTCTTAGATAAAGAGGTTCTTAAAACTGTAGACTCGACAGTTTTTTTGGGCATAACAGTAGATGGCAAACTACAGTGGGGCCTACATATTTCAAGTCTAGCGGGGAGGCTCAGTTCAGCCGCCTACGCCGTCAGAAAAGTATGACAATATACGGACATTGATACAGCCCGGTTAGTCTATTATAGTTATTTCCACAGCGTTATAGCCGCTGATATTCAAAATATTTTTGTCCTTCAGAAACGAGCTGTTCGAGCAATTTACCAGCTAGGTGCCAGAGTTTCTCTAAGGGACTTTTTTAAAGATATTGATATTCTTACGGTGGCATCACAATTCATTTTCGCCAACATCTTATATATTAGGCAAAATTTATACTTATACGCTAAAAACAGTGATATTCACACTTTTAACACTAGAAATAAGGACAAACTACGTGTTCCCTTTCACCTTCTTTACTAGAATTACCTTTTAATGCGTTTAAAGCTCAAGTAAAATCCAACCTTTGTTTAAAGGCATACTATTCCATAAACGACTATTTAAATGACAAAACTAGTTGGTCGCTGTGATTTACTCAAGACAATGTTTGTGTTCTTTCTCCAGCACTAGCGTACCTAGTGATAGGTTCAATATAATTGTTTCCATATATATATATATATATATACAGGGTTATTTGTAAAACACCGACAACCTCTCAGGACTATGTTACTAACATCATAATCAACAACTTTTGTTCTATGAATTTTCAAAATTCATCATATTTTAGTTCATCAGATTTTGATACAAAAATATAAATATTTACATTGAACGCTCTAAATGTTACGAAGTCTATGCGAAGCAAAAGAAAGCGATAGTACATTAGCGAGGGGACCGGGGTTAGGGCAGCGGGGGCGCTTGAACTTGACATATTTACGGGCGGCCGATTTTTGTATGAAAATCTGATGAACTAAAATATGTTGAATTTTGAAAAGTCATAGAACAAAAGTTGTTGATTATGATGTTAGTAACATAGCCCTGAGAGGTTGCCGGTGTTTTACAAATAACCCTGTATATATATATATATATATATTTTACTGTTTATGCTAATTTTTTTATTGACACGATCTATGCTTTGACATATTATAATGAGTAGTATTGCATAAAGTGGTTAGTTATTATACTATAGTGTTATATAGTTCTAATTTATAATGGTTATTATATATATATATATATTATTATTATTTTTTTGACTGTGTTAGTCATTTTTTTTTAGTAAATTTATTGGTTTTGACATGATCTATGCTTTGACATAATATGTATTATAATACTATTATAATGATTAGTATTGCATAAAAATGATTAGCTAGCGACCTCGACAAGTTATCATTCAATTCTTGCCTGTGCAACCGGCAGCAAGTTCGTCATGCTCCCTTAGATGTCAATGCTTGCGGCAGCGTCGGGGGTCGGGTTACCCCCTTCCCACAGATAAGGCGAGGGGGGTAATGGCTGATCTTTGCGTTATGCTCGTGAACGGGTGCTGCTTGTGGTGACTGGTCGTCTTGCTGACCTTGATGTTGGTATTGTTGTTAATTACCTACCTGTTTATTTGTTTTTACGCCGAAGGTCCTAGTTTATCATTATCATTTGTGGCCTCGAGTTGTAACTCGGGTCGTAACAGCTATGTGAACGTGATTCAGCCTTGCATATGTAAGCTGCACGCCCTTTATGCCAGGAGGCTTTTATTTTGGTACCTATATTTACATTATATAAATATTTTTTGCTTTTGCTTGAGTATAGATTTCATTTTATTTGTTGGAATATTGGGTTGGCTAGCTGACATATGGCAAATCATTTAATTTAATTTTTTGTGTCTCTTAATGTTTACTACTTACAATTGTATAGAATCAAGTTCTTCTAACTTAACAGAAAGCTGTGCTGCTGGGGAGTTTGTTCCGCCACTTCTTCCTCCCAGCTAAAGCACTAGGAAGTGTCGAAGGGCGGGCGTTTTGGGGGGACTGTCTAATGTTACTTTGACGTTCAAAAAGTGCTGACTATCAGCCTAGTTTACAAATGACTTTTGATTTTGACATAACAAAACATCAATATTTTCATGTTTTCGCTGAGCTGCACCCTAACTGCGTAACATATGAATCATTTTGAAGTTTATTGCTAATCCATTATTATCTACGCAAAAGTAACTCTGTCTATCTGTCTGTCTCGCTTTCCTGCTAAAACTACTGAACCGATTTAAATGAAATTTGGTACACAGATAGTTTAGTGCCTGAGAAAGGACATAGGCTACTTTTTATTGCGCAAAAGGGGTTTGAAGGGGTTGAAAGGGGGGATGAAAGGTTGTAGGGAAGTATTGTCATTTTTAAAGCTAGAATGATGAAACTTTTTTATTTGGCTTTTATTAAATGATATATATTTATGAATTATATTTAAAGTTTGTTAAATTTTTACCCTTAAGGGGGTAAAATAATTATAGGGAATAGGGGATGAAAGTTTGTTACATATAGTCACTTTGCTGTCTGTCTGACCCTATGTATGCTTATATCTTTAAAACTACGCAACGGATTTTGACGCAGTTTTTTTTTAATAGATAGAGTGAATCAAGAGAAAGGTTTATATGTGTATTACATGCATAATATATTGAAGAAACGCTGATAATTTTAGATATTTCTAATGTGATGTCACAAATAAACTCCTTTTTGTGCGCTTACATTGCGAACGCTGGCAATACCCTACAAAATTGATAAAAATAATGTACTACAGTATTGTAACCTTAAAAAGGTCTACAAAAAAGTCCGCGATGGTATGTGTCTATCTCTTAGGGATAACCCACAATAACCAATTTTATCCTTTACTTTTACGAGAAATAAGCGCTAATTTACGAAGCGATTTTATGCAATACAGCATTAATCCTTATCCAATTAAGTCCCTTAAAATTTTGACATTTAATATAGATCAATATGGCCCCTGACAGCATGTAATTTAAATGAATATCTTAGAAGATATCAGAGATTTAAAAAGCGGGGGCGGAGCGGCTGGCAGGCCGTAGGTACGTCCGTCCCGGTTGGTAGCGGTCGGGTAGTGCAGGATTAGTAGGATTGTAATTCATATTACTCTTGCTTCATAGTAAATGCGAATATCATGTGTGTTCGTTATACTCAAAATAAACCTAATAGTATTATTCCAAGTAAGATACCGCGAAGTATGGCTTAGATGTTTTGATTTTTGGATGGATTTGGATTTTTGGTTATCCTGGATACTTACCATATAGGATACTTTATCCCGGTAGTAGGTTCCCAGGTGATATTTTCCGCCAGCTATACGGGCGAAGCCACTGGTAAAAGTACTGTTCCTATAATTCCTATGATCGATTTGGTGTCCGGTAAATGATTGAATGTCTGTATAGGTAGAATACGAGCATTAAGAAAAACCAGGAAGACTTATATTCAACTAAACCAATCCCTATGCCGCAGTCTTCTTACTCTTACTCTGAATACTATTAGTTTTATTTACACACATGATATTCTCATAAACTATGAATCCGAAGTAATATGAATTATAATATTACTTACTACTAATACTATAAATTATGTGAAAATATTTATGATTGGGTGATTGTTTCTCAATCACGCAAAAATGGCTGAATGGATCTGTATCGAAAATGGCACACAGAGTCTATATTACCTATATAACCTGGATTAATACATTCTTATCGCAGTAGTACGTCCTCCTGCGTTGATTTCCGACATCCACGCGGGCGAAGCCGCGGGCAAAAGCTAGTTATTCATATGTTCTAAAAAATTGACTGCTTAGCAACGTACCTAAACAACGCAATGAATGTTGTAGAACTGGCAAAATGAAACCTATTCCTCCTGATAGTGTATTACGCCATTACCCCTCTGGATTATCAAAGTAGTTAAATACAAATAATTAAATTGAAGTATCTGTTTGTAACGTCAAAATAACATTTTTTTTACTAAATGCATATGCATATACGTATGTATACGTACGCATATACGTACGCATACCTACGTAGTATATACGGTACTTATAATATTTGTTTTTGTATATTTGTTCCAGCTTGTCTCCGAAACGGCTGGAACGGATTTAATATGACTTTCACTGGCAGTTAGCTGATGTTATAAGGCGTAACGTAGTTACGTTTTATCCCTGTAGCACATTTCCGTGTCCGAACTCAATTTCCGTCATCGACGCGAGAAAAACTGCAGGCACAGCTAATTTCAAATAAAAACTGTTTTCGGGAACCGACAAGTAGGTAACCAATGTAGTGTTTTTGCTAACCATTTTTAGAAATAGCCAGCAAACAATAACAAGTGGTTTTCCCTTATTACGTCTTGTCATATAAGTTGCACGTCATATTTTCTTAAATAGTCCTAAATCAATATAGAACTTTACCTGATAAGTGACCGGGAATCTCGGTCCATGCGGGATGGACGGCTTCCATCCCAGGGTCAGATGCCTGTCAGCCATGGCCCTGATGATGGGTCTGTCGGCTAGCGGCATGGGGATGCCGGTCTTCTTCATCTTGTCGAAGTCCGAGTACTGGTCGCCGATGGGGCGCTTGCTGGTGTGCGGTTCCAGGGCTGTGGAGGAAAAGATTACGTTGATATCTGTTTTGTTATTCCAATATATATTGGAATGAAACGTTTCATCATTTTGTTCAAGGCTTTTGTAGATTAAACGAATTTGATGATTAAAGCAGGATATATTCCTAAGTACTACAGTCATGCCTGTATTTGTCTTTCTTGCTTGTTTAGTCTTGACTCGCCCCTTATTATATGGGACTTAAACATAATTGATGAAATGTAGTTATACTATAGTTGGGTACACCTCTGCCCAATCCTTCGGAGAAACAAGGCGTGATGTCTTCTGTACTATATAGTCTTGGATCTGGATCCCAGAGATGCCGAAGCTATAAGGAAATGCAGTTCCTAATAAGTTTTGACAGGTGACGATCTCTGACCGGATTAAGTAATCCGACATAGATAAATCTTCATCTTCATCTTTTACTACAAAGCGGGGCAGTGCACAACTTAATAACTTTGCCTCTGTTTGGTCTTCGTGTTGCATCATTCGTGCTAATTCAGAAACATGAAGATAATCAAAGCGCATACCTATTTTAGTTTAACTGTCTACTAATTTCTTCCCATGGGTGTCGTAAGACTAAGGGATTTACTGGAGAATGGGAAACAGGATTCTCTATGCATTTTACCACCACACTGGGATCGCCAACCCACCTGCTAAACGTGGCGATAATGACGAACCCCCCCCCCCCCCAAATTGGGGAGGCCTATGTCCAGCAGTGGACGTATTTCGGCTAAAATGATGATGATTTATACTCACTATCATAAGTAAGCTGCGCGCTGCACGTGGCCTCTCCGTGCGGGTTGTAGATCCTGCAGCGGTACGTGCCGACATCCGTGGGGTCTACTCCGCTGATGGTGAGACGAAGAAGACCGGTGGTCTCTTTGTCCATGCGGATTCTCTCGCATGGGAACAGTCTCTCGTCGTTGCGGAACCTGTAAAAATGTTTTAATTTTTAATTTCTGGCATATCATCATCAAAAAGCTAGACAACCTTCCCCTGAGGTTTCGCACAGTTCGTCCACCAGCCTATGGACATTTCGGAGGCATTACCAACTCATCGGTCTACCACTAGACTGCAGGGTTTAGTAAGCAGTTGCTGTTTGAGGGTTTTTATAACTGTTTCATGGTTTTAGAAGACCAAAAATCCTGTATGTGACCTAAACGGTATAATACTCACCACTCCACGTCAGGCTCGGGAGTGCCGGTGGCGCAGGCGGTGAACTTGGCGCTCATGCCGCGGAACACCTCGATGTCGCCGATCTTCTTCAGGAACTCTGGAGGTTCCACCTTCTGTTTGCGGGCACTGGAACAAATGAAAAGGATATGTCTGGTTTTAAGGTGTTTTTGGAAGATTGTGGTGACTTTGTCCGTTTCAATTCAGTTTGGTCGTAGAAGAGAATACTCATAGCGTGGTTGATCGATTTGGTGACTACATCAATACTCCATAGCGTTTTGGTGACTCCTTTTGTTCGGCCGCGGTAAAACAATTAAGCAGTAAGCAATGTTACTAAAACTAAAATCCTAGTATATTAGTACTAACATTGGTTTATAAGATACATTTTTTAGTAACACCTTTTAAGTATTTTTGTTTTGTTTTTCTGTCAGTGTGGACCTTTTGCTGTCTGATAAATAAATAATAATAATAATGTTACGCAGATTTCGTAGTCTCACATCGCTTATAGCCTTTGTCATGCGTTACCCACCTATCTTTATTTTTGTAAAAAGGTTACATTGTCTACTGCGAATGCCAGGGATGGTCACGGTCGGCGGATGGTTTCGCTAGACCCGTAGTGAGCTCGACATGGCCATGTGCCTGGTATATTTACCCGGCATGGAACTCCATTAGCGCTGGATTTGCCGAAAGGTGCAGGCCCGGAACCCAACGTTCGGATGCCACCAATAATTGATGATTGAACACTGGTGATGGTAAGTCGAAACTTTGGACCTGTATCGTCACTAAAACATACTCACATCTTATCCACGACCTCCAGGCTAGCCTCACAGCTGGCCTCTCCCTCGCGGTTCTTGGCCACACACTTGTACCGTCCCGCGTCGTCCAGCGTGAGGTCTCGCACATACAGGCAACACGCATCGCCGTCACGCTTGATGTTATACTTGTCGCTGTGACGGAGAGGAGTGCCGTCCTTGTACCACGTGATGTCTGGGAATGGGATGCCGAATACCCGGGCTGGGAATTTGGCGTCGAATGTTGGTAGCTGGAAAGATACAACGGTTTTTTTTTGTAATAATAAAGACGGTGTCTCGACAGTTTCATGATGTTCGAGAACTCTGTCAGCATGTCTGCGAATTCTTTCACTATGTTCATGAACTCTGAATAGTTAAAAGCAAACTCTGTTATGATGGCTGCGAAGTCTCTGTTGTTGGTGAAAACTTCTTCACGGAAAAGTTACTGTTTGCGTTGCAACGATCATTGCTTGATAATTTTTATTAATTGATGGTGTAGTATTTTGTATCTATCGTTTATATTTTAGTGTTTATTAGCGGAATCTTATAAATGGCCTTCAATTTCATATTTCTGCAATACACCGTAAATAAGTTAATGATAAGTTTCCTGAACAGAATAAACTCAGTCACGATTTCTACCATAGCATAATATGCCATATGTTCCCACTGTTGGATCACAGGCCTCCTCTCCTTGAGATAAAGTATATAAGAGCGATAACCCACCAGGCGGGTCCAGTGTGGGTTGGTAGATATCACAATTGTTCGAATTTTTATCATTTGCATCAAAACAGAGAGTGACACTTATCTTTGTATCAAGTTCTTACCTGCTGCAGATCAGTGAACTTCTGCGAGAAGGTGGGTGCGGAGTAGACCTTGCGCACGTTGATGTTGCCTTCCGACGAGTCCTCGCCCAGAGGGTTCACCAGCTTGATGGAGTACACGCCTGCGTCCGGGAGCTCCACCGGGTTGATCTCTAGACCCACCTGTATGTAGCACATACAAGATTTAGTACATAAGGGAACAAAATGAAGTTGAGTGATTTGAGTCAGTTGACAAATAATAAATGTAAGGATGCGAAAGCATGGATAAGATCGTGGGTAACCTAAATGATTTCTGAAGTAAACTTGCTATCTTAATATTATCGACGCTTAGGTGTTCAATAATTTTAAATCCTTCTAACAAAGAATGGCTTCGCTCAGTATAGTCTAGTTGATAAATTATACATTTACAAGGTACTTACGTTAGAAACCTGTTTTAATCTTGCCTGACGAAGATAATATTGAGTAAGTATGCAATAACATACATATCATTGTCCCAAAACAATTTCGAATGTAGTAGGTAGGTATGTAGTGCGTAGGTATAATTAACATTTTTAATTGTATGACGTATCTCTTAAGTTAATTCTAAGTCCTCTCAACCTGAGTGCAAAACGCCAGTCGTTTGTTTATTTATTGATAAATATCCAATGAGAACACACTTTTTCAATTGCCAAACCTTCTAATGACACACATATCAACCACATTAACGGCAATTCACAAATGTTTGTGCAAGAAACTAGCATTTGTATATCTGGCTTTATGCTATGCCTTGCTTTGTTTTCAGGGTGCCGGTGTTCTCCATTTAAGATTCCTGACTCCATCGACACACAGCACATAAGAGATCCCTACTGTTAGGCAAGCATTATACGTTATATCTTTTTTTAATAAAACTAGAATATCACTAATAATACTAACCCTCTTCCCATCACAAGTCAGCCGAATCTTCTCATTAGGCGTGATGGGCAAGCCATCCTTGGTCCACGTGACCTCTGGTATGGGGTTCCCGACGAAGGGCGCGGACACAGAGAGGGGCTGGCCCTCCTCCGCGGTGAGGTCGCGCAGGCCGTGGATGAAGCGAGGACGTTCTTGTGGGTTGGAGTCGTCCGTGCGGCCTGGGGGGTGGGGTTGTACATTATTACAGCGTTTTTAGTTGGGCCTGGGTTCAATTCACAGGACTGACAGAGTGTTATTGGGTTTTCTGAGAGAGTTTGCAAGTTGGTTGTGTTTATTTGTTTATTCGTTCATTCCCTACGCGTCCCTTGGGACGAGAGTAAAGGAACTGAAAGTGCATCTACTTTTACGCACACATATGTGCACTATAATATCTCATGAGTACTTAGATAATCTCTGTTGTGATTGGTCACCATGGCCAACATTCTGCCAGGAGGATGTATTTGTTTTGACAATGGAATGGCATATTTGTATGGCATAGTAAAAACTTACACAAAAGAGTTCAAAGATCTTTCTTTAGTAAACTCTGAAGAAGAACTTACGTTATACAGTAAAGACTTGGGCAACATTTCAATCTTCTAGACCCAGCAGTATCGGGTATATAAAATAAATGAATGTTGTCGCACATTGGATCATTTGAGGAAGTCAACTTGCGAAGTCAAATTACGAATGGAGATCAAGCATTAGAACATTATTTTGTTAATTTTTTTTCGATGGGGACTTAATGTAAGTCCCCCTTCTAATGAGTGTTAAAAAACATGTTTTATTATTTATTTATTGTTCATACTGGTGCTGGAAATTGCTAGTTGGCGACAGAAAAACGTTAATCGATAGTACTGAAGCAACCGGCTTCCTTTGTCGAACAAAGGAACCCTTTATAAAGGCTTCAATTACATATCACTATCAAAGCCTGTGATGGCTCACTGCAAGGCAAAGACGTCCCAATTCTCATTACATTTCTTTTACAGTCGCTTCCACCATTTCTTTTACTCATTCAACGCAGAAGCGTTCTCTATGCATTTTGCCACCATACTGCGATCGCCGACCCGCCTGCTAAACGTGGCGATTATGACAAACCCCCTCAAATTGGGCCCCCCTATGACCAGCAGTGGCCGTCTTTAGGCTGAAATGATGATGAATGAATGATGACAGTCGCTAGGAACAAATACATTCTTCTATAATATCATAACATCTTCAATACTCACTAGCGACAGTAAGCTCAGCATTGCTGGCCGTCTCTCCCTTCTCGTTGACGGCCACGACGCCATACTGCCCAGCATCAGCAGCTGTCGCCTTGTCGACGAGCAGTGCGTGGGTACCATCGGGCTGAGATACCACCTTGACGTGCTGGCCGTCCGGGACTATCTCCTTGCCGTTGTGGGTCCTGGTGGGAAAGAGGCAAGGATTGGGCCATTTTAGATTGGGTTTGAATATCGGAGTTGATATAGAAGGCCTAAGGCCTAAGTGTATGGTTTAGAGCACTTGATATCTATTATAGAGCAATAGAACTCAAGAACTGTCGGGATGGTTCTTCAGACTTCAATGATTATATTATGTTCATTTATGATGCCCTAGTTGTTCTGGTTACACGAGACATAATGCTTAAGGGTAAAAGTCATGATATCTAGTAATATTGGTCTTTCAAAACATCTACTTGAAACTGATAAATACAATTAAGTAGCGTTTTATATACCTATAAATAGTGTTATTTTTACGCAGGACCACTTTTTTTTCGTTTGTAGGTTTGAAGTCATCAAATGATGTCTACCGCTCTTGGGTAGAGCGGAACGGCGTGTCAGACTTTTACTAACTAAAACCCAAACCGTATTCCCTCAGTTGCCCATGTGCCAGGGTCACGGTATCTCTTTCGAATAAATCTCGCGACCCTGGCAGACGAAGGAGCACTTAATACTTACCTAATGTTCATTTAGTAGCTATGCAATCAAATATGTATTCTATGGGAGATTTAATAACTTATTATTCGTAGAACTTACCATTTGAGCGTAGGCTGAGGGTGTCCCAAGATCTTGACTTCCAGTTTAACGGGGAACCCTTCGATGACCTTGGTAGGCTGCAGCTCAGCGATGAACGCAGGCTTGCGCTCCTTCTGCGCTACCTCCACCGTCGCTTTAGAGGCGACCTAGGAAGATGGGTAAATTGAACAAATTAAAATATACGTCAGGTAAACAGTAAACAGGACATCTTTTGCTACCAAACAAAGATTTTTAAGACAAACAAATAGTTTAAATGAGACAAAATATTTGATTGCAATAATTTCAAATTCTTTAGCATTGAGCATCGGAAAGTGACAAACAATATCTAAGTTGCCAGTGTTTCTGCGTCAACCCTACCACAAGAAGTGCATAGGGTTTAAAATCAAGCGTCATTGCTATTTGAATGATCATTTAGACTGATTAGAATCGAGGTTTCGTTTATTAACTAAGTGAGAAATATACAGTCAATATTATAGTCATTTCACAGCTAGCTATAGCTGAAAGGTGATGAAACAAAGGCGATATACCTCTCCAAGTTTGTTGGTGACGGTGAGCGAGTAGACGCCAGCGTCCTCAGGCTTGCAGCTGTCGATGCTGAGCCCGATCAGGCCGCCCGGCTGGTTGATGAAGTTCACAGCCTGCGACGGACGGACGGGCAGACCTGCGGCCGGAACAGAATATTAGTCGTGCTATTGCTACAAGCTACAGCTTATAACTCGAGCTCACAAAGTATGAAGCCGCAGTGAACTTACAGTGATGGTTTTTTTTTTTTGGAACGAAGGTCTTAAACGCAGCTTGTGCTAGGATTAAATTGTAGAAATCGTCACGTAACGAAAATAACGTTACGTAATGAAAAATTGCTAGTTGAAAGGCTTGTGGCTAAGTAATAACAGCCGCATGGGTTGATCGTTCAGGTTAAGCTTCACTTGCCGCGGTTGGTCCGTGGATGGGTGACCATTTTTATATACCAACACCCTTCTGGGCCTCGGAAAGCACGTTAAGTCGTTAGTCTCGGCCGTTTTTCGTAGATCTTAGACAGTCGTTATGGGTGGTCAGAAGCCCGAAATTCTGACAACCCGTCTTACCAAGGGATATAGTTTTACCCAGTTACTGGGTTGTGGAGGTCAGATAGGCTTATTGGCTTTATTTATTGTTTTACGAACTGTGTCAAATAAACGGTATTCTTTCTTTCTTTCTTTCTTTATAAGCAGTCGCTCCAGGTAAAATACTGGTACCCAGCCTCATCCTGTAACCGTCCTGGAAGCCGAACCCAACATAGTTGGGAAAAGGCTAGACAGATAATATGAATGAAAAATTGTTACTCTCCATGCGACTTTATGAAATACTAGCTTCTGCCCCACGGCTTCGCCCGTGTGGATGTCGAAAAATTCACCATTTCAACCCTCCATTTCACCCTCTTAGGAATGGAATTTCAAAAAACCCTTTCTTAGTGGATACCTACTCCTCACAAAGAACACACCCTCCAAATTTCACGTCTCTAGGACCAGCGGTTTAAGCTGTACGTTGATATATCAGTCAGTCAGTCAGTCACTCAGGACTTTGAATTTTATATATATAGATGAAAGAGACGGAGAAAGAGAGAGAGAGAGTGAGATAGTTTTTGTAGTGCTGAAACGAATAGTGAGGTCAATATGAAAATTAAAGACTCAGATCTTGAATTTTCATATTGACCTCACTAGCTGCTGCTGAGCTAAGCTGAGAAAACATTTAAATTTTTCATCATGGGTGTCGTTTTCATTGTTTTCGATGGTGCTGGACCCGATAGCCGTTGCGTAAATTTTTGGCATTTGGATTTCTCTTTGTACCTAATAGACTACTCACCATCCTTGAACCACTTGATTTCGGGCGCAGGGAAAGCCATGACCCTGGCCTCCAGCTTGAGTGGCTGACCCACGACCGCCTTCACGTCTTCCAACTCCTGGCTGAACGACGGCTTCCTTGGTGTGGCTGCAGAAAAAAATTGAGTTTATGAAGTTGATGGGTTTTTAAGATTTAATTTCGACGAGTATCAACAAATATTAAAGCAATTTATTTTAAATGTGATAGATTTATTGGTCTAGTAATCACTAGCACGACTGCTAAGCGTATGGTTATAGGTTTGATTCATGAGTCGAAGCAAAATGATATTAGAATAAACCAAAGGGGAAATCTCAGTAACAATACAGAATTTCAATTTGTGCCCGCTTTATTGCAGTAGTCTCTCCTTTTTAAATGGAACTTTAAACATAACTGGTATAAACGTGTTAGGACTATAGAATTCTGTTTCAACCATCGGCCTTTCAGGATGACAGGTGTAATATTAAAATACCTCTTCCATACATTTTCTCTATTTTGGTTTTTGAGATTTGGGCAAAAAAAAAGTTATTAAAAACGAATAATTCAAATGTGGAAATTCCCCAGGGATATCAAAATAAAGCTCTGAGAATAATTTCAAATTCTTCTCGTTCATGAAGACCTCAGAACTACATGAGTATCTATAAATCAGAACTGTAAAAAGCGAAATAGAACATAATCATACCCTGCCAGGGTCGCAAGATTTGTTCGAAAGAGATACCGTGACCCTGGCACATGGGCAACTGAAGGAACACGGGTGGGTTTTAGTCAGTAAAAGTCTGACACGCCCTCCCGCTCCGTCCAGAGGGGGAGACGTTATTTGATGATTTCCCACTCACAAAAAACAAAGACATAGTAATACAAATATCGAATAACGCCACATACCAACACCTTAGTCACAGCTTTAAAGTGAGTCAATAACCATGAAAAGGCTCAACGCCACCCCATATGGGACTATAGAATAAGGCGTTAACAATTTTGGGAGGTAGATTCTTCGCTAGCGACAGGCACTCTAAAAACATCCGCCCAAAAATCTGCTAAAGGTTTGATTGATTGCAAGACAAACTGATAATAAAAATAACCCATTTGGAGTTATGAGTTAATTCTTCCACCTAGTTAAAGTACTCACGGTTAACAGCGACAGCGCAGAGCGCAGAGCTGTCCCCGTGCGGGTTGGAGATCACCAGCTTGTAGGCGCCGCAGTCGGCCGGCGTCACGTGCGAGATGCTCAGCTTCACGCTGCCGTCGGGGAGCGCCGTCTGCACCACGCGGGAGTCTTCTGGTGAGAGTGGAGCGCCGTCTTTGAACCTGAGGAGTGTAGGGTTAAGAGGGTATAGTAATTTCGAGTACATATAAAGAGCAGAATGTAAGTGTTAACGTTCAATAGAGGAAATAGCCCCGACCCTTGTTCGAGCTAGCCCACGCCGCTGAGCCTGTAGCTTTAAATTCGCCCCTAAATAATAATCATTTCGATCCAGCCCGACCCTTGTTACCAGCGTTACCCTAAGCCGAGGTTCGTACCTCACTTAATAAGTAGTCGCTCTAGTTTTGAATTTTGTAAGCCCTGGCAAGAGGCCTAAATTTATTAAGGTAGCCACAGGCAAGTCCGGTTAAGCAGCCGACAACCTCATAGGTTGACCAGCGAGCTGTCTTTAAAAAAAAGAGGAAATATGCAAATAAGTAATATAAGTTTTTTTTTTTTAATAAAAACATAATATTTTTGTGCTAGATATAGCGTGGATAAAAGCTTAGCATCATAACTTTCCTTACAGTAAAAAAAAAAAACAAGTATTAATTGATGTAATGATTTCGTTACATACTCGCATTCAAAAGCGAAAATCTTTGTTTTTCAAAACTCACAGTGTGTAAACAGAATAATCGTATTTTCAGTTGTCAAATTACAGGTCGAAATTGTCTGACGACTTCCTCTCTGCGCTAGGAGTAATAATGTTCTCTACTAAAGAATCTCGGCTCTTGACGGCTTAGAAAGTACCTAATAATCGTGGATTATTAAAAGTGATGAGACATCTAAACATCTTCAAATCTCTTACCACTTGGCAGTAGGAATGGGGCTGCCATCGAGCTTGGCCTTCAGCTCGAGCGGCTCTCCCTCGTCCACGTCCTTCTGTCGCTCCAACTTGTGTGTGAAGCCTGGCGTCTTCTGTTCCAGTGTGATGGCTGCTTCACACACTGCCTCGCCTGCTAAGCTTACGGCGCGAACTTTGTACTGGGAGGGAGTAAAAGTGGAAGATAAGTAATATAACAGTTTAACAACTATATTATGTCCTATAATATAATATATCTTTGGACAACCAACACAACGTTATCTGATCCCTGTACTATGGTAACCAGACAACTGATAAACATACTTATATATTTCTAAATACATATATATTATTGAAAATTACACCCAGACACAGAACAAATGTCTGGGTGTAATTTATCCATAATATGAGAGAGTCTATGTTACGTAGCGCACTAAAATAGATCGATTTGTCTGGCGAAATTAGGGTATACTATAGACCGCCTCCCCTTTGATAAATACAGGCATAATACTATTTTAATAAGATGTGTATTTTTTGACATTGAAGAAGAATTTATCATGTTTTAAAACTTTAAGAAAGTCACGCCATAAAATAGTATCCGGTATATTATATCATCATTTCATCAGTATTTGACATTTAAATTAGGATTGCCCAACTGTAGTATTCGTGAGGTCTTCTGGCTTAGCCCAGAACAAGTCAGGAAAATCCCGAAAAAAAAAACGTAATTACGAAATAGGTGTATAACTAGGTAATAATAACTAACTTACTAATAACGACTGGCCTGTTAGTCTAGTGGTTAGTGACCCTGACTGCTAAGACTGAGGTCGTGGGTTCGATTCCCACCCAGGACAAATGTTGTGTGATGAGCACAATCATTTGTTCTGTGTCTGGGTGTAGTTTATGCATAATATGTATGTATTTAGAAATATATAAGTATATTTGTCAGTTTTCTGGTTACCATAGTACAGGCTCTGCCTAGTTTGGGATCAGATAACGGTGTGTTGGTTGTCCTAACATATTATTATTATTATACTATTAATTGAGAAAAATATAACATGTTCTTTAAAGCAAACGAAGATAAAGAAATTATAATAAAAATTCTTACCTTGCCAGCATCGCTAGCCTGGAAATGCTTGATCTCCAGCTCACTGTCGACCTGCCCGCCGACCTCTGTGGTGACCTTATGCCGTTCATCATTGAGGATCTCGTCTCCGTCGCGGTACCACAGTACGTCGGGCTTGGGCACGCCGTCACAGCGCACCTTCAAGGTCACGTCATCGTAGTCTTTGACGGACTGCTTCTGAAGGGACTTTGTGAACACTGGCACGCCGGCTGTGGAGGGAAGGCTTGGGTTAGCAAAGTGGTTATATCGTTCTGAGTACTAGCCTGAGTATGAAGCCCGCCTAGTAAGATATTATTCAGGTCTTACAGCGTAAGCCTTTGTATGTTCCATGAACTATATACCTATGGTTTGGGTTCAGGATAATTGTTTGTTTATTTTTTAACTCTTGTATCTGCGTCTGACGATCTTCTTCGTGTTAGCGTGTCGATAGCAATCTAAATAGAGTTAGCCCAGAATTTGGCTACGAGCTTAGCATTTTCGATGTCATCTAAGGATGAGAGTGTTAACATATTCCTTGATATTTTTGTTGTTAGTTCAACAATTATTTTTAATTCAACATGATTCATTCGATTTTTGCTGTGTAATATTATAAGCTTTTATATTCTGTTTCTACTGTATTATATTCTACTTTTTCAATTCAAAGCCAAAGTTCCAAAAATACTGGTAAAGAACCGGTATTCAGTGGTACCCTCACTAAAACCCGAAACAGAACAGGAACATAAATTGAAACATTTATTTTACCGGTTCTTTTTCAAAGCGAGAAAAGAGACCTTGAATAAATGGTCTCTTTTTTATTTTATATTGCATATTTCCTTTCATTTTCGTATGAAATTTTCAGCATCTTATTGGTACTCACTGTGCACAGTAAGCTTGGCTTGCTGCGAGGACTCTCCGACCTCGTTCTTGGCGATGAGGGTGTACACTCCGCCGTCGTCCACGCCGACCTTCTTCACTGTGAGCTTGTAGGTCTCGGCGGCCAGGTCTTCCACTATCTCGTGGCGAGAGGATGGCTGGATCGCATAGCCGTCTTTGTGCCTGTAAAATAAAAAGGGATAAAATCATACTTTTTGTAATCATGTCATCGTCATCAGTTAGCTGAGTCAAGTCGGGCACTAAATATTGTGGACAATCATCAAACTTGAAAGTCTGATATGACTGTTCTCGGATAAGTTAATCTGATGAATTCACATGTCAGTTTTGTTAACTTGTGATAGGCATATCTGAGTATACATAAGCTCCATGTAAAATACTGGTATTCAGTTGCGTCCGAGAGGGGCTTGGGACTAAGTAACAATAGCCGCACGGAACATTCCGTTAAGTTGTCGGTCCCGTCTACCATTCGTGGATGGGTATTACTCAGTTACTGGGTTGTGTAGTTCAGATAGGCATCGCTCCGAATCCAATTTGACTGGACCCTAATATTTTGGGAAAAGGCATGCAGATTGGTAGATTGATTGGGATGATTACAAGTAAATAGATTAGAAAATATGTTATTTCAATCAGTTTGTGTAGTTGACTTCGAATTGCTGTATCACCCTAAGGTTCAATGTCACTTGTACGACATAAAACACACAAGTTCAAGGTCTATTTGTATAGCATTTACATAAATAGTTTCAACCTTAGTGAAGATTCAGTTTACTGGAAATCGGTGTCAAAATTTGTAAGGAATTTCAACGTCGACTATACGCAAAATTGACCTTTATTTATAGCGTTTTTAAATACTATCCACATACAGAACATTCAAAAGTACTCACCACTTGACCTCAGCGATGGGATTAGCCCTAACATTGGCGATAAAAGTGGTCTCCTCGAAGGGCACGGCGGTGACGTCATGCAGGCCCTCGATCTCAGGCCGCAGCAGTATGTCCAGCCGCGCAGAGCTCTCGCCCACGCCGTACTTGTTCTTAGCCTGGATTGTGTATTCACCGGTGTCGGTGTGGCGACCTGGGGTTCAAAGAAGTGGTTATTAATAAATTATGGAGTCATCATCATCATCATCATTCCAGCCGAAAGACGTCCACTGCTGGACATAGGCTTCCCCCAAACTCCACCACTTCGATCGATTTTTTATGCTTCTCGCTTCCAGCGGATTCCTGCAGGTCATCGGTCCATCTTGTGGGAGGCCTTCCAACTCTACAATTATGGAGTAACACAAAGTATTTCGGAGGATGCGGCTATATGTTCAAGAAGTTACAGAGACAGTGAAAGCACTAGGAAGTGTCGAAGGGCGGGCCCCAACAAACAAACTAAGCTTATAAAATTAAGTCTATAAGGTCTAAACGCTTATACTTGTTATAAAAGAGCATTTATTATGTCAATGTTCCTTATAGTAGCACATTATTAGAAGATTTGGCTAATATTACCTTTATTCTTATAATTTGGCTGGGTAAACGTTAATAAATACAATTAATATGGCTACAATAAGGGTTCAAAATGTGTTCTTCTTATAGAGGCTAGTTACATTGCTTTTTAGCCATATAATATTCAAAGTCATATAAAGGCTTTTAATATGGTCAATTATTCTTAGAAAAGTAATGCACAAGGTAATTATGATGCTTTTTAACTTATAGGAGCATTTGATAAGAGGTCTATCCAACAAACAAATTTTAACATTTTATGTGATATTTACAAGGATGAAAGCAATCCGTATTCCCTTATACAATGATTATAAAGATATTATTCTCTATATGGTCACGTTAAAATGATTTACATAACTAGATTCACCATTTTGAAGTACAGCAGATTGTGTGAATTTATTACGGAGGGGAATTTACATTTAAAAAAATAGAAAATAAATAATAGTTTAAAAAAAACTAAAAAACACGCTTCCATGGAAAACCAAACTAAAAAGTACAAAATAATGGAAAAAAAGCGTGGGGTGCTTTTAAGGTATTTTTTTATTGATATCAGGCACCCCACGCTTTTTTTCCATTATTTTGTACTTTTTAGTTTGGTTTTCCATGGAAGCGTGTTTTTTAGTTTTTTTAAACTATTATTTATTTTCTATTTTTTAGGGTATTTCGAATTTTGAGACGTATGTCAGCGTAGTTTGTGACAGTTTTTTTGCTGTCCTGGTAACCCTGGCAAGGATAATGGCACAAATTTATGAAATTATTGCATTGCCATCAGTCCTTGACAGGTGTGCAAAGTTTGAATTAAATCTGGTCGTTTAAAGTGGGTCAAAATCGCACTATAAGGAGTCGGTTACAAACAAACATGCAAATATACAAACATACAAACATACAAGTGAAGCTAATATAAAGCGTGTAAAAATGGATTCAAAAGACTGGAAGAAGTTAAAAAGGAGCGGTGGTTACAGAAGAAAAGTAAAAAAAAAGTCTACGAAAACATGGTTTTGAACATTACAACCACCACCTCTACTCCTATGATACTACAAAATGACCAAGCAGATACTAACGAATCAGCCAGTTGTTCCGCAGAGGATTTTTTTATAGAAAATAAGAATGAAAAGGAAACCAGTGAAGAAGAATATAATTGTAGCGATATTGATATAAGTAGACATATTTTTAAATGAAGAGTTGAAGAATATTGATATTCGTAGTGATATCAGAGAATGGGCAGTGAAATTCAACATTTCCCATATCGCTTTAAGTGACCTATTAAAAATATTACATCATGTAATGCCAAACAAAATGCCATTGGATGCGCGTACATTGCTCAAAACAAATAAAGTAGTAATATGCATTACTGAAACCAATGCAATATCTGCGGACAAACATATTATATTTATAATTATATTCTTTTTTGTGTACTTACAATTATAATTAAATTTCAAACTTAAAACTAGTGCACAAAAGCAAGCTTATCCCTATAAAGAGATCTCTTCCAGCCAACCCAAACATAGTGAAACATAAATTTTATTATTTATTAATTTTTTAAATTTTATATGTATGGGAACAAGACTAGCTAGGTACAGGATTTTGTTCGTGAGAAAGGAACCCTAACGATATGTAAAATGGCGATAGCATAAACAGGAAATGATGCCATTATAAAGTCTTCACTCTCATAGATTCCTTGTAGACGATGTGCGAATCGTTTTGCTCTCATAATAGCACTGTTTATAACATGACTAAATAATTAATAACGTTTGTAGCACAAAAACAGCTAAAATTCAAGGGCGGGTTGATACTATAAGACACTGCGTACCACATTTTATCATGCATTTGAATTCCCATACACTTTTCACTATAAACGAGCACATAAATCAGGTAAATAAACTACATAAAATAATAACTTACCATTCACTTTTTAATAAAATGGTTGACGTTTCTCTTTATTCGCGAAACTTTTACGAAAATGTAAATCACTAAGAAAAAGACTTATTGCAGAATCATAAACAGACGGCTATAAGGGCCAATGGCTTTTTAAGAGCCTTTGATTTGCCGCAATGAATTTAACTCCCTTGTATCGAACCATAGTAAAACACGTATAAGGAAAAAAAGCGGACAATAAAGCAACTAAAAGGGAGGTATAAGGTTATTGTCTTTATAATTTGTGCCCAAACGCACCCTTATTAGCGATAATGCGGCTTCTATAAGAATATTATTTTTGGCAATATAAGCCACTACAAGAGCAATTTTTGTTTGTTGGGGCGTTTTGGGGGGACTGTCTCATGTAAATTTGACGTTCAAAAAGTGCTGACTCTCAGCCTAGTTTGAATAAATGACTTTTGATTTTGATTTTGACAAAAAATCTAATTTGTCAAAGATCTCCAAAACGAAAATGTCATTATTAATGAATTTTCAAATCTAAGTAATAAATCAATGCAGGACTTTTAGGTTTGGTATGCCATTTCTTCAATATATCTAGATCTAATTCAATAGAATCTAAGTCATAACATAACATACCAGTAGGAATAGACAAAGTGAAAGTGCACTCCTTCAATCCATGCTCCAGATCCTTGGCATCAGCAGAGGTGATGATAGTGGCACTGGGCTGCAGTTCCACTCCATTCAGCAGCCAGGACACGTGAGGCTGAGGGTCGGCCGTGAGGACTGCTTTTAAGGTCACCGGTTCCTTCTGGAGAACACGCTGCGCTTCTAAGGGTGTGGTGAACTTGGGCTTGCGGAGCTCGGATTCGGCTGTTGGACATTCAGATTTGTTGGTTAGAGGTAGAATGGTAAAACAATTTTGTAGATTTTTGTTGCATTTAATAAAATTGACCAGTTAATGTTTTCGTGGTTTTTTTTTGTCTAAAATAATGAAAATAAAAGAAAAGTCTTTCTTTTTTGTCTTCTCTAGTAGATGGTAGATAGCTAATAAAATAACTTACTTATTTTATTTTACGTTAGATATAAGCTGTGGTTATGAAAAGTTAACCACTGTTTGTGATGGCTATTCTGTCTGTTGTCAAATGCCATGACCATCATAATTAGTTTATAAAGTTATATGACATTCACAGCATACCTACTTTGTTAACCATTAACTTGATCTGTCTTAAAGAAGAAGCTGGGGTTTCATCTTTTGTTTTAAAAAAATATGTAAATACTTACGCGACACGGAAAGCTCAGCAGTTTGCACTTGCTTCCCAAGATCATTAATGATCTCGCACTGCCATTTACCAGCATCCTTCATATTGACGCTATCAATCTCTAACTTGAACAGGTCACCATCGTTGGTGATGTGGACTCTGCCACATGGCTTGACTTCTTTACCGTCGTGGAGCCAACGGATGGTCGGCTTCGGGGTACCAGAAACTTCTACTGAGTAAACTAGAGGAAGGGACTCGTAGGCGTGGCCGTCTTTCATACTGCTGCCTTTGACTCCGGGTGGTGCTGTAAGATTAGAGGGACTGTGTTAGAGAGTTTGTGTACATTTTGGTCGGGCGGTTTATGAACCCTGACCGGATACATTTGAAGCTTAAAGATAGCATAGCAATAGGCTGGGAGAATAACAGGATGAAGAAGAGGTGGAGTAAAATTGATAGAGGATAGGTACAGCAGATTTGTTTGTTTCCAGAAAGATTATACTTATGAAAACAAATTGTTCGTTTCGAGAATTTTAATGTTTCACAATTGCCAGAAAGTTCACGAAGAGAAATTGATTTGAAAGGAAGTACCTACTACTTAGGATGCTAATAATAAGCAAGACTTTACATTATAGAAATTTTGGTACAAGATTTATTTAAACTTTAGCAGTAGGCCAGGAAGTGCAAGGATAAACAGTGCTAGAGACTTTAAGAACAAATTAAATGTTGTAACTTAAGATTTACTATGTACAGAAGAATATAATATGTAAATTCTTTGAAATCACATTCTTACAGCATAGAATACGAAGCACTTTTAACAATAGATTTGTGTATTTACATAAAATGTTGCTCAATGCCGCAGTATATACAGCAGTTTTAAGTTTTTTACTAGACCATAAATGTGGATACTCACAGCTGCCCGTATCTAGGAGGAGAAATATTGTTGTGTTGTTGTTCTGAAGTGTTTGTATACTTACCAATAAACGATGTTTGACTTTTATAAGTAAGTCTTTTATAAGGCCCATAAACATTAAAAGCGTAAGTACCATGCAAGCGACGCACTACATTTGAAAAATGTTTCGCTTACCTTGATGATGTGATGATTGTGTTGAGCGGTCTAGTACCTCTGCCGCACCTGGCCCCAAAGATTAGTATGCCAGAAGGGAATGTTATTACGCATGCGTGCTAAAACAAACATACGACAGCATTAGTCAAATGTGGACAGACATTTAGAGGACAATTATATGGAAAGAATCTGCCATTTTCTTTCAGGATGAGAAGTTTGAAGAAATTAAAGATTCAGTTTAGTTTGTAGTAAAGAAGAAAATGACAGATTGAATGGAGTCAACATCAGCAATTTCCGATTTCGGATATAAAGCGTTTACTTTCATGTTATTCTCCCCGGACATACACTGCGTAGCGTTACATCACCAAATAATGCCAGCCTCTTTCATCGTACAACGTTCCCCGTGTGTTTAATATTTTGATTTAACAATTACCTTTTTCATCTTCCACATTAAGAATATCATCTAGTATGCTCCTTTGTCTCTGGCTTCGTTTAAGAAGGGCTTCTAACTCTTCATCCAATTCCTCTTCGAGTTTGAACAACTTAGCATCATTCTTTCTCTTTCTCTCAACAGTCGTCTCTGTTACATCTTTTGTAATGTTATCAAAGTTTTTCATGGGGCTTAATACTAGTTCTTCTATGATTCTATTTTTAACGTTATCTATTTTTTTGTTTTTATCGACGGATTTGTATTCGTTTTCGTCGAATTCCTTCGAAATGTGTATTAGTTTTTCTGTGATGTCGTTCTCGAATATCTTTTGCGATTTTTCTTTTACGATTAAAGATTCTTCTTCGTCCTCACCAATGACATAGTCTTCTTTGAAAGACGACTGGCGGACGTATGAATCTTTGCTGAATACTTTCCTCGTTTCGTCAATGTCGAATATGGACTTTGAGAGGTCTTCGATCGATATTTCTCTGGAGAGTGGTTCGTTCTGCCAGCTCATCTCATCCTCCGAAACAGACATGATAGAAACAGTACGATTCCCTGCTTGGTGCCCACATCTGGATCCGGTATCAGCATCTGAGTCCGTTTGAGGCTCTTCAATGATGCCGTAAGTACCTCTCCTCACATGATCAGGAATACTGTAATGGCCCATCTCCGTCAAGAAATAACTATGGCTAGCAATCTCTTCAACTTCCAAAGAAGTTGTATGTGGTTTGTTCGGTTGAATCAACCTTCTGCCTCCGAAAAAGTCATCGTCATCATAATAAAGTGATGTTGACGTCATTTTGTGTAAAGTGCGCGTTTCGGCCGGACCTACCAGTTAAAATAGTATTATGTTGATTTTAGGTCATACAATGGTTTAGAAGGTAGGATTAGAATAGATGAAACTAATGCGTTATATCTTTAGTTTGAAGTTTTAAGCAATCTCGATTAATGGTGGAAAGTTAGTTGATGATCGATGGTTGTTAGGACTGGGAAGAGAAGGTAGGAAGCTGGATACTGACCTGTGACTATAGCGCCATGAGACTTTGTGCTGCTGACTTTAGACATTATAATAGCTCCGTTGTCTCCTGTCTTGAACGTAGTTACTGTTTCGAAAACTCGGCCTAAACATAATAAATCACACTTGGGATGTTATAAACACGGTGTTAAAAGCATGCATAGTGTGCGCGAAAACGTAGAATTCTCGCATAGTACTAAAAGCTGTTTGCTGAATTGAAGAGAAAGCATCGAAGCGTTTAATGTTTATACCTTCAGTTTCAGCACTTAACGGTTCTTCTACGGGTTGTTTTTTAACCGATTTACGTTTGGGAGACTTCAGATCTTCGGGAATAGGCACTTCTTCGATGACCTCAGGTTTAGTGGCACTCTTTTCTCCGGCATCCTTTTTAGTAACAACCTCTTCTACGACAGGTTTCTTGTTCTGCTCGTTGTGGTTTTCGTCCCAGATAGACTTGTCTTCGGCCGTCTCAGGTTCCGAGAAGGATTTCTTGCCAGCGTCAGTAGGTGTAGAATCAATTTCCTCTATCGTTGGTTTACTTGCTTTGTCATCGTCGTCCCAGAATGATTTCTCTTCTGCCACTTCCGGTTCAGTGACGGATTTCCTACCTTTGTTACTGATTGGAGTCTCTGGTTCTTCTACGATAGGTTGACTAGTCTTGCCATCTGCGTCATCCCAGATTGATTTTTCTTCTGCCACCTCTGGTTCAGTGATAGATTTCCTACCCTTGGTTGGTTTGGCTTCTATTTCTTCGATTGAGACCTTTTTGGATATTTTTTCATCTTCTGCGTCATCCCAGAAGGACTTTTCTTCGGCAACCTCAGGCTCTGTCACTGATTTCTTAGCTGTGCGGGATGATGGTTTGTCTACCTCATCAACACTTGATTTCTTTGCTTTCCCGTCGTCATCTTCATCCCATATAGACTTCTCTTCAACAGTCTCCGCCTTGGCTAACTTAGCTGACTTCTTCTTCCCTTTATCCACATCATCTTCAACAGGTTTCTTCGCCTTTTTGTCTTCCTCATCAACTTCATTTTCAACTATTGCTTCTTTATTCAAAGTAGAATGAATCTCTCGCGCTATTAAACACAATGAAAAAAATGGTAACAATAAAACATGAATTATTATAATGGGCCAATGTATTAAATTATAGACGTCACAAATGGTAAGTAAAGGTTTGTGCAGGACAAAGTGCATCGATGTTCGTGAGTGACTACGTCAGCATTCCAGTCTATTGAATGCTTCAATGTTTAATTACCATATCCTAATGGTCGGTATCTAGGGACACCAAAAAAACAAAACTAACGTGCGGATAATATGGTAGTACTAGTATCTATGGTTCATTATCACTACTTCGTTAATGCAACACTACTTTACCCGTATGTTTTCCATCGAGGTGCCAATTCTGTCGTTTCTTGACAGATTCTTAACGACGGGTTTCTTGTGGGCTTACCATGTACTTGTATAGTGTAAGTGTGTCCATCTGTGTGTGTTTGTGTCAGTCTGTATAGTGTTCACTGGAACTCTGACTCGTGATCAAATCACACGGATGTGCTTAGTTGCCGTTGAATTTCAACCTTCTTTTTTGGTGCACAAGGATAATTTTTTAAAGCAAAATTTTGTGATACGTCCTCAAAGATTTTCAAAAAGGGTCCCTATGGCTTGTACTAAAGGCTGATATTGGTGTGTTTGCGAATACTTACTGTGTACGGTGACCGTGCTCTTAGAAGAGACACTACCAAACTCGTTTTCGGCCCTCACTTCGTACTCGCCGCCATCTTCTTCCTTCACCAGAGTCACTGTCAGATGGTAGTTCTCCAATCTGACGTAAGATAATATGTATTATTAGGACTTTAATCTATTTAAAATAGGAATCCTTTAAAAAACGGACTCACTACTGTAGTGTCCTTTATCTGCTGTGTGAATAAATAGTTTATAATAATAATGCATCAGAATAACCCATATTTGCCAGGATTCTGAATTTGTGCCCGGTTGGTGGTCATCTAATTGCTGAAATGTGGGTGTACTATAGACACAACAGAGGGGTTCCTATAGTTTATGGTTTATACGCGTGATATTTCTGTAGTAAAGTTTATTTTTTGATCAGAAGACAAATACCTATTTATTTTTAATTCTTCGTGAGGAAAATGCAAAGTCTAACAAACCTTTGTATTATCTCATAAACAACAGTAGACACGTGCATGATATCCTCACCTCTTAGTATCCCTCTCGATCTTGATCCTGGCGTCAGTGGTGACCTCCTTGCCATCCTTGTACCACTTGACCCTGGGCTCGGGACAGCCCTCCACCTCCACGTCCAGCTTCAGCGTCTGCCCGGCGTCCACCGTCATGTCGATAAGGCTCTTGGTGAAACGGGGCTTCCCTGGAAATTGTGAGTTTGGTATAGGTAAATGATACTTACGCTTTTTCTTCAACTCCGAATATTATTCGATTAGGAGATTTAGAGATCCATGAAAACGATACCTATGATGAAAATTTTGAATTTTTTCATTTTTGATTTTGAAGATTTCCGCAGCCGCCATCTGGGGTTTACATTTTGAGCTCACGGTTTTGAGCACCCTCAAAAACATGAAGACTATCCCTCTATACCTCTTTCTATTATTAATAAGTCGCATGGAACTTTTTCGCTATGTGACGATTTCTACAAGTTTACTCCTATATGAACTCGATAAAGAACTTCTTTCCAAAATCGATCTCGTTTGGTTTTAAATAAAAGTCGTAAATGGAAACCTCAACACCGTTCGAAATTCAAAGCGCTATTTCGGGAACAGATTATTAGCTGAAGATTAACAAAAAGAAAAAAAAAAGAACCAGTAAAATGTATTTTTACTGGTAACTACTACAGTTCTAAAATATTGAATTAGAAGACAGTGCCATTATACCGGTGATAATAGAGCACTTTGACTTCATAACTTACTGTTAACAGTGAATGTAGCGGAACAGGAGTCCTCTCCCAGTACGTTGGTGACCTTGCAGGAGTAGTTGCCGGAGTACTCCGCGGACACCTCCTTGAGGATCAGCTTGTGAGTGTTGCCACTGTCTACGCGGGTGAAAACCGACTTCTTCTCCGTTATTTCTACGTCGCCGAGGTACCTAGATAGAGAAATAGTAAGACAAAGATACTAATATGCATAGTTGATGTTGTAATTATTTTACCGACGACGATTTTTTTTTTATTTGACGTTCAAAAAGTGCTGACTCTCAGCCTAGTTTGAATAAATGACTTTTGATTTTGATTTTGATTTTACCACTTCAAATTTTGATGTCACTTGCACGATGTAAAACTAAAAAGACTATTTCTCTATTTGACAGATAGTTTCAACCACCTCTGACACCTTAGGAGTGCCACATACTTTCGAGTCATGCCGATCGACTAACTCCACTGGACCATGTTCTTGGACTTGGTTCATTGGAATGTCAACTTTCAAGAATCTTAAAAGAATCCAACAAAGTACATCCCAGCACGACGAAAAACAGACTGTTCGATTTTCAACTCTCAGCGCTGTGTCAAAAATCCAGTATGCGCAACAATCTCACCACGATATCCTTAGAATCGTGTACTTAGACATATACTTTCGCTGAATCATGTTTGAGGCCGCCTAACACAATTCGAACTAAGTCAAGCGACTTTTTTCCGAACATATTTAACTACACAGAACAATCCTAAAATAAAATTGATATTAAGCGTACTTACCTTTCTCTAAGTCACAAATTGAGATAGGCGTATCCGGTTTCGGTACGATGAAGCTCTATAAGCCCCGCAGCGCCATATCCGCTCCAATCCGGCAGGTAGTGGGGATACGTTTGCGGAAGGCATGCTGATATCCATGGACCTCATTGCGGCTCAATTTACAGTGATTGATAAGAGTGTCAATCACACTCATTTATAATTAAGAATCCGCAGACAGAAATATAAATTACCTTAGAGAAAACCGAGTACGCCTATCTCAATTTATGGCTTAGAGAAAGGTATAGTCAGGCTTAATAATATATTCAATGTTGCAGCCCCGCAGTGCTGAATCCCGCTAACCCAAACAGGTGCTTCACTGGCCTTACCATTTCACAGTGGGTTCAGGGAAGGCCTCGACAGCGACAGTGAACTCCACGTTAGAGTCTCCCTCACTGGCGGAGGTATCCTTTAGTTTCTGAGTGAACTGCGGTCCGGAGCGAACGTTCAGCACGCACGAGTCAGAGGTACTGCCGTGGATGTTGCGGATCTGGGAAGAAATACGTTTTTGTAATTTTTATGGAAGAGACGAAAGATAGAGTTTGTTTTTAACCGACTTCAAAAAGGAGGAGGTTCTCAATTCGGATGTTTATATGTTTTTTTTTATGTATGTTCGGCCATAACTCCGTCATATATAGACGGATTTCCAAAATTATTTTTTTGTTCGAAAGGGGTTTATTCCGAAATGGTCCCATATAATTTTCATATAGATCTGATGATGAGTTCGGGAGACTGACACCGGAACTCTTTAAAAAATGACAGCAAATCAACCGCGATTTCTGCTATCGCATAAATATGCATTGTTTGTTTGGAATTAGTGCAGGATGAATACCACAACTAAAAATTTAAAAATAAAAACTTTTTTACAAAAAAAAAAAAACAACCGACTTCCTTAAAATCACTACAAAGTGAAAAATAACTTTAATTTCGGAAGTCGGTGGCAAAAAAACCATAAATACAGATCCTAAGACACCGACTTCCGAAATTAAAGTTATTTTTCACTTTGTAGTGATTTTAAGGAAGTCGGTTGTTTTTTTTTTGTAAAAAAGTTTTTATAATGCTGCGCATACGACGCGACCCATAAGTTCCGTGTCGTGCCGGACGTTAAAAAAAGCACCATCCTATTTCTTCCCGTGGGTGTCGTAAGAGGCGACTAAGGGACTAATTAACGAATGGCCATCAGCATTCTCTATGCATTTTACCACCTTACTGCGATCGCCAATCCGCCTGCCAAGCGTGGCGATTATTGGGCCCCTAAAATTGGGCGAGGCCTAAGTCCAGCAGTGGACGTTTTTCGGCTGAAATTATGAAGATAATGATGATGATACGACCAATTATGACTGGATTCTTACGGGACGGCCTAAAAGGGCGAAGGACTTAAGAAATATGATGACAGGAATAAAATAATCCCGTAATAATACAGCACTTCGTTTTCTGGATGGCACTTTTTGTAACATTTCAGGTTACTATACTCCTGATTTTGTACTATTCATCATCATCATCATCATCATTTCAGCCCAAAGACGTCCACTGTTGGACATAGGCCTCCCCAAGCTCCGACACTTCGACCTGTTCTGTGCTTCTCGCATCCATCGTATTCCTGCGGCCTTCACCAGGTCATCGGTCCATCTTGTGGGAGGCCTTCCAACGCTCCGTCTTCCAGTACGCGGTCGCCACTCCAGAACCTTTCGGCCCCTTCGACCATCTGTTCTGCGGGCAATGTGCCCTGCCCACTGCCACTTAAGTTTGGCAATTATTCGGGCTATGTCGGTTACCTTGGTTTTCCTACGGATCTCTTCATTTCTGATTCGATCGCGTAGGGAAACTCCTAGCATTGCCCTCTCCACTGCTCTTTGGGTCCCACTCCAAGCATAGCCCTAGATTTTGTACTATTACAGCAAAGTTTTAGTACTTCCCAACTCACGGACGTCGGATATACTTTTGTTGGTCTCACGAAAGAAACAGTAGCCCACTCACCTCACAGGAGTATTCCCCTGCATCAGCGCGCGCAGCGGACGTGATGACGAGTGAGTGTGCCTCGCCAGCCGACGAGATCTTCACGGTGGAGGACTCTGATAGCTCCACCTTGTTCTTGAACCTGTTCATAAACAATCATATATTATATTACATACATGCAGGTGGAAATTGCAGAATGCTACTTGCTACGATCCTTTCACACTTTTGTTTCGTTAACGTCGATGCTAATCGTGATACTCTAACCGCCGGTTGCGAGTACTATGCACGTGACCTTTTCTGAAGAACATCACAAGGTAACTATATGTCCTAGGTTCCCTCCCGGCATATCCACTCACATCTGCCTTGTAAATATCTTTTGCTAGTCGCCTTTCACGCATCCTCCTAATATGACCTAATCATCTAAGTATACTAATTACAATACTTTCAATCATATGGTACCCCACTTTTAACCATAAAACCTGACAATTGCAGGAAAACGTAAGAAAATTTGAAGTACGCGAGTTATCTTAGCGAATTAACTTTGAACATAAGCATTTAGACATTGAGTAACGGAAAGGATTTTGTTCCATTTTTTAAACAGAGGGAATGAAATGCTCGTATATTAAAAATTAGCTTCTGCCCGCGACTTCGTCTGCGTCAAATTTTTGCTCCCCTGACCCTTCCCGTCGCATCGAATGGCCTGCCGGTTTTCGAACATTTTTCGTTGCTGCTCCGCTCGTTTTGATCGTAGCGTGATGTTACATAGCCTTCCTCAATAAATAGGCTACCCAACACAAAAATATTTTTTTATTCAGACCAGTAGTTCCTGACATTAGCGCGTTCACCAAACAATCCAACAAATTCTTCAGCTTTATAATACATAATATTAGTATAGATTGTGAACTAAAGACTGCCATGTTCAAATGTAATTTACGCCAAACTTGAAAATATCGTTTTCTTCTTACCAAGAAACGGTGGGTGCGGGCTCCGACTCAGTCTCGACCTTGAAGGTGACAGTCTCCTTCTCCTCGCAGACCTTGCTCGCTCCCATCTTCTTCAGGACCTTGGGAGGTGAGGTCACGTGCCACTGCCAGAAGTCTGAGCACTGGTTCACTTCGTTCCTGGAAGAGATGTAGAGTCGTGTTAGAAAATGCATCACAGGAACTCGTCTCATTAGAATGTACATAATTAAACTTTTTAAGGGATGAAGGATAACAATAAACTAAACTTATATCAG
The DNA here is from genome assembly GCA_947507805.1 of Aporophyla nigra. Taxonomy (NCBI): domain Eukaryota; kingdom Metazoa; phylum Arthropoda; class Insecta; order Lepidoptera; family Noctuidae; genus Aporophyla; species Aporophyla nigra. The sequence goes on along the minus strand of OX382293.1, from coordinate 26,230,163 downwards.
GACTGTCTGCTACTAGACTACAGTCTTTTTAACCGACGAAAAAAACGGAGGAGGTTATCAATTCGACGCGTATATTTTTTTTTTTTGTTTTTTTTTTTTTTATGTATGACCACGCATAACTTTTTACATAGTAGTCCGATTGTGATAATTCTTTTTTTATTGGAAAGGGTATACTCCGAGGGTGGTCCCATATAAATTAGAAAAACAAAATCAAACCCTAAGGGTCAGAAAACAGGGGATGATTGATTGTTCACTCACTGATTGTTATGTTTAACCACGCATAACTTTATACAGAGTAGTCCGATTTTGATAATTCTTTATTCATTGTATAGGGTATACCTTGCCAAGAATATTATAAGTATATTAAAGCCACAAAAAAATATAAAATAAAAACTTTTTACCAAAAAATTTAACCGCTGAAAAGATTGAAAAGCAAAAAATAATAAACCTTAAAATTATGAGTCGGCGCGGGAAAATCAATGAACAAAGATCACTCAAAGCGCCGACTCATAATTTTAAGGTTTATTATTTTTTGCTTTTCAGTTTTTTCGGCGGTTAAATTTGGTAAAAAGTTTTTTGTGTGTATAGTTTTTAACCATTTGAAAATTTTGTTACCGCCAATCAATGTTACTTTGTCGATACCTCGGTCAGCTTGAAACAAGAGCAGGTTGCGAAAAGAGTACCAAAAGATTACTAGTTGCCGAGTTGAGAGAGATGCGAGTTTGCCGATAATTTCACAGACAGCTGTGCTGTTGGGGCGTTTGTTGCGTCACTTCTAAAGCTAAAGCACTAGGAAGTGGTGAAGGGCGGGCGTTTTGGGGACCGTCTTATATAATTTTGACGTTAAAAAAATGCTGAGTCTCAGTCTAGTTTGAATAAATAAATAACTTCTAATTTAGGTAGTTTTGTCAGTGGTAAATACAAAAATACATCCGAAATAAAAGTAAACGGCTGGTGGACACTTCCCGTGACCCAAGAGCTGGTTTTTACCTTGTCCAGAGGCTAAGTATTGCCATACAACGTGGTAATGCCGCCAGTTTCTTGGGTACATTAGCAGTCGACAGCGATGCGGATGTAATTTTCGACGCTATATTTTAATTTGTAAATAGTTTTATTTAATCTAGGTTATCATTTTGTTTTGCAATTAATTTAAAAATTAGGTTTTTTTTAATTATTATAATAAATCAAAAAAATGTAAAAAAAAGTTATTTTTCACTTTGAATTGGAAAACGTTGTTTTTTTTGGTAAAAAGGCTTTTAAATCATTTCTGTGACTAAGTTACTAACAGCCGCACGGACCAATCCATCAGGTTAAGCTACGCTTGCCGCAGTTGGTACGTGGATGGATGACCATCTTTACATACCAAGACCCTTCGTGCCTCGGAAAGCACGATAATCCGTTGGTCCCGGCTGGCATTTGTGGATATTTGACAGTCCTTACGGATCGTCAGAAGCTCGCAAGTCTGACAACCAGTCTTACCAAGGGGTATCGTATTATCTAGTAACTGAGTTGTGGAGGTCAGATAGGCAGTCTCTCCTTGTAAAATACTGGTATTGCTGCATACGGTTAGACTGGGAGCCGACCCCAACATAGTTGGGAAACGGCTTGGCAGATGATGACTTTAGTCACAGTAATGTTGGTGAGGCGCGTGAGAGAGTGGCAGTCTCTGCGTCCTCACGCCCCTAGCCGACACAGGACGAGACGCCCCGGGCGTCGGGAGTCGATAGCGGACTCCCGGCCACCGTAGGCAAGGGCTTGCGGGCGGCGAGCAATGGGTAACTCACCGCCCGGTAAGGACCAGGCTCGGGTCAACGGCGCGTAGTGTTCCACGCGCGTCTCAAAGAGATGTCAACATGACTGAAGGGGTCCGCTAGGACCGATGCCTGCCAGGATCGCGAGATTTGTTCGAAAGAGTTACCGTGACCCTGGCATATAGGCAAGTGAAGGAACACGGGTGGGTTTTAGTCAGTAAAAGTCTGACACGCCCCCTCGCTGCGCCCAGAGCGGGATACGTCATTTGATGATTTCCCAACCACAAATAAAAAATCACAGTAATGTTATAACTATTAATTATCCTCAATAACTTACTTAGCCACAACAGAGTAAGACCCAGTATCGGTCAACTTAGCATCCTTGATAGTTATTTTGTAGATCTCGTCGGACTCCTTCACGATGACGACGCGGTCCGAGCTCTTGATCTCGTTGCCGTCCTTGTAGAACGTCACGTCGGGCGCCGGCGTGCCTTCGATCTCGATGGTTACTGTGTGGCTGGAGGACACCTGGAAATGTTAAATAGAATTTAAATTTTGTACGGTAGTAGTGTGATAGTTAAGCAAGTTCTGCTCTGCAATATTCGAATAGCTAACTTACTATTAGGTAATAAAAAAACAGAATCATTAAATTATTTGCCATATAAATTAATCTAAAGTTGTTGGGATGCGTGCCGTAGAACTTACGAATTTATAAAAAAATAAATGATAACAGTGTTCATTTCTTCCTAAGCTCATAGATATAAGATTGGTTTAGAGTTGGTAAATTACAGAGAGTGGCAGGACTATCGCCGCGCAAACTGTAACATGATTCTAGATGTCTATCTAGATCCCACAAAGAAAAATATTTTCGTCAGTTATTAAAAAAAAAATATCTGCTGCTTCATAGAAAAGTGCAACCTACGCGGTTAAAATGTATGGAACAGGTAATTATCTTTTTATCAACTGACGAAATCAGCGCAGCGCATATCAAAGCTTCAGAATCATGTACTGTGTCCATGGTAGCGTCACAGTCAGCGTCAATAATGCCACGGGTAAAGATAGGGTATTTAAGTGCCAAAAAAGGTGCATAAGAGCTATATGTAATTTGAAGATAACAGACAGCTGCAAACCCTTTTTTAAACATGAAAATATTAACAATGCCGTCGTTGTATATCTATGAAACGTGTATGTTCGTCAGAAATAATTTTCATAAATTTGCTCGAGTAGCTAGTCAGCGCCGTTGTGATCGATTACAAACAGTTGGATCTAGTACTGCACTATACAGAAACAGTATTTTTGTGATGGCTCCAAAGATCTATAATAAATTACCAAAATGTATAAGGAGGAGTGAAGATAGTGTCAGCAAATTCAAAAGTCAACTGTATTTATTCCTAATAGATAAGACGTATTACTGTATCGAAGAATTTTTAAATGATAAAATATGACATTACCAGTCCATAGAATTATTACCAGTCCTTTAATATAATTTACCATTGATATGCATGTGAAAGATAAATTTTATTTGATTAATTATGTACAAATAATACATTTAATTGACATTATTTTTAATATGACATTACTAGCCCTTTTATATACTTAACTATTGACATGCATGCAAAAATAAATTATAATTGATTATTATCTATTCACATACATAAAATTGGCATTATTAACACGAACGTGACATTGCATTGTATAAATTCAGATTTATTACTACTAACTTAATATTATTTGTACACCAATTTTCATTGGTAGGGCATAGAGCTCAACTAGAATGTATACGTAAGACCTTTATTACCTGTGTTCACAAATAAAGACTGATTGATTGATTGAATAATATTCGGACGAGCAGACTGTTCATAATGATCTAAACACCTATTTCAATTTAATATTAACTCAATGACACAATGAATGTTTCAGAATGAAGACAGTGCATAACAACTGTCATTCTGACAGGATCTTTATCCAATTGAGATAAAGTTTAATTTTCTTAGTTGTTGAGATCATTTTGAACTTTGTCATTTTGAAGTCATTTCGTCCCGATATTTTTGACGCTGACTGTAACAGACTGTGCATCGATTTTCTTGCCACCCTGTATATCATTAACAGACATAATAAGCCCTGATTTAAAACCAGAAAGGACTCTAAAACACATCAGTTTCTCAACCATAAAACTAACTTATTCCACTCACCATACAAGTCTGGTTCTCAATCTTCTTCTTGATCTTGGGAGCTGCCTTCACCACCAGGTGCAGTGTGGTGGTGTCCTCACCCAGCTCGTTGGAGGCTGTCACGTGGTAGTCGCCTGCGTCGGCCTGGCTCACGTTCTTGATCACCAGGGACATTGTCTCTTCGTCCTCGTAGAGGAACCTAGAAGGAGATGGTTATATAATGGTGAGTAACAGACATAAACATTTTGAGGCAGGATTTTTTTGCATAAGACGTAAAGTAGTAAATAAATAAAATTGACAAACAACATTTAGTTTAGGTCGAATTCGACGAAAGCTAATGCCAGTGTGTCAAGACTATCTAAACTTGATGACTTTCCACCAGCATGTAGAGCAGCATCAGCATCCTATAATGTTCCCACTGCTGGGACACAGGCTTCCTCTCGGTGAGAGAAAGTGGGCCATAATCCACCACGCGGGCCTAGTGCGGGTTGGTAGACAAAGTACACAATGTAAAGTGCCTTCTTGGGTTCGAACCCACGCCCTACAACTCGTAAGTCGCGGCCGTTACCGTAGAGCATTAGGATTCATTCAGTACGTAAAATAGTTGTGAGGACACGCTTAAAACTTATGTCCTCGTGACAATAACTATATTTTTGGTGGACAAACGGAATAACCCATTTTTTATTGTTCTCAGTTATAATTATAAATTCAACTCATCAAAAATGATTTACGAATAATTTTGTAACAGTTATAATCTAATAGATTCTCCATGGAGTTTCTTGCTCGTTCGTCTCCATAGGCATCTACTACGTTTTGAAATCAGCAACTAGCTTCATATTTCTAACTGACCAACTTCCCCGAATTGTCGATACTATCGACCCGCGCGTGCCTAGTGCCTTATTATCAAGGGGATTTATGTCTTGGCAATTTTCAAGAATAAGAAATGAGTACATAAGAGGAAGTCTGAAAGTGGCATCAATAACTGAAAAGTTTTGTGGGAATCGGTTGTCATGGTATGGTCACGCGATGCGGAGGAATGAGGAAAATGTCGTGAGGAAAGTATTGAGTATGAATGTCGATTGCTTTTTAAGAGTAGAGGGAGACCAAAGAAACGATGAATGGACTGTGTGAATTATGATATGGATAGAAAGGGGGTGACTACTGAGATGACGACTAATAGAGAAGTGTGGAAGAAAAAGACATGTTGCGCCGACCCTGAATAAATTGGGATAAGGGTAGGAGAATGATGATGATATGTCCTGGCAATTTTTATGCTATTTTATTTGTCATAGTAGTTACATTCTTTATTTTATCATTTCAACCGCTGTATTGAGTGGTTGGCAAGTATCTTTGATACTAACAGGAGCATCGGGTGGCAAAATACGAGTGCTCTAATTATCTCCATGGTATTACTCACTTGTGCCTAGTATCGGCCTCAATGTCCTGTCCGTTATGCTTGAACACCACAGTAGGCTTGGGGAAGCCCTTGCAGGTCAGTTCCAACATGGCGGAGCCGCCAGCTGACACGATGGCTTCGCGGTGCTCTATTACTAGGGTCGGCTTTTCTGGCTCGCGGTGTAGCTCGTGGACGGCACCTAAATATAATGTAGGTTTTGAGAATGTAATTTGTATGTAAAACTGTTGAAGAGCATTATTTATGTCATTAATACACAGCTTCAGATTTTTTTTACCTTGTTAAGTATTTTAAAAATTAACATATTTCTTTCCACATGCATTTATATATTTTTTTACATAAAAAATAATGCTCAATATTTTTGAAACAAGATTATGTGCGCTATCTAATTACGCGCATCGCATATTCGATTATGTGCGCTATTGTTACTGTCTGTTTATAAAACTTATGTGCGTTCCAGTTGTCTACATCCAATTAATGATTGGCTGTGAGGCTTGCAGAGAGATAAATACATATTGTGATTCCTATAGATTCTTATCTAATAACATATAATCACTATTAGTACCTTGAACAGTAAGTTCGGCAGAGCAGGAGATGTTGCCGGTGCTGGTCTTGGCCACGCAGGTGTAGATGCCCGCGTCTTCTGGCTTCACATGCTGGAACACCAGGGCTAACGAGTCCTCGTCGTCTCCCAGGAGCACCTGGACAAAAATGGAACATTTTATTACAAGAAAAAAACGTGTGCGGTCGGGCCGTTAGGAAGGAAATTCTTCATTGCAAAATTGCAATAACGTTATATAATAGAAATATAATTATACGTTTATATAATAGAAAGAGACAGAGATAGAGAGAGACAAAGTCGGATGGAAAAGATATAACGCTTTTCCTAACGTGACGATTTTTACCAGTCAACTTCTACAACTAGCCGCGTTAAAGAATTTGGTTCCAACACGAATTGGAAGCCTCCTGTACAAAATATAACCAAAAATCTGGGAACGGAACAAAATTTTCAACTAAACGAAGGCACCTGTCGATCTGAAAAAACCCGTGACGAATAGAAGTAGGAGAAGGTAATTCGAGGATAATCATTTACATGAAACAGCTATCCGTAGTACACCTCTGCCTAACCCGTTGGGAATTATAGGCATGATGTATTGTTATTTTATTAAACAATATTACGGGTGCCACTTTTTTATTTGCTAAACAAAAGAATCGATCACTAGATGCCTAATTAATAATTTGGCAAGAAGAATAATAGTATGCTGGAGTACCTTGAATCTCTCTTCAGGGTCGAAAGCCTCTCCATCTCGCTTCCACGTGAAGGAAGCTTTCTCTCCCTTGGCCAGCAGACCTTCTCCGCCGGGTAGGAGCTCGCCGAAGATGTTCTTGTCATCTGAAGAAATATGAGATATTCTATCGTAAAATAAAGTATAATAAAAGTCAGAAAACGTCATGATCAGGCTTTTTTAGATGCTGACAATATCTGCCGACATCAAATATTTGAAGGATAGTACAGTTGAAAGTTTGTAAAACGTCTTGGAATACGTAGCAACGCGGGTGTGCAACCTGCCAGGGTCGTGAGATTCGTTCGAACGAGGTACCGTGGCCCTGGCATATAGGCAACTGAAGGAACACGGGTGGGTTTTAGTCAGTAAAACTCTGACACGCTCTTCCGCTCCACCCAGAGCGGCAGACGTCATCAGATGATGTACCACCCACAAAAAAAAAACGGGTGTGCAAGTAAGTTTGGACTAGTAATCGCCTGGCAGTGCTAAGTGTGCGCTTTGCGTTTATCTGCTGAATGCAGACTTATAGCTACCTACAAGATTTGGTCAATTTTATTTGCGATTGCGCACCATATTTCTATAGCACCTAACTCAAACAGTCCCGTCTGAGGTTATTCAAGTGTATTATCAACGTTCTCTCATCGTGTCCCACGTAGGCTGTCAAGTGTTCGAGTAACAGTTCTTGCTGAACTGGGCTGGACCATGCTTTATTATTTGTAAAAATATTAGGAAAATTGTCTACTTTACAATATTTGTAAATATGGGAGCACCATTTATCTACTATCTATCACATATTAAATTAATCTTAGGTCGTTGCTTCTAATTTTACTTAGTGTGGTATAATAATTTAATTCTAGGTACTTCATGTGTACAAATACTCAATGTGTACAAAATATTGTTAATAGTGGAATTTCCTGCCCATTTTTCTCCAAAAGTACTTTTGTAAGGGGCAACTAGAATTATATTCTATTTTCTTGTAAATTTTGACGTTCAAATAAATTTTATGTGCCGATTTCAAAATGATATAACTTTGAAAAAGAAAATCGAATTTCCAATAATCAGTTCAAGGTCTTTAAAAAACCAACCCAACAAGATATGTAGAATTTAAGTCAACAACAATCCAAAACTATTACAAGTTCAGTCTAATTCTAGTAAACGATGTTAATAGCACAGTGATCCATAAACAAGCGCTGGAGGATGTCCAACTGTTTGCAAAAATTTTACGTTTTATTTATAGCCCTTCACATGAATTCTTCATTAATACGACATTATTAATGATGCTGTTGTAATGGCGATATTGTTAAATTATGCTTAATCTGTTGATTATTCAAGCGATTTTAATTTCTGTAGTTAATGTTAGTGGGTAGATGGCAAAATTCCAGGGCATTACATAATTTCATGAAATCTTAAGAGTATACAATTAATGGGTATTGCTTAAAACATTTCTTGTTCATAGCGATTGTAAATAGTAAGTGTCGCGTAGTATATATACTTATATAGTTACAATTTTCAAATAATTCAATTGGGAAAGATTTGTTCTGAAACTTTCGCAGTATCTGTATCAGAAATTTTAACGACCGGGTTGGGTTCAGTTTAATTTAAATTTAACCTAAGAATGCACAAACCGTTCAATACGTGACTTATTACATTGAGCTGGCAACCTTTTATATAAGTTATGTATTCGAAAATCAAAACAAGAGTTACTGCTCCTAACTACAAGTTAAGAAAAACTGTTTGCGCTTCGATAATCTTCGTGTCTGAATCTTTGTCGTTATGGTGAACTCACCAACAACAGTAACAGTAGCATCCGTGGTGACCTCCCCGTAGATATTCATGGCTCTGCACGAGTACTTCCCGGCGTCGGTCGGCTGTACGTCAGGAATGACGAGCTCGTAGCAGCCACGGTCTGCACGTGTTCGGATGATTGACACGCGGTCTGATTGAGAGGTAGAGCGGATCTCCTTGTCGTCGCGGTAGCTGGGGAAACGTTATGTAATAGTGATTATTCATTTTGGAGTAAGCTATGAGCTGCACTGAGCCTGTGTCATAACTGTTTGCATGGCAGCTTACACGGAAGGCAGGTCCATGTGACAGTCTTTGTTGCAATGAATATGGTTCAAAATGGTTTAAAAATTCACATGATACGTTTAGACAAATATTGGCTAATGGTTTGCAAAAGAAGCAAGGTACAAGTTGCCAAAACACATAAAATGTCAAAATCTGTTTATCACTATGAAATGCATAAGAAAAGGCATACTGATGTAACTATCTACAAGTACTGAATTTTTTCAATAAGGCATGGTTTCGATATAAGATAATGGTCATATTAGATACAGCTATAATAAAGAAGAACGTAATTGATCAATACTTACAATTTGACATCAGGATTAGGGTCGCCCTTGACATGGACCATGAAGCGCAAGTATGTGTTCTCCATGATCTCGGTATCCTTCAAGGCCACCAAGAAGTACGGTGCCTTAAGAGCATTCCTCTCTTTGCGCTCTTCAGCAGTCACTATAATTGCCACATAATATTCAAAATTAGTATGATGTTTGGACAAGTAAGACCATTTGAGGCAGTTTAAATAATTTTGGAAATATTGAAGAATTTATTTTTGTAAGGTGCTGGCTAGATTCAATAAAATAATAATAATTTATTTATTTATTTAACCATTTATGCAGACATATAAACAGACAAGAAGAAAGGAACATAAAAATATGTACAAAGGTATAATAATAAGTGTTTATATTGAAATAAAGGTAATGCTTATTTCTATAGAAATCTCTTCCAGCATACCAAATCATAATCTTAATCATAGTAGAACATGTAAAAGATTTTACTTAACAAATTGGAATGTCACTAAACGATGTTTAGTTGAATGTTTCAACTTTCAATGACTAAATAAAATATTTTTCGGGAATCGTGCCTCAAATGTAAAATTAAGATTAATATTATTCATGTTATTTTTTATGTAAGTAAATAGGTGTACAACAATACTGATAAGTGCAAAATACAGGAAAATTATTTAATAGAGTGAACTGATCAGATTTCAAACTACGTGTTATACGCCTTACAATGTCTTAATCGGTGAACGCGATGAGCATGCAAACAGTAATTTCAAGAGAATGAATTAAAACATTATTTAAATAATCATAATAATTGTAAAAATGTGTTTGTTTATAATTAGACGCTTGAATTTGAGAAATATTGGTAATAAATGGGTGAAAACCACTTAAATAAACTGTCCGAAAAACGGAATACAGAAATGTGTTTAAAGTAAAAGATACATAACGCCAATTCAAAGTCTAAAATCAAATCCGTAATAGAACATTACTATGGACTTAGCTCCTAAACCTAGAGAGGTTTCCACCAAATCCCACTATTTCTCTTAAACTCAAAAATAAATAGAAAAATTACACTCACACTCCTGCACGACTAACTGAGCGGTACAATGGGCATTTCCTTTCGGGTTTTCAGCGATTGCTGTGTAAACTCCTGCATCAGTTTCACTGCAGTGTTTCAGTTCCAGCTTGAAGCTGCCATCGTTCTCATAAGAGATGGAGCAACGGTCCATGAGGCGGTCGTTCAAGGGCTTGTTATCCTTCAGCCATGTAAGCTTGACGTCAGCGGCTTCAGTCAGAAGACATTCGAAGATAGCGTTCTCACCAGCTGGGGATTCAGAGCGTGGTTACGAGAGAGTTCGTACGGATATGTTTACCTCGATGTTATGATATTATTATGGAACAAGAGAGATTTCCTTTTACCAAATTGGTATTTCAGTTACCGTTATTTTGGTAAAATTTAGTTTATATATAATATATGATTTTGTGCGCTTAAAATCCAAGATAAATTATTGATTCATAAATAAGTTAACCGTACGAACTCTTATATGTAAAGAAAGGAAATATTTTGTAAAAAGCTTTGTTAAAGTAATGTGTAGTGTCAGTTTAGTAACTAAAAGCATTATGTACAAGCACTAATAGTGTGTCTACTTCTATTTGATGTGTTCTACGTTCGGGTGCAAGTACTTACGCTCAATGTTCTGGCCTTCTAAGGTTTTCGAGAATATTGGTTTTCCTTCTTGAGATTCAGATTTAGAGATGGACCTGGCTGTTTCGTAGCCAGTGCTCACTGAACCGTTGGCGACGGATTTCTTTGAAGCTGAATACTTGCTTTCATATGAGGAATCTCCGTTCTTAACGGTCTCGTAGCTACTCTCGGTTTTAGAAGAAATAGATTCGATCTTATCACCATCAATGCTTGCTTTAATACTGTTTCTCTTTGAAGCATATTTGGATGCAATGCTATCAATTTTGCTCACAGAGTCGGATTCGAGTCCATATGCAGAGCTTTCAGTTTTACTCTCATATTTAGCTTCTAGGCTGGCTTCAACGCCACCCACAGAGCTAGATTTGATGCTATTTCTTTTTGAAGCGTACTTCGAAGCAATGCTGTCGATTTTGCTCACAGAGTCGCCGTCAATGGCATAATCAGATCTTTCAGATTTGCTCTCAATGTTGGCCTCGATGCCATATTTAGAGGCAATGCTATCTAGCTTGCTCGCGGCATCGTATTCAATTCCATACTTTGATCCAGCCTCAGATCTACTTTCATAGCTGGATTCAATTCCATATTTAGATCCTCCATCGGTTTTCGATGAGTACTTGGACTCATAGCGAGAGGATGCAGTTCCCTCAATGCCGGTTCCAGATTCGTACTTGGAGGATTCTAATCGCGAACCGCTTTCACGTCGCGAGTAGGAAGACGTTAGTCCACTACCATCGGTGGTAGAGGACGACTCGTAGCGTCCGCCGCTTGATAATTTTCGGCTACTACTGGAGTATTCTGTAAAGTGTTAAATAATGTGGTTTATTCTGTATATGAATTAAATGTAACTCTTCAGCATCAAACTTTTAATTTAACTACATTTCTGAGAAGCTAATGGCAAAACGAACTCAGGGTTCAATTTGTTACTTTAGATGTCATAATTTAATGTAATTATGATATCTAAACTAAGACCAATCAACCGTATAAGTATCAGTGGTAACCGCCCTAACTACTACGGCATAAAGGCGCTGTTAATGTCAAATTCATACCACTGCTTCACAGAAAGGAAAATATTTATATGTATTTGAGTAAATGATGATCTTACCTCCAGAGAGCCGCGAACTGCGGCTATACCTAGACATCTCGTCTTCAACAACTTCCTCTGCGGTTACAGTTTGACCGTTACCAGTTCCTTGTTGCTTAGACTCGGCGCCACTTGCACTGACCTTCTCTGCGGTTTTCTCCTTAGTTTCTTCTACTACAGATTGTTGTGTTGTTACCTCTTGAACATTAGTAGACTGTTCTGTCGCTACAACAGTTTCTTGGACTGTTGTTTCTTTAACAGAGGCCTGTGTCTTAAATTCTGTAGCTTCTTGTGTCTTTGACTCTACACTAGTTGCTTGAGTTGTAGATAGTTGAGCAGTTGTTGCTTTTTGAGCAACTTGTGTTGTACTTTCTACTGACGCTTGTACTGCAGTCTGTTCAGAGATAGATGTCTTCTGAGAGCTTGCCTGTACTTTTGTCTCTTGAGACGACTGTTCAACAGTTGTGCTTTGGACAGATGTCTGTTGTGTTGATTGCACGGATGTCGCTTGCGCAACCTTGACTTCTGATGCAGCCGCTACTACTGTAACTTGGCTGGTTTGCTCAGAAGCAGACGCAGTCTTCTCAGTGACCTTAGAGCTTTCAACAGTAACAGATGATTTAGTTTCTGAACCACTGATGACTTCACTCCTAGCGGCACTGACTGAGCTGACTTTGACAGATTCTTGTGCCTCGCTGACTGAAGAAACTTCAGTTACTTCAGACTTGGAGATTTTAGTCGCAACCTCACTTTCTATCGACGCTTTTCTCTTAGTTTTAAGTTGTTGAGCTTCCTGTGTTGCTACTTGCGTAGTTTCTTCTACGCGTGACCGTTTTTCTTTGGTATCTACTGCTTCTTGCGCGATTTCTGCGTGCTCTCTCTTCTTCTTGTTCTCTTCTTGTTCTTCTGTTTCTTCTGGGGCAGGTTCGGGTTCTAGCTGGAGGTCGTCAGCTGCGTGTTCAGCTAAAGCAACTGAAAGGAGAACGAGACACCATTTTATGGAACCATTCATATAACTTAGCCCCTTTGCTAGACCAGGTTATCACGAAACAAAATATGGCTTACCGGCGTCACTAGCGTGTTTTCTGATTTCAGTGAGCCAATTAGTCTTGGTTTGCTCCTTATGGGCTGTTAGAGTAACACTGAGCGGCGGGTCCTTCTGGCAAAGTTCGAATTTGTTCGGCTCGCCAGGGTTCTCCTTGATTTCGACCAATGGTAGCTGTGAAAGAAGAATTAGGTCAGTTATTTATAAGAATTCAGAAGTTGAAAATCGTTATATGTATTATGTTGTGGTGTGTCGACTGAATTGTTTTTAAACGTTTTCTATACTATAATATTATAAAGAGGAACGATTTGACTGCTTGTAAAATTGTTTGTAATGAATAAATTCAAAAATTGGAAAGTTACATGATTCCGCAGTAACATGAGCTACAAATTACACGCGTACGAAGTCGCGGGCAAAGTGCTAGTACTAGTGTAATTTGTCATAACTAGGCGAGACAAACAAAATTCGTGGCACGGTTTTTAAACAAAAGTTATAGCTTCCAGAGCACTCATGTAAGTCAATTATTTATCTACTAAAATCGCACTCTAGTTTAAGAGAATTCTATTTATTTTATTATAAGCAAGTTTATTACGCCAATCTAAAATTCTCAACGTAGTAGAAAATTAAATTTTGGATGTCATGAGCTTGCCTTGCTCTAAAATAGCAACTCCAATGTCGTCAGAAGCTGCTATTTCAATGACACAGTGTCAATGTCTTGTAGAAACAACGTGCGAATAAAATATAATTCTTACTAACAATGAAGAAAGTTTAATTCGCAATGATAAAGGAACTACATAATACTCGTACATTCCAGACGTAGTTTTGGAATATATCCAAACAGTTATTTTTCGAATTGACCTATTTTTGGAGTTGTATTCAAGAACGTGTGAACTGGTAATGAATGGAGATATAGTTAGAACGTGTAGGCCGTTTCTTGGAAACGGTTTATGTATGGTCCGTTAAAACTTTAGTTAATGGAAGGAAGTACAAATCAATTTTATGTTAAACATCGGACTCGTTGTCTTAAATATTTGTGTTACAAAATTGGAAGTAGATTTTGTGCAAAACATTTTTACCAGAAACTTTTCTAGTTCTGTGCGAAGATTGACCTGTAAACATGCGATAGAAGAAAATAATAGGTTGGTAGGTACTAACCTTGACAATATCCTTTAGAACGAAAACAGAACGATCATCAGAGACCCTCTTAACTTTACAGATGAGGACTCTAGCCTTAAAGAGAAAGACGTATCTTTCTCTGGCCTTCCCCTCAGCGTCGGTGATAGTAAACCAGTCGTGGGTAAGCAGGCGTCCAAGCTTGTAGATGTTCCCACGGAAGCCTTCGATGCTCGCGATAAACTTGTTGTCGGTGGCTCGGTTCGGAACACTGAGGAAGAGTTCCAATGCTTTCTGGAGGTCGGTGCAGTCTTCGCCTAGCCGTTTGGAGTATTTTACTAATTCCTGTGTGAAAGAACAAAATAGTCAGATAAGATGGTGGAAATCTGAGAGTTGTTGCGCAATATATAGCTCTAGCTGGGGTGACAGGCTAGAGTTGGTTGTTTAGTAAAGAGGGCAAAAAATGCACCTTAGCTATCATTTTGTGAATTGATTTATTACGAATGCCAGGATAACTAAGAAGTTCATTGTTTGAAGAATAAACTGTTTGTAACCAGCTGATAGAACACCACTTACTAAATGCAAACACAGATATCGTGGAAAATGGAAGTTTGTATAATGTTGTATTTACAAACCTTAAGCAGTAGTTGGTAGTCGTTGATTCTTTGAATTGGAAGCTTCAGATGTTCAGCGATACCTTTGTCGTCCCTGAGGTTGTCTGCTAAATCCTAAGAACAAATAAATCAGTTAAAACATGAAAATGTGCTATCATCAAAAGACAAAAGAATCTATAAATAAACTAAGAATTATTTAAAGCTATTAAATAGTCACAATTTGGCGACATTGCAGAGAACAATAAAAACATCAAGATGCCTGCCAAAAGAGCTTGTTGAGATGAACCAGATATAGTAAAACTCGTATTACTTTAATAACATAGAGACAATGCGTCTATTTAAATCTTAGTACAGATTCAGATGAACAAAATTTAAAGAGATGAATTTGTTTTTGTGCTTAAATGAAAACAATCTAAATTGTTGGATTTCGTTGGATTCAAGTCGCTTCGCGAGCTATGGAACGAGCTATGCTTGGGGTATATCTGACGGATAGAATCCGGAATGAGGTGATCCGGCAGCGAACCAAAGTTGTAGCTCAACAACTAGCTCATATAATTAGGAAGCTGAAGTGGCAATGGGCCGGCTACATTAGCTGTAGAACCGATGACTGATGGGGGAGACGTGTTCTTGAGCGGAGATCGAGAATCGGCAAACATAAGGTAGGACCCCCTCAGGCTATATAGAGCGACGATCTTCGCAGGGTGGCTGGTAGCAGCTGGATGACAGTAGTCGAGAATCTAGCTGATTGGAGAAGTCTTATTGGATGATTTTAGTAGGTAATTCATTGCTAATTCTACAATTATTGAACTGTCATTATTGTAAGTTTATTTAACTTTAAAATCAAATAAAATCTTAATAAAGATTCATCCACCTCCACCGGCGAAACACTAAGAAAACGATACAAAACAAAACAATAAAGTTACTGATGATCGCGTTATTTTAAGACCGCTCATTCCATTTCTCCATGAATATCGTGTGGACGATAAAATTAAATATAAAAGTTTATTTATAAACGTTCCCACCATTGGCCTTGTGACGACATCTAATGGACAACATTAATAACATTTTTGTGGGTCGCAGTCTTACTGTTCATGTTGACTGTTCTAGACTTGATGATGATGTTGCCATAAAATTTGCCCGCGCGAGCGTAGTGCGTTAGCATCGAGCTTTTCTCTACGTTAGACGCATTATTATAACATTTTCGACAGTTTATAGTTCCATCATCAATATAGTTACGGTTCATTCGTTTGTTATGGTAGGTAGAGGTAACTCTACTGCGTACTACTTTGATTTTTCTGAAGTTGTTAAAAAGAAGTATTAATTTTACTTCGTCAGTAACTAAAACAGCGGAGAATGAGATACCTGTCAGCAGCCATCTAATCGGCACTTACGTGTTGATCTTGCCAGTGTTTTACTAATTCGCCTACTAAACCGACAAAGACAACAGGTTATCACATGAAAGCATCAGTAGACTCTATTTTACAGCAGTTGACCACCATAGTATACTGTTTTTATTACACGGTGCGACGGGCGCTTTACTTGGGGTTACCAAGCACGCTGTGAGTGTGTTCGTGAAGACGAGTAGTGTCAACACATAATACACACACGCAAAAACACTTCCGACTTCGATATTGTCTCGGACGGTACTGAGAGCTCCTGCGACCACAGACATTTACAACGTTTTTGTACACTCGGTAACCACAAATAAAAAGCGCGTCGCTTCGTGATATAATAATACTGCATTAAGATCAATGATGTTATGCCTTAAAAAGTATTGGTTGAAACAAACAAATTACAGCTACAATACCGATTACAATCAATAATAGCAAAACGCCCCATCGATTCCATGATCAACATAATTGACTAAATTGCCTACCGCAGAAATGTCTCCTGCTACAAATATTAACATAACGCTTGTCTACTTAAATCGAACGTACATAATTAATAGACACGTGTCCGAAACATTCATCGGATGTCACACTAATTGTTCGTCGATGTTGGCACCAACTCAAAAGCAATGCTCGAGAATATTGACACCGTTGCAATTCAATCGCTCTGGTAAACTATTTGTTGCTAAATTGTAAAATAATTCAATTACTGAAAGATTTAGGTTTATTGAACCACTTAATGTGCAATAATTCGTAATTTCTTAGGTCTGGGTATTAAACGAATGCTCATTGCTAATTTGGCTGTTGAAATCGCCTGGGTTAATTGCATTGTTGGTAATAAGGTAGTAACATTAACTCTCATTTGCAATGATGGCTAATAAAAACAAAGTACAATTGCAAAGGTGAAAAAGATAGTAGTTTTGCTCTTGTAAAAATTTCATTTTCATTTAGAAACTACTAATATATGCCGAATTTACAATAATTTATGTAGTTGTCTATTTCCACGTGAAATTATTCTCCGTGTGGTGCTGGACGTAAAGAACAGCAAGAATAGTATATAAATGAATAAGTTTGCGCAACTAGTTTCGTTATGTACAGACGCCAGCACATCGAGCTACTACAATCTGTCAAATTTCTTTAATAGATTTTCAACTTTATCGCTAAAGGTTGATTGGGAGAATTTGACAGTTTCAGGTACCTTGATGTGCTGGCGTCTGTACATAAGTACATTCGGTTTAAACAGTTTGAGATATTGGAATTTTTTTACATGTTAGAACTTGGGACACGCTGTAAGACTTAGTCTGAGAATAATAGTGAGAAACAACTAAGATAACAAGATAGAACAAGTACAAAATGTGGAAGAAAATGTTATCCAAAACAGAGAAGTAAACTACGTTGAAATTTCACATTATAATGTAGCGTCTGTATACCAGACACGATCAAGATACTCTTCCACTGAGTCATCAATTACCTCAAGTAGATATTATAGTATCGCTTCAGTTGCATCCAGTGTAAACAATATTTATGTAGTTCAAACTTTACCAGTAGCTCCAACGTCTGTTTTATCATTTACTTTGCAGTTTATGAACTTTGTAGCTTCGATGAAGGGGAAGAAAGTTACAAATTTGTGACAGATCAAAGCTTTCACGTAGGGAAAATACAGCTGGAGTTTAAAATTTGTTCGTATTAAATTTCAATGTGGTACATACCTACATAAGTATATTTAACTATATGCGCTGCGAGGATTCGCTGGTAGAGAAGGTAATATGCAAGAAGACAGGCTGCGCAGAGTGCAAGCCAATAATTGAGGCAAGAATAGAAGGACTGCTGAGTGAGGTCTATCGAGCATTCTTTAGATATTGAGATAAATTCAGATTGACGAAGATGATGAGACGATACCTACTTTGTTAAAATTTCATAAATATGGAGCGGAGGATGTCGAAATTAAAGCCGATTTTTGCTAAAGCTTTCCTGTAAATATTTCATCGGAAACAGCAACGGTCTTTGACGTCAGTAACGAAAGTGATGGTCAACGGTAGGGAAAGATGTTAATGCAGGAAAGATTAACGTCATTAGTAGTTTGCAAGGTCTTAGTAGAAACACATACACCCGTAAACTATTCTTCTCATGGTAGACAAAAACTACAGACGATCCTTGCACACTCCTCCGGTAAAGCGTGAGGTAAGTAAGTAGTCACCCCCTTTTCATCCATATCATTATTCGCGAGGTCCATCCATTGTTTCTTTGATTTCCCCTTTTTTTATGTGGGTAGGAAATCTGACGTCTCCCGCTCTGGGCGGAGCGGGAGAGCGTGTCAGACTTTTACAAACTAAGCCCCACCCGTGTTTCTTCATATGCCAGGGCCACGGTAACTCTTTCGAACAGATCTCGCGATCCTGGTAGGTTTGGTCTCTCCTTACTCTTATAGCAATCGAAATTCATACTCAAAACTTTCCTTACGATACTTTCCTCATTCCTCCGTATCACGTGCTCATACCATGACAACCGATTTCCATACAACTTATAAAGTATCACAATAATATTTAAGAGAAAACAAGACAACTAAAACTCATAGCATTTATCTATATACAGGATAAGTTTTTATCCAGTGCGCAAAATGTAACCATGAATTCAGCATATCATTCTACACCCCCCCCCCCCCGTGTAGAATATATTCGTCGGTTATACAAAAAAAAAAATCAGCTGTTCCATACATTTTGACCCTGTAGGTATTGCATTTTTCTATGAAACAACAGATTTTTTTTTGTTAAACCGACGAAAAATTTCTGCGCTAGGGGGTCTACAATGATATGCTGAATTCATGGTTACAATTTGCGCACTGCATATGTATATAAAATTCAAAGTCCTGAGTGACTGACTGACTGACTGATATATCAACGCACAGCCTAAACCGCTGGTCCTAGAGACATGAAATTTGGAGGGTGTGTTCTTTGTGAGGAGTAGGTATCCACTAAGAAAGGGTTTTTTGAAATTCCATTCCTAAGAGGGTGAATTGGGAGGTTTAAATGGTGAATTATTTGACATCCACGCGGGCGAAGCCGCCAAAGTTGCATATTCAAAAGCGTAGTAGGTCCCTATGTAGAACAACGCGCAAGAAACGGACACTCTTCAAAATCAATATTCTTACAAAAATTGCTTACATCATTCATGTTAAAATTACATGACCATGCAGTCCGTACTGACATCCACACACAACATCCCCAGATTGATGAAGAAATAATAAGATTGCACGTTTAGACAAATAGATAAATTTTCTAAGAACAGAACAAAATGTTAACAAAAGTTTTCCGATAAATCTTTATAAATATTATTAATATGAAGCAGCCGAGTAAAATTTTAAGCAAACAGGGATCTTTACATATTGAGAAAAAACATCTTGAATAATATAAACAAATCAAATATTGTTTAGGTTTATTGCTTCCAAGCTCCAGTATATAAGTATGTTTTACATTGCATACATACTCTGTATCCACCTGGGCTCCTTGTGTTTACTATCTGACTTAAGCCGCATGATTACTGACAAATTGTGTACAGACTGGACAGGTCCACTCAATCTGTGTGGTTCTTTCCTCAAAAGACCATTTCAGTCACCAATCTACATGATTTTATCAAAATTATTTCTGGACTTTAAAAGATACAGTGACCTCTGCGTCTAAAAATTCGTCTGCACCGCTATCAACTGGTAATGTACCCTAGTAACTGGCGGCATTTTTACGTTATATGACAACCCTTAGCCTGTGGCAATTATAATTGACGTCTAAAATTGGTTTTAGAAACCTACCTTTATAAATAAATCATTTCAAAACAAACAACAGACCCGAATATCTACAAGAAAACGATACTTGGCAAAAATGCACTGAAAATTCAGTATTTCAAGTAAATGGAAACGAACGATAAATCAAAAGTAGCGCACATACGCCAGTCGTGCATATATTTAGGGCACCTTGACATATTGCGCTAACGTTGCCCTGCTTCTCTAATAGCAACCTGCTGCTGCAATATTTGTTACTGAAAAAACAAGAGCGGAAAGCAAGATTGGAACTGAACACATTTTAGTTTTATTTCAAGAAATATTGATTCGAAACTAAATATTTGCGAGGCCGGTTTCCGTTGAACAATTTGCGGTGTTTATTTTGTGAAAATAACTTTATATGCTTCATCATCATTCAAAATCTGAGTTCGCACATTGCTGGGCCGAGATTCCTTCTGCTTTTATCAATCTGTACGGTACTTGAATTGATGATGACAATATTGAAAGAATGACAATAAAGCTTATATTAAATAGATTTGGCTTCCTCATTCCAAGGGATTAACTTTTGATAGACAATTGTAGCAGGTGACATGGTATTTCGAATTTTGCTATAGCAAAATTTAGCCTATAATATTCCGACGTTCTCCGTGAGAGTGTCTGTGTGGGTTGGTAGATCTCACAATGGCTTCAAATTTTGGTTCTAGGACATGTCGGTTTCCTAACGATGTTTTCTTCACCGTTTCGAGAGCAATGGTGATTATATGATTTATACGAAGTCAAAGGCCTGTCTGGGTTTGAACCCACGATTTACAGCTCGTAAGTCGGGGCCACTAACTTTGGGCCACCACTACTCTCTCTGCAGTTGCATGTTGTAATGAAAAAATTTCTCCAAATTTCGAATACCTACCGAACTTGCATCATGACTTTATTTTTCTGACACATCTTTCTTTTCTTTCCTAGTTTTAATTACCTACTTAAAATGATGATTTTGAGCTTAAATATTTCCTCATTGCTTTTCCTAGTCTTCCAGGCATGTGGAACTAATATACGAAAGTGTAATCAAAAAGAATTGTGCAGGATTAGCGTAAGAATCGCGATGTTGTAATCTCTATAAATAATTAGGGCAATGACTGTATTACATTTGCGCCTGTTCATTGATCTAACGACAAGCCATTATACGCCTTGTATAAATGTAGTAAAGTTTACAATCGTACTATTTCAATCGATGTACAAATAACAGTTGCGACCCAAGGCTTAGAAGAAAACATTTGTAAAGAAAATTTTATTTTTTTGTGAAACGTCTCGACAGCCTTTGATTTGAGACTTTCCGTCAGTGAAACAATGATGTGAAACGAATTGTGTCAGGCTTTCAGATGTCACTTTAAATATATTTTCAAGAAATTCAAGATTTAGGTACGTGTAATGGATTGTAAAATTGTGGTAAAAAATTCAGCATTGTAAGTGCTACAAGGAATTTTATTAGTACTTGGTACCTACAACATTATTGTATTACTAACCTATATTGTCGATAGTGGTAAAGGTAATCGAAAAACTGTAAAAATGACAAACAGAATTGGCGATAAATTAATTAAAGTTAACATGGAAATAATGAAAAACAGAAAACTCTCCATAGGTACTTGAAAGCGAAAATAAAAACCTTCTAAATTGAACATCCAAACTTTCAGGTGAAACCTATTTGCTGATTGAATTTTAATTTAATCTTCCATAAATCAGTAAAGAAGATAATAATGTTTTTTTCTTTTTTATAGATCGAATTAGTTTAGCGTATTCAATGTTTATGGAAGCCAGAGACAACAAAACAACAGAGCATGATATTAAAAAGTGCTTGGAATAGTGTTTTGCACAACACTATGCAATAATAAACTTGCCTAACAACAAGACTATTTTGATAGGTTCTCTTTTGGATATTGAAGACAGGTTTAGGCGGATTGATAAACTTGTAAACAAAAGCTGTGATTATAAATTATAAACTCGACTTTCTCACTAACATTTTCAGTAAGAACTTACAGCCGCACATTGTTTTGTTGTCAGTTACATGTAGCTACGTGTCTATGCATCGCTAGAGATGCAACTCCGAGGTATAATTAGCTCCTCTAATCCCTAAAAACATATGCAAAAATTGGGTCAAGGTCATCCCGCGCGGCTTTAGCGCAGATCCAGCGCGCGCGCTCGCGTCTGCACCATGCACACAGCGCGGCGCACAGAAAAATATAACATTGCCGCGAAACTCATCCACCCACGCCGCACTAGAAATAAACCAGACGCGTTGCTGGTAACACTACACCCGTAACATTGAAACGAGGGGGAAAAAAATCACGATATTTTCGCCACAGCCCACAGCCGGTCTAATTATAAAGCGTCCAATGCTAATTGCGATGTTAAGTCGTACCTGAGCGCGAGGCGGTCGGTAAAGGTATCACGAGAACACAATCACAGTCACACACTTCACTCAGGCGAGTGGTCGAAGGTCGTACATGCGCTGGAGCGAGCGAGGTGGTCGCGTCCGCGTCTTCCAAGCGACTGCTCATCTCCTGGCCCTGTACTCTGCGCCCGCTAAACATAGAACACCCGCACACACGATGATTTTTAGAGGATAACGCCATTTCACCGGTGACGTGGTGTGTTATCTACCGGGGAACACGGGACAGCACTCGTCGCAAGGTCGACAAACAAACCTTGAAACATCCTTGATAACAGAACTTGGAGTCGTGGGCGGTGTTAACAGTGTCCCCTGTGTTATGAAAATTAAAAGCATGCGAGCATGTTGTACTGTCACAGGTTAATAACAACGGTAGGAGGCAGACAAGCAAATTAATTGAATTGACACGAATGAGATGCCAAGTCGAAGTCTGTTTATAAACTGTGATACATATAAATCAGTTACGCTTTGTTTTGGACAACTCTGACCCTTTCTCTCTAATTAGTTTGGGATTCAAAAAATCAATACCTAGTTTTTTATTTCGTGTCCCTATTCATTGCATGGGGACAGGCAGTTGCTCCATGTATAATACTGGTATTTAAAGCAAATGCTGAATGAGAATACTACCAGTATTATCGTCGGCTTCCAAGCCGACCCCAATATATTTGGAAAAAGGCAGCCACATGATATAAGTTGCGTGGGCACGGGACATCCAACGCCATTTCAGAATACGTGTACTAACTAGAATATTCGAAACTATAAGAGATAACTTTTTTTGTATCATCAAAACAGCTGAGTAACTATCTATCAGGCGCCCGTCGCCAAATCTTACCAAAACAGCTAAAGGTAGATAAAAATTGATTAACCTTTATATTTTGGTATGTCAGATTTAGTACATCATCTACCATATCTCGTGACATTTCGCTGTATCACCATACGTTCGTTCCATCACATTTCTCATCTATCGCTTTCCAGCTTTACCAGGCGAGATTGTATCCAAGCGCAGGCCCATTCCGTAATAATAAAGAAACTACATGAGACAGCCCAATAATCTCTACAGCTGTATTCTGGGAGCAGTGACTTCAATTAATCTGATCTGTTTTTTTGATTTTTTTTTTTGATTTTTCTTTAATTTCACTTACTGATAGCAACACGATGATAATTATTTAGACTAGGAGGACAGATGTAGCTGTCTGCTTTCCTTATTACTACAGTAACAGTTGTCGTCTACTCTAACACCCACGGAATGCAGTAGAATCGTCTATTTGTAGTTAGACATCTTTGCAATGCAGGCAAGTGCACTGAATTAGAAACTATGAATAATCTGGAGCTTAAATAACACGTCTGCATTATTGATAGCTGGCTTCTGGAAGCTTTCCGTTGATCTTTTATTAAAGCTATGGTCTACTTTGGCTACATTTCAGAGTTCAGTTAATTGAGGCAACCAAAAAATATAGAATGTAACGATGACTGGCCTGTTAGTCTAGTGGTTAGTGACCCTGACTCCTAAAACTGAGGTCGTGGGTTCGATTCCCACCCAAGACATATCTTTGTGTGTTGAGCACAATCATTTGTTCTGTGTCTGGGTGTAATTTATCTATAATATGTATGTATTTAGAAATATTTAAGTATATATATTTAGTAATATTCAGTTGTCTGGTTGCCATAGTACAGGCTCTGCCTAGTTTGGGATCAGATAACGTTGTGTTGGTTGTCCTAAGATAAAAAAAAATATCCAGTCAAAACCTTTGTGAACATTCGTTTCATTTCTATAGTTTGTGGATTAGCTATTGATTGAACTATTATGGACGGATAAACTTAGAAGACCTGACTGTATTGCTTCCAGAATGGAATTGATAGGTAGAACGGGCTGGTGTACGCAACTCCACGTCTGAGCGCGTATTTTGCGTACGGAATGGAATTGATAAAAATAACCATTATTTTTCACTTTTTAGTTATGGTATCTACCCCGCACTATATTTTTTACCATTCAGGTCAATAGCAGTGACAGTAAGTATTAGAATATCATCACGATAAACAAAGTGGATTAAATACTTATTACCGAAGCTAACGCAAAAACTACCAAAGCAAAATTCAATTAAATTTATATGGGACTCCTGAAGCATAACCTATTCATTAAAAATGGAGTTTTTGAAACCGATCCACAGTTGGGGGAGAATTCGGTGAACATACATAAAAAAAACCGGCCAAGGGCGAGTCGGACTCGCGCACCGAGGGTTCCGTAAAAACGTTGTATTACCTTTAAAATTATTAAAAATATTTTTATTATATGATGTAACTAAAAATTTATGGTTTTCGCAATTTTTCCTTTATCTGTGCTATAAGACGTTGCTTCGTACCAAATTTGAAAATTCTAGATCGACTGGAAGTACCCTTTAGGTTTTGATTCCCTTGCGAGTTTCGAAAATTTGCGGAAATTTGCTGCATAAACGGCTATATCTTTTGATAGCGTTAGCTTAGAAGTTTGATTTTTTCACAGCTTCAAGGGACAGTAGACTTGAGTATTTGATATAAATTTCAGCTTGATACCTCCACGCGTTCCTGAGAAAAAGGGTCTTGACAGACGGACGGACGGATGGACGAACGGACGGACAACAAAGTGATCCTATAAGGGTGCAGCTTTTTCCTTTTGAGGTGCGGAACCCTAAAAAATGAAAACAGTGTCTGCTTTCCATTTGAAAAGAACATTCCTCCTTTTTTGAAGTCGGTTAAAAATGGGTAAACGCTTTTTTTGAATCTTGTGGAGTACAATAATATAAAGCATAGTTGCATGTATGGAACGAAGACATGAAATACCTACTGCTGAATAAAATTAATCGGATTTTGTTGGAGCTTGTAAAACAAACAAGAAGATATCGACAAATGATGATCTTACCAATTTTCTTTCTGAGATTCGCAAATCGAGTCTTGCATCATCTGTTTGTAAATCCATTTGGAGCTATTTGTAACCGGGAATCAGACGTCATCTGTTACCGATGACTATGGCTGGCAGAAAAATCGCACAAAGAAAGCATACACACATAAGAATAAATGTGTCTGTTACATTATTTCTGGATTTGACTCAATCATGACGAGTATGTGATGCGTAGGATTTTATATTGAAGCTGCTTATTTTGACTAAATAGTCATAGGTGTGGCATTCGAAATGTTTCGTTTAGGAGCTATTAAATTGTGTTTAGCACTGATTGAAATATGAGTGCTCTATTAAATACAGAGTACCTAATAGTATTGGACGAATATTTGTGACGTATTCGCCACCCCCTCACATCCTGTTGATTTTAGAATACGTATTAGAAGAGTCACATTTGTTACGTACGTACGGCTAAAAAGGGTTATGCTGTAATTTTGACTGGATTTACCGAAGCAGGTAAACATTGGAGTCACTAGTAAAAGCTTGCAGTGTCGGTCACCTAAAGAGCTACATAGTTGACTCATCATACTGTGAACAGGTTGCATCATAATCGTTGAAAAAGATATTTTTTGCGAGGATATAAGAGCAGCGAAGGATTCTACCCATTCGATTTGAAAGATAAACTGAAAGAGTCAATGTAACTAAATTATGATTAATTACTTAACAGTAGATTCGCAAACTATTACGAATATTTTTATACTACTAAGATTTTTATAATTATTTTTAAGTTACATATATATGCGTTCATGTTGTTCTAGATTTTTCTGTAATACATTTCGATACAATGTAATTTTTTTAATGAAACAAATAGAATAAAAAAAGTCAGACCGTCAGATGTGTTTTTATGTATGTATACTGTCTATTTGTAAAATAAAAAGTCACTAGAACATTACAGAAAAGCTTTTGTCCGGCATTAGATGTTGATTGATGGCGTGACTATGAAGGCAGAAGGCAAAATATATGTAGCTTCAAAAGGATGTGAGATCCCGGAGACAAACGGCCAGAACAACGTGTGTTCTACTATACAAAACGTGCTGTGGAGATCTTGAAAGACTGGACTTAACCTAAGAAGACCAACTAATGGCAAGTCAAAGTGCGCTACGGTCCGAAAAGATCGATTTATCAACGATGTTCAGAAATCGACATCAGACGGGAGTTGCGATGCAGTAGGTAATAACTTTTGCAGATCCAAAGGAACCTAATTAATGAATGAACCGTCAGGAGACGTCTTGTAAAAACCAATTTAAAGCCTATTAACCGGCCAGCTAATGACCCAAAACTCGAACGGGATCATAACGTTGCAAGATTAAGATATGCCAGTGAGCACATCAAATGGGGCAGATAAAGTTCTCTTAATGTATAATCATGACGGGAGACGTCGAGTGTACAGACGGCCAGGAGAACGTTTTACAGAAGCATGTTTTGGAGTAACAGTAAGGGCCGGTATTTCATCAGATGGTCGCACGGCGCTAGTGTCAATAGAGAATGATAATCTGACCGCTGTGAGATGAGTAAACGAGATTCTCAATAAGCAATCGGTCCGTGTGGAGTTAATATGGGTAACAGTGCATTGTTTATGCATGATAATGCTCGACACACTGCTGTTGTGAAAAACGAGTGACTTCAAGACGTAGGAATACATCAAATGGAGTACCCAGCGAGAAGTCCTGATCTAAACTGTACCGAAAATGTCTAGGATGAGCATGGTAGACATAATAGATGCCGAAATCCATCTTCACTCACACTTCATGCCCTGCAAAATGCTCTTACTTAAGAATGAAGAATATGAAGAACGAGAGTATTTCTCAGCATACCAAATCGTGCTGAAGCCGTATTGAGAACACTGCCCCACTTTGAGAGTAAATTGTTAGTCCAAATGGCACTATTTGGTTTTTCCTTCTATATCATATTAAATAATTTATTTTTTATTTCTATTTGGTGTTTTTGAATACGTTAATAAATACATTTGAATTTAGCTTTATCTTCATGGAGCTATGTTGCGTGGTTTCGGAAATATTTCATGATAAGTTAGTAGTTCGTCGCTTTTTGCACACTGCTCGTCAGTGTATTTGTTGCATCACAAATACCCTGAGATTAAAATGATAAATTCGTTGGAAAATGGAATTTCATAACTACAGTTACATTCATTCTGTTTCATCTACTCGCATACGAATTTAAAACGTTAACTAAATCATCTAAATTAATTTGAAATAGCAACTCGTCCAAGACCGTTCTAAATTCGTTCAGAAAAAGTCAAAGAGGGACATAGCTACGCTAACACAGTTCCACACTTGGCATAAATCCACCGGCCTCTGTAAACAATGCAGTTTACCTCACTGATTACGTACTTGGCAGCGGCCATGTCTGTTTTAACGAGGATCGTTAACTGTATATTGTTTTAAACGGTACGGTTTTCATTATATTCGTAGTTGTCGGGAATGGCCCTAATAATTAATGACTTGTGGTTAATTTGTAGGTCGGATTGGGGCTATTGTGGTAATTTCATATTTGAAGTATTCTCTTGTGGTGGAATATAGCATCGAAGGTTAAGGTGATTTTGACATTACCAAGTATAACTGAGTTCTTATACCGATCGTGTTATTGGAGATCAATTCTTTCAGTCGTTCACAGGTCCAGAGTCTCTGGGCTAAGACGAACGGACATGGCGAAACTAAAATTGTTCGTTGTTAACTACGGAATCCTAAAAACGATTGTCATTGGCTGACATTAAATACCCTTGTCATTGTACCATTGCCATTGTCATTGTACCAATATCATTGTCATTTAATACGGTGCGTTAATGAATGAAGATGTTTTTATAATTTTGCCTAACCTGGGAATAGAACCCAAGACCTCATGCACAGTAGTAGCGCTTGCGACAGCTTGACCAAAGGGGCAGTGAATCTTGTAATATTCAGTCAATCGCTTCAATTGTATTTTGTAGACGAACATTTCACACATCAATATGTATCTATTAATTACAGAAACATTGGCTGTTTGATCTTGTCGGACCATTTAGACTAACTAATTATTTATTTGGTTCTTATTATTATCCTCGATTACATTATGTATTGTCAATTAACGAAACATTTGCAATCCTAATGCCTGCCTGCAAGCACAACAACATTATCATCATCAACTCTTCTTCTTAGCGTGTCCAAAGCAATCTAAATGGAGTTAGCCCAGAATTTGGCTACGACATAAGCATTTTCAGTAACGTCCATCAACTCCTGTAGCGTGCAGACAACAGGACACGCTGGACAAGATATCAAGTGCCGCATTGTTAGTGGGACAACATCTGTGAATCTCCACTTGAGCAGGTTTTCTTTCATCATTCATTTCAGCCGTAAGACTTCCACTGCTGGACTTAGGCCTCCCCCAATTTGGGGGGCTTTGCCATAATCACCACGCTTGGCAGGCGAGTTGGCGATCGCAGTATGATGGTAAAATGCATAGAGAACGCTGCTGCCCATTCTCTAGTAAGTCCCTTAGTCGCCTTTTACGACACCCACGGGAAGAAATGGGGTGGTGTTATTCTTTACGTCCGGCACCACACGGTACTTTTCTTTACTCCGGCGTATTTGAGTCCGGAGTCTATTTAAAGACTTCCAAGAAAGCCAAGGCATCTCATGTCCAGGTGCGAGCTTTTTAGCTGGTGGAACGAATGGGTTCGTTAGGGATCAACTTAAATTCGTTTTTGGAACTCCCATCAGTTAACTCCAGACACAATATTATCATGTTTTGGCCTTTCTCACAATGCCTGATTATTAAAAGAATAATTTTTCACACATTACGCTCTGTCTCCCTCAGTTTATAACAGTCTCCATCAGGGTCAGCTCTTGGCATTTGATATATGTTCCCTCATATCCAATGTGTCATCTGTTGTCATAAATATTTCTTTACTATCCAGAGTTTATGCTTATTCTTTTAAATTATGTGATTGTTGAAAGGTTTGGGAGAGGTAGACCAGTGGTGGGTATGGCACCGACTTACGAGTTGTTAGGTCGTTGGTTCGCACCCAGGCAGGCGCTTTACTCCGTGTAAATAATTTCATCACCACTGCTCTCGAAACGGTGAAGGAAAGCATCATGGGAAAGCCGGCATGTCCTAGAACCAAAAGTTCGAAGACATGTGACATCTACCAAAATGCACTGGTTCTGCGAGGTGGGCTATGGCCCACTCCCTCTCACAGAGAGGAGGCCTGTGTCCCAGCAGTGGGAACGTAATAGGCTCGTTATCGTTAATTTGAAATGTGGTGTAGCAGCAGAAGTATTTACATTACTATCATTTGAACTTTCACTTAGATCATTTTACTAGACTTCTCTAGGCTTATGAATACCTAGATACCTACTGAGTTTATTACAAAAAGGTTGTCTGCAAAATTCGACCTTATGTGACGCAGGCTGGCGATAAATTTACTCTAGTTGCATTCGAACAGTCAAGCAAATTTAGAAATGGAATAGCCGATAATCAGTAGGTGTCAGATTCACTGACAAGGGAAGATGAAAACCCAGAAAGATTTCAAGGAATAACTACTGTTACTTATACGATAAGGTGTAATTTATTTTATTCATCCCGATGCGGAAGGCTCGCAAGAGATAATCTCTTCATAAAACAATCATTCAATTAACAAAGTCGGCATAAAGTACGAAATTCAAAAACGGTTCCAGGGTTTAAATTTGAGCCTAAAGATAAATCTTGTTTGTAATAAGGCGGATATAGTTTAAGTACCTACTGCTAATATTCCGAGTTCAAAAACATACAAAAAGTTAACAGATTAAAATACACTGAAAGTTTTTAACAACATATTTACGTTTGCCAACGTAATTGATACGTAGTTTGTTGAGTCTTGTCATTTCGCACCTCCATAGCTAAGAATGTGAAAGTTTTCTGTTTTTTCTCTTCTCGTTTCAGTTTTTCACGTTGACCATTTAGAACTGTTATTTTGGGTCATGATATGATTATTGAATAATAATAAATATCTTAGGACAACCAACACATCGTGATCTGATCCCAAACTAGGTAGAGCCTGTACTATGGCATTCAGACAACTGATAAATATACATATATATATTTCTAAATACATACATGTTATAGATAACTTACCCCTAGAAACAGAACAAATAATTGTGCTCAACACACAAAGATTTGACCTGGGTGGGAATCGAACCCACGACCTCAGTCTTAGCAGTCAGGGTCACTAACCATTAGACTATCAAGTCGAATATGGATAGCCAGATAAAGTGAAGACCAAAAAAAGGTTACATGGGCTGTGTGGAAGATGATATGGCTGGAGGGGATGAATACTAGATGACGGCTGATAGGGATAGCAAAAATAATAAGATATGGGACAAACTTAATGTATTGTCATCGGGCCTTGATAACTGGGTTAAACTTCAATTTAATCTGACGTTTGGAAGTGGGTGAAAATCACGTTCAAAGATTCTGTTACATACAGGTGAAGCCGACGAAGAAACTTCATGGTTAGTCCATTGAGTTTCATCTTCATTCTTTTCCATCGAGATCAACGTTTTGAATTAGGCAACTAGCTTAGGCAACATCTGTGCTGCTGGGGAGTTTGTTGCGCCACTTCTTCCCAGCTAAAGCACTTGGAAGTGGTGAAGGGCGTTTTAGGGGACTGTCTTATGTAACTTTGACGTTCAAAAAGTGCTGACTCTCAGCCTAGTTTGAATAAATAACTTTTGATTTAGATTTTTTTGCTTCAACTTTGTTACTAACTAACCGATTTCTTGGTAGTTTAAAAGTGCCTGTATATGGTTTAATTGAAATAAATGCTTTGAATTGGATACCTATACAAGAAATCATGATCATTTTCACTATTTCAGCCAGAAAAGGTCCACTGCTGGATATAGGACTCCTCCAAAGGAGAGTAAGCCAGGAGGTATGCCATAATCGCCACGCTTATCAGGCGGGTTGGCGATCGCAGTATGGTGATAAAATGCATAGAGAACGCTGCTGCCCATTCTCTAGTAAGTCCCTTAGTCGCCTCTTACGACACCCACGGGAAGACAAGGGATGGTGCTATTCTTTACATCCGGAAAGACAAGACATAAACGTTTTTATTTGAATTCATACTTTGATACGCAATTATCTGTTGGTCTAGTGGTTAGTGACCCTGAATGCTATGCCGGAGGTCGTGGGTTCGATTCCCACCCAGGACAAATGTTTGTGTGATGAGCACGATCATTTGTTCTGTGTCTGGGTGTAATTTATCTATAATATGTATGTATTTAGAAATATATAAGTATGTTTATCAGTTGTCT
Source organism: Aporophyla nigra (assembly GCA_947507805.1). Taxonomy (NCBI): domain Eukaryota; kingdom Metazoa; phylum Arthropoda; class Insecta; order Lepidoptera; family Noctuidae; genus Aporophyla; species Aporophyla nigra. The sequence continues at coordinate 26,198,822 of OX382293.1, read as the reverse complement.
AGTACCCATAACACAAGCTCTGCTTAGCTTGGGACTAGATGGCGTTGTGTGATAGTTGTGGAATATTATTATTATTATTAACTCAGCATCATAACAATATGGCTCAATGGTACTTTACAATAGTGTATCCTTACACCAATGGGAATTAAAAAGATTAAGAGTGTTTGGCTGCTACAGCTGGGCATGAGGGTTTGGGTTCGAAAACCATATCAGGCAAAGTGTTATAGAGTGCTTATATCTGAAATTTCTCAGTAGCAGTTTGGAGTCTGGATCTATTCCCGGCTGATGGCAATAGGCTCGCCCCTAATAACATGGGACTGAAACATAACAGGCGAAATGTGGGTGTACTGTAGGAACACCTCTAACCCAACCCTTCGAGGACATAAAGCGTGATGTTATATCATATTGAAGATTAAAAAATGTTCGACACAAATTGCTAATTAATAATCCCTATTTAAAAAACTCCCACATTTCAAGCAGATCTATCTGGAAACCATGCGCAACCGCGAAGCAGTCAGCTGATTTATTCCAACTATTTATCATTTCCCGAGCCAAAGTATTCTAATATTATCGTGTTTATAGGCGAAATAGTGTGATTGCCCTCGATATGAGTGGACGAATTGACAGCACTCATACCGCTGCCCGACGTGGCATCCGAACTATTCTAGTTCTTGGCCGATTGCCTAACTTTCAAGCCTGCCGGCGCCCGGCTATCCTCACGCCGACAAACACTGGGGCTAACAGATCAATTGTTTAGGCGGAGTCGGAATTTAGATTATTTAGGAACTGATTCTATAAGCAGATAACATTGGATAGACGAAAATAGTTCGGCAAGTTCGGTTAACTTTGTGGACAATGTTCCCACCTTGAATCGATGTAATGTATTGATAATTCAATAGGTAACGATAATAAGTTCTGAATCAACTGAAATATAATTAGATTGGTAAATGATCTGATGATACTATCACCGCCATCTACTCTAACTTTTCAGAAATAACCCAGTTGTAAATCCAACATGGCGGCGATGTTTTAAGAACCTGTAGATAGATGGCGCTGATTAAAGAAACACGTAGTGTCTTAAACAAATACGAGATGGCGTTTTGATCCAAGTGCCACTCATTTAGCACAGATGTCGCTAGTAAGGTCGATAAGTTTGAATTAAATCTAGCTGTCAACAAAACTGGTCCGCGATGTCTGGACGTTGTATAAGAGTTTTTAGCTTGCAGCCCCCAATTATTATAATATTTAAATTCTCTGACCTGGAAATACTTGTTGACCACAGGGTCGCTGGCCAGCAGATGCTGTGCTCGTGACTCGTCGCGGCAGTAGCAAACATGCTTGTCGAATTCGCGCTCCATTCGTAACAGTGCTCGTCCGAGCATTTTCGGTTCACCGGCGTAGTATTTGATGCCTTCTAGCAGGACCCTATAAACATAACACAGCGTTAGAGTTGGATAATAATATCACAACCAATTATTAAATACCTTTTCACTTTAATAGCTCAAACATGTAGGTTTTGCTGCCTGAAATCAGTGAGCAAATGCGATTTTGTTCACTGAGTGAGACAAAGTAACTTTTTAATTTTTGTTTTCAGAAGACCGCGAATATCTTATTCAGCCTTGGGTTAATCATACAATTCGAAACATTTACACTCTATCTCTTTCCCGCCATTAGATCTGAGAGTGAGACAAAGACCAGCCCTTTCGAAGTTTCGATTTTGAATTTGACCTCAAAGACAAACACGTTCGGAAATTTGTACTAACTAAAGAATATTTGCAAAAAGATAAATTATGTCTTTTAATGTAATTTATTGAATTTTTAACTTATTGTTGTATTTAAACGAAAATAAGTATTTACTGCAAATAAAACTGATATTTAACCTGTGAATATTTATTTCTAGTTTCAATAATGTTACGTAAATATTTTGAATAATAAAATATCATGGGTGCTATTTCCGAACACGCCTTAATTTAAATAAAAGAGCGGGAATAAAATTTCGTAGCTGGCGTAAAAAGTGGAATATGTTAAAAAATATTAAAATAATCGTAAAATATGAGTGAAACTAGCGACGAGAACAGTATTTTCACCAGCCAGATAATCAAACTAAACTCAATGCAACAATAACGTTGCCAAATAAATCTGTTACTTTTAATTTGCAGAATTGCAGTAATTTTACTTTTAACTTTTAAAATGTTCCATTTTTATTGAATTCCTCTACCTACAATGTTAATTATTTTGATTCGCAATAAATAGTTATTTCAATCTATTCCTGTTTATTATTTTATCGCCTAAAGTGTTCTCGCTGTTGAAGTGAAAAGTTATGTGTGTTACACGAGAGCAAAGTTTTTTGCATCTCGTGCCTTTGAATCCCTCGCCACACTCAGGATTCAAAATCAGCACTCGCAGCAAAAAACGACTTTGCTCTCTTGTTGCACAAATAACTATTTCAGAATAGAACATTGCTTTACCGAATAATGTATCAAATTAACCGTTTAAGCATTGAGTAAAAAGGTGTTCCGTGTCGTGCCGGACGTAAAGAATAGCACCATCTCATTTCTCGTCGTGTCGTAGAAGGCGACTAAAGGGCTTACTAGAGAATGGGCAACAGCGTTTTCTATGCCTCTAACCACACCACACTGCGATCGCAAATAAGTCTGCCAAGCGTGGCGATAATGGCACTTTGGGGGAGGCTTATGTCCAGCAGTAATAATAAAACGTGCTCGGGAAAAGGAAGTATTCCAGTAAGTGCTCGTAGGGATATTGACCATCTTCCGGGCTCTGGGATTGTTCTGAAAGCCGTGGAATACCTCTCCACTTCTCAAGCACCTCAGGAAGTGTTGCCCCCTTGTCGCTGCGTCACTATGTGCCAGCGACGGTTTCCGGGGGCCCATTATTGAGTGTGCAAGTCACCCCCTGCCATTTAATCCGTGTAAATACAAACATTGATGCGGCAGGGGCCATAGACCTTCCATAGTTCTTGGTAACCAGTCCATTTTAGCCAGTCAAATACATAGTCCAACATCTTGGTTTCCATATCCTGCAATAGTCCAACACCAACCGGAGGTTGTCCTTGGGTGCACTTGCACAGTGCATACGGGGATAACCGTCGGTTAGTGCCTCACTTCATTTAAATTTTCTAAGGGGCCTCTGCGAGTTGGCTTCGGCCCCTCGTACGCCTTCTAAAAGACCGGGATCCTAGGATCCCGAGATATATAAATATATATATGAAAATAATAATAATAATATTCCACAACTATCACACAACGCCATCTAGTCCCAAGCTAAGCAGAGCTTGTGTTATGGGTACTAGACAACTGATAAACATACTTATATATTTCTAAATACATACATAATATAGATAAATTACACCCAGACACAGAACAAATGATCGTGCTCATCACACAAACATTTGTCCTGGGTGGGAATCGAACCCACGACCTCCGGCATAGCAGTCAGGGTCACTAACCACTAGACCAACAGGACGTCTTTGGGATGAAATGATGAAACGACTTCTGCGAATTGGCTTTGGCTCCCCGTACGCCTTCCAGGGTCCCAATGTTTGTCAAAGACATGAATAAAATGACAATAATAATCAATACTTACGTATTATGAAACTCGCAGATCTGCCTGAAGTTGGAGAACAGCAGCTCTCGGTTGTCGAACACGGCCTTCGGGGTGGTCGCCTTGTCGATGGGCTTCATGTACCGAGACACCACCTGCTGCATGTCGCGACCGAACTCCTCTTCTGTTTCAACTAGCTCTCGAACCACGGCCCTGGAGATAAAAGTGTCTGTTAGTCTGGATGTAGCATTTCGGCTGTTAGCCTTTAATTGGTAATGACTTCAAATACTTGTAAATAGTTACGTACATTATTTGTAAACATATTAGTAACCAGGGTCGTTGTATATAGTTGCAAATTTAGTAAAGAGCCGATGGATGTCTTCGAATGAAATTTATTTAGATAGATAAACTATTTCTTTAAAATGTTTCAATTAAATTTTATTACAAAACATCCTTTGGCTCTTTACTAGATTTGCAACTATATCTGACGACCCTGGTTACTCTTACTTATCTATTTTGGTTACCGTACATAACTTATTCAAACCACTGCTTGGAGACAGGCCTTCTGGTTGTCAGAAGGAGCGAATCCACCAGACAGGCCTAGTGCAACTTGAATGGTTTTAGGGCCTTTGCCGTTTTAAAAAAAAAAACTGCGCAAAAAAATGCAGAAGATTTGTGGCCCTGACTACCGAGTACCGGACCGCCAAAGTTCTTTCGGAATAAATTTATAGCCACCAGTTTCTAGTTCTTAATTCGATATGGCTCATAATTAACATAATCACTGACAACCTAAACTCCTCGAGATGAAACTTCTAGGCGGAAACTATAAATTACTAAATTATGTTATTTTATTAAATGTGTATAATTAACACTTTTGAAGATGGGTTTAGTGTCCATTAGATTAGATAAATTATCTTAAACATCATGAGATCCTGACCAGACCTTAAGACTTCTTGACTTTCAGAAAAAAGTTTCGAATTTATACGAATATCATTATTCTACTGCCCTCATGCCAATTTATTTGGGGGCAGCGCAACATGTCTTTTTACACGCTTTATATTAGATTCACTTGTATGTTTGTATATTTGTATGTTTGTTTGTAACCGACTCCTTATAGCGCGATTTTGACCCACTTTAAACGACCAGATTTCATTCAAACTTTGCACACCTGTCAAGGACCGATGACAATGCAATAATTTCATAAATTTGTGCCATTATCCTTGCCAGGGTTAACAGGACAGCAAAAAAACTGTCACAAACTACGCTGACATACGTCTCAAAATTCGAAACACCCTAAAAAATAGAAAATAAATAATAGTTTAAAAAAACTAAAAAACACGCTTCCATTGAAAACCAAACTAAAAAGTACAAAATAATGGAAAAAAAGCGTGGGGTGTCTGATATCAATAAAAAAATACCTTAAAAAGCACCCCACGCTTTTTTTCCATTATTTTGTACTTTTTAGTTTGGTTTTCAATGGAAGCGTGTTTTTTAGTTTTTTTAAACTATTATTTATTCTTCCACAATTCTCTATTAGTCGTCATCTGAGTACTCACTCCCTTTTTATCTATATCACAATTCACACAGTCCATTAATAGTTTCTTTTGTCTACTCTATTATTATAGCCATCAACATTCACGCTCAATACTTTCCTTACGACATTTTTTCATTTTCAAAGTTATACGAGTTATAATGACAATAAATTAGCGTATTATAAAACAAAAATATCTTCCTGTAGGTGTCCCACATCAAATGAAGCAAACCTTTCAAGATCAATAGACACATATTTCGATCGGCACTCGACGTGCGATCATGACGACACAGCGAGGGTTCAGTTGATAAACATTATAATAAATTGAGAGTGTTTTCCTAGCTCCTGAGTCAGCCGGAGAGCGCGCGGTAAACTTGCCAAGAGGTGAGAGCGTGGGAGCATCTATTACGGTGAATGGAGTGGCAACACGAGGATTGGAAGGTCGTAATTTGCTGGATGTCAAGGTGCGGAAGCTGACTATTCCTGTTTTCTTTCCGAAGAAGTCTTTAGAAAAGTGGACACAAACGGGGAAGAAAATGCAGAACCAACAACGCAATCCTTATAGAGTGCCGAAGCTCATCATTGTTTCAGCCGAAAGACGTCCACTGCTGGACCATAATCGCCACGATTGGCAGGCGGGTTGTCTATCGTAGTTTGGTGGTAAAATGCAAAGAGAACGCTGCTGCCCATTCTCTAGTAAGTTCTTTAGTCGCCTTTTATCACACCCAAGGGAAGAAATGGGTTGTGATAGTCGAGGCTTTAACAATTAGAAAATATACGACTTGTCGTAAAAATCCGATCAACGGAACATTTAGGTCCTTTTAACAGAATTAAGTCTATGAGATGACAGAACTGTATTTTTGCTAGGTTACGCTAGCAATTAGAAAAACAAAGCCAAAAGACACATGATTTCCAAAAATAGACAGTCAACTTGTCACTACATTTACAACTACTCAACAATCGTCTTAAATCCTGGCAAATCCACCTGGACAAGCTGTTGGCAGTTTTGACTAAACACCTAACAATAATGTTCTGGCATCATGCTTCGGTTAGACAAGTGGGAATAATTGGACAAGCTTCTGATATATTGCTTGTTGCAGACGTGCATTTCCACAATGAAATATTATATGAGGTGTTTACTGTGCACTTGAGGATGTTGGGTGTAATAGTAGGCGTAGAAATTAATTGTGATAAGGCTGACGCGTATTGGAAAGTTGTTAAATTTGAAATAATAAAATTTACAAGCTTTTGTGACTTCTTGTAGAATGAATAAACATAATTATAGACACATGGCCAAAATGATGAAGGTTCTGATACATAAAAAGATGGCTGCCAATTTCAGGTAACCTTATTAAAATAGAGAAGGTTATTTACCTGAAGGCGTTTTGGAAAGCAAGGGCTTACAGAATACAACAAGAGATACTCGAGTTAATTCTACCGATGAGGCATAGTGAAACGTGACCAAAGAAACAATGGATGAACTGTGTGAATGATGATATGGATAAAAAGGGGGTGACTACTGAGATGACGACTAATAGAGAAGTGTGGAAGAAAAAGATACGTTGCGCGAACCACAATTAAATTGGTTTAAGGGTAGAAGAATGATGATGATGAGGTATTGTGTATGTTTGCTACACTTGTGGCAAAACTAACAGATTTTTTTAACATACAATAACAGAACTTTCAAGAATATACAATAACTATAATTTAGTGAGTATCAAGAGTAAATCCATGTAACTTAGGATTTGTAGTATTTGTCAATAAAGACCGACAATTTGGCTGGCAATCGATAGATATGTTTATTTATTACAAAGTTCAGGTATGTTCGTCGAACAGTTACCATTAATCAGATAAAATTATGGTTATAAATAATAAGGGTCGGCAACAGTCCAAGTAATTAATATTGAGTAGCTATGGGTGAAATCATGTAGAAACCAATGAATGGATCAGAAAATTTTGAGATAAAATGTCTTGTATCAAGACTATTAAAAACAAAAATCATACAAGATCAGAGAGGGAGAGAGGGCAGTGGTGTCCCAGTGAAGAAAATCAGGACTTAGGAGTGGTAGGATCGAACTCTGACAAGCGCTTCGCTTAGTGTAAATTAATTCATCACCACTGGTCTCCAAACGGTGAAGGAAAACATGGTGGGGTAACCGGCATATTGTAGAACTAAAAATTCGAAGGCATGGGAAATCTATCAACCCGCACTGAGCCCGCGTGGTGGATAAGTGCGCACTCGCGCGGAGGAGGCCGGTGTTCCAGCAGTGGGAACATTATAGGCTGATTAATATGATATGATAATGTGAAACAATTATAAAGAAACCAATGAATGCGTCAGAAAATTGAGTAATCAAATGTCTTATATCGAGACAATGCAAAAATTCATGTGTATCTTTATACAACGTATTTTTTTACTCTTGAAACGCATGTAAAGTCGATGACACGACAGAAAAAAATCCCAGCATATGGGCATTCAATGAATCAGACTGCCGTTTTCCAATCATCTAAAAATAACATTCATAAAAGCAAAACTAATGAACCTTCCATGAATACATTTCCAATAATTCCAATGCAAAACAAAAGGCAAAGCATCTAAATATGGAATCCTTAGGGTGAATACAATAAGGAATCTCGCGAAATTCTTATTTTCTTTAGTTTTTTGCAATTTGCATGTGAGTGTCTGCTGTAGTGTAGGTATGTTGAACAAAATATGCTGACTGATAGTGACACGTATATATTCACAAAATTATAATCTATATAGTTTTTACATGATGTGACCAAGATTATGTCTGGACTTTAAAAGAGACTGTGACCTCTGAGTTTGTTTCGGCCTTTCTTCTCAGAGTAGTCAGTTAGGAAACGCCGACCTCATCTAGATAAAAAAAAATATGAATGACATGTAAAAGTGTTTGTACAAACTTACTTACAGAAATAAAATCATTTAACATTCAAATCATCAAATACAACCCTCTAAGTTAATTGAATACCATTAAATGAATATTTCATGGAAAAGTAATTATATGTGATAATATGAACTTAGTGGTTTGTATTGATGATTATGAATATTGTAACTCTGTAAAACTATATTTCTTACAGACATGAATCATAATTTAGTCAATATACAACCTGAGACGATCTGAAAATATAAAAAAAGTAAGAAAATGTTACCTTAGTGTATCCTGAAACATAATCCATACAACTAAAACAAAAGATAAGCGAAACTTTCGAAGACAGTTTGTTGACACGGAAGAAAAGCTCTGAGCTCTTGCCAAATTATTTTACTGATGATAACTTAATGCATCGTCCTGAATAGCTTAGTCATATCCGCGGGCAACTGTCATATTTTTGTTACGTGTGTGTGTCTTGATGACGTTTTGATTGGCGTCAGAATGTTTGGATGAGAACGAAATATGCTTATGATGTGGATTATGTGCTGTGGTTTCTTTTATGAGAGGTGCGTTTTTTAATTAAGTTTTTGGTGTTGAAGAATATGTGTTCGTTGTAAACTGAGGATTAATTAGGAATCATAATTATAACAATATTTTAATCTGGATAAGATTATTAATCTCGTCAAGATGGTTTATTTAGTAGGGACCTTATGAAAACATTATTCTCCTTAGCGTGTCGATGAAAAATATTTTTTAATAAAATAATAGTTTGTTTTATTTAGGTAGATTTGTATTAAAATGCTGATTTCTTCCCAGTTTTGACACTGAAAAACGACTAACAGCGTCGTAAGCACCAATTTAACATCGGAATCCATCCAAAAACAATAACATTTTGAGTGTTATTTTACTACCTGCAGGATTTGTCACAGTTTCACGACCACTCAGAGTGTTTTACAAGCATTTAATAAGACTTCACTAGTTTCTCGCCTAGAAGTAAGTCCGATCGTAAAGTGGATTAGGAGAAACACGTGTAGGTATATGGCGAAAATGCCACCCAAAATTATGCCAAATAATGAAAACGATTTCACTGGAAAGTGCCACTTGAGGTGGTAAAATATGCATATATAGGATAGATACTTAATATGTATCGCATATGTGTATCTAAGTTTCTCTGGGGACTCTACATGAAATGAAAATTTAAAAAGAGAAAGGGCGTAATATGTTCGACACTCTGGACCTCACATGTAACGAACACGGATTAGAGATCCTAAGTAGGAACGCGCGAAGTAAATACAAACGGAAATTTCCACAATTATGGAATCTAAAAATACAACAATCCTATATTGCATAGTGGTTTCAATGCGTCAAGCAATCATAAATATGAATAAAATTTTAAATCTAAACATTTAGGTAATTCAATTTGCAAATTATTCGAATTTGCGTTATGATTAGGTACTCCGAACGTTCGCTTGAGATACATTTAATATTATGGAACACATTAGAAATTAGGGAGATAATAGGGCAATGGACTGCCGTATAAATTTTGAGGATGCCCTTTACAAAGACAGAGAGGTCTTTTCCACAGAAATAGAAAAGGAAATTCATTTAAACTTTCAATGCTACAACCTTAGGCTACAACATTCACGTTTTTGCTTATACCCTGGCACAAAAATACATGGCAACAATGTTACAGGTGCAAAATTCTTGAGTGATATTTTACAGCTGATATAATTATAAATATGCTTTTCTCAAGTGCAAGGATTATCAAAATGGGAACTACCGTGAGACTGGCCTTTGAGTAACAATAGAAGAAAGGACAAGGTTGATTTTATGAAAATAGTACCTTTGCCCGTGATTTCAGCCACGTGGGTGTCGGAAATTATACCACGAGAACGTTATACCGGGATATAAGCTAAGTGACAGTTTCTAACTATCTGTGTACCAAATTTGGTGAAAATCCGATTGTTTTTTGTTTTGCGTGATTGAGAATCAAATATCAAAAACATACAAACGTTCAGATTTATAATATGATATGTAGTAGGATTGTTAAGAAGAAATAAGTGTTCTAAAGCATATTTGATTAGAATTTACAAAATGAATCATCAGAATTTTACACGAACGCAAAAACGCACAAGCAATCGTGACCAATGATGGTCAAGCAACGAATAGTTGATTAGAGTAGTTTTGTTTTTAAATAAGATGTACTACATAAAATAAAATATATGTGCCCCAAATGTTAATGATCATAAACACGTAGATTTACAATGACACGCTGGTCAACGACTTGAGGACATCGATAAAAACTTTTGTACATTAGCCTGTCAGTTGACGATCCAATATCACGCTGCGACTCAAGTGTCAATAAAACCCTGATGTGGATCTCCTTTCAAAGGTACCGTCCCCGTTGATGATGCACATGTTGGGACAATGTTTGTTGTCGTACTTACTTACGTCAATTGGAAACATTTTCGGCAAAATTTGCGAAATTAAGCCACAATCTGCGCACGTAGCTGAAAGCTTTCTTAATGAAGAAGAAGGCTAATTGTGTTTGGAATTAGCTTCAGGTTTCTGGAAGCCTGATCAAGTATCTGATAAGTAAGTCGGCTGTAAGATTTAATTTTGGCTGTTGCAGGAAATCTTGAGGAGATAATTAAAGACTTTATGAGCTGAGACAGCAAGCATTAAGCATGCTTGCTGTCTCAGCTGCAGCGGAAGCAGCAGAATACACTATAAACATGAAAGATCTGTATTTAAAATTTCACTAACTCTGCTTCGAGGTTGAAGGGGTCTGCTAGGACCGATGCCTGCCAGGGTCGCGAGATTGTTCGAAAGAGATACCGTGACCCTGGCACATGGGCAACTGAAGGAACACGGGTGGGTTTTAGTCAGTATAAGACGATGACTTCCCATCAAAAAAAAAAAAGGGTGTGGAGGTGGTGGTGGCCCAGTTGTATTGGCCCCATCTTACGAGTTGTAGGTCCTTTAAATTGTGTAAATAATTCCATCACCACGGCTCTCAAAACGGTGAAGGAAATCATCGTGAGGATACCGACATGTCCCTGCACCAAAAATGCGAAGACGTATGACATCTACCATCCCGCACTGGGCCCGCGTGGTAGATTATGTTACGTCAGGTGTGGTAACTAGATTGTGATCGATCGATCGTTTGTTTTTTGCCGGCTCTTCACCATAGGAAACGACCAATTGGAACCGTGAATTGAAATTTCAGAAGCTTCTGACATTTATTTTGATTTTGAAGTTGATCCATAATATGTTGAGCAATTAATGTCCATTACCAGTAAGGTCCACACCTTTACTCATATATGATAAAGTGGTATACTCACTGTCTTCTCGCAGCCATGGCGGTCTGGTCCCGCTCTGCGGTCTGCTTCTCCTTCAGCACCTCCGCTGGGACGTACCCCTGGCGCGTGCGCAGCTCGCCGCCCTGCACGTCCTCTATCACGCGGACCAGCCATCTGGAACCAGGAGAGGACACAGTGAGTGCTGATCAATAAAATAAGTTAGGGAAAAGGATCACTGTCAATTTCATCCTAGTTGAAATTAAAGAGAAAATCTGAGAGATTTTTTTTTCTGGAAAGTAATTAGGTATTCAGTTGAGTAAGTAATAATATCTTTAAGAGTACTGTAACTTGAAAATTTGAATTTGTGACAGAATTCAATGGAAATTGCTAGAAGAGGCCTTTCCCAAGAGGCATGCTGAATTAAGAGACATACTTTAACTTATATAACTATAAAAACTAAAAATAATTCAGAATAAAGAGGCATATTAATGAATAAATAATAGTAGCTTGGTCCGTGGATGGGCGACCCTCTTAACATACTAAGACCCCTCCGTGCCTCGGAACGCACGTCAATCTGTTGCTCCCGGCTATCATTCTGGATCTTTGGCAGTCGTTACAGGTCGTCAGAAGACCGAAAGTCCGACAACTAGTCTTACTAAGGAGTAGCGTATTACCCTGTAGTAACTGGGTTGTGGAGGTCAGATAGGCAATCGCTCCATGTAAAATACTGGTCTTCAGCTGCATCCAGTTAGACTGGAAGCTGACCCCAACATAGTTGGGAAAGGCTAGAAAGATGATGATTTCTTTGCGCGTCATCTGGATTATCTTTTCACCCGCTTGAATCTATACTAATATTATAAAGCTGTAGAGTTTTTTTGTTTGGTTGAACGAGGTAATCTTAGGAACTTAACGAATTGAAAAATTCTAATTGGGTTGAGTAGCCTATTTATTGTGGAAGACTATATAACATCACGCTACGGAAAAAAGGAGCCGAACAGCAACGAAAAATGGACAAAAACTGACAGGCAATTCGATGCGATGGGATCATGGGAAGGATCAGGGGAGCAAAAATTTGACGCGGATGAAGTCGCGTGCTAATGTAATATATATTTATTTACGTCTAGCACAAGAATCCCACACGAGACTATAAATCCTATTCTCAGAAGGGAGGCACCTGGAGCGACGGTTGACATTTAGGCACGAGTTAGTACTCTCTCCTTTTGAACTATTTATAAACGTGGCATTTAAATAAATTAGTGTAATAGTCGGAAGATACATGTGCCTTCCTTATGTATGGCTTCAGAGAACGATAATCATTACCGACATAAATTCGTCTGTCTTCTAAACTATTATCTGTTTAATAGGTCAGTAATACATAGCTTACATACTTCGGACACGTCTCGAGGCGTGACGGTGACTCTTTAGAACGCCTTGTCGTGCAGGGTAGAGTGGAGGGCACTAGACCACGTGGACGGTCACCCATGAGATGGACTGACCAAATAAAATCCGCAGTGGGCGATCCAGTATATAAGTGCACCCACAATTCCAAAAATCGGATTGGATGGAGAGAAATTGTGAGGCGAATCACATCAGCCCCTAGCCGGTTGAATGTACCTAGTGACCTTTGTAATTTTTTCGTATTTTTCGTATTTTATATTGTATTTCTCTACAATGCTTATTAACCAGCGCCAGATAAGAACAAGCGTGACGTTCGATTCCTGTTGTTACATTGATGATTTGTTAAAACGCACGGACAAAAGTCACTTGTAGCACTTTGGCGGCTAGACAAAAAAATTCATGAGGACCACGACCGCTCTGACAAGAGTGTTACGACGAAGAAGAAGAATAACACATAGCTTACGTATCCTTTAACATTTGGGTGTAATAACCGAATTGAACTAAACAGGGTGAAAACAAAATCAGCTGTTTCATAGAAAAGTGCGCGGTGAAAATGTATGAAGCAATTAAGTTTCTTTTCAAAACCGTCTAAAATTTCAGGTCTATGTTCAGAACCATGTTGTGAATCCATTATAACAGATTACGCATCAATGCGCCTGCCACCCTGTCTACCTAAATATAAAAGTGATTCATTCAGTGTTGCTATACAAAACAATCAACCGTCATGTTTAATTTTTTTTTTGACATAGAAATCATGATTTGTTTTTTCCCTACTTTAGGATCGACTGCTGGCCAGTAAGAAATTCGGTAGCCCGATAAAAATAAAATAGCTAGCAGGTCTCGTACAAGTCTGAAAGTATTTTCTTAACGTATTGAAAACATCAACCATTGTATTAATTAATTAAATTTCGGCTTTCACCAGGTCTTGATTTCACGGTTATTTCCCCATCATATCTTTCTTTACCACTATCTAGACACTCATCAACCTAAATTACTTACTGTCTCAAATATCACAGAAGTATGAAGCCATAAAATTACACAAAAAAAAAAGTAAATTTTAAATTAAAAATAGAAGAAAATTTCAGTTGAAATGTTCCCGGAAGTTTTTCTCCTGTCAATCTCATCAGATGATGACGTCACTCGAGCATTGCCCTGTGGTTCGTTAGCCCAGTCTAGATTCTAAGTCTTTGTCTAAATTTTAAATGTTTATAGCCTAAATTGTTGTTCTACCATGACACAGGGGTAATAAATGTTGTCTACTGGTTTGAATGACAGCGATGTGACGGATTATTTAATTACCTTAACCTGAATGGTAGTTGACCTAAATATCTGAGTACCTACTTACTAAAAATCTTTTTAAAATACTCTTAGCATTATCAGCCTATAATATTCCCAGTGCTAGGAAACAGGCCTCCTCTCGGTGAGAGGGCGTGGGTCGCAATCCAGCACACGGCCCCAGGGCGGGTTGGTAGATGTCACAAGTCCTCCAATTTCCTCACGATGTTTTCCCTTACCGTTTTGAGAGCAACGGTACACTTATTTTATATACTTACTATCACAAAAAAAAAACGGTTAGAGCTGTTGGGTTTCAAATTCATCCCATAATAAAATTTATGGGGTAATAAGGGGTCGAAAGTTCATCATTTTTGGCAATGGGAAATCCCTTTGGACACACAGCTTGTACCATCGTAAAAATACAATATTGGCTATCGAATGGTAAAACAGTTCTAATATATAACGAGGCCAGTTAGGCTATAATAATTAGTATCTATAGAAATTGTCGAATCCACAAAGCTTTGGGTCGATAATTGAAGATATATACTAGAGAATGGGCAGCAGCGTTCTCTATGCATTGTAGAGTACCATACTGCGATCGCCAACCCGCCTGCCAAGCGTGGCGATTATGGCAAACCCCCCCCCCAAATAATGACAAGCACAAACAAAAAACGGCCCCTAGTTCCCGGCGGCCCACCTACCCTTGGCTATGGTAGCGGTCAAGGTCACGGTGAGGCGGGGTGCTAAGAATCCCCGGAAGAGAACCAGCTACCACAATTACCGACAACTGGACCTGGCAACATTCAACACGCGTACACTCCGGACCGACGAGAAGATCGCCGAGCTCGAGGAAGAATTGAGCAGGTTACGATGGAGTATAGTAGGCTTATCTGAAGTCCGAAGAGAGGGGGAGGACTCGATAATCCTGAACTCCGGAAACCTGCTCTATTTCCGGGAGGGCGACCAGCAGTCCCAAGGTGGTGTCGGGTTCATCGTCCATAAGTCCCTTGTGAGCAACGTTGTAAAGATCGAGAGTGTGTCGACCTGGGTGGCGTTCCTTATACTCAGAATATCCGCAAGGTATTCGCTGAAGGTCATACAGATGTACGCCCCGACCTCGACACACCCCGACGATGAGGTGGAGACCATGTATGAGGATATTTCTAGAGCCATGGATGGTCCCAAAACTCACTTCACCGTTGTTATGGGGACTTCAACGCGAAACTGGGCAAGCGAAGCGATGATGAGTTGAGACTGGGGCAATTTGGAGTTGGACGTCGGAACCACCGGGGTCACCTACTGGCTAGTTTTATGGAGAAGGAAGGCCTCTTTATGATGAATTCCTTCTTCAGAAAACGTGAGCACAGGAAGTGGACCTGGCAGAGTCCTGACGGTGCAACTAAGAATGAGATTGACTTCATTATGTCGACGAAGAAGCAAATATTCAATGATGTCTCTGTGATCAACGCGGTGAAAACCGGGAGTGATCACCGCATGGTAAGAGGCACATTGAATATCAATATCAAGCTGGAAAGATCTCGGCTGATGAAGTCAACGCTCCGACCAGCACCGATCCAACTTCAGAACCCCGAGAGCTTTCAGCTCGAACTCCAGAATCGTTTTGAGTGCCTAGGGAGCTCCGTGGACGATTATAACGATGGGTTTGTGGAAACTGTCCATACGGTCGGGTCTAAGTTTTTCAAGACCCGCCGTACAAATAGAAAAAAGAAACTCTCAGATCCAACATTACAGCTCATGGAACAGAGGCGCGGAATGATCCTGCAGTCTTCAGAAGCTGCACTCGAGTACCGGCAACTCAATAGACGGATCTCTAAGTCCTTGAAAAGCGACCTTAGCCTCTTTAATACGGAACGTATTAAAGACGCGATAGAGCGAAACAAGGGCTCCAAAGTCTTTGCAAGAGATCTGTCTATTGGGCAGAGTCAGCTTGCAAAACTGAAGACCGACGATGGCAGAATCGTGTCCGCCAAACCTGAGCTGTTTAAGGAGATTGAGAGGTTCTAGGGACAGTTATACACGTCCACCAGAAACCCCGTTATGAATCTAGCTATCGACCCGAGAGCTAGGTTGACTCGACACTATACTGAAGATATCCCGGACGTCAGCTTGTACGAGATTAGGATGGCTCTGAAGCAGCTCAAAAACAACAAGGCGCCGGGTGATGACGGAATTACAGCCGAACTCCTGAAGGCCGGCGGAAAACCCGATCTAAAGGCCCTTCAGAAGCTGTTTGATTCCGTGATACTCGAGGGCAAAACGCCACAGGCATGGAACAGAGGTGTGTTGGTACTTTTCTTTAAGAAGGGTGACAATACCCTGCTTAAGAATTATAGGCCCATCTCACTTCTGAGCCATGTCTACAAGCTGTTTTCAAGAGTCATCACGAATCGTCTCGCGCGCAGGTTTGACGACTTCCAGCCTCCCGAACAAGCCGGATTCCGTAAAGGCTTTAGCACCGTAGACCACTTACATACGCTGCGGCAGGTTATACAGAAGACCGAAGAGTATAACCTGCCTCTCTGCTTAGCGTTTGTGGACTACGACAAAGCCTTCGATTCGATCGAGACCTGGGCTGTACTGCAGTCTCTTCAACGGTGCCAGATTGACTATCGGTACATCGAGGTGCTGAAGTGTTTGTATGAAAACGCCACTATGTCAGTCCGGTTCCAGGACAAAGCCTCGAAACCTATCCTTCTGCAGCGAGGGGTGAGACAGGGAGACGTAATCTCTCCGAATCTGTTCATCGCTGCACTGGAGGATGTCTTCGAGGTTCTGGACTGGAAAGGGGCTGGCATCAACATCAATGGCGAGTACATCACTCACCTTCGATTTGCCGACGATATAGTAGTCATGGCTGAGACTATGGAGGACCTCAGTACAATGCTCGATGACCTCAGTAGAGCTTCCGAAAGAGTGGGTCTTAGGATGAACATGGACAAGACAAAGGTTATGTCCAATGCTCGTGTGATACCCACTCCAATGAAGATCGGAAGCGCTACACTCGAAGTTGTGGACGAATACGTGTACCTAGGACAGACTGTCCAGTTAGGTAGATCCAACTTCGAGAAAGAGGTCAATCGTCGAATCCGACTCGGCTGGGCAGCGTTCGGGAAGCTACGCAATATCTTCTCGTCCCAAATACCGCAGTGTCTCAAGACGAAAGTCTTTGACCAGTGTGTGTTGCCAGTGATGACATATGGCACTGAGACGTGGTCGCTCACAATGGGCCTCATAAGAAGGCTCAAAGTCACCCAAAGAGCAATGGAGAGGGCTATGCTTGGAGTTTCCCTACGCGATCGAATCAGGAATGAAGAGATCTGTAGGAAAACCAAAGTAACCGATATAGCCCGAAGAATTGCCAAACTTAAGTGGCAGTGGGCAGGGCACATTGCTCGCAGAACGGATGGCCGATGGGGTCGGAAGGTTCTGGAGTGGCGACCGCGTACTGGAAGACGGAGCGTTGGAAGGCCTCCCACAAGATGGACCGATGACCTGGTGAAGGCCGCAGGAATACGTTGGATGCGAGAAGCACAGAATAGGTCGAAGTGGCGGTGCTTGGGGGAGGCCTATGTCCAGCAGTGGACGTCTTTCGGCTGAAATGATGACCTACTGAAGCCAGAAAACTATTTTTTTTTACCTTATTTTAATTATGTAAACATGCGGATGGTGATGTAGTGGGCTAAATACTACTTATGAGCCTGTATTATTGTAATATGTAAACATTTTATATTGTAGCTGTTTATTGTCCCATAATAAATAAAATAATTAAAAAACGATGTGTCATTTTTCTTGATTCAGACAAAGTGATCACAAGTGTGTTGCGAATTCAGTTGATAGTATCTTAGTTTAGATAAGTAAAATAAAATACTACATTAAATTTGTGAACAAACAGACTGATAGGAATTCCTGTTACAACATCTTAGAGCCATTGCAGTGAAAAGGCAGTACTAGCCGCGGCTATAGGGACACGAGTAAAGAAATTGTAGAATTATAAAAACTTCGCAAACGAGTTGAAAAGTAGCCTATTGAGGCCAGAGTACACCATTATTCCTTATTGTTACAATATTAAAAAAATAACAACAATATTATAAAAAAACGTATCACAACTGTTTTGCGAATGGAGTTGATAGTCCCTTAGATAACTACAATAAAATACTACATTAAATGTTTGAACAGACAAGATGACAAGAATACCTCTTTCAACATTTTGTTATACGAATGTTACAAGAGAAAATATCATGAATTCTACAGAAACAGTTTCCTCTACATTTGCTTTACATATCTATAAAACGTAGGTTTATTTTTACAAGCCATTATTTATTCCGAAGAGATTATTACTATAATCATTCGGAACATTTGTTACTTTTGTATTTTTGATGGTTGTTCCGATTCTTAGAAGAAATGGCGGTAAAACGAAGTAGGTAACCTTATTCGAGGAAACTAATGCATGAATATGTCATCCGGATCATATCGGAGGAATCTGTGCCTTATTTGTTTCGAGTTCTTAAAAAGTTATTTCGAATAATAATAATAATAATATTCCACAACTATCACACAACGCCATCTAGTCCCAAGCTAAGCAGAGCTTGTGTTATGGGTACTAGACAACTGATAAACATACTTATATATTTCTAAATACATACATATTATAAATAAATTACACCCAGACACGGAACAAATGATCGTGCTCATCACACAAACATTTGTCCTGGGTGGGAATCGAACCCACGACCTCCGGCATAGCAGTCAGGGTGTGTGTGTGTGTAGCTATGGTTGGAGGATTTTGAAAACAAGCAATTTACATTAGTTTATTTTAAGAACAAATGTTTTATAGTTATTTTATTATTTTAGTAAGGTCGTAAGAAAATGTGTTAAGCAATAATTACTGCATTTTACTAATCAATAAAATTATTTTGTCGTTATCTACTTATTTTTAGACGAAGCAGCGTCGTTAAACTCATTCCGCAATCTTTAGGTTCATTAAAAACCAGTAAAACCTAAAACACTGTTGTGACTACAAACTCCAACATGACATTTACGCCGATCGTAAAAATGTAAAAAAAAAACATTGCTCTACAAGATATACCTACCTAGGCACCTACATAGAAACAGCTATATTTACAGGAAAAAAAATCTAGATAAAGTCGACTCTGAAATACTTTTCCCATTTTGTTGAATGTACAGGGTGCATCAGAAAGTTGTGGATCTATTTAAGGGTGTGGTACAGGTACAGAGCATCAAACTGAACAACTTTCTCTTTGAGACCAACAATCAACATACTTAGTTTTCGTGAAAAAATTTAATTTTTAAAATCTATGATCATATCGAGAATATTTATCTTTAATATTATTTGTCTATAGTGTTATTGAATGTCAAATCATCATCATTTCAGCCGTAAGACGTCCACTGCTGGACTTAGGCCTCCCCCAATTTGGGGGGCTTTGCCATAATCGCCACGCTTGGCAGGCGGGTTGGCGATCGCAGTATGGTGGTAAAATGCATAGAGAACGCTGCTGCCCATTCTCTAGTAAGTCCCTTAGTCGCCTTTTACGACACCCACGACGGAATGTCAAATATAACCATATTTTTTTTTTATATTTATTATTATATATTTTTTCATTTAATAATGTATTTCTATTCAAATGAAGTACGGTCGAATTTCGACCAATGGGCGATCAGTAGTTATAATAAATAACTATATAATGTGTGTCTGTTCAGTCTCGCGTCTCATCAGCACCGCATACTGTACCTAACTAGGTAACAAACTATCATGTAGGTACCTTTTCTAGGACATGGCATTACATGTGGTACCTATTATGACGACAAAACCCGGCCTAAATTTATGTAAACATTTCTTAACAATATTTTTCCACGAATTACGATGAATTATCTAACTTTCAAATTATTTCAAAGAGGTTAAACATAAAAGAGTTTATAATAAAGCAGCGCTAATCTATTACGTTTGGAATTATTTCAGTTATCCACCAATCTATCTTAGCGATGGAATATCGCCAACTCGCTCTATCATAATTTCTATATGAATGTCTTTATGTGTACTTTAGTGGGTCGTACATGTTTTTCAGAATGGATTTGGACTAAAAGATGTGTAATTTAATGAAAATGTTAGTAATAATAGTGTAATAACGATGAATATTTCATCGTAATAGCACTTTTTACTTTGAACCTAGCTTAGGTTTGACTAATATCAACAACAAAAGTGGTGGCTAATGATTAATGTTAATTTTGAGACTAAAAAAATATTTTATAATTATACAATATTTTGTATAATCATAAAATGTTTCTTACCATCATAGTGAAAGAGCTAGATTAACATTTCGGTTTCCTTTGGTGTCTACTATAGTACGGCTTATTAGTAGATTTTCACGAATTTACACTCGCCTGAAACGATTCTTTTAAATAGTGAATTTTATGCAAAAAAGTTACGAAAAAGTACTACAAGTACCTTTATAATATTCTTTTGTACCTGATCTCAATTTATTTGGTCGGCGCCACATGTCTTCGTCTTCTACACTTATTTATGAAAATCTCCCTTAAAACTATCCTTACAGGTTTACACCTAATGCGATAGTGTGGTCTTAAAATTAACTTACTACGAACAATAAAATAAAAAACATAATATCTACTAAATTATGTACCATGGATGGATTTCGTTTTTCTAGCCACATCTTTCGATATGGCTATAAAGACGAAATCTATCTATCGTTTCTTTGGTCCCCTACTCTTATAACCATACACACTCATACCAAAACCTATTAATCTTCCCAAGGACTTTTCCTGTATCCTACAGCAAAAAGTTACCCTGAAAGTCCAACGACCCATAGCCGATGACGTCACCGTGTACCACGTTACGAGGCCGCTCAAACACACCGGATGCTATGTTATGATGCACAATCTTACTCTTACACAACTCCGCGCAGTCGGGTAACGGCAGTATTTCTGGCGCGTAATGACGTAACGTTAAAAGGTGCAGTACTTTATGATCTAAATACTATGACAGATGGATTATGAAATGAAGGAAAGAAAGATGAAACGACACACAGATGATACTACTTACTTTTCAATGATAAAAAGTAAGTAGTATCTAAAGTAAGTAGATGCCCAGCGTATGCGCAATACATTTGTCTGACTCTAATTGATACTTATAAATTGGTTTGCCTATTATCTAGCTGAAATAAGGGGATCTTAACAAAACTATATATGAAATAGTTATTAATAATAAAAAATAATTTTTTTTTTTTAAAAACCTCAATACATAATATAGGGTAGCGGGGACATTGACCCGTAAGCCGTAACTATGAATTCAGCACACGATTCTAGACCTCCTAGAGTAGAAATAATTCGACGGTTATTAAAAAATAATGAAAATCTTCTGTTTCCCAGAAAAGTGCAACACCTACGCGGTCAAAATGTATGGAACAGCTAGTTTTTTGTTAATAACCAACGGTTTAGAATCCTGGACTGAATCCATGGGAACATGTTATGCGTCGATGTCCCTCCCACCCTGTATTACACACAAAACTGGCCTTAATTAAATTTAATCGATGCTCTGATAAAATATATCCCTAAACCATTAAGTTTGAAGGTTGGTAGTTGAATTAACTACCCACTTTTCACAGTGTTATAGAGCAAAAAATAAGAATAAAAGAAATTAAGACATTCAGGAAAAGAATGTTATTCAGAACACTTTTTAATTTTTATATAAAGGAAGTGAAACATATGGTGAAAGTTATGTTACTGCTCACCCACTTGACTGTAATGTGGAGCGACACGAATAAAGTGTAAACAAATGTCTTATGTGATGAAAGAACTAATGTGGCTGCCACGAGACCTAATTAGGTACAATACTGCTGATTGGTATACTTGGATTTAAGGTAGGTCTTCAATGAGGTTAATATCAAAATATTTGGCCTTTTGAGCTGACTAGGAAACTGCAAAGACAGGATTGAGTTTTTACCCGACTGCGTGGCGCCAAGGTAATACGTTTATCAGCAAATGTGTGTATGTTTATTGCTTTGTGGCTCTCCAGAAACCAAACGCGAGACCGACCGAAGATCAAAACAAACAACCGACGTACGAATCACCAATCTTACGTCAGTTGTTTGTTTTGATCTTGCAAATGTCACTTAGGACATGACAGTAAACAAAATTCAATATGGCGACAGACAGACGCCATATTCAAAAAAGAAAAATATTAAAGTTGATAGCCTATTTCAATTGGAGTATCATTGAATAGGTCTTTGAAATTTATCCTTAGGTTCCTTAATCATCTATCATTTTAAATAATTATTTATTCTTGCGTACCTATAAAGAGATGTCAGCAGCACTGAAGGGGTCTGCTAGGACCGATGCCTGCCGGGGTCGAGTGATTGTTCGAAAGAGATACCGTGACTCTGGCACATGGGCAACTGAAGGGACACGGGTGGGTTTTAGTCAGTAAAAGTCTGACACGCCCTCCCGCTCCGGCCAGAGCGGGAGAAGTTATTTGATGATTTCCCCATCCACAAAAAAAAAAGATGTCCATTAAATTTTGTAGGTCGTGTGATGGTAGTCTAGGTTTTGTTTATTATAAAAATTAAAATTGTGGATTTTAAACTAGCATAGTCACTGTGTAACACACAATGTGACAGCTCAACAACAATCACTGCAATGATTATGTTGTCGAGTAGACGAATTTTTAAAATATTTGAAGCAATATAAGGGAATTCCTAGAAAATTCTTCGGGTGGTGGAAAAACTGTGTTACGAAACTGAAGTGCACGACAATGTGGATATCAAAATAAAGGGCTCGAGGAGACGATTCCAAAAAAAAACTATAAAAGGTGGAGTGGTAAAAAATGCTTCTATTGGTACATGTGTGTGTTCCAAGTAGGTATCATTAAATAAAAAAAATATGGCGAATGCATAACGTCCTCCTTTTTATTGAAGTCGATAAAGTTTTTGAGGACACTGATAAGTTTTTATATCAAGGAAGAGACACATATTGGAGAAATGTTACTGCTCACTCACTCGACTGTAATGTGGAGCGACGCGAATAAAGTGTAAACACATGGTTTATGTGATGACAGCACTAATGTGGCTGCCACGAGACCTAATTAGGTACAACACTGCTGAGAGATGTACAAGGATTTAGGGAGCTTCAATATACTGTTCACAAACATTTTATATGTGGTGCCGGACGTAAAGGATACCATCATCCCTTTTCTTCCCATGGTGGTCGTAAGAGACGACTAAGGGACTTGACCAGAGAATGGGCAGCAGCGTTCTCTATGCATTTTTCCACCACGCTGTGATCGCCAACCCGCCTGTCAGGTGTGGCGACTGTAAGTCCCAGTTTTGGGGGAGGTCTATGCCCAGCAGTGGACGTCTTACGGCTGAAATGATAATAATAATAATAATATTTATTTGTTCAAAACCTTAAACCTATTTACAATTCTTAGGAACTTAAATTAAACCTGATTAGTAGCTGGCAAGATACAAAACTAGTGCAACTGGGCTTAAACTAGGAGGAACTCCTGTGCTATAAGCACCAGTTACTTCCGTCACCACCGTGATCGAGCTGCCGTTACAATTATGGTGCGGTGCTAAGTAAATATTAATAAAGGTGAACATTACAAAATTATAAATATATTTAATAATTTAACATTTAATAATTTAATTAATTAATTATATAAAATAAAATAGCTATCATGCGTGTGTGTGACCTATGAATGAACATATGTATGTGTGAGTGCTTATGGTGTGAGGTGTGGTGTGTTTGTGTGTATGTATGTGTTCGGGTGTATGAGTGGGTTTGTGTGATTTTATTTTATTATTATTTTATACTTTTTAGAAGTTGTTCAGTATTTCCATAATTTTGAGAGAGAAGGAAGTCATTTATGGTAGGTTTTAGTTTACTTATTGGTAAGTGATGTAGCTGAGTATTTTTACTTATTTTATTATAAAGGTATGGACCCATATAGCACGGTTGTCTTCTGAAGAATTCTGTTTTACACGGTTTCAGGTCAAATACGAGGTCCTTTCTACGTTTCTTTTTCAGTCTTACCGGGTCATACGTTGAGCTTTTGTGGCTTATGAGCAGGACTCTCCTGATATAAAGTTGTCGAACCGTTAAAACCATACAATCCTTGTATAGCTGCTCCGTTGGATACTGAAAGTTCTTTTTGTGCATTACTTTGAGAACTGCTCGCTGGGATCTTTCTAGGTTTAATATATGGGTTTTGTGTGTACTCCCCCAGACTGAGATACAGTATTCCAGTACTGACTGACACAGGGATAAATAGATTGACTTCAACAGGCTCAAGTCGCACACCCTGCGTAACTTCTTAAAAACTGTTATTAACTTTCTAACCCTACAGCTTAGCATTTTTACGTGATGGTGAAAGTTTAACTGATCGTCCACTTGTACTCCGAGATATTTTATACAGTTTGTTTTTTCAATAGGGGGACATCTGCATCCACTAATATTGTTTTGATTACAAGTGTGTGCTCGGATTTCAACCAATTCATTAGCAGATGGTGGAAGCTTCTTTATCGAGAACATGATGTTTTTTGTTTTCTCTAAGTTAAGGGTAAGTAAGTTCATGTTTAGGTATCCGAGAACCGTTCTCAGTCCGGCGTTTGTACGAGCGGAGACCTCTGACCATGTTTTACCATGGAAGAGAATTGCCGTGTCGTCCGCATAAGTTATTATTTGGCCATTTCGTAGATTTAAATTACATATCTCATTAATATAAATAAGAAATAGGCTAGGACCGAGAACACTCCCTTGTGGTACACCAAAATTGATATTTGCACTGTTACTTAAGTACTTCTCAATTTTAACTATCTGAGTTCTGTTGGTAACATAGTCCGTAAATAATTTAAGAGGGGTTCCTCGAATTCCTATATTCTCCATCTTCTCCACAAGCCTGGGAACAGATACGGTGTCAAAAGCTTTTGCTAAGTCTAGAAAGACTCCTATGCATTTATTTTTGCTGTCTAGTTTACCTGCAATATGATTTGTTAATTTTATTACCGCGTCCTCTGTAGATTTGCCTGTTACAAAGCCGTATTGGTTCGGAGAAATTAATTTATTTTTATTTAGATAATTTATTAATCTGCTATTCATCAGTTTTTCTATTATTTTTGAAAATATTGGGAGCACAGAAATTGGCCTGTAATTACTGACACCAGCCCTGTCACCAGACTTGTAGATAGGATGGACTACAGATAGTTTGAATGGCGTGGGGAATGTTCCAGAGTTGAAGCTTAAGTTGGCAATGTGAACAAGAGCGGGGACCAGAACATCTCTAGCCAATTTAATTATCTTGACAGGTATATTGTCCCAACCTCTAGCGCAGTCTTCTTTTAGGTTTAAAACAATTTGCTCTACTTCCTGCTCATCTGTTTCAAGCAAAACGAATGAGTTACACACCTTCGTGCTATTACTGTTCGTTGGTATGTCGTTTGGTACATTAATCCTACTTGCAAGGGTTTCTCCTACTTTGACAAAATAGTTGTTTACACTATTTACAGCCTCCTCCGGAGTTTCTTCTAGTTTCAGTAAGTCTAAGTTAGGTTCACGTGTCGAGTTTATGTTTGCGATTTCTTTGACTAGCTTCCATGTTTCCTTTGGGTTTTTTGTATGTTTCTTTAACTCAGATTTTTCATGAGTGTCTCTAACTTTGTTCAGAATGTCGTTACAAAAGTTACGGTATCTATAGTAAGTTGTTTTTAGGGTGTTATTTTTAGGGTACTTTTTATGGTGCAGATGTAGTTTGTCCCTATGCCTTATGCATCGAAGTAGGCCGGGAGTAATCCACGGCTTAAATACCCTTTTACGATGAGGAACTTCGGTGGTGGTTTTGTTTGCTTGTATTGCGTTATTTATTATGTCTACTAGAAATTGGACCGCCGGATTAACGCTGGTTAATGTGTAAAATGTATTACTATTTGAAAGGTGGTGTCTTATGTCGTCTGTGATTTTTACATAGTTCAATTTTTCCATTGTTTTATTTAAAACTTTACGGGTAATACGTGATTCAAGTGTGAGGCATACAGGAAAGTGATCGGTTACAGATGATTTTATTATTACAATATTTGAACTAAATTTGGTTTTTATATTTATATGGTCTAAGCAGGTTTTGTCTCGGGTTGGAAGGCTGTGTCCCGGCAGAAGACCGTGCGTGGCAAGCATATTGAGATACATGTGCGAGCGAGCATCCATATTGTCAGGGTTGATATTCAGGTTTATGTCCCCAGTTAAAATTATCGTACTAAATGACGATAGAGTTTTTAAAACATTATCACAAGATCTAAGGAAACTATCGATGTTTTGAATTGAGGGTGATCTATATATTGCTATTATCGCTACTTTAGTTCCGAGTTTTATGACAATGCAGTTCGCACCTGTAAATGGAGGCTCGTATACTTCATGCATCAGTGTTGAATGTATGTAGGTTACGACACCCTCGTTTTGCGTCGCACAGTTTTGAGTCGCATAGCTAATGTAGTTACGCAGGGGTGGTGGTAGAACATTTTTCTTCGTCCAACACTCTGTCATAATAATAATGTCGAATTCGGAACCGATATTAGCAAGGAAAACCTCGAACTGTGGCATATTTCGTGCTACACTTCGAATGTTTTGTGTGATCATGGTTAAGTTGTTATCTGTTTTATTTATATATCGAGCGGCACTACTTGTTTCACATGTTATAGAGTTCGACACTCGGTAGTTATCAAGTTCGTTATTTATTTGAGGCGTACACGTCATTTTTGTGCCGTTATAATAGTTAAAGTCTGATTTATTAGTGCCATGAAATATAACATGAGGTTAAATATTATTTCTTGAGTACTTTTATGATGTAAGCTTACTTTCCCATAGTTAGCTATAACTTCCATCCGCCAAACAGTGTGCGAGCATGAAATTATTATTTTTAAAATATGTATGTTTGGAATTGTTTGTGTTTTGTATGAGGGGTGTAATTGGGGAAATGTATTGTGTGTTATTATGTATGGAATGTTACTTTTTGGTTGCTGTAATTTGTCTATGTTTAAGCTATGGTGAAATGGTGTGTTTGTGTGGTTGTTTGTGTTTATGTTTTTAACAGTTGGAATGATATCAAAACACAGAGTAGCAAAAAAGTTGAGGTTACCTTCATTTAGGATAATTTTGTACAATATAAAATAAAGATTGAGAGAAGAACATATTTTACAGACCTTACTTAAATGAAGACCCCATCCAGTATACAGTCATTGGGTATTTTTCAGAGAAGATGATGATGAGGTACGTTTTATGTGTGATTTTCTTTAAATATCTCGACTCAGACTCATTCCGAGCCACGATCCGAGCCATATAATGCTTATTTGCTCATTCAGTAGAGCGCCAAACGATAAGTGAAGAAATTAATTTAGTGATAGGGAACTTATTCTTCATAGACTGGCACTGCTAAAGAAAACCATTGAATTTTTTTTATTTTTTTATTGTTTATTTCCAAAATACTTATTCTATATTACATTGATTTTGCCATACAACGAAAACCTCTCAGGGTTTATCTGTGTGCTGGCGAGCCGTTTACATTTTTTGACAATAGTTTAAAATAATTTTAAATCAATCCAAAAAGAAAAAAAAAATAACATGTTTAAAATAATATCATTACAATTGTACAGAAAACTTTTGTGTAAAGAAACGTTTTGATTTAGGCTTTTAACTTTTCGAACTAGTTTTGTATAATTTTTGTAGGTCTTCTGGAAGTTTTTTAAGAAAGTAAGGTACTAAATATCCTGCAACCCTCGTACCGTACACATTGTTGGCTTTTGGTAGAATGTATTTATTATTAAGTGTAAGAGATCTCAAAAATGCCGGTCTTGTTTTTTCAGTTAGCAGCTCGGGCCTATTGACTTCAGCGAGGGTGAAAAATTCAATTTTATTGAACACGTTCATAACATTACAGTATTTAAAATAGATCGCTGTCGCAGTTTTCTAGTTTTTTTTTTAAATTTGCTTAGGTTTCATGACTTTTAATATTCGCAATTGTAACTTATAAATATCTGACAAGTATGTATGGTAAGTTCTCCCATAGCTGCTGAGACCGTGGTTGATAACCGAGTCTGCCAATGCCATGTATAACATTCTTAGCGTTTTATAAGGTAATTAATACTTCAAGATGCTAAGTTTACCTATAATAGACCTCAGCTTGTTGCAGACGTATTCTTTGTGCGGACCCCAACAGAATTGGCTATCAACAATCAGACCAACATACATGTGTTTATCGACTACTTCTAGTGATGGGCATTTGCAAGTCTTTGGCGAGCCATGCAGGCAAGAATGTTCATGTGCTATGACTGTCGGTGTAGTGGAACATTTATTGTGTGATGAGCGTATGTGAACAATTTTTGTTTTAGATGCGTTGATTACTAATCCTACGTCATGAGCCCATTTACAAATTTGATCGAAGTTAATTTGTAGGGATTTTTGAGCATTAGAGATGTCATCATTAGCGACCAAAATACACGTGTCGTCTGCAAATTGGTATACAGACCCCGAATTTATAGCGTTGATCATATCGTTAACATAAAGCAAGTACTATGTTGGTCCTATAATTGATCCCTGGGCTGTTCCTTGCGTGGAAGAAACCTTTGTACTAAACTCATTTCCTATTTTAACAGTGGTGTATCTGTTTGTATGATATTTTTTTAGTAATTCTAATAGGGGTCTTTGTATTCCATTTCGTGATAACTTGTCATAAAGTATATCACAACGGAGCACATCGAACGCTATACTAAAATCTATAAAGAGTGTCAATACGTGTTTTTTTTCATTTAGGTGTCTATTAACTTCGTCGGTGAATCGGCGTAATAATTGTGTCGTACTCTTATTTTTCTGAAAACCAAATTGTTTATTGTTAATTAAACCGTGTATTTGTAAAAAGTTATTTATCTCATATAACGTTCTATGATCATATAACGCCAATATAACATATAACGTCAATATAACGTTCTATGATCTTATCTATACACGACAATATAGTGATTGGACGATAGTTATTGAAGTCATCACGTGAACCTTTTTTGTGTATTGGACGTATTACCCCTATCTTTAAAAGATCGGGATATGTACCAGTCTTCAAGCAACAATTAATTAGATGTGTAATAACTGGAACTAATTTATCAGAAATATATTTGATATCTTTAGCTCGTATCCCGTCGTATCCCGGGCTTTTTCTATCGTTGATTTGTTTGATAATTCGTTCAATTATATCTTCCCGCGCTGGTTTGACTCTTAACGATCTATCAGGAATTATCTCGTACGTCAGTTTGTCTAAAAGAGGTACATCGCAGGTGTTGCTTACTTTCTTAATATTATTATTAAACTCTGTCATGAAAGTGTTAGCTAATGTTAATGGATTTTTTCGAAAAGTTATCAGTAATAAGTGTTCAATAGATTGCATAATTTTGCCGATTAGACTATTCACAATGCTCCAAATTTTTCTGCTGTTTTTGAAGTTTTATTTACTAGTGCAGTCGCCGTCGGGACGGGGTTATCAGTCTAAGGTAAGATGACACTTGCACGTTATGAAACGACGAGGTCATAATGTCTTTTGATCAGATAGCCTACCCTAATGAAGTTTTAATTTAGAGGGAACTGTTGTCAAAAGTGATATAGCAATAATGACTTCAAATATACCTAACTATTATTAATTGTAGAAGAGCAGACAGCGTTTTAGAGCCGAATCTGACTTGTTTTTGTTGAATTGTGATTGATTCACCTTTTACTTTAGAATATTTTTTTATATTTTTTTTTTAAATTTATTTATTCAGTAGTTGGAAGGTCTACCAGAAAGACCAGTACCTATCCTGCGTTCTAACAGAAAGCGATCTCCACGTTCATGTTTAATTTACTTAAACATTTAGTTTTATAAGATTTTTACTTTTATATTTTATTTAATTTTGATAGTGTTAGTGACAATATTTTGTATGCCTTGCGGCGGAACATAGGATGGACCAAATTTTTTTTTATTTGACACCATGTTCAAAATTAATTAATGAATTTGAATTTGTTTGGAAATCCGGAAAGTATACTCTGTCGGCGTGACCACGCGTTCACCGAATAAAAAGTGACATATAATTGCTACATTCGCGTATTCCGCACTGGATTATCAACTCTAAACATTGAACTGAGCATTTAGAATCCAACAGAGTGCATCTCAGCACGTCGAAAAGCCACTCTGTTCGATTTTCAACTTTCGGCGGTAAGCAGTGGGTTGAAAATGCAGTGCGTGAAAAAAAACTCGCCGAGATACTTTTACTAAAACGAATCTGGACTTAGTCTTAATCGCATTTAATCGTTAATTAAGCAAGTAATAGGTTTAAACCCATTGTTAGTAGTATAAAGTTCTGCCAGGGTCGCGAGATTCATTCGAAAGAGTTACCGTGGCCCTGGCATAAGGGCAACTGAAGGAACACGGGTGGGTTTTAGTCACTAAAAGTCTGACACGCCCTTACGCTCCACCTTAGAGCGGGAGACGTCATTTGATGATTTCACAACCAAAAAAAAAAGTAGTATAAAGTTTACAGCGACAACAACCAGATGAAAAAATAAGAAAAATATTAATAATTATTTTAAATTCTAGACTAATTTATAGCAGGTGTCATTCTAACGTAAACAACACGGTAAAATATCCCTAATAACCCAAAAACACGGTCTTTAATACAAAATATTAGATTACATTTTTATCATCTGTTATTATAATTATTAAAATAACTGTCATAAATCTTAATAATGATAAAAATGGATATCTGGCAGTGACAGATAAAATAATATTATCTCCAGAACTTGCACTAATTGTTATCTTCCATAAATTGGAACTTACATTCTATATCCGATATGGTCTAGTGGCTAGGATACCTGGCTCTCACCCAGGAGGCTCGGGTTCGATTCCCGGTATCGGAAACTTCTTTTTAAATTCTAAATACAATCTCACCTACTTTTGTGTTCTTAAAATTAGTTTTAATTACTCTATTACTAGGTTATGTTGGTTTTTTTTGTAGCTATTTGTTTTATACACGTTTTCTTTGACGCTTTCACAACTTTAGTAGATATTTTGGTACGATTTTACATGTATTTTTTCATGATCTTGAAGTAACTGTACTCCCTAATAGATTAACTAACCTATCCGAGCACTGCACTGGAGTAATTACGTAATACGCTATCAGTAGGAATCGCTTTCATTTTGCCAGTTCCAGAAAATTCATGGCGTTATTTACGTTGCTAAGCAGACAACACATGAAAGAATTAATTAGCAATAATCTTCAAAATGATTCATATTCTGATAATAATAGTGTGTTACGCAATTCGGGTGCGGGTTACTACTACCATTCTGAATACATAACGTTATAATTCTTATATTATTTTTTTTGCTGACGTTCATCATAATATCTACAGTTTTGCCCACGACTCCGTTCTCATGGTCTGAAGCACTATAACCTGGCTAAAAAATAAGTCTTTAGGTGAATACCAAAATTACGTCAATCCGCTAATAGCGGTTGTCGAGTTATAAGCGCCCTAACGGACAAACACGCAGAGACGTACTGTTACTGTTTTAGAATATGGAAGAATTATGTCCCTGGACTCGTGAATAAGATTTTGCCAACTAAAACAAAAGCGTCCATATATCTCGGGTTTGTGAGTGAGTTTCGAAATCGTGTGGAGTATGTACATGCATCCCAGTTTCGTTAATCCCTCAAGATAAAATATAATACGAAATAATTCAAGCTTGGACGAAATAACGAGCACAAACTGAATACAAACGAAAATTATTAGTTTACGCCACAAGAGCTTTGTTTTATGGATTTTTTTCGGCTGTTGAAGAGTAATTTTGTGAATTTAATATTAAATTCTTTTCTTTCGAGTTTTTTTTTTCTGATAAACTGGAGGTATATTGTTATCAGTAGAACCTCTACAATTATCCATCCAAAAAATCTTTAGTGGAAAGAATTAATTAGATAAGACTTGTGAGATTATTCTAGTAAAACCTGTGTTTTATAAGTATGTACCTTTAAATTGGAAAGAATTCGGAAATGTCCAAACCGTCTGTCCGTTTCCTCGGGACATGTAAATGTCTCGTCCACTTGTTTGTATGACAACTTGTGATGTCCACTAAATGTTAAACTGAACTGTTTTCCGCTCGTGACATTTACGCCAATCATAAAATTTTGCCCCATTTCTGATTTTTTGAGGGAAATATAAAAATATTAGGTTAAGGAAAATTTCAATCTTGGCTGAAGTCAAATTTTCAGCAGTTTCGTTATTCAAATTCAGATTTACGATTAAAACATATTTCAAACCTGTTTGGAATAAGTACCTTTATAACACTGCGTGACCTAAACCCGCAGTTAGTCACGCGTTTCTGTGACTTTAGTAGTTCATTTTTAAAAAGAAAAGCGAGATTTAAGTGTGGGTTTAGGTCTCAAGTGTTATACAATAGTAACTAATGGCGTTAAGCACCCTCGCTCCTTGCAATAATGGACTACTTAACACGTAGTGTAATGTACTACCTATTTGTTAATAATTACATGATAATAATAATATAGCCTCGACCAACATCTCAGGAAGCTCTCTCAGCGCGGCCGTCTCAAGGGCTTGATTCAGAAAGCAGTTCTCGTGGACATGGCACGCTAGTCAGGAGGTTCCTCTCTCTAGAGCTCTGACCACAGGCACCCAGGCTTGGGGAGCTTGGGCCCGGTTCCTGTTGCCGATGGGACACATTTTTTAAAATGTTACTGTATGTGTTTTGTAAAAATAGTAGACATATGTAAAAAGACTAATAAATGAAATGAATAATAATTTAATTGTGGTAATAATTATAATAGTGTACAAATCAAAACTATCCACGTTGTAAAAAATCATATCCTAGAAAAACGGTCAAAATCAAATTGAAATTGCGGAAATATGTATGTAAAAATAAATAACAAGTTCACGCCAAAAATGTAAATCGGAAACTCCAATTAAACGCTCCCAATTAGCCTACTGTTTATGAAACACCATTCCTTTATAAATAACTCATCAGTTTTCGTTCCACATTCGTCATCTACTCATCTCATTCGAGTTCATGGCACAGGGTTAGGAAAATAACCTCTAAACACGATCCCACGTAATGGTCATCAAAAGAAACCAGCAATAAATCTTCCCGAGCGATAATTTATAATAAACTGAGACGGAAAACGTGTACTAGTATGCTAAATTCTGGGTTATGTTGATCGAAATCAGTTTCAGTATGTTCCCTTGCATTTATTGAGTGAATTAGATCTTTTTTTTTTTTCGCATTTTTATGACTTTTTGGCAACATTGTTCAAAGGACCACGATACAATGATACCTTTTCCTAACCACCCTTTTTGCCTAGATAAACTTTAAAAGTGAATAACGGTTACACATTTCGGCTGTTCAAATATAGGACGTTTTTGACATCTTAATGTCAAATACTGATGAAAATTACGGATGTTTATGACTGACGGAACCGCTCTTCTCATAACGGTCTATTCGAGATCATTTGCATCCGAAAAGTTGCTGTTAAATTCCAATGCAAGAACTTGTAGGAGTGAAATTAAGTTACTAAATATGTTTAGCAACTGTAAAATATGTAAAACACACGAGTTTTGTGATTCACTGCTCATTTTTTTTTTCAATTTTCTAGTAGTCTAGTGTTTTCCTAGCTCTTTAATTAGAACATGTGGAAAGCACACGAAACTTATTTGGCTAGAACTTTCGTCTTGTAGGCGGTTGGCCTGTTGCCCTATTTTTCGGAAAAATAACGCGTTGCCAGTCTTTTTTAATTTTCTCTTTTTTATTGCACCTGAAATGTTTTTCAATCATAAAAAGTGAT
Source organism: Aporophyla nigra (assembly GCA_947507805.1). Classification (NCBI taxonomy): domain Eukaryota; kingdom Metazoa; phylum Arthropoda; class Insecta; order Lepidoptera; family Noctuidae; genus Aporophyla; species Aporophyla nigra. The sequence continues at coordinate 26,164,963 of OX382293.1, read as the reverse complement.
GTTAAAATTTTAACTGGCGCCAGTATCTTTTTTAATCTTACAGTTCAAATCCTTGAAATTACGTTTTTGGTCAAAAAGATTTGTTTCAGTACGGCATTAACTCGAAGATTACAAGGTTTTTTAGACGAAAACTAAGGCGATCAAGACCAGGCGCGGTCGCAGCCCATAATTTGGGGGGGGGGGGGTCACCATGAGTGCCGAGTACTTTTAGGTTACACATTGGTCTAGTGGTCCCAAGTGTTACTGCTGATCTTGAGGTTACGGGTTCCATTCCCAGGTCGGTTAGTATTATTGAGTTTTCCATCAGCAATTTCTCAGAAGCAACCCGGAGTCTGAATTTGTGCCCGGTAGCTGGCAGTAGGCTCGCCCAATATGACATGGGACATATAGATAACTGGTGAAATTTTGGATTACCATATATAGGTACACCTCTGCCTAACCCTTTGAGAATTGAAGACGTGCTTTTGTTTACTTCTTCAGCTCCTCATTACTTATAGTATTCAGGAACATCGTTTTTACATGGGGGAGGAGATATTAAAAATGCTGGCAAATTGGTCGCAGCACTTTTTGATAAATAAATAATTGGCATTAGAACAGCACCAGACTACTTAGGGCGAGAAGAGCGAGCGAAGCGAGCTCGAAAATTTTAATAACCCTCTTCATTCTGGTTAGTTTTTGTTATATATTTTCAAAGAGAAATAGAAGTTACATTGTCGACTTTTTGCTAGGATATCCCTGCCATCCATGAGAATGATTAATGGTAGAGCGAGCGAAGCGAAGTCGAAAATTTTAACAACCCGCCTCGTTCAGGTTAAGTTCTTTTATGATGTTTTCAAATAGAAATTGGAGTTACTTTGTCGACTTATACAGGATATCCCTGTCAACCGTTAAAATGATAAATGCTAGCGAGCGAAGCGAGCTCGAAAATTTTAACAACCCGCCTCGTTCAGGTTAGGTTTTTTTTGTTGATGTTTTCAAACAATTTCTGTTTCACTGTCAACTTATACAGGATATCCCTGCCAACCATGAGAATGATGAATAATAGAGCGAGCGGAGCGAGTTCGAAAAATTTTAGCCGCCTCGTTCAGGTTATATTTTTTTTTAATGTTTTCAAACTGAAATAGCAGTTACATTGTCGACTTATGCCAGAATAGCCCTAGCAACTATGAGATTGTTGACTGCAAAGGCGAGCGAAGTGAGCTTGAAAATTTTAATTAATCTCCTTGTTTAGGGTCAGTTTTGTTTGATATGTATATTCAAAAATAACTAGGAGTTACATCGTCGATTTATGCCAGGAAAGTTCAAGAACCTAGGAGAATTATGGATGTAAGAGCGAGCGTAGCGAGCTCGAACATTTTTGCCCACGCTCGGATAGGTTAGATTTTCTTTTGATCATTCCAAAAGAACCGGGAATTATTTGCTTGGTCGGTCTATGAAGAAAAGGTCAAGTATCAAGAGAATGTAGAATGCAAGACCACAAACTTACTTTAAACTGGAGTGTATCATTCAGGCTCTCGACTCTTTGGGGGGGGGGGGGGGGTCATGACCCCTAGCCCCCCCCCCCCTAAATTTATCGCTGTTTTAAAGAAACTTGCTGTTTCATTCATTTTGACCTATTTACCTATTACACTTATATGAAACAGCAGATTTTTTTTGTTAGCCGACGCAACATGTCTAACCTAGTCGCTAGGGGAATCTAGGGCTGAATTCATAGTAACATTTTGTGCATCCCTACCACCCAGTATATAAACTACAAAACATATCGAACTTAACAATCACGAGAAAGAAGAAAATAGAATATTAGGTACACATAATAAACCACACACCATCAGAGCCACCAGATCTGAGTTTAACAAAGCGATGAAAGATAACGATGCCATTATTCCAACGCGCTCTTTCGAAATCGTATAAAACGTTAGTGCGATATAGTAGCCACCGGCGAACGTGCTAATAGAAAACAAGGCAGGTGGCTCAGTTCGCTAAAGTTATATTATTTCACAATGCTTTCAGAATGTCTTGTTCGAGGTTCTGAATATCCCATGAATACATAAAGATCTTTTGGGCAGGTTGGATCTCTCAAGGCACCAAGTTTATAAAACACTAAAGTAGTAAGAAATAAAAAAAATAAAAACTCTAGAATCAGCTATGACGCCAGTAAACCCATTTATCAATACGCAACCCACAAATCAAAAATATAACATGCAATGTAAATAAAAAAGAAAATTCTAGTCGTTTCAAAATTCAACACAGATTTTCATAATCAAATTCACTCGCATTAACAAAACGCATAAAGCAACAACCAAGACGAGAAAACAAACATCGAACTAGAAAGTCAAAACATCAGGAAATCACGACTGCATTTTACAGCGAGATAAACAAACGAAATAGGGCGAGACGGCACACGATGGACTGCCAATTATAAACATGACATTCAAGATGTTGGAGCGACCAAAGTTGAAATTAGGCTTTCTCCAGCGTTCCCAAATTAGACGCATAGGTGGACGGTAACTAGGGCAGACAATAAGAGCATAGTGAAACTGTATATTACAGAACGTTTTGTCCGCGAGTGGGTGTGCAAGCCATCTTAATAACGCTAATAATGTACCGGGAATATTTTAAGAGCGGCGACCACGCCAATTTTAAAGACCAGTTTACGTGGACCTGTGCGTTCTCCTTTGAAGTTTTATAACAATGAAGTGTCAGTGGAGATTTCATACAAGTTGGCAGGCCGCCTGAAACTGGTGGCTGCTCACGTATCCGCGAAATGATTACGGAGTTACGAGTTTTTTTTTTCTCGTGCAGGAGGACGTTGACCTGATATGAAGTATCGAAATAATGAGATGATTTATGCAACATAAAAATGCATTTCATGATTCATTTAGTCTAAAGATTTATGCGCTTGAGTTGTTTATGATACATTAACTTGTAAACGGAATGTGTTTGTTGTTGTAATCATAGTTTTTATAGGTCGAATAGAGCTCCCAGTGGATCAAGTAAGGGGTTATTGACACGATACTCGGCTTCTTCTCAGTAAAATTGTATGATGTCTTCATTTTATATTACTAGTACCTACATAACGGGAAAACAAATTTCATAAACATGAGATTGAAAATATTTTGCAACCAAAATTTTCCTCTCCTTTTATAGGACTCCCAAATCTTTATGACTGTGGCAAACTGCAAGCAGCGTGAACAAAATTGTGCAAATGGAACATTTGGTGGGAAGCAGACGCTGGCTCGCAGCCAGATCATCACTATGATATACACATTACTATAAAATTATGAGAAGTAGATGCAGATAAAGCTTCCTTATTCACCGATAAGGAAAAATCCATGAAACGATGAGAACGTATCGACCTGTATCTTACTTGGGTGTAGTGTTGTTTTAGCTTTGTAGAAACTGTTATTAAAATCTTCCGTAAACAGTTTATACATTTTAAAAGAAATAGCTATAACCAAATTCTGTAAATTTGGGAGCACAATTGCCTGCAAAGGATTTATTTATTCTTTCTTAGTTTATTAGTTCTTTAAAGTTCAGATTCATTTAAACGTAAAAAAATATATGATCCAGTAAACATAAATAGTTACCTAAGTATAAGCAACATTTATAAATAAACCCCTTGAAGTGGTTGTGCCGGCCCTATATGTAGCTACTAACTGAAATTGTTGACTAATGCGAGGTGATATTTGTCACAATCAATGGTATGGCATGTGGATTACATTCATGAGGGCTCGCCAGCGCACCTGGCTGTCGCTTTCACAACACGACGCCCAGACTACTAAAATTCCTATTTAGTAAGTGCTATCGATTTCATACACGTTTCGAAATAAAAACGAACAAGAAAAATTTCACCGATGAAACTGAACGAGATTAGCAAATTTTAACCTCGTTCAAGAACGGTCGGTGTCATCATTATTGTGGAAAACACTGACAGCTCTTAAACTCGATTTAGACGTGCTGGACGCGTTCATTGGCGAAACTCACCCTTGATTATCAAATTTGTGACTAATCTAGTATTAAAGAAAAACAAATGACTGTCACTAACTCCGAACAAAGATTTAACTAAGTATTTAAATGACCATCAAAACACTGCCTACTAAAAGGTATGTAAGTATCCATTCCTCATTGAGATCCAGGCGTTCCAGCCGTTACGCACGAGGCGACTGGCCGTCTGGTTTTTATCAGTTAACATTACGCAGCATGTTGTGGGGAAAATACGCGTCTGTGCCTTTATCTGTATGTAGTACTTTAATTTCAAACTCTCACTCACGTTAATTCAACATCACCAAACGATCATCTGCAAAATCAATTATTTTTGGATATATTTTGCGTTCCTCGATAGCAGTGTTTGTAAAGGCAATGCCATCTGGTCTGCCTTTTCGTCTTATAATACTAGGCCGGGTGAAAGTAAAGCGAGCTCAAGTCAGAGCACCGGCAAGATGGTCAGACGCGATCATAACACCCGTTGGAGGCAGCAATTATCGAGAGGTATACACTGAGTCTTCCTTAGTGTATACCTCTCCGAATAACTTAGAGAATATACGGAGATATGTGGTCGCGATCCTCATCATAGATGGAACGGGCTCTGTATATTTCGTAGTAATCTGGGGCACAATTAAATTAAATTCAAGAACAGTAAAGAACAATAAAAATTAATATAAATGCTAGATCACTACATCGTTTTCAATTATCGCTGGTAAAGCAGATGGTTTATACTAAACTAGAACACACTCACACGTAAATAGAACGCAATAGTATTTACTACTTCTTAGAATGTAACAACGCTACTTCGAATTCCCTCTACAATTAATTCAAATTCATGTTACATTTTACTTTAACCTCCACCAATATTAAAAATGTCTCTTTTGTAAGCGTTTTCATGTTTTTTTTGGCCCAAGCTTTACTGTATCTGCAAGCTTTCCAATCGTATCATGGCAAAGCATTGCACTTGTTGAAGTAAAATCAACCTAGTTGAATCTGCTGCAGAAAAAAGACGCTTAGAAGTTGTTGCTAAATTAACTGACATTCGAAAAAGTTTGCAACAAGTGAATGAACTTAAACAACCTTTGGAAAACTATATTGGCTTTGACGTAGTTTTAGGTAGGATTTGCGATTGATAGAAAAATAATTAGTTTACTTTGCGTGATTAACAGAAGCAAACAAAAATCTATGAAATTCAAATATGCCAATCAAGTGCAGCTAGAGCTAGACAGGCAGGTCGAGAAACCCGAAATAGACAAAAAGTTGTGCTGATAGATGCGAAGTTCTTGGTAACAGAAGTTGACCCTTCTATTTTTGGAGACCTGGCTAATGCAGATATTGAATCTTTGCACGCAAAAAAGCAACAAGCTGACAGGAACATTAATATTGAACAATCTGCAAAACTTGTAAGCAATCAAATAAATAAGATCAAAGCGAGATTCTCAATTTTATATCTTAGTATTAGTTATTGGGGACAAACTATTAAAAACTGCATCGGGCATGGCCGGTCATGCTCGGATCTTGACCGATATACTGGAGTGGTTACTCGTGTTCTCATATTTTTATGTCAAACAGCTTGGAGCGGAAACCATTACTAGGTTGTCAATGATGGCTAGACGCTACTTAGCTATATAGAAATGAGTGGATATGTGTGTTGCTTTACTATAATTCTTATAATTTTGGATTCAAAACAAGATTAAGTGCTTTAGTGATTTAGTGCTCTCATATTGCTTTCTATGTGGAACCTAGTCCTATCCTCTTCATACCCATTTTTAGTCTCAATTGTTCAATTCACTCCGATATCGTTATCTGCTATAACCTTTGACGTTATTTTATCCCTGTCTTTTGATGTATTACTACTGCTACTTGCATAGGTAGTAATATAGACAAATTGGCAATCTTTTTGATAATGAGGATGGGATAAATTATTTTCAGTAATTTTCTTCCTCTCTAACTGGAGATAAACTTTTTTCTGGGCTATTGCATGAGCTCAAAATTTAAAGCTTATTTTTCACGTGCAAATAATACGATTTGTCGAACACGAACTTTTGAAAAATCCCCAATAGTTTATTGTTATAAATACAACTACCATTTTCAACAAGTGGAATTACCCAAGAGACATCGCGCGTCTTCACTAAGCGCCTTTTCGCAAATCACGTATTTCGTAACAGCGAGTAATGAGGTCGCGTAGCTTTTAACCGCAGCACTAATATACATCATTGTTATATAATAGCCGGGCTACATTATGTACTGAATTATATACTGAAAAACATATGTCCAGCTGTTAACACGGTCACGCCATATGATTTGCTTGCGAGTGTATTTGGTTTGACAGCTCCATGAGAACTTTCAGTGTGGTAAGTTCGGTAGTGACGTTTCTATTGTGGAACATTGATATTTATGGAAACTGTTGAAATTAGGTCTAGTTCAAAAAGAAAACCAAGCAATCTGTAGTCTACTGTGGATTCGAGCCAGTGTTCGTGTGGAGAGGCAGAAATAGATAGATATTAAAGCACATTTTTCTGTAACCTTTCTAAGCCGTAGTGATACGTCTCAGGGTTTTCTATGAATACTGTACTTTTCTATTGGGCATCTGTAACGTCGCCAAAGATTATATTTGTGCGTGCGTACCTATCTCTTTTCTCTTCATCATATATGTCTACAAGGTGCCTATTCGCTTCTGCTGAGTAACCTTTCATACATACCTATACTTATGACATAATCTTACCTTCCTTCCTCGTCAGTCTTGGTAGTCACAGTCTTTTTCCTGGGATGGTTCTTCTTGGGTCGTACGGCTATCTTGTGCTTGGCAGCGCTGGCGTCCAAGAGTTCAGAAGCCAGAGCCTTGATGTCCAGGTCAGGGTCCAGCCGGGGCTTCCTGGACGGGTAGGGATCATGTTATTGGATGAAATGGTGGTTAGTTTACACACAAAAGGGAATTTACACATAGAGTAAGATAAGGAAATTGTATATAGTGTGGGTTTGCCTGTATAAGTAATAGTTTGTCGTAGGTAATATTTTGTTGATCTTCCAAAAGTTATTAAATTTATGATAATTAAGTAGATATATCATTTATCTTTTTGGAAACACTTGATGATAAATGGTTGCTTTACTATCCTATGCACTACATTCTTATTTACCTTATTAACCCTTTGGATATTTATGATTTTTTGCCCTAGGTTTCCCTTATTCCCCCAAAAGTGATAAATTGGGTTTGTTCCAGATCATCTGTACATAGTATAAAACAAACTCACTTCCTGCATCTGTACACTTAGACCTTATAAAAAACGCAGTGGATTTCAATGCTGTTTTCATCAATAGACAGAGTGATTCGAGAAGAAGGTTTATATGTATAACTAGTTTCAGATATTTTGGAAAATGGGATCCTTAAAACATTGAATAGCTAAATAACTGCAACCAACTTAGATGTAGCGCTCGTGGGTCGCTGTTGCGGCACCGCTTGCTTCGCTCGCTCGGCTCGCGAGCGCTTGGACATAGTTCTAAGTTGTATTAATCTATATGTTTAGGGTGCTCTACCATAGGAACTGTAACTAATTTGGCTCGTGCGTGATTGGTCACAGCTCTAACCTAACCCGTATAGTTGGCCCCTGTCTTAGTTACTTCAACCAACTGCGAGAAAATGAGACATAGTTATAATAAACAGGCTCAAAAGTTAAAATTATGCATTACTGAAAGGTCCAATAAGTTCACAGTTGGTCAGTAAACTATTTCCCTTAGTTTAATCATCAGATTCTTAATCTAGCAAAGCAGAGGGAAGCTTGTTATAAAAGGTAATACCAAGACCATATTAATTTGTTGGTCTTGGTATTACCTTTTATAACAAGCTTCCCTCTGCTTTGCTAGATTTGCAGTTTAATGCGCTTAAAGCTAAAGTAAAATCCAACCTTTGTTCAAAGGCATACTATTCTATCAACTGATTAACTCAAGACAATGTTTACGTTTTTTCAATCCAGAATTAGCTTTCCTACTGACAGTTTATATGGGTAGTTCATATAATTGATTTTTTTGTTTTCATTTAACTGTTTTTGTTAATTTGTTTTTATTTTCTTATAATTTCATTTATTGTGGACATAATCTACTCATTACAATGATTTTAAATGAGTTGTATTGCAACATGTAGTTAGCTAGCGACCTCGTCAGCTGTTCATAATATTCTTGCCTGAGCAACCGGCAGCAAGTTCGTCATGCTCCCTTAGATGTCACTGCTTGCGGTAGAGTCGGGGGTCGGGTTACCACCTTTCCTCAAATATGGCGAGGGGGGTAATGGCTGACCTTTGCGTTATGCTCGTAAACGGGTGCTGCTTGTGGTGACTGGTCATCTTGCTGACCATGGTTTTGTTATTGTTATTTGTATTAAATGTTATTCTATTTTACTCCGGAGGTCCTAGTTTAACTATTGTAACTTCAACTTAGCTATATGCATTAATGTATGTATATGTATTATTTGCATCATTGTATATGTACGCGGGTACGCCCTTTATGCCTGGAGGCTTTATTAAGGTTTTAAGTTCTGTTTACGATTTTGTTTTATTATTTATTTCATCTTGAGTTTAGTTTTCAATGTTTTGTTGGTATATTGGCGTGTGCTAACTGACATGTGGCGAATAATGTATGTTTTGTTTTATAATATTAATAACTTACACAATATTGTATAGAATCAAGTTCTTCTAACTTAACAGACAGCTGTGCTGCTGGGGAGTTTGTTGCGCCACTTTTTCTTCCCAGCTAAAGCACTAGGAAGTGTCGAAGGGCGGGCGTTTTGGGGGGACTATCTTATGTAACTTTGACGTTCAAAAAGTGCTGACTCTCAGCCTAGTTTGAATAAATGACTTTTGATTTTGATTTAGATTAGGACCAAACATTAACTTTTTGACGAGCTAGTTAGTTATTCGTGACTAATTTTAAGAAAATTTTCCTCCTTTTCTCTTAGCGTTTATGATATCAACAATTATCTCCCACTATTTACTAGAAAGATGACTAGGCTACATAAGTACGCTGTACTCGGAATGGCCCATAGGTACCGTGTGCATTTTATCAGCTGATTCACATACCCAACAAATAAGAAGAAATATCTTTCAGAACAGTTATTGTTGAGGAAAAATTCGATACGCATGCCAAATGAGTTTCAGGAAAATTCTTTACACGTATACTGGTACCTCCGTCTGTGTATTTATTTATTTGAGTTAAATATTTAACAAAGGTAGGTACTTTGAAATGATCACAAGAACTTTAGAAAAGAAAATCAAACTAACTTTTTTTTTGCAAGATTTATTGCACTGTTCCTAGAAATACTTTTATTTCTTAAAACTAAAAACTTTAAAGATAGCTCCATAGCATTAAGAGCACCTTGATTACTAAAAATAGAAGGGGATTTTTCATACAGTGTGGAGTAATTTCACACAATAAGGCCTAATATCTCATTGCGAAAATTTGGTGAGAACGTACGTCAATCTCTCAAATAGACAAGTAGAAGACTTTTGTATGACGAGATACCTACATGATGCTATGCTGACCTATCATTTTAAATTTGTTCCTATCAATTTGTTGTTTTATGCGTACCATTAATTACTATTTCATCCACAATACTATTAAAATTGACTTACGAATAGACCTCCTGCGTGCTAGGGACAGGTTATAGCGTAGGTAGTTTCACATTCACGATTCTACCAAATGTCTCCACCGTCCCTTCATAATACTATAGATTCTTTTCATTCTTTGTAAAAGTTAAAGGTTTTGCCTTACCTTAAGATTTAGTGCAATAAACTTTTCTGATTTCAAGGAAATAACTGATTTTTATTTAGATTTGATATGACAATTTAATTGGTATTAAATTGTCATATCAAATCTAAATAAAAATCAGTTATTTATAATAATTAATAAATATATTAATAACTGATTTTTATTTAGATTTGATATGACAATTTAATTGGTATTAAATTGTCATATAAATCTAAATAAAAATCAGTTATTTCCTTGAAATCTGAAAAGTTTACTGCACTAAATCTTTACCGAGGGCAGTGTCATGGCGGGTCGAACCAACATCCACAGATGCTCATAAAACATTGTAATTTACGGTCACTTTTTGACAAACAATACAAGCAATATTTCATGATAAATAATGCCCATCGGGTGACAGGCAAGGTCGCGGCATGTCGTCTCGTTTCAAAGCTCAGTTAAAAGTAGTGTCTTCGTCACGAAGTGGTGGGACATTTCACTGTCAGGGTTCTGCTAGATCAGGTTGCATCATGTGACACTCATACTTTATCTAATTTCTTGGCAGAAGAAATTGCGTAGTTACTTGTATATATTTTATTTGCATGGAGACTTGGTGTTTCCAAAAAAAACTAAATAATTTCTGAAGAAAGTGAAGGAAAATCGGAACTCAGGGACATGTAGGTAGCCGCCTCCTAATCAAAATGATGGTCGCGTTCATTTTGTTTAGCTAATCCGAAGGCGTGGTCAGCTCATAGCTGCAATTGATTTTTCTTTAAAATGCTCTTCCAGACATGGCCCTGCATTGTTAGTCTCTCTTAAAATTCTTATAATATCATGTTTGGGCTTTAAAAGAGACCATGACCTCTGAGTTTGTTTCGGCGTTTCTTCTCAGAGAAGTCAGCTAGGAAATGCCGGCGATATCTCGTTTTTAAAATAATGACGAGTAAAAGAGTCTTTTAATATCTTCTTACAGAAATAAACATTTCATTACACACGCCGAGGGCTTTCCGGTTTTCTGAACAAAAGTGACCTTATGAACGTGACGATCGTGTATTTGCACGACTGGTCATTTTGTTTAGGGCGCGAGGGGTTGCCTTCTTTGTCATATTTCCTATAGGTAAAGTTATGGGCGAAATACGTAATTAGTTTAACTAGTTTGAACATTTTATCTTGTATTTGTTACCAGATAATGGTTGTTTTTCCTAGATGCTAAGCTCTAGAAAATGTTTCATTGATGTAGTTATTAAGGGCGTAATGACATAGACGATCAACTCATTTTGACGGACGTTGATCCAGAGCTATTTTTATTGAACTCTTTAGAGATCGTTGTGCTAAATGTCTTGAAATATGTCAGCAATCAAAAAAAAAAAAAAGACTCGTGAAATTTAATTTGTATTGTCTATTTGTTATGCAAATAGTGACTAGAATTACTTCCTTCGATGTCATCGTAATCGTTCCATATCTCTTAAAATAAAGAAATTATTTATTTATTCTTTAATTGACACAATCCATCCATCGTTTCTCGGGTCTGCCACTTTTCTTATAGCCATCGACATTCATACTCGATAATTTCCTTACAACATTTTCCTCATTCCTCCGTATCACATCAGTCAACCGAATCCCACATAACTTTTCTGTTATCGGTACCACTTTCAGACTTCCTCTCATGTACCTACTCATTTCTTATTCTATCCATTCTTGAAACACCACACATCCCTATTCATATTCTCATCTCAGCTGCATTATGGCCACATGGTCTGTATAAAACCTTCTTGCGGGATGGGGCCTTCCTTCGTCTGTTCCATTTCAGCAATGCAAATAGTTCATTATGACTAGTTATGATTATAGACCACCCAACTGGGTCATGGGCTATGGATTAACTACTACTTCAGTATTGATCGCTACCTATAACTCTTTGGTTAACGAGTTTCATAATATTCATAGTCTCTTTAATACATTGGTTATACAATTTTTTATATCTCTGTTTCATTTTAGCACGTGTTTATAAAAGAAAGTTCTGCAGGCGTGTGAAGAAATAGACCAACAACTTATCCTAACTAATTAGGCAAAAAATTGCGTTGGCACTGATTCCATCATTAATCTTTTCGGTTTAATGGTCATCATCGCCTGACAAGTTTTCCTCCATTTTCGGGTCAAAAGGTAGCTGACACATTTTCATGTTAATGTCGTCTTCACGCCAGCTCACTCGTCTAACAGTGTAAGCAGTCATTTAAGGCACAGCGCACATCCTAAGTTGGCGTGTGCGGTTATTTCGAGCTGGCCCAGAAACGTTGTGACGTCAATACGACACAGTTTGTAACGGTGTTAAGACATAACTGCTGGTTCTGGACCACCTCCCCTTCATAAACTTGCACAATGTTATATTAATTGAGTTTTAGTTTTACTACTTTGTTTAGAAGCTATTTCTAGTTTTGCCTTTTCTTAACGTACGGTTCAATTGTGCAAGCGGTACAATTTCTAAAGAGGAAAGTTTTAGAGCATTAACCTTTACAAGAAAAAGAATTACCTAAAATTTTGACAGAGAATGCTGATTCCTTATTTGAATAAATTACCTTTCACTTTTTAAATTCTTTTTAGTGGTAATTTTGAAAGTTAAATTACTTAAGATAGTTCTGCAAAACGCCTTTGTTGTATTCATTAGGCTCGTATTGAACCTTCCTCAAAATAGACCAGGCCATCGACCAGTTCTTACCACCTAACCATAACACAGCATATTTAGATGACGAAATTATTCCCTCTTTTGCATCATCCTCATCTACCAGACCTTGTATATTTGAATTTACAAAACCGAAACCTATAAATCAGTTGAACAGAAAACCAGAGTACTAGTAGATACTCAATCATGAGCGAACCTTGTTCAGAGGAAGTTTACTAACGTCAGTAAACGAGGACATGGTGTGTTGTATTTGGTTGACTGATCCGGTTGGGTAAGGTTAGTTCCTCAATGGTCTACTGGCCTATCCACATACTTAACCATTAAGGGTGCTAACAGATAGATCGATCCGAAATTGAAGTTCATGGTTGTGTGTACTACAGGCTTTAAGTATTCCTTCTAAAATTTTTAAACGTTTCTTATTGAAAAGTGGAGGTGCGGAGACAAAACAGAACAGAATTTCTAGAATCTGATCAAAAGGTTTCACTTAATGCAGAAATGGCTAGAGTCTTACTTATTATAATTAATTATTTTCAGAATCTCTCCGTAAAATTTAGTGAAATAGTTAGCAAAAGACAGAGCAGTCGTGGTCGTGGCAGAGTAGTATGGCGTGGGTTCCTGACTTTGTGAACTAAATTATTTCATCATCAGTGCTCTTAAGACGGTGAAGGAAAACATAGCGAGGAAACCGGTATATCCCAGAGTAAAAATTCGAAGACATGTGACATCCGCCAAACCGCACTGGGCCCGCGTGGTGGATAACGGCTTACGCCCTCTCACAAGGACGAAGCCTGTGTCCCAGCAGCGGCTACAATATAGACTGATTATGCTAACAAAAAACATGCTACAATCGCACGTATTAAATCGTACTAAAACTTCAATAATCTTGGCAATTAATTTCCATGTAGATGTTAAAGTGGTAGAACGTCAGAAAGTCCATTAGAGAGACGTGTTCAAAGCACCAACTATTTGATTGGAGACTATAACTGTAAGTGGCATTGCCAACGTGTTACCTGGACGATGTGCTTGGCAGCCAGCCAGGACCTACTCTGCCTTAGTGCCTGCCTGCGGTTGTGTCTGGGGTTTTTCCTATATTTTCTCTAATATCCTCTTAAATATTTGATAGCTCTATCGGTTTATTACAACTGCTGGAAATTCCAGACACAATATTTCTGAGAAAGACATGATGCTATTTTTATTGGTTTGAAATTATGAGTTCCTATAAATGTGTAATGTACGGACGTTTTTAAATCTCTATAATGTAAAACTTAGGTGGAATATATAGTGCTGATAATATGAATTCATATGGCTATTTTGAAAACGATATTCTTCAGTACTACGTGACTCATTCCCACAGAGAATTCTATATTACTCAGAAAAGTCACCTATAAATATTAGCGAGGAGACAGAACACGGTGCTTATGCGTGTCTCTAAGACAACTGAGAATAATAATAAAATCATCTAAATTTACTAAACTTTATTTATACTCTATCACAAGTGCTCAGTAAATTAACCATAAATAATAACATAAGTAGGTGCTATAATTATCATATTATACTATTGCGATAAATGATGTGTTTAGACAACAATTCCCTTCTAATTTAACTTGTTAAAGCCAAAGACAAAGTATGAGAGACCTCATTAGACAATAATATTTCTAATATTACATTGATTCATCTATTTAATATTCCATTCTTAGATACCATAGTAGATGATAGAGCAATAACCACAGATATTTATTACAAGATACATTACATGTGCCTAATTTATGTTAGTTTTAAATAGGACAACCATTTACCATCAAGTGAGCTAAATCATAAATTGAAATCATTAATTAAGATTCTAGAATAACGTCCAATAAAATACGTTGGCGTCTCGTCGTGTGCAATGTTGATGTAGCCCGAACAGATTGACAAATATCATAGCACATGAACTAAATAAGAGTGATATTGAAATTATATTTAAAAAATGAAATTGTACACTAGCCTACCTATAGCAATATAATTTTAAAAGAAACTCCGTGAACTTTATTACTTTTATTACATAAGTTCCTAAATGATACACAAACGTTTAAACATATAACATATGAATGTGTGCCATGTCGGCATAATGATACAAAAGTTATCACAATACAGTAATATGTCGATCACAACATATAATGATAAATACAACATAAATGACGATATGCAAGCGAAGATTATATACAATGCAAAATGAGTCCGATCTTCTGTCTTCTGAATCAATGATAGTACATTTTGTAGGTCGGAACGCTAAACACATAGTCCATATATGGACCTCTGGTTTTGAAGAAATGATTCTCGTAACAATATACGCGGCCTCTGTACCTGCATCAATAATGTTTTCTTTTATTACGTCATCAGCGGTGATTGTGATTGCAGTGGATTGTGATTGTTTAGAGTTAATGAATGAGATGGTTTTTGGTTGAGGCTTAGAATAATGATCATGATTTTGGTGGATGTGTTAGAGACTAGTCAGCTTAGTGCATACTTTAGGCTACAGGTTGATTCATTTATCATATATAGTAAATGTTTGCTAAGAAGCTTATTAGCTTTCGATACAATAATAGTACATTATGATACAAGTGTATAATTGTCAGTGCCTCCGCATTTCATACATTTTTCAACACACTTGCGAACACAAAAACAGACTCTCCCCTACGTGAAGTCAACATTTTTGATAATAATTAACCATGCAAAGAAAACGTTAACAAATATTTCTGGAAAATGGCGCGCTTGTTTTGTTTTTTCCGCGCACCGAGCTAACAATGCGCTTGCAGGCGGGGTAAATAAAGGCACTGGCAAAACCGCTAAAAAGTCTATTTAAAAACTCTTTGTAGAGATTAAAAATAAACTGTTAAATATAATATAAAAAGCTGAATTATAAACTTAATTAATACGTTGCCATAAGAGTCGCTTTACAAACAAGTGTGTTGAAAAGTATCTATATAAGTTCTGAAATGAGCTTCTAAACTGTAACCCAAATCTCGCGATGCAACAAGCTGTCCCTTCGATTAAACCCAGAAGTCGTTATTCAAAGGCGTCGAAATAATAATGGAGATTAATGTGTACAAACGTGAGAAGAAAAAAAAAACAAACGTGTAAATTAAGATATATTACAGTGCGTTGCGCAAACTGCGGTGCAACGAACCCGCTGCTAAAATTATACAGTATCGAAGTCACAGGAGGAATGCTGGACGCATTGGAGTTATTAAAATGCATTCTTGACATTTATACTCCTTCCGCAACACATTCCCAGTGGCGAATATGATACTGCCACTTCGAGCTGTCCGCTGTTATATTTTACACGTGGAGTTTAACTGTATCGTGTTGCGGTTGTTACTGCACTGAAAGTTTCAGCCACTGACAGTAGCTTATGATTTGAAAGAGTAACATGTGGTGTTACGAGTATTTATGGATCGGGAGTATGAAAAGCATAATGTAGATCATCAGGCAACGAATGGTTTTGTTAGTATTATTAAAAACAGGGAGCAAACGTAGAAAATAAATGACGATGGTATTGATTATAACAGTTATTAATAAAAGGGTAAATCCAATCACAATGAGATTTTGTTACAAATGTTTCGTCGTCCTGGAATTATTTCAAGTAGGATGAATATTAACTATGAGTTAGTGTGTGCAGAAACTATTTAACTAAATATTATTTTGGTAACCGAGTTAGAGCTGGGGTAACGATCAGTTTCACATCGTGCGCATGTTCATACATTTTATTTACGAGATACATCAATGAGGGCACAGTTGTGCAAAGCTCATGCCAATAATAAATATGTACTCACTTTGATCCGAGGGCTGTCTTGGTGTCGAGAACTTCTACAATGTCGCCGGCTTTAAGAGATACTTCATCATCGGCAACAGCTGAATAGTCAGCTGATGCTACCACAACATCTTCTACCTGTAACAAAAGAAAACAAACATTAAAATACGTTCTTACATTAGCCATTTTGTTTCGAGTGGTTTTCAAAATATTACCTTAGGCGGACTCCTACTACAACTAGACCTAGATCTAGAACTGGACATTGATCGAGAAGGGTATCGTTTGTAACTTGGTGTTGTTTCTAAGCTATTCATTCGACTTCTAGTATTCTCTCTGTCTAATAAAACACCGCTATATCTGCGCGACCAGCCACCGAGTCTAGTGATCTTCTGATTGTTACTAATGTTGCAGTATCCAGTGAATGACTGCAAGTCTTCGTCGTCATCGTCAACAACTGGACAACTGTACATGGAGAAACGATGAGCGGTAGGCTGACTTAGGTTTAAAGCTGAAAATACGTGCATGGGCTCAAAGTGTCGGATGCCATTTTCATCAAGCACAGTGTATGCGACTTCACCAGTCAATACGGCGCGACTAGCTTCGCGAGGCACAACTGCTTGCAAACCTTTCTTCATAATCAATAAGGCGCCTTTATGTTTTCTTCTTTGGAATAAAAAGTCTTCCATGGCAAGGCTATTTTCTGGGTCAAGCAAGTTCAATGGAACGTCTTCAGAAGTCATCAGAGGAGTTTCTTCAGGCACAATCATTAACGCAGCACTTTCTCTTACTAAATCCCTTAGTTTAGGATCTGTTCGAGCCAGCGTTGGGTCAGACTCCAGTTTGCGTAACGCGGAATGCAAGCTCGGTGTCTTATCCGCTAGTTTCCGCATGACAGTCAGTCTCTTTAGAATATTTAGGCTTGTGGGGTCAGATGCTATTTTTGACATGCTGTCTTCGTCGTTTACGACCGACATCAAATTAGCGGCAACATCTCTCATCCCGAGTATTCTAGCGAGTCCAACGGACTGTATAATTAACTCCTTTAGGTTTTGTTTATCTTTGTCTTGAAACAGTACTTCTAATTCCTTGCTGCTTGCCTCTTGCACTGCACATACTATAGCTTTCTGTAGAGTTTCAGTGACCTCACGGTCTGTTTTGACGAATGAAATAGATTCTGAAATACGGCCCAGCACATGTTGAAGTAGTCCAGAGTCAATCTTAGAAATGTTTTTAAATGCTGGGCCTAAAACTTCGTTTTCACTACTCAAGTAGTCTCCGAATTTCTCAATGATATCATCTTCAGTAAAGGAATGTTTGCGCAAGGCGCTATTTACGGCAATTCTGATCAATTCAACCTTTGGCTGAGAGGAGTTTTCAAGAATTTCTTCACGAAGAGTTTCTTTGTCTTCTTCTTTTTGAAGAATGTTAAACATAGCAGATACGAGATCTTCATCAATGGTCTTCCCTAAGATGGTATCAATAGACTTTAAAATCATCTGATACTTTTCTTTACTGTTATTATTATTGACTTCTGCAAACTGTTCAGCTGTGACTAAAGCAGCTAGTACAGCAGCGGCGATGGAGTTTTTCACATGCTCTTGATGGGCGGATTGACCGTTGCCATCGGTGAAACCAACGTGCTCCTGCATATCCATTCGTTTTTTGCTACTTTTCTTTTTCGTTTCGTTTGTTAATCCGTCTTCTTTGTGGTTCTCACGAATTTCCGATTTCAAATGAATACTCATTTCAATAATAGAAGTAATAACGTCCATTAATTGATTAGCTACATCATCTTTTAATCCAAAATCTGTCACAAAGGCTTTTAAAGCCTCTGCATTTTTTGTTTGATTTAGTACAACATTGATAGCGGGTAATTCGGCAGGCACTTGTCTTCCAATAGACATTCCAGCTTCAGAAAGTTGACGCAGCATGTTTGTATCAATAGTCAACTCCCCTTTTGTAGAAGTTGTGTCATTCGGGTTCGTCTTTACTTTTAATAGTTTCAATTCTTCAGGAGTAACGACGAAACTTTGAACAGAGAACTCTAGTCCCTCATCACCCTCTGTAAGGTCAGGGGCGACGAACTTCAATCCTTCCGGTGTTTGTACGATTTGTCCAGGGATAAATGTTACACCGTTGTCATCTGTCTCTATGACTCTACCGGGAACAAATCTTGGACCTTCTTCAGTATCAACCACTTGACCAGGTACGAATCTGGATCCTTCATCTTCCGTAGAGATAACTTGGCCGGGAATAAAAGTAGGACCAGCTTTGGTTTCAATAATTTGGCCTGGTACGAATCGTGGACCATCAATTGTGTGTATTGTCTGACCAGGAACGAATTTAGGTCCAGATTTAGTATTTACTACTTGACCAGGAACAAACTTAGGTCCTTCAGCTGTGTCGACTACTTGTCCTGGCACAAATTGCTCTCCATTCTCCGTGAACACTATTTGTCCCGGTACGAAATTGCCCTCGACCATCATTCCAGGAACAAAGCGAGATTCATTTGCTTCGTTCTTTACAAGTCTTCCAGGGACAACCTTGCCTTCTAACTTTGGCATTCTTGGGCCAGGATAAAATTCAATTCCTTTTGCTGTTTGCACCATATGTCCGAATACGTACAAAGATTCTTCAGAGAGAGAACATGTCCTTATATCAATTGGAAGACCAACCGGAGCGCCTTCGCTAAACGTGATATCTTCTATGGATTTGGCAACAGAAAACTCAACGTGTCCATTTGCTTGGACAATGGTTTTTCCTGGCATGAATTTTTCACCGGAATCAGTGTGAACTATTTGACCTTCAATAAACTTTGGTCCGTCAATAGTTTCAACAGTAGTACCGGGAACAAACTCCAGTTTATTGTTACTTCCTGTTTTCGTGAGACCAGGGATAAAACAAGTTTCACCATCAATAGCAACGGTTTGACCAGGAACAAATTTAAGGCCATTCGGTGTAGCTATTGTGGCTCCTGGTACGAAATGTAATTCATCGTCTTGATGTAGCACTTGGCCGGGCACAAACTGCCACTCATTGTTAATTTTAGCGTTTTGTCCAGGAGTAAAAGTAATACCACCATTTTCTGTTATTGTTTGACCAGGAACAAATTGGACTCCTTCTGGTGTCATTATAGTTTGACCGGGCACAAAAACTTCTTCAGGTCCAGTGTTAACAAGTTTTCCGGGTACAAATTTGAGCCCCTCTTCAGACAGCACTGTTTGTCCTTCAGCGAACCGATAGGTATCATCTTTGTTTTTTAATGTTTGTCCACAAACAAATTCTTCACCATTTGATGTTTGTAGTACCTGACCGGCAAGGAAAAATGGTTCATTTGTGTTTTCATTGGTTACAATGTGTCCAGGTATCAGTCCCGGACCGGCAGGAGTGTTTACGCTTAAACCAGGTACAAACACGGGTCCGATAGGCGTATCCACTGTTTGTCCAGGCACGAAAATAGGTCCTTGAGGCGTGTTAACAACTTGGCCAGGAATAAATGTCTTCGCCTTATTTATATCTAACGTGAGCCCTGATATCTTAGCCACCTTTTCTCTTTTGCCTTTTCTGATATTTTTCACAACTTCGGAGAGATTTTCCATTGTAGGAAGCAGATCAATTTTATCACTTTCCACTAACTTTTCAATGATGTCCGCTGTATCATTTAAACGTTCTTTAGGTATTTCTTTGACGGCACTCAAAACTGTTTCCATTGGACGTGTTTTTATCGGTTTTAGTGGATTCACACAAGGCACGATTTCTAAAGGTATGGACACTTCGCCGATATTGCGGTCGACTTCATAAATTTCCGCATCACAGTGATGTGGAGTTATTTTTACCGGCGTTGGCAATTTAGTTGCTTTAGGTACGATACGCTCGTCAGTTACATCTTTTTCAAATGTTTCCCAATCCCACGTCTCAATAAGTGGATGCATTTGGTCCCTCCATTCACTAGAACACGTAATAATGCTTGACTTTGAACGCATATGGTGCGCATCAAAGCTATTATAATTAAATGTTTTGACGTCGTGCTTTTCATGTTTGATTTCTTCAAATTTAGCTTTTTTCGATTTCCTTTCAACACGTAGCTTTTCTTCCTCTAATTCCTGAACTTCTGCTAATTTCTCTTTGTTTTCAAATATTTTCTTCATAGAAGACAATCCAGCAGCACGTTTCCTTTTTTTCTTTCTTTCTTCTAATTCTTCGATTTCTCTTTGTTTCAACACTTCAGCATTCGGCCCTTCGCCTTCAAACATTTCAATGTCTTCAGTGAAATCCTTAAAGTCCATAGAGACACTTCGACCATGTTTTGTTTTGATTAAAACAGTATCGGAGTCCTTAGCCAGCATGACGTCTCTGACGTCACCGTCGCGCACTGCCGCTTCCATCTGAGCGGAGAACACCAAGCTGCATCTTCTTTCTTGCACTGTATACACATAACGCTTATCTTCAATCACTTGTTTACCCAATAGCAATTCCATTAAACTTTTCTGCGCTTCCGTAGAGCCATCAAGTACAGGGAAAATATACCTGTAGTCTGGATGAATCTCGTGTTTTCTATTGCCGTAATTTATTTCAGGTGAGTAGTGATGCGGTCCAAGTTCGCCGGATACGTTTGTAATTTTACATTTTGCCTTCGACGAGCGGGCGGTTAGAAGTACTGGAATGTAGTGGTGTGTAGGCAGCCCATAAGATTTTCCGGTGATCCTGCAGCATCGCTTGGCGTCAGCTGGCGAGATAGGGGCGAGTAACGGGAAATAATTGGGCTTCGGCAGCCCTCGACTGCGACCAGTTATTCTACAGAACGACATCTTGATTTATCAGGCAGGCATATTTGTTTATAAAATTATTTAGAAACTTAGTTTATTTTTGTTTGATACTCGCGATCGTACTGGCGGGAGATTCGCGTGCGCATGTGGGCGCGTGTGCTCTGAGCGGAGTGTGCTGGGCGACTAACGCTGCGAAGTTTTGAGGATGAGCTTTAGGCGCCCGCGCATCGATTCGCACCTTCGGCTCAGACGGTGTGCCGTATATTTGTTCCGGTTACAGGTTATTTATAAACAAAAGAAAGATGAATTTATTCTTTAAGCCAAAATATATGACACAGTTCCACGTTAAAAACAACGAAGCGGCACATTGAATAGCTTAGTCTTAGGTGTAGCTATGTCAGTTACATATTGCTGATTATTTTAGTAGAATTTCTGTTATCTTCCTATGTTAAGTGTAACAGGGCCAAGTAACGAAGGACGTAGTCGATCAAACAAATATATTCCGAAACTGACTAACTAATATTAAGAAAACCTTGTCATTTGCACAAAAACTCATTCAGTTAATAAACTAAAACTCATTGAGTGTCTGCTTGTCACGCCAGTCAGTTGTTAACCTCGTCAACAAACGGTTATTTTTAATTTTCCAATCTAAACGCGGACCTTCGCGGTGATTGCAAACCGACGCGGTCACAACCACTGTTTATTTTCGTTTTAGAAATTAATAGAAAGTCGACAACAAAATGTGGGTGAAGTACAAATGTTAATGATTTTGAAATACACCAGGATTGGATGATTTCATTTTTAAATGCAGTGTGAATTATATTTTTTTGATCCATTGGTTACCCCATCTACTAAGTGAAATAGTAGTCGCTAAACAGATCGAGCATTAACAAACTTTGATGAACTAACTTTTTTTGATGCTATATTTCAGCAACCAAACCACCCCTTGATTATCCGTTACCCACCTATCTAGTTCAAATTTATTTATTTGCCAGAATGTACGTTTAGAATTCACCTATGACCTTAAAACTCTACTAGAACCTATAGTGTGCAAATTTTATCGTGCACAATGCTATTATTTTAAATAAATTAATAAAGATCTAAGTAAGAAACATCAAATACATTTTCAAGTTCAGGCTTCAACATGAAAACAAACAATACAACAACTAAAAACTTTAGGTACCCCAATATACGTTTATAAGTTCATGAAAAACAAGCAATGTTTAATTTAGCATGATGATAATGGACTCCAAATATACAGAAGACTTATGACATTGACACCACTTTGCACCAGATCAATAGCAATCACATCTAAGAAGTCTATTTCCAGAATAGAACAGCTTTATATCATAACCGATATATGTACGTTTATATAATCTCACCTTGATATAATAACACATAATACAGTTTCCGGTTCCAAATAGTTATTGAAAACACACGTATTGCTCTTCAAAGACGTTCGGCGTATATTTTGAAACAAAACAAACTATTTAAAACCGGTAAACTTTTACTACGGATACTGAAAGTGTTTGTAGTAAACTATTTTGGTAGGTACTTGGTTCTTTTTGCTTTTCACCTGGTTTTCTTTTGTTACTTATCGACGTGATTTTTGTCTTTGAACGCTGCAAGACCTTTGCTAATGACCAACATTTCACAAATTGTATTCATATTTGTATAGTCATATCTCGATATATTACCTCATATCGCATGACCCAGTAACTGGGCTGTGGAGGTCAGATAGGCAGTCGCTCCATGTAAAATATGGTATTCAGCTCCAACCGGTTAGACTGGAAGCCAACCTCAAAATAGTTGGGAAAACGCTAAGCAGATGATGATGACCTCGATATATTACCTCGTTAGACTAGTGGTCGCAATGTCTACTACTTACTACCTACTACCACTTCTGCAGTTCGGGCAAATATTGGGTTTATCCATCAAGAAATTCTCAGTAGCATCCCAGAGCCTGGATTTGTGCCCGGTTGATGGCAAAAGCCTCGCCCCCTATTACATAGAACGTAAGACCAACTGGCGCAATGTGGTTGTACTACCTATATGTACACCGCCTTATCCTTTGGAGATTACATCCCTGGTGTTGTATAGGTACTGTAGATATCTATAGGTAGATTTACCATAAAACTTTACATAAGAATTTACTGTGGTTTTATATCATCATTGAATCATTTGTAGATTCCGTTATAAAACACACACTTAAATCCTATTCTTCCCCAGTTAACCTAGAAATTACGAGTCTCTGAAACATCTATCCTACTTTAAAAAGGGCATAACAAGATCAACGTGGGCGGCCATTTTACGTACCGTTTAGTAAATGGGGTCGCAAAATAATGTTGACAGTAAACAGATGGGTGTACAATCCTATTTAATTTCACACCAGATTCCAATGGCACGGCTGACAAATTGCTTGCAATTTTTCTGCTCCGATATAATGGCGGAGAAATGTTAAACACTTTATATAAGATTCGTTAAGAGTTTTTGATAAATGCTGTAACGTTATATAAAACGTTCTTGTTTTATGAAACTATTTCAGATCCTTATGCGTCAATTTCTTAGTAACTATTAACTACGAATTTAACATGAAGAAGCAATTCTAAGATACCAGCAATATACCTCGTTTCAAAAGGTATTTAACTGAAATAGCCACAGTTAAATGTAACGACTTGTTGCTGAGCTACTTTTGCACTTATATCCACTGGTCATTGCCCTCCGAAGCTTCAGCTTTTGTTGCCAATTTCGCAATGTTTTAACTGACTTTTGTTTTCCATGACTCATCATCAGCAGCCTACAATGATCCCACTGCTGGGACACAGGCCTCCTCTCGGAGAGAGGGAGTAGACCATAATCTACCACGCGGGCCCAGTGCTGTTTGGTAGATTTCGCATGTCTTCGATTTTTTTGTTCTAAGATACCGTTCCGTTTTTTGTTACCGTTTTGAGAGCAGTGGTGATGAAATAATTTACACAAAGTAAAGTGCCTGTTTGGGTTCGAACCCACTACCTACAACTAATAAGTCGCTGTCCATTACTAATGTATCGAGAACATTATCATATATACTTCAGCCCAATTCATTCACAACCACGACAGCAGCTGGATCTGATGCATCCGCATGATTTGTATCATCCAGTGCCAAGAATTTCGTCGTGTAGACTTATATTAAATTAAGCATCTTTAATTATTACTGTTCTAATTAGATTAATATATTTTCATCACCTCTGCACGCCGTCTTCATACAGTGATTTGATTAAGTATCGTTCCTTCTTCAATATGTCATATGAATTTTTTCGCTACCATTTTAGGTGGCGCGTTGTGGTAGAAATTCACTAGGTTTCGCTGAATATTGACTGAGTTTTTTTACGCTTGGTATGACACTCCTTTCCTGGGAATCACGCTGGACTCAAAGCTGCAATAGGATCCTCATTTAACATCTCTTGCAGGACGACTTTGTTCAGCAGCAAATGCTGTGAGAAAAATATCCGTCAATTTACTAATGTAGATACCGCAAGACTAGTCTATTTCAGTTAGGTACTTTCATCAGCCAGTATCATATCTTATTGTATTTTACAACAGGGATGGGCTGCAGATATCGAGATTATTTTTATTAAATAAATGGCCTCTTGAATTGAATTTTCCTCTATATTAAAAAAAAAAAATCAGTAAAAGAGGTGAAAGACACAATGTAGTACTAGAATTAGTTCGGCCAGGTTCCAGACTGGTTAAAGCAGACTCATCCTCCATGGAAAACTATTTAAATGTTACAAATGTTACAATAAAATACTTTGCCACATTCTCCAACTGAATGAAACGAAATTTAAATGTTAAGAATATGACGTACACTATGCAGCCAAGCATATTATAAGTTGGGGGATTACATCGCTGACAATAATGCTTGGCGCAACACTGCTACACAAAGGCGCATAAATCAGATTAGCATCTAGAAATAATGTGGCTGAGGGTGAGCTGCTGGCGATTGTACATACTTGATATCTTTATATTGTGTAAATTTAATTTCTTTGTCTACACTGATTTGATAAAGAGGAAAGATTTTATTTTTCATAAAAATGTTTGTAATGAATTAACCCAAAAACGATTGAATCGATTTTAAAAATTCTGTTATCTTTGGAAAGGTACATTATTCCGGAGTTACATGAGTAAATAAATTATTTTAATCTATACATACAAATAAATAAAATTGGAGTGTCTGTTTTTAATATTAAGATAACCACTTTTTACTAAGTGTATATGGATGTATACACGATACATATACCAAAACAACATTTTTTACAATTTTTGTCTGTCTGTCTGTTCGTTCCCGCTAATCTCTGAAATGGCTGGACCGATTTTGACGGGACTTTCACTGGCAGATAGCTGATGTAACAAGGAGTAACTTAGGCTATTTTTATTTTAGAAAGATTCTTTTATTTTAGAAAAAAAATAACTATCTTCGAAAACTACGGTGACATACGTCTCAAAATTCGAAAAACCCTGGCTGAATCCTACGAAATAGATCAAAATAATGTACTACAGTATTGTACACCTTAAAAAGGCCTACAAAAATGTCCTCAATGGTATATGTCTATCTCTTAGGGATAACCCACAATAACCATTTTTTATCTTTTACTTTTTACGAGAAATAAGGGCTTATTTACGAAGCGATTTTAAGCAATACAGCATTAATCCTTATCCAATTAAGTACCTTAAATACATTTTGCATTTAATATAGATCAATATGGCCCTTTGCAGCATGTAATTTAAATGAATATCTTAGAAGATATTAGAGATTTAAAAAGTGGGCGCAGAGCGCGTTGGCAGGGGCCGGGTAGTACAGGATAAGTAGGATTGTAATTCATATTACTTTGGCTTCATAGTACTTGCGAATATCATGTGTGTTCATTATACTCAAAATAAACCTAATAGTATTATTCCAAGTAAGAGACCGCGAAATGGCTTAGATGTTTAGATTTTTGGATGTTTGTTTCTCAATGATGCAACGACGGCCAAACGGATTTAGATCGAATTTGGCACAAAGATATAGATATTATATCATGGATACGTAACAGATGGGATACCTACTTTATCCCGGTAGTAGGTTCCCGGGTGATATTTTCCGACAGCTATACGGGCCAAGCCACTGGCAAAAGTACTATTCCTATGTTCGGTGTCTGGTAAATGATTGAGTGTCTGTATAGGTAAAATTGGAGCGTTAAGAAAAACCAGGAAGACTTATATTCAACTAAACCAAGCCCTATGTCACAGTCTTCTTACTCTGAATACTATTACTTTTGTTTTAAAAACACCAACACACGTGATGTTCTCATAAACTATGAATCCTAAGTAATATGAGTTATAATCCTACTACTAATAATATTATAAATGTGAAAATATGTATGATTGGGTGTTTGTTTCTCAATCACGCAAAAATGGCTGAATGGATCTGGATCGAAAATAGCACACAGAGTCTATATTACCTAGGTATATAACCTGGAATAACACATTCTTATCGCGGTAGTACGTCCTCTTGCATTAATTTCCGACATCCACGCGGGCGAAGCCGCGGGCAAAAGCTAGTCTTCTATACATACATACAAATAAATAAAATTGGAGTGTCTGTTTTTAATATTAAGATAACCACTTTTTACTAAGTGTATATGGATGTATACACGATACATATACCAAAACAACATTTTTTACAATTTTTGTCTGTCTGTCTGTCTGTCTGTTCGTTCCCGCTAATCTCTGAAATGGCTGGACCGATTTTGACGGGACTTTCACTGGCAGATAGCTGATGTAACAAGGAGTAACTTAGGCTATTTTTATTTTAGAAAGATTCTTTTATTTTAGAAAAAAAAATAACTATCTTCGAAAACTACGGTGACATACGTCTCAAAATTCGAAAAACCCTGGCTGAATCCTACGAAATAGATCAAAATAATGTACTACAGTATTGTACACCTTAAAAAGGCCTACAAAAATGTCCTCAATGGTATATGTCTATCTCTTAGGGATAACCCACAATAACCATTTTTTATCTTTTACTTTTTACGAGAAATAAGGGCTTATTTACGAAGCGATTTTAAGCAATACAGCATTAATCCTTATCCAATTAAGTACCTTAAATACATTGTGCATTTAATATAGATCAATATGGCCCTTAACAGCATGTAATTTAAATGAATATCTTAGAAGATATTAGAGATTTAAAAAGTGGGCGCAGAGCGCGTTGGCAAGGGCCGGGTAGTACAGGATAAGTAGGATTGTAATTCATATTACTTTGGCTTCATAGTAATTGCGAATATCATGTGTGTTCATTATACTCAAAATAAACCTAATAGTATTATTCCAAGTAAGAGACCGCGAAATGGCTTAGATGTTTAGATTTTTGGATGTTTGTTTCTCAATGATGCAAAGACGGCCAAACGGATTTAGATCGAATTTGGCACAAAGATATAGGTATTATATCATGGATACGTAACAGATAGGATACCTACTTTATCCCGGTAGTAGGTTCCCGGGTGATATTTTCCGACAGCTATACGGGCCAAGCCACTGGCAAAAGTACTATTCCTATAATTATGTTCGGTGTCTGGTAAATGATTGAGTGTCTGTATAGGTAAAATAGGAGCGTTAAGAAAAACCAGGAAGACTTATATTCAACTAAACCAAGCCCTATGTCACAATCTTCTTACTCTGAATAGTATTACTTTTATTTTAAAAACACCAACACACATGATGTTCTCATAAACTATGAATCCTAAGTAATATGAGTTATAATCCTACTACTAATAATATTATAAATGTGAAAATATGTATGATTGGGTGTTTGTTTCTCAATCACGCAAAAATGGCTGAATGGATCTGGATCGAAATTACCTATATAACCTGGAATAACACATTCTTATCGCGGTAGTACGTCCTCTTGCATTAATTTCCGACATCCACGCGGGCGAAGCCGCGGGCAAAAGCTAGTTAGTAATAAATTTCATGCGGACGAAATCGCAGGCGAAGTCTTGTAATTGTATAATTATGAGCACATGTACCAACTACACAACTTCCATTTACGGGGTTCGTCTTTCCCTGTGTGCCCTGACGGCTTAGAGTATGCTCAACCAAATGTCTCACTGGTGGTGGCATGTGTGGATCATTAGGATCCCTTCAAAATGGGAGAGCTGATTGGTGCTGATCCATACGTCCAGTTCGAGGATGGGCGCCGTCAATAAAGACTGGTCATCACTTAGTTGCCAAGGCCTTATTTTAATTTTCGAATTCTTTTTGTCTTTTATTACGGACGCTTTAATTGTGCATGGCTTTTAATATCGTTCTCACATGTATCATTTTAATATGAATTATGTTTTTTGTAATCATATTTTGGTTGGCTGGAGAGCAGTGGTGGCCCAGTGGTAACGACCGCGACTTACAAGAAGTAGGTCGTGAGTTCAAACCCAAGCAGGCGCATTACTTTGTGTAAATTATTTCATCGCCACTGTTCTCAAAACGGTGAAGGAAAACATCCTGAGGAAACCGGCATGTCTTAGAACCAAAAATTCGAAGACATGTGACATCTATCAACCCGCACTGGGCCCGCGTGGTGGATTATGGCCCACTCCCTCTCACCGAGAGGAGGTCTGTGTCCCAGCAGTGGGAACAATATAGGCTGGTGATGATGATATTTTGGTATGAAAGAATGTCCTTAGAGTTCCTTGCCCATTCTTCTGCACAGGTGCCTACTAAGCATTGAAATTGGCAACAAGCTTCATCATTCTGCTTCTCCGACTCATTGACAATTCAAAAGTGCCTTTAATTGGTTTATTTTTATTTTCGCTAAATTAAAACAATATCGATGAAGCATCGTTTAAAAATATTAGGTATCAAAAAGATGGAAAGAAAAAAAAATGTCTTCGTATCGTACTTACGTCGTAAATACATACAGCAAAAAATAAAATAAACTTTTCGTCTGTTCAACATTTACACTCTTACCACCGAAAACCATGTGTTAGACACATTACAACTACTTAGCCTAGTCCGTTTATATTTATGTGACCTAACTTTTGACGTAGAACCTTGAATATGTTTTATTTTCAGCATTATGAAAATAAATAGAGAAACATTGTATGTAATTGGGTCAGGTGCAGTATGTGCTGGATCGTGATTTAATAAAAAACATTCGATTTTGAGGATATCGATAAATACACGAAGACGCTACGTCACTTTGAGCGTCAGAAAGATTTTTAGGTTATAGGATTATCATCATTATCCTACCGTTATATCAATTTATTTGGGGTTGGCGCAACATGTCTTTTTTCCACACTTCTCTATTAGACGTCATTTCAGTAGTCACCCTCTTTCTATCCATATCATAATTCACACAATCCATCCATCGTTTTTTTGGTCTCCGTCTACTCTTATAGTCATCGACATTCATACTCAATACTTTCCTCACGACATTTTTGCTCATTCTTCCGAATCACGTGACCATACCATGACAAACGATTAATAAATCTATACTAATATTAAAAATCTCTGGAGTTTGTTTGTTTGGTTGAACGCGGTAATCTCAGGATTTACTGGTCTGGAAAAAAAACTTTTTATGCTGGGTAGCCTATGGAGCTATATAGAGATAGGAGCAGAGCAGTAACGAAAAATGCACGAAAACTGGCAAGCAATTGGATGCGACGGGAAGGGTCAGGGGAGCAAAAATGTGACGCGGGCGAAGTCGCGGGCAGAATCTAGTGGAAAATAAATTGATCGATCGATTTACTAATGAGCATTCTCATTAAGAATGTAGGTACCGAATCAACAGCAAAGATACGTTAAAAGGTGAATGATAACTTTCGGGATATATATTTTAGTTTTAGGTATATCACCGACGTCGAAATTAAAGTTATTTTTTATTCACTTTGTGGTGTTTGTTTTTGGAAGTCAGTTTTTTTTGCGTAATAAAGTCTTTATTTTCACTTTTTAGTACCTAATGGTAACTACAACAATACTTGCAACGTAAACAACAGTGACAGGAAGTAGGTACTAGAACATCATCAAGATACACAAACTGTGTTAAATACGTATTATCGAAGCTATAGCAAAAAACGACTCGAGTAAATTTTATATTAGGTTGGGGAAAAGTCTTTTCGCATTATAGTATGTATGAACTTGTAATAAAATCTCTTTGGCTATACTATTTGTATCTGGCTGGTTTTGGTACCATTGAAAGTTTAAATTTTAAAGAACATAATTCCAAATTCAAATTAGGAAAATGTGTGATTTTCATTTGTTTTTCGTACCGTCAAGATGAGTGAATCTAATGAAGAAATTCGATACATTTTTAAATTTTACTACAAAAAAGGTAAAAATGCAACGCAAGCCGCGAAAAAAATTTGCGATGTTTATGGACCTAGTGTAGTGTCGGTGAGAGTAGCACAAATTTGGTTTAAGGCGCGGTGTTACCTCAATATTCACAAAACACTGGTGTCTTTGACAATCGAGTAAGACGTAACGCAATGAAAATATACGACACAAAAAATACAGTGGACAGAGAAGGGTTTAAAGAAAAATTCTAACCGAATAGAATAGTGAAAAATTGTTTGATATTCCCAATAAAAATTGTTTCACAAAAAAAACTTTGACGTCGAACATCTCTGTATTTTCAGCGATAACAACATTTTTTTTTTAAAGAGTTCAATAGAATAAACATTACTTTAAAACTTTAACCAGACAATTATTTAATTTAATGTGTGTAGTCCGAATAATCTAAATAAAACCCGTAAAATAAATGCCAATTCGCAGCTTAGTCACATCGTCATCCAAATATTTATTCAATTTTCAACCTTATTTGTTGGAGCTGTAGCATGTAGTTGTAGCATTTAAAATCGTAGTCAGTCCGCGCCTTAAGCGTTTTCAATCCGGAAATTTTGATGTCAAAGATGCACGGCGGTCTGGTCGCCCTATTACGGATAAAATGGATGCCATTATTGAAAAAGTGGAGCAAGATCGGCATACCAGTAGTTACGACGTAGCTGAAGAACTGGAAATTGACCACAAAACAGTTTTGGCGCATTTGAAAAAAACTGGGTACACAAAAAAGCTCGACATTTGGGTACCTCACGAGCTCACTGAAAGAAACCTAATGAACCGTGTACTCATTTGTGATTCTTTATTACAACGTAATGAAACCGAACCATTTTTGAAGAACCTGATAACTGGTGATGAAAAGTGGATCACGTATGACAAGAACGTGCGAAAAAGGTCGTGGTCAAAGGCCGGTCAGGCTTCACAGACTGTGGCGAAACCCGGGTTAACTCGCAACAAGGTGATGCTGTGTGTGTGGTGGGATTGGAAGGGCATTATTCATTATGAGCTGTTACCACCAGGCAGGACCATCAATTCTGAACTCTACTGCGAACAACTGATGAGATTAAAGCAAGAAGTTGAGAGAAAGCGGCCGGAATTAATCAACAGAAGGGGTGTGGTTTTTCATCATGATAACGCTAGACCTCACACATCTTTAGTCACCCAACAAAAATTAAGAGAGTTTGGCTGGGAGGTGTTAATGCATCCGCCGTATAGTCCTGACCTTGCACCTTCAGATTTCCACCTGTTTCGGTCTCTTCAGAATTCTTTAGGCAGTGTCAGGTTAACATCACGAGAGGACTGCCAAAACCACTTGTCGCGGTATTTTGACCAGAAGTCCCAAAATTTCTATAGCAATGGGATCATGTCCCTACCTACAAGATGGCAAAAAGTTATCGAACAAAATGGTACCTACATACTTTAGTTAAATGTAAATAAACTTTATTAAAAAATGTTTTGAATTTTCTTAAAAAATGCGAAGAAACTTTTTCCCCAACCTATTATGTGAGGCACCCCACCTCTTAGGTCCTCTGAGGCATTCCTTATCTATTTAAAAAGAATTTGTAAAATTCATCCACAATTGCCGGAGATATCGCAACTACCTACTTGTAAAATTGTTGGGAGACACGTTGCATTTGTTTTTATGTTCAAAGTTACATTAAATGCCTGTATTCTGCGAAGGGATAGGTAAATATATAGTCTGCCCAAATTACATCAGTTATGTTTGAGTCCTTTGTAACAGGGGGCGAGCCTATTGTCATTTCCAGATTTTGTATTATATTAATTTTAATTTACTTATAAGTTACTTAATTTTGTCTTTAATTTTACTTATTAACTTAATATTAATTTTGTCTTTAATTTATATACTATTTTATTGTATCAAATTATAATTTTATATCACTTTCAAGTTTTTTTTCTAAGCAGATGTTGATATGCATTTTCTACTTGGTGGCTATTTTTAAGTGTAAATTATTTGAGGGTTTGGCGCTGATAGCCGAAATACAGGCTTTTGCCTAGTTCAGCTACAGATGTCTAATTCATTTGTTAAAAGAAAATATAGCCTATAAGATATCTGTAAAATTTTAAATTATTATTGAAATAAACATATAAACATTAACCGGGTACAAATCCAGATTCCGGGTTGTTACTGAGAAATCCCAGATGGAAAAACCTAATTACAGTAAAAAAAAACCTATTTAAAGTTCACTCTCTGCTACAGATTTGCACAATGATATCAGAGCTTCTTGCTTTATATACATGACGTATAGTTAGACCATTATCTTCAAATCGTAAATACAAAAAAAGCTTTTTACTCCCTTTAAAAGCCCATTACACCGACACGATTCACTGAATCAATAAACTCCGACACAAAAGCCAGAGCACGCTATAAAGGCCATATTTCAGGCGATTGAACTTAAATTGATAGCCTTTTGAAAGCTACCATATTGTATCGAACGCTTTGATCAAGTAACCTTGGTGGGTTTGCAGACGGGAGAGGTTACCGAGACCTTACTTGTTACCGGGATATTTGTCATCTGCCTGTCTTATTGTAATGTATAGAGATTTGGCTGGATTTGTTGTTTATGTAAATTCGGCCAATCTGTAATACTAGCTTTTGCCCGCGATTTTGTACGCATCAAGTTTCTTGCTCCCCCGACACACTACGTTGCATCGCATCGCCTGTCCGTACTTTTATAGTGAGTCTTCCTTCTTGCTCGGCTCCTAAGGTTCCTAACGTGATGTTAAAGAGCCAATAGCCTTCCTCGATAAATGAGCACAAAAACTATACAATACACTAGATATAGAAATAAGTTTTATTTTGTACTAGCTCACGTGGCTGTATATTCTATTGGCATGAAGAGACCCGTTGTACACGGTGATGAAAGAAAGAAAATATTTTATTTGAGACACACAGGAAATACAGACAATAAAGAAGGACATTAAAACTTTTAAGTTAAACATAACGAAGCAGTGAAAATAAAACAAAAGAGAAGGAACTTTGCGATACCAAAAAGGCTCTTATCTCATAATGCTGCGATATTTGTAAAAAACGACTACCGCAGAGAGCAGTGGTGGCCCAGTGGTAACGGAACTTACGAGTTGTAGGTTGTGGATTCGAACCTAAGCAGGCACTTTACATCGAGAATAAATAATAGTTTAAAAAAACTAAAAAAACACGCTTCCATTGAAAACTAAACTAAAAAGTACAAAATAATGGAAAAAAAGCGTGGGGTGCTTTTTAAGGTGTTTTTGATATCAGGCACCCCACGCTTTTTTTCCATTATTTCAATGGAAGCGTGTTTTTTAGTTTTTTTAAACTATTATTTATTTTCTACTTTTTAGGGTGTTTCGAATTTTGAGACGTATGTCAGCGTAGTTTGTGACGTATGTCAGCGTAGTTTTCGAAGACAGTTTTTTTTTGCTGCCCTGGTAACCCTGGCAAGGATAATGGCACAAATTAGTTTGTGACGTATGTCAGCGTAATTTTCGAAGACAGTTTTTTTGCTGTCCTGGTAACCATGGCAAGGATAATGGCATAAATTTATGAAATTATTGCATTGTCATCGGTCCTTGACAGGTGTGCAAAGTTTGAATGAAATCTGGTCGTTTAAAGTGGGTCAAAATCGCGTTAGAAGGAGTCGGTTACAAACAAACATACAAGTGAAGCTAATATAAAGCGTGTAAAAATATTTCATCACCGCTGCTCTCCGTGAAGGAAAACATCGTGAGGAAATCGAAATGTCATAGAACCAAAAATTCCAAGGCATTTGACATCTACCAACCCGCACTGGGCCCGCGTGGTTGTTTATGGCCCACTCACTGAGAGGAAGCCTGATTCCCAGCATTGGGAACATTATAGGCTGCTGATGACTACCGCAGCGCTGGTCTTCAGAGAGGGTCCGCTGTGATGCCATGGACACACTTACGGAAAAGACAATTAGTCCCACTCAAGGATTTTAAAATAAAATAAACGTAAAAACGGTACGGTTTCTTTATGATGTGATAACTGGGCCGTACAAAATCATTTGAGCTTTTCATGCGCTACGGAGACGACAATCTGCCGTAGTGCCACAGTGTCTGTCAACCAACTTCCATAGTGATCCATAGAAGAAAGAAAGAAAAAAAAAATAAACGTATGTGGTATGTGTACAATGGGAATGTAAAGTCATTGTATGCTTCTCACATTTTCTATACTCTTGACTGAACATAAAACAGTGGAAACCAACAATTCCAAGAACAAAGCTGAAAAGCTCACTATTATTTAAACCCGAGCCAAAGTGCCGGCCATCGAGCGTCCATTGAGAAAGCGGAAACGTCTCACAGCTCGAAGTAGGCGACACCTGCGCACACGCCACTTCCGCCGGACGTCAGGTGCCGGCCGAGGCAAGAATAGACGACATTGCTGGACGTATCAAGTTCAATCTAGACGGGGGGGGGGGGGGGGGGAGTTTCTGCTCAGATTGTGTTTGATGAGTCATGAAAATTAAATAGGTATGGCAAGTTTATAGCTGTTTCTTCAATTGTCCTCACGTTAAACAATCATCTCAACTAGATATACACTGATAAAGGAAGCAGGACTATATAAGGATTGTAAGGTAGCGTTCTTTGGTTTCTGCCTACCTCTATTATAGGAAAAGGCTTAAGTTATGTATATGTGTAAGTATTGATAAATGGTATTTCATTTGTAAAATGGTTTAAAATAACACTTTTAAACTTTTTATTTTATTCAGATGAGATCGCATAAATTTAACCTAGTAATCACAGTAAAAAAAGATTCATCAACAGCAGCATTGTCTTGCCCTTTTCCCAAAAATATTCGGAGTTGGCGCAACATATTGTCACACGTGAAGAATCGTCTTCTCGGTAGTCACCCCCTTTCTAGCCATTTCATCTTTCACACAGTCCATCTATAGTTTCTTGAGCCTTCCCTCACTCTTGTAGCCATCGGTATCAGTTGAGTGAAAGAGGGAAATAAAAAACTACTTCGTCAATACTGTAAGATCCCGACCCGAGTTTCGGGGTTTCCAAGGAAAACTGACTATAAATGCAAAACTTTCCGAATAGATATACAGGTTAGCTATAAAATTTCAAAGTTCCGAGAAAATTGTATCGGAATGAAAATGGTTTCGTAGATTTTTTATCGCGAAAAATAACATTACGTAATAAAACGAAAAGTGCCTATTCACCTAAATGACAAGTTGCTTTTCCATTGGCATCACTGAGTCACTGTTTTGACTCACAGAGAAGCAATAAAAAGGGGAGAGTAATATATTCTTTTCCAAAAAAACATACATAAATAACAGATTTTCTTAAAAGCTATTAAATTCAATGTAGTGGGAACTAGACATTGGTGCCAAAACAGTTTATAGCAATAAGTTCAAGCCTCGATAAATTTTAGTTTTTATTGTAGAAGAGAAAGTAACTGGGTTGTGGAGGTAAGATAGGCTGTCTCTCCATGTAAAATACTGAAACTCAGCTGCATCTAGTTAGACTTGAAGCCGACTCCAACATAGGTGAGAAAAAGCTATGCAGATGATGTTGATTGTAGAAGAGATTAAGATGGGGAAGTCAGATATAGAAGATAGCACCATTCCATTTCTCCCCGTGGGCGTCTTAGAAGCCGACTACGGGACTTACTAGAGAATAGGCACCAGCGTTCTCTATGCATTTTACCACCATCCTGCGATCGCCAACCCACCTGCCAAGCGTGGCGATTATGGTAAACCCCCCCATTTTTGGCGGAGGCTACTACGTCCAGCACAGACGTTTATCGGCTGAAATTACGAAGTATAAGTCTTTATAATAATCTTGATATTGTGTGTTTGGCGAACTGCAGTGATGCATCACGTCTATGTTATAGTGTTGGCACTTTGTACCATATAAACAACGGTGCTATTTGCAGCAATACAGCGACAAGTCACGCTCGCAATATATCGCCTAGTGTCCGCCCCGACGCATTTAACATGTTAGCACTTCAAATAAACACCTAACATACAAGTGATTGCTTTTCTTCAAAATTTATTGTCTGTTTTGGTCGGTGTATTATTTAAGTAAATGACAATGACTGGACTTTAATTAAACTTGGTTTATTATCTTATTATCTTCTAAGCACATACAAGAGTTAGCCGTGCGCGGTTAGGACGCCATGTTGGCTTGGCAGCTCGCCTTCTTATATGCTAGTGATGTTACATCACAATAGTGACGTTACTTACTCATAACATCCTCCTTATTAGAAAAAGTTGAATTATTATAATTTTACAGCTTGCAACAGTTTACAACAATTTTATTGACAAAACTAACAATAACTCTCGACAGCAAAGACTATAAGTAACTCAAAATTAAAACAGTTTGTTAAACTAGGTCTCTATCTATATATTCTAGACTATAACTAAATCAATCCGTCCTTCACAGCCATTGCTATTACTTGACTCTTATAAATCTAACCGTCTTGGTGGTCTTATAACTCTTCCACACCTAGTGCGCATTTCAACTGGAGTTGTACGCTCTTCAATAGACGGTGCTACTGTATGGGGATTAGGAGATGTCTTGATATTTGGACTTTTTCGAAACATATCTTGAGATACCGCTTGAGGTGACTGCTGAGGCTTCAAAATATGCTGTCTGTTTCTCCTTCCTGTAAATCCATCTGATCCCTCAACAGTGTAAGACCTTGGCTGATCACATTTGGACCTTACTGTGCCTGTAATCCATGGAGTATCTGGCATTTTCTTAAAATACACTTCATCTCCTTCTTGTAGTTCTGGTAATGGTTTAGTCTTTCTGTCATAGTAATCCTTCATTTTATTTTTATTTTCTTTCTTAATTTTTGCATATTCTTGAAAATTGACTGTTCTTGGTATTAAGTTTTTTGTGACTGTTGGTAATTGTGTTCTAAGTGAGCGTGACATTAGTAATTGTGCTGGTGATGGTAGATTTCCTCTAGGTGTATTCCTGAATTGAAGCAAAGCCAGATACGGATCTGTCCCCGACTCCTCTGACTTGGTTAGAAAACGTTTACATATCTTTACAGCCGACTCTACCAACCCATTTGACCTTGGTATGTAGGGACTTG
The DNA here is from genome assembly GCA_947507805.1 of Aporophyla nigra. Taxonomy (NCBI): domain Eukaryota; kingdom Metazoa; phylum Arthropoda; class Insecta; order Lepidoptera; family Noctuidae; genus Aporophyla; species Aporophyla nigra. The sequence continues at coordinate 26,127,587 of OX382293.1, read as the reverse complement.
ACGTATTATGATGTATTCCCCATTCCCAAATAAAATTCTTGAACTCTGCCGAATTAAATGGTGGCCCATTGTCAGAGAATAACTCAACTGGAATACCATGTCTGCTAAAGATACTTTTAAGACAAACAATTACTGTTTTGGCGTTAGTACTTGCCACTGCCATTAATTCAATATAATTTGAGTAATAATCTTGTACTACTATGTATTTTTTTGATTTATAATCCATAAAATCAACACCAACTTTTTCCCACGGAAGTAATGTCACATCATGTGGAAGAAGTGGTTCTGGTGCATTTGAGTTTCTATGTGACAAGCAAATATGACACGACTGAACAATGTTTTTTATATCAGTTGACATAAATGGCCAAAATACATGTCCTCTAGCAAACGCTTTTTGACCTTTCAATTCCCAGATGACCACTGTGTATTATTTTCAGAATCTCTGGCCTTAATTTTTTAGGTATGACTATACTGTTACTTCTGAAAATTAAATCATTTTCTGTATGTAAATCAAATCTATACTGCCAATACTCATGTAGATCTTTTTGAATTTGATTTTTACTTGATGGCCATCCTTCTTTACAGTATTTTTTCAAAATCTGCAGATTTTCATCTTCATTAGTGCTTCTAATTAACCACTGTAGACGTTCTGATGAGACTGGTAATGACTTTATCAGTAAATTTACATGAACAATGATATCATCATCTAATTCATCTGAACTTGTTTCAGAGAGTGCTGCTCTTGACAAGGTATCAGCAATGTACATGTGACTACCTTTCTTATAAACTACATTTAGACTGTAGGGTTGTATTTTCAACATCATTCTTTGGAGGCGTGTTGGAACCTCGACTAAAGACTTTTTGAACAATGTTATTAAAGGAGCATGGTCTGTTTCAACAGTTACAGTTTGTCCATATATAAATTGATGAAACTTGATGCAGGCAAAAACGATTGAATAGAGTTCTTTCTCTATCTGAGCCATTTTCTGTTGTGTATCTGTCAAAGTTTTTGAAGCATAATATACTGGATGTTGATTTTGTAACAACACCGCTCCAACAGCACTCTTACTAGCATCACTTTGTAGGACAATAGGATCATGAACATTAAAATGTGCCAAAACTGGAACTTGACATATTAATTGCTTCAGACTACGAAATGTTGTTTCATGATTAGCAGTCCACTGCCAATCAGTAGATTTTTTTAATAATTGGCGTAGAATTTCTGTCTCGCCTGCCATATTTTTGATAAAAGGACTTAAATAATTAAGTATGCCTAGAAATCTTTGTAAATCCTTTAGACAGGTAGGAGAGGGCATCTCTTTGATTGCTCTGACTTTGTCCGGATCAGCTGTGATTCCGTCCGCTGAAAAAATATGACCCAGATATTTAATACTCTCCTTGGTGAATGAACATTTTTCCTTATTAAACTTGACATTATATTTCTTCGCTCTTTTAAATACTATATTAAGACGCTCATTATGCTCTTGTAATGTTTGACCGCTTACTAAAATATCATCACTGTACTGCCACCCCTGGTATGTCACCAAAAATTTCAGTCATAATTCTGTGAAAATACTCAGGAGCACAGCTGACTCCATATGGAAGACGTTTAAAGCGGTATCGGCCAAAAGGTGTATTAAAAGTTGTGAGGTAAGAACTCTTCTCACTCAATTTACACATCCAAAATCCACTACTTGCATCCAAGGTGGAGTAAAATCTTGCACCAGTCACCTTGGCACGGACTACGTCTACTGATGGAATAGGATAATGAGTCCTCTTAATTGCCTGATTTAAATTACGGGGGTCTAGACATACCCTTAATTGGCCATTTTTCTTTTCTATTAAGATTAAAGAACTCACCCATTCAGTAGGTTCTGTGACCTTGGTAATGACATCCATTTTTTCCATCTTCTCAAGTTCTTGTTGAAGTCTATGATGTAATGCAAATGGTACCTTCCTCGGAGCATCGACTTTTGGCTGGACCTCAGGATTTGTATTTATGTGACACTCGCCAGGAAGACAACCAAGACCGGTAAAAACAGAGTTATTACATTCAACAAGTTTATTTAAATTTATATTTTGTGACTGACTTGACTGTAATGGTAATGACTGTGATTGACTTGTTGTGACTTTGGAACATATTACTTGACTTGGATTTGACTCATTTTGACTTATTTCAGAAAACAATTGACTGTTATCACTTTCTGACGTTTGCATGCTTGTAGTGTCTACACAAAAAACTCTTTTAATTAGTCCAATTTCTGAGCAAGTAAGTTTGCCTAATACAGTTGGAGAATTCACATTTGCAATAATAAAATTAATTTGTTTTGCCATATAGAGGTCATTAAATTGAAATTTACACTGTAAGTTTTGTTGACCTAGTACCTCTAGACTATTACCAGTGTATGACTTAATTTTTACATCAGTTTTAGACAATAAATTTTTAATATTAAGAGAATCATAAACACTTTTTGACATAATATTAACATCACTACCCGTATCAATAATACAATTTATTTGTGAATTATTTATATATAAATTAATTGTCCATTCACTTGACAATGACTTGGATGACTGAATATGACCTATAAACAATTCATCTTGTTCTGACTGTACCTGTTGTGTATTACTATCTGACTGTATATATCTTATTGACTTTGACTGAAATGACCGACAACAGACTGCAAAATGACCAACTTTTTCACATTTCTTGCACTTTACACCGAATGCTGGACACTTGTTACGATGCACCTGACCACATCTTGTACAAACTTCCTGTCTTGACTGCTGACTATTTTGACTGGTGTTCCTTGAGTTAGACTTTGATCTTGAGCGTGACTGACTCATATTATACAAGACTGAACTTTGTTCTGCTGTCAATTCATCTGTTTGATGTCTGGAAGCAAGCATGGCCTTTGCCATCTCTAAGGCCTTATCAAGATCCAGCTTATCTTCAAGCAATAATTTTTCTCTAATATAATTGTATTTTTGATGCATGTTACATATAAACATTATTTTGACTAGGCGTTCTTGCAGCTGTCCTAGCTCACAGTTTTGAGACCTTAGTTTTAATGTGCAAGCAAAATCGTCTAAGGTTTCATTTTCACCTTGTTTGTATGTGAAAAAGTTGTGACATTCATAAGTGAGGTTAGCTTTTGGGGCAAAGTGATTTTGAAATAACTTTATAAGCTCGTCATATGTAATGTTATCCTCGTCTTTTCCAAATGTATTGAATACGTCCACGCCCTTTTCACCAATGACATGTAGAAATAATGCAACTTTTCTGCCATCACTCTCTTCATCCAAGCCAGACGCACGTACATAAAATTTAAATGTCTGTACCCATTTTTTCCATTGTTGAGCCAAGTTACCATTCATCACCATGGGCTGCGGACTGGACATTCCAGAAAGTTTCTTGGGCTTTTGATTTTCTTCAGACATGACGCCGACTTTTCACACGAGAATTTCTTAATATACGTACGACACAGATTGCGAACCCAATTCTGACACCATGTTTTGGTCGGTGTATTATTTAAGTAAATGACAATGACTGGACTTTAATTAAACTTGGTTTATTATCTTATTATCTTCTAAGCACATACAAGAGTTAGCCGTGCGCGGTTAGGACGCCATGTTGGCTTGGCAGCTCGCCTTCTTATATGCTAGTGATGTTACATCACAATAGTGACGTTACTTACTCATAACATTGTCCATTTACGTTTGTGGTGATTAACATGCTCATTATATTTTGCCAAAATATAGCATCCCTGGGCATTGCAGATTTACGACGAGTGCACTGAAATCATTATTCGGTGAGAGGTCAGTAGTATTCAAACTCTAAAGTCCTTGAGGATGACCATATTGCCCTTTCAGTCCAGAAAAGAAACGTATGTATTCGTAAGCATATTGAATATAGTGCGCTAAAGAAGAGCTTTCTTTTCCTATCGATATCGGAAAGTAGTTGCCGAAAAAATCTATCACATATAGTCTACTAGTTTTTGCCAGCGGCTTCGCCCACGTGGAGGTCGGAAAATATCCCGCGGGAACGTACGACCGGGATAAAAAGTACCCTATATGTTAATCCATGTTATGAACTATCTGTGTGCCAAATTTCATCCAAATCCGTCCAGTAGTTTTTTCGTGAAAGGGTAACAAACATACACATACACATACATCCATCCTCACAAACTTTCGCATTTATAATATTAGTAGGATTCTCAAGTTCACTAAAGATTGCAACACAATATTTGAAAAACGCAACATCACGCCTTGTATCTCCGAAGGGTTGGGTAGAGGTGTACCTTACCTACCTATAGTACAACCACATTTTGCCAGTTATGTTTAAGTCTCATGTAATAGGGAGCGAGTCTTTGCCATCAACCAGACACAAAACCAGATTCCGGGCTGCTATTGAGAAATTACTGATAGAAAAACCCAATAACTTTATATTAAAATTGTTCTCAAGTAAGTGAAATATTTGTAATTTCTTATTGAGAAAATAAATTTCTTTAACCATAATAACACTTTCCGTGACCTGCACCCTAATTGCGAAACACACAATTTATCAGAATCCGAATGCGATTGAAGATTATTTCTAAACCGTAGCGTCATTTGTTCGAATAAATTGTCGGCTCAACAACGTAAATAACGCAATGAATGTTGTTTAACTATGACTATTAAACCAATTCCTACGGATAAAAAGTTCCGCAATTACCCCTCTGGGAATCGAACCCGCGACCACTAGACTACTATAAAAACGAGGCAGTAAGTCGGTATTTGACTAACGTCTCAATAATATGAGGAAAATCTTTACCAAGAACTGTTTAGTTTTTTCACACGGCAGATTTTTGTCACCAATTACAATTTTTATTATTCATACAATTTTTCCCGTGTAACCATGATGGACGTCGTGTCATTAACCGCTTCCCTGAATCGTTTTACGACGCCATCTTCACAGAAAAATTACCGTGATTTTGGCACTAAATTATTACTGCTCTGGACATGGAGTGATGAGATAAAAACCTCATTTCTCTGATTTGAGCCATTTGTTTACGGAAGACGTAAGGAGGTGATGCTATAAAGTTTCTGACATATTGTCTTGTTCTTTGATATTATAATGCCTTCTAATAGAATTCTGAATGTAGATATGTATCGTAATTTTAATATTTTTGTTATTCAAACGCCCGCTACGCGACTTGATTGATTATTTTGTTTACATAAATCAACACCTGCAAACAAAGACGTGTCACAATTTTCCGTAATTATTAAATTGTAAATCATACCGACTGTCGTGTGGACGCGTCCTGGTTTCATGAATAATGATTATTATCACCATTTATAATGAAAAAAAGTCTCTCCTTTTCCTTGTCATACAGTCATCATTTTTAGGAAATCCCCAGTCGTGGGCGGGAAAGTGTGACATCTGTCATTTAATTTGCACAGATAAGTGTAAAGACGAGCAATGGAAGTAAATCTTACAGCCTAATTACATCGTGATTTAGAACACCGATAAAGTTGCGGAGACGTTTTGATCAATGAATTAGATCAAAAGCGAGATGAAAGAACTCATTAAATAAAACTAGACAATGTTTTGAGTGTGCAAAATTAAAGCGACAAGAGCTTCGGGCGGAGTATCTATCTGGATGAGATTCAAAGAGACCTAGTTGCGCGAACAAATGCAGACAGATACAAAACTAGTGCGTGTATTTAAAGGATTCTAAGAAAATATCGTTTCTATTTCGTTGTTTCTAGTACTTATTTCTAGAACTTATTCGCCTAAGTAATTTATATTTAAAATTCTATCGGTGTTTTGTGTTAAATATAGCAGTTTCTACCAACGCATTGTGCATTGTAACATTTAATTTGGCTGTTCATGTATTTATTTTGAAAGAGAAACAGTATGGTGATACGTAGAGTTTCTAATAACATTTGAAAACCGTCGAGCTGTTTAGGTTATAGAACACGTTACGAATTGTGATTTTGATCAAAAGCTTTAAACATTTCGAAGATATTACAGGATGCAAAATATTTACCTACCTACATTTGTGGAACAGCTATATCGTAGGTAGCGCTAAAAATGATGTTTTATTTCACAAGTGTAACATTATTTAGGTTAATCTGATGTAATATTATAATATTTTGGCAACATAGATCCGGGCAGTACTCATTTGAAAGTGTCGTAAAAAAAATGAGATAGTAATCTAGAGAAATATTACGTTTTACCTCGGGTTCTCGACGTTGATGTTTGTTAGGATGGACAAAAAGATGTTTCGAAGATTGATACGTAACTGGCAATGAGCAAAAGGAGAATTTTATATTTGAGAATGTTAAAACTCAGTTAAAAGTGGGATCGGTAAATAGAGTAAGCCTGAAGAATGCATGTAGGTATTTACTTTCTGAACAAATAACATCCAGACTCGTTATTTATTTCTAGTGATAAACCTTAAATCATCGTAATATTATAAATAATCTCATAAATAAAAATGAAATGCTGTCCGTTGGTAAGCACGCCATTTGAAAACTGCTGAACCGATTGGGCTAGTTTTTTTTTTGTTTTAAAATGTCCATAGAAATCCCAATTATATATGAAATGGAAAGGAAAATTGGAAATGTTTACCGGAAAATTCAGGAAATGTAATCCTTTTTTTTCCTATAGGGTTTTTTGAATGAACTATTGAATTTTAGACAGACGTTGTCCTGTACAAAATTCAATAGTTAGTAGTGTGTTGAGTTTGTTAGTTATAAATAACCTATGAGTATAATAACTTTCTTTAAATATAGAACGTAAACGATATTCATCTATTTATGGCATCCTGAAGTAGACACCAGCCAGTGGGGCGCCAGATTACATAAACACATTTGTTACAGGCTGCAATAACGTTACAGTAGGTAAACATCCAGCGGTTGCATCAGTGCTAGTGTGAAGTGATGTGACATGAACGTCACTTAGCGGTATAATATCCCATCTATTGGCAGACGACGGACTTTTGAGAGCCATTTTTCATTTTAGACAAATACTTACTAGATTGAGTGTGAGCATTTTGGCTACTAAGCCATAAAACTTAAGAATATTCAGTGATCGACTTTGAAACAACCAAAACCATAATTATTTGAGGATAAAGATTACAAGATTTAATCCTTAAAAGGCCGATTAGATTCTCTACAGGTGTAGGGCTTTGAAGCTTGAAATCCTAATATGCCGCGGGTTTGATTAGATATGTGTGTAACAGAACATCACGCCTTGTTTTCCTGGAGGGTTGGGTCCCGGAGGGTCCACCACTGCAAGGTGTACCCCACATTTTGCCAGTTTTGATAATACTACGTTCTGCCCGCGACTTCGTGTTTTCCTGACGGACAGGCGAATCCGATTGGTTTTCATAGTGAAAACAGTAATTTAGGCAGTAATCCATAGTACAAGTAAGACATCTTCAGCAGAACAAATACACACATGCGTAAACGCACATCTCTCCTTCATGTCATATCTAAATCTTTCACCACGCGACAGTGTCCTTTGTTTTTCAAAATGATAGCTGCTGAAACGACAACAAACTCCATTGTGTCAGCTTTCGTTCTGGTGCTGTGAACTCACAATAAACTAACAGAGTACCTACCTCTCAGTACTGACAGATTTAAGTGCGTAATAATATCCTTAGTGAAAGTGCTGCTTGTAATGGCTTCTTGGAAAAGGAATATGTTTCGTTACAAAAGATCGTTCTGGGCTGTGCAATTCGTGGGTTATTCCTAGAACGGTAGGTGGGAACTATAAACATCGTGACATTTGAGAGATGCAGAATGGAATAACAAAATCAGATGAAATCGAGGAACGTTATTTCTAAAATTGAAATTTTAATATCGTATAGGTATAAATACATGAAACGATTGAATAACCGACGCTGGTAATTCAGGATCAGGGATTGAAATAACGGTATTTCAGTACCGGTTTCACTAAAATATTTCGGCTTTTTTTATTCGGCCTTGATTTGATACCGGTGTAGTAATTTACCGGTAGATACTAAAGAACGGTAACAAGCAAAAAATTCCGAGTTAGAGTGAGTAAACAGAAATAGTAAAAAACATACAGACGAATTGAGAACCATCTCCTTTTTGTAGTCAGTTATAAAGGATGGTAGGTAATTATTAGGCATTAGAAAAATAACTTTAAGATGGCAACATTTGTAATAGGTACGCAACGGGTACCGGAATTTGGTACTGGTACTTGTTACGTGAAGTATAGATACCCGATTGGAAGTCGTACTGAATAGGTAATAACCGCTAAGTACAGGTACAGAACCTGTGCTTTTGCTCGAAGCTCTGTTCAGGATACATTAATTTAGGTCATTGCGTCCTTTTTACAGGCTCTAAAAACGTCAGTAATATCTTTCGAGGAGGGGCATTTGGAAATGTGTAGTAATGACAGTTTCAATCGACTGTTCTGACTGCTGTGATAAAAGACGGTTCCATTACAGTGTTATTTTCCACCCGACTCCCACGGGGCAGAAAGGAGGGTAATGCTTTACACGTGACAAAACAAACAGCTCTGTAAAGATGCGTAATATTGTGCAATTTAAAACATCTCGATAACATATTGTGCCATTTTCAATTGTTATAGTAGTTATAACGGTAGTCCTACTACTATGAACAATTCTTCGCTTAAAACTAGCGTAATAGTATAAAATCAAAAATCAAATCAAAATCAAAAGTCATTTATTCAAATTAGGCTGAGGATCAGCACTTTTCGAACGTCAAAATTACAAAAGACAGTCCCCCCAAAACGCCCACCCGTCGCGCACTTCCTAGTGCTTTAGCTGGGAAGAAGAAGTGGCCAACAAACTCCCCAGCAGCACAGCTGTCTGTCCAGTTAGAAGAACTTGATTCTATACAATGGTATATAGTAAAACATTAAGAGACACAAATTAAATTAAATGATTTGCTATATGCCAGCTAGCCAACCCAATATACCAACAAATAAAATGAAAACTATACTCAAGCATAAGCAAAAAAATATGTATAATGTAAAAATGGCTGCAAAAATAAAAGCCTCCTGGCATAAAGGGCGTGACAGCTTACATATGCAATGCTGAATGTTCACATAGCTGTTACGACCTGAGTTACAACTCGAGGCCACAAATGATAAACTAGGACCATCGATGTAAAATAAATTAAACAGGTAAGTAATATTAATAATAATATCAACACCAAAGTCAGCAAGACGACCAGTCACCACAAGCAGCACCCGTTCACGAGCATAACGCAAAGATCAGCCATTGCCCCCCTCGCCATATTTGAGGGAAGGGGGCAACCCGACCCCCGACGCTACCGCAAGCATTGACATCTAAGGAAGCATGACGAACTTGCTGCCGGTTGCTCAAGCAAGAATTGAATGATTACTTGTCGAGGTCGCTAGCTAACCACATTATGCAATACTAATAAAATAAAATTGGCATAAACAGGAAAAAAAAAAAGGAAACAATTATATTGAACCTATCACTAGGTACGCTAATACTGGAGAAAGAACATAAACATTGTCTTATTAACTACTACTTAACTACTTATTGTATACAAACTGGATGACCGCTTCACATCACTTCACCAAGTTGCCTGGCCTTCGAGGAACATTTATGAATACTCCAAGAAGAGAGGATTGAGACAACAACTAAGAAAATGCCTTTTATTCGAAAAATATTTAAACAAATGTGATGACCCGGAAAACCCACATGAATCGCCTACGTTAAAAAGAGTTACTGAAAACATTGTTTCTACGTTTTATTGTCCAATGGACCTTTCAGAACAAAGCAACACTAAAAGATGATCACGCTGAGAACACTGTCAAGACGTCGATTAGTAAAAAATAAAAAGCATCGACCAAAGCCAAGATTTTTTATATTTATAACCGTCGGAGTTAGCTGTAGTTCAGGTTCAAAAGTAACACAATACGCTTGAGAAGTTGGCCAATCTCCCAGTTCAAGAGTTTGAATAATGTTAGACATTATTATTGCCTTGAAATCGGTGTTTAAGTGGGTAAATTGGAGACTCGTAATAACTAATTCGATGGTACATAAAAGAAATGCTTATTTAATGGTTGTAGGACGGACCTACTTACGCCTGTTCAACTTCACTTGGACAAACGTTCGTATTTGTTGACACTTGAGACATAACTTTAATACAAAATGGCTGCTTCTTGTTAGGAAAAGACAGCAAAGCACTAGTATAGAGTGATGATTAGGTGATGCATTATGCCCTATAGGTAGGTATATTAATTTTAACGTGTTATACACATCCTTTCACGTTAAACCGCTAAACGTTAAAGAATTTTGGTTGGAACTAGTCAAAGGACTAGTTGCAACCCAATGAGGTTATACAATACCCAAACTTTTGAAAACAGTGAAAGTGTTTCAGAAAAATAGACATTTTACTTTCAAAGTTTGATAATATTAGGCTACCAAAGAATCGTACGCCAACATCCACCACACAAAGCATAATTTATACCAACAAACATGATGCATTTACAAACACTGCACCGAATTGGGACGCCTCCAAACTAATTATAAGCCCGTAAATTTGTGAGTGCCACCATACTTCAGGCGGCCCTTCGAAACACAGAGCATTAATTTAAACTTGGACGTTACAAGGAAGCCGGGTGACAAATATGTGCAAATGTTGTTAATGTACTGTGCCGTTAGGTGAATTAATTTATGAGGGAGTTACGCTGTGTCAGACTGTGGCATTTCCTGATTTAGAATTGATGAAGAAATGGAGCTGTATTCAATGCAATTTGGGTCGATTCTGGCAACTGTCTTTGCCACGCGCACAGATAGACAACAAACTGCGTTGCCTATACCGGCAGTAACCTATAAACGACTCGATATTAGTCTAGTGGTCGTAAGAGCAACGCTGAGTATGAGGTCCTGGGGTCGGGTCCCAGGTCAGGTAAATTGTTATTGTTTATTTTTTTATCTAGAGTTCCTCAGTTGCAGCTCGGAGTCAGTATTTGTGTCCGGTTAATGGCAATCGGCTCGCCTATATTAAATTCATTGGTCTTAAACGTAACCGGCGAAATATGGGTCTCCTAAAGGTACAACTCTACCCAACCCTTTGGGGAAACAAGGCTTGATTTTATGTGTATTAAATTAGTGAAGCTTATGTATTTTATGCAACATGACCAAGAGATTTCGAAAATCATACAGCACATTGAAAAGTCGTAAATTTTATTTTTATACAAATAATCACTTGGTGAAAACGTGGCATCCTGGTTCGGATATCACTCCACACGCTTTCCCAAACTGTTTACTGCATCATAATTTATTATGCAAAACATATTCCAAATAAACTTGGTTCCTGCTGCCTTCTGGTTGCTCAGCGAGTTTTAAGGCCAATATTTTTAATAAAAGAGGCAAGATAAAACACATTGCGGACAACCCAAAGAACATTGTCCGAATTACCTTTGAATCTGAAGTATTTATTACACGCTTCAAATTAGCAGACGTTTATTAAAACGACGTTGAAATATGGGTGTGAATTTTAATTTGTTTTCCTGCTTGAGACCTAGTTTGGATCTGGTTAAGGAAATGAACGAAAAAACCTCGGATTTTGCAAGAGTTCATCGAAGATATGTGAGGAAAACTGTTAACCGCCAAAAAACAAAGGGTTTCCCACCTTACCTATACGTAACGAAAAAAAACCGCCCAAGTGCGAGTCGGACTCACGCACCGAGGTTTCCGTACAAACCTGCAGATATTCACGGTTTATGCATAAGGTTTATGTTTATGAAATTAAATGTTTTTATTTAAATTTTTATATATGAGTTGACTGAATGAAAGGTAAATTATGGTTTACGATTTATGACTTATTAAAAAAAACTACTTACTAGATCTCGTTCAAACCAATTTTCGGTGGAAGTTTACATGGTAATGTGCATCATAAATTTTTTTTTAGCTTTATCATTCCCTTATTTTAGAAGTTACGGGGGGGGGGGGGACACATTTTACCACTTTGGAAGTGTCTCTCGCGCAAACTATTCAGTTTAGAAAAAAATGATATTAGAAACCTCAATATCATTTTTAAAGACCTATCCATAGATACCCCACACGTATGGGTTTGATGTTTTTTTTTTTTTTAGTTTCAGTTCTATGTATGGGGAACCCCAATTATTATTGTTTTTTTTCTATTTTTGTGTGAAAATCTTAATCTTAATAAAGTGATCTTTTAAATCAGATTTAAATTAATATGATAGCGAGTAATAGGCAATCCTCTCAGAACTTTCGTTTCTCCACATAAGGAGAGTATTATTTTATTTAAGTGCAAGCGCATTTAAACTTTTTTGTTATATTAAAATCGCTTAAGATTAAGCATAATGCGGAGTCGTGGTGGCTCAGTGGTAATGATAAGGATTTACGAGTTATAGGTCATTCCTAGATGGCGCTTTACTTTGTGTAGATAAATTGTTTCATCACCATGGTCTAAAAAATGTGACGGGAAACATCGGAACGTAACTGACATGTATTATAGAACCAAAGATACGAAGACCTGTGATATCCACCAACCTGCACTGTGTAGATTACGGCCCACTTCCTTTAACAGAGAGGAGGCCTGTGTCCCAACAGTGGGAACATTATAGTCTGATTATGCTAAGTATAATGCGAAGGCTATTATTTAAAAATAATGAAAACTTTGGGAAATACAGTGCAGTTTCTCTCCAATAACATGGTGATAGTAAAGTAGTTTTAGAAAGTCACAAATAAGATAAAATGTGCCTGACAACCTCTCTATGAATCTTAACTGTTAACATCCCATTAGTTCATCTATTTCGTCGAGACGATTAACTAGTTGATTCATGTGTATCCCTAAGCCGGTTGGCAAGCGCAGGCCGTTGCGAAACACGCGTTTACCTAATTATACTGCTGGGTTCATGGTTGAGTTTAAACTTTTATCGAATGTTGAATCGTCTGTGTTAAAAGCTTTTATTTTCTGCGATGAAAAAGGCAATGACTACTATTTTGCTGCTGCGCTGGATGGAGCGGGAGGGCGTGTCAGACCGTTACTGACTAAAACCCACCCGTTTTCATTCAGTTGTCTGTGCCAGGAGCACGCAACCCTGAAGCCAGCGAAACGAAAGAAGGAAGTTTTGCACTTCGTTCATAAGTGTTTTTTTTAATGATATCTTGTAGGTCAACCTATGAGGTTGTCGGCTGCTTAACCGGACTCGGCTGTGGCTATCTTAATAAATGAAGGCCTCCAGCCAGGGCTTAAAAAGCTTAAAACTAGAGCGACTACTCGCTATGGGGTGGGGTACGGACCTCGGCTTAGGGCATCGCTGCATTCGCTGCCCTCTATGGCTGCAAGGGACGGGCTGGGTCGTAATGAAAACATGTTTTTTTAGGTATCAACTAACAGCCTACCTAAACGTAAATCATTCTACAAAGACTGGTAGCAGGTTGGTAGCTTACTTACATGATGAGGAGGCAAGGGTTGGCCAACAATCAAAGTTAAGTACCAATACGATGAGGAAAGTGAAACCGGGGTTTATATTGAGCCACTTTATATTTGAAAACACTTTGTTTACTTCGTAATTTTAACCAATATTTCCAATTCTTCAGCCCATTTAAAAAACAACAACACTTATTTTTAACACCTGCACAGGTTTTTCCAGCGCACTCAAAACAAAACACAAACAGTTGGATTTTCCTTATGTCCGTTAATTTTCCGTGACGTAACATGTCCAGTCTCGTTTGGTAACTGGTTCAGGGCCGTCAGCCGTCGTCGTGGTCGTGCGGTTGTTCAGACTGGCTGGAGTTCTGGGAACCCCTGGCAGACACTGCCAAATGTTGTTGACATCGATGTAATGAGACGTCGTCGTTTGTTTCGTCTGTAATTGATTATTTATTGATTTGATGGATAGAAGATTTACTGATCTTGGTTTTTTGTGAAGGGATTAATAGTTGTAGCTACGAAGACCTATGTACAAACGGTGGTTAGAAATTGATGCAAACTTTCAATTTAAATATACAAGAGTACTTTTAACCGACTTCAAAAAAGGAGAAGGTCCTTAATTCGACTGTATATTTTTTTATATTTGTTACCTCAGAACTTTTGACTGATGCTTTCCGTGTGGTCCCATTTCAATTTGGTTCAGTTCTGACAATGGAATCCATTAGTAAACCATATAAGTCTTAAATTTGCATTAAGTATGTGCGCAAACGTAAATCCTGAATGTGGCTTGAGTGGCTAGTGTTGCTTTAAGAACCTACTTATAGACTGATTATGCTCTATCTAGTATGGGAACATAAATCCCCTTATTAAGTAAACCATTGATGTATAGCACTGAATATATATCATTGTCATCACCATTTGAGCCGCAAGACGTCTACAGCTGGATTGAGGCTTCCCCGAAGCGTCGCCACTTTGATCAGTTCTGTGCATCTCACATCACTAAAATATGTACCTACAATTGATGGAAAAAAATACCACCGCCCAGCACCCTAATTGCGAAACGCACTATTTATCAGAATCTGAATGGGATTGAAGTTTATTTCTAAACCATTGCGTCATTTGTTCGAATAAATTGTCGGCTCAGCAACGTAAATAACGCAATGAATGTTGTTTAACTATCAATATGAAACCAATTCCTACTGATAGCAAGTTACGCAATTACCCCTCTGATCATTTCAGATAAAAGAACATTAAACGTGAAGTCGATCCTAACACAAGACTGAAAATCTAGACTAGAGTTAAAGAAACAAAAAAGGATTGGCCTCAGTTCATTCAGTGCACAAGAAATGACTACCACTATCACGCAAAACTGTGCAAATAAATTCGCGGTCACGGCTTAGCGTTTAGGTAATAAGAAGATACGAATTATTATATAACGTGGCGCCAATGGAATGCGGCATTTACTAAAATAAAATGGCCGAACTTTTAAATAGTCTCATAGTTCGAATACCACCCACGGCGTCCACGTGTGCGCATTGATTTATGCCAGAATACTTTTGCAGGTGCTCCGTTGATTGACTATATTTTCACCTGACTGTATTCACGGGAAAACTGGAAAACTGACATAGTGTCGTAGAAGAAAAACGACTACGTCTACATTACTAAGGAATTTGTAAAACACTAACAATGAAAGTCGCAAATTCGTAGATCCAATATTCAGAAACTTATAAAGGTTTAACCATGGCCGCGCGGTCGGCACATGGAGAACCGCGCCGCCACGCAGTTCTCTTAAACGGAGCTTAGTAGAGGTCCCATTCTTTTTGCTAACCACTGATACGATTGCGTAGAAAATGTGGACAATATGCATAAAGCACAAAATGCTCTAACCCATATAAAACTCAACTGAATGAGCACTAAACATACATTCAGTGAAAAGAGGTAGGCATGGAATGAACTTATTCTTAGCCATTAAAACTAAAGTAGGTTTATATCCTTGGCGACGATCGCTGGTTTCAAAACTGTAGCGCTATGCATGATCGCAGGCCGCATATCATATGAAATAGTGCTTGAAAGTGCGATCAGTTTGTCTTAATGTGGCGTAACTGTTCGTTTATGATGCTGGAGCAATATGGCGCACTCGTGTCTGGCCATGACTGGACAGCCAGACTCTTAGTCATATGTTGATGGTGTGCGCATTAGATCTGTTTGTGGTTTTTGCATGATGGTGTACTTCCATGACATTCACGTTTAACTTTATGGGCGTCAGGACACGGAGTACGAGTAGGTATGTCACAAAGACTTGTCATTGACCTAGGTACTCACTGTACTGTCTTCAAATGTGTTCGTACACGAGGTCAGTAGAAGGGCAATTACTTTACTATCAACTAAACTTTCTCGTGTATTGATGGCCGTGTCAGGAGCCTATTTAGTTTAAATCTTTGGCGTTAATTTTGTTCTCAAAACGACCACCTATGCACGATTGCGGAAAACGGACCATATCCATTAAGTCTTGAAACTGCACCTAATCACTTTGTTTTTCTTATGATTAAATAAGCCAGCTGTTGACCTCAATCTGGCCTGGTGGAAAGCGATGGATGAGGTCTATGATAGAACGAGCAATCCCAAAAGATGCCTATTCACTCTTTACGTTGTAAAGGAAGGTTCTACGTAGAAGAAAACACGGACGTTGGCAGAGACTTCCACACTTTGGCCGTGCGCATAATAAATGTGGAGGATTTGATTACCTACTGTAATGCTAATGATGCGTGACTGTTCCGTTTATGATGCTGGATCATGAAGGAGCACTTGTGTCTGGCAATGACGGTACTACCAGAGGCTTAGTCATATGTAGGTGGTGTTCGCATGAGCATTGTTTGTGGTCTCTTACGATAGTAAACTTCCATGTCGTTTAGGTACAGCTAAACCAGAAAAGAAACGCGCTTCTATAATCTTCGTATTTTCAGACGTCGCGCTACAGAATGTACTATATAGTACATACTAATTCCATGGGTTACTTTTTCCGGTTGCAGATCGCCATATGCCATATGTTTTGAACATGGTTTTGAAAAGTTTTTGGAATTGCATAGTCTAGTTAATCTTTAATTTTGTGATCGTGGTAAGTAATACATGCAAAAACTTTTTACCAAAAAATTTACCCGCCGAAAAAACTGAAAAGCAAAAAATAATAAACCTTAAAATTATGAGTCGGCGCTTTGAGTGATCTTTGTTCATTGATTTTCCAGCGCCGACTCATAATTTTAAGGTTTATTATTTTTTGCTTTTCAGTTTTTTCGGCGGTTAAATTTTTTGGTAAAAAGTTTTTATTTTATAATTTTTTGTGGCTTTAATATACTTATAATACTTGGCAAGATATACCCTATCCAATGAATAAAGAATTAATTATCAAAATCGGACTACGCTGTATAAAGTTATGCGTGGTTAAACATTACAATCAATCACCCCCTGTTTTCTGACCCTTAGGGTTTGATTTTGTTTTTCAAATTTATATGGGACCACCCTCGGAGTATACCCTTTCCAATAAAACAAGAATTATCACAATCGGACGACTATGTAAAAAGATATGCGTGGTCATACATAAAAAAAAACCTAAAAAAAAATATACGCGTCGAATTGATAACCTCCTCCGTTTTTTTCGTCGGTTAAAAAGAGGAAAATATTTCATGGTTTCATAGCTCTTTATTAGATCTCGTCAGCGCGTGTTCTTATGATCTGAAGCGCTTACTTGTCTTGGTATATCTATATCTACCTACATATAACGTCAAGTTAAATTTTTAGCGATGATTGTGTTCACCAAACTAAACAATCCATGACTCCGAACTACGAATCATATGAAATCGGGCTTGAAAGTATGATCACTTTGTTTACTAAGAGAAATGGGCTACTTTAATGTGCCGTGACTGTCCGTTTTACGATATTAGTTCAATATGGCGCACTTGTTTGGTCATGACTGGACTGGCAGACGCTTAGTCACTTACTCTTGGTATACACAGTTTGTGGTTATTTACGACGATAAACTTCCATACCGTAGTAACTTCCACCTATTTGTGTACCTTAAAGTTTATAACGTTGGTGATGGTTGTGTTCTAAACTTAAACATTGCACGACGGCGGGCTAGATAGCGCTTAGAAGTGATCATCATTTTTTTTCATCATCATTTCAGCCGGAAGACGTCCACTGCTGGACTTAGGCCTCCCCCAATTTGAGGGGCTTTGCCATAATCGCCACGCTTGGCAGGCGGGTTGGAGATCGCAGTATGATGGTGAAATGCATGGAGAATGCTGCTGCCCATTTTCTAATAAGTCCCTTAGTCGACTTTTACGACACCCACCAGAAAACATGAGATGGTGATGTTTTTTACGTCCGACACCACATGGACATTATGTTCTTTACATAGAGTGTAATATGAAATGAAATGAAATTTATTTTGCAAGAATTTTTAATTATTATAAATTATTAATAATTATTAACTGTTCGTTTTAGGTTAATACAACATCACGCCTATATTCCCAGAAGGGTCAGACAGAAGTGTACCAGCAGGCAGGGAGGGGGCCGGGTGTATGATATTGGTTTAACATGGTGCACTTATGTCTGGTTAGGAATAGACTGGCGGTCGCTTAGTCATGTGCTGGTTACGTAGTTTGTTTGAGTCGCAGGTTATTTACGATGGTAAACATCTATACCGTTTGCATCGAACGTTTTAGTGGGTAATTCGGGTAACCCTGTGAAACGTTCGATGCAGTTATTTAAGTACCTACTGATTGTCTAGCATCTTCGGAGGAGTGATGATCCGTTACATGTTCAGAAGAAGTCAAGATTATTTTGTGAAGTTATGTGCAGAAAACAAGGTTGGGTAAATTTGTTATTTCATTATGGAATGTTTTATTTCATCATGTTATCTTGTGTAGGGAATTTCATATTTACTCATCATCTGCCTAGCCTTTTTATCAGTATCAGTATTTTACATGGAAGGACTGCCATCTGACCTCCACGATCCAATTACTGGGTAATATGATATCCCTTGGTCTGACTGGTTGTCAGACTTTCGGGCTTCTGACGACCCATAACAACTTTCAAATATCTGACAAATGACAGTCGGGACCAACGGCTTAACGTGCTTTCCGAGGCACAGAGGAGTCTTAGTATGTTAAGATGGTCACCCATCCACGAACCAACCGCAGCAAGCGTAGCTTAACCTGATTGATCAATTTGTGCGGCCGCTATTACTTAGCCACAAGAACCTCCATTTCTTACTTACTATAAGTTTATAATGTGTTAACCTTAAACAATAGGCAATAGTTGATCCAGAAATCAACTACTTCGGTATGCTTTCGTCTTATAAAATGAACAAACACATAAAATATAATCGTAGGAGCAACTAATTACGTAGACATCTGTCAACTGTCGGACGAGCCACAACAATGTACGTACAGAAATAGACTGCACTTCAAAATAGAACCCTTGGGAGTGGCAGGAAATATCTTGACTTCAGTAAAATATACGAAAGTATTACAAGTACATAGGCAGGCACCGTAATACATCAATCAATGTTCATCATCAATTCTTACTTGTAACTGTCATGTGCTAACTCATTTTACAACTGTAGGTATGTATTGTAGGTATCTACATATACCTACGTAGGTACAAGAGCTAGGTAAGTACCTACTATTTTTATTTTGTGCCATATCTATAACTAGCTTCTGCCCGCGACTTCGTCCGCGTCAAATTTTTGCTCCCCTGACCCTTCCCGTCGCATCGAATGGCCTGCCAGCTTTCGTCCATTTTTCGTTGCTGCTCCGCTCCTTTTGCCTTTTATTGTTAGCCTATAGCCTTCCTCAATAAATAGGCTATCCAATACAAAAATAATTTTTGAATTCGGACCAGTACTTCCTGAGATAACCGCGTTCAACCAAACAAACAAACTCTTCAGCTTATAATATTATAGTATATTAGTCTAGATTCTATAATATTAAATAGTAGGATGAGTATAGTGTATCTTAACAGAACCAATGCCATTTTAAAAGTCATCCACAGCTATCGAAGTATGTCACTGTACATTACCTTTGAATCTCGTTAACTATTATATATTTTAAGAACAAAGCTTCGTTATAGCTGTGTCCAATGAATGACAAATTCACCACAATCTTAAACGAATTTTGATGAAGATGTAAAAATGCACTTATTTAAAGTGCATTTAAGACCTGGACAAACGTTTCTCCTAAAGGGCGGTATTTTCCGAAGATGTGCCTCGCTAGGCAACCGGGTTGCTGACCGCAGACGAATGACGCAGCTGCCCGTCATCGGCCTGGGGTAGTAAATATTTAGGTTGGCAGACACGATAGTCCTGCCATCTGTCTATTGGTGCGTGCCAAACCTACTTATCATTTTGAACTGCATAAAGATGATGAGTAATCTCGTTTGTTTCTATGACTTATTTTTAGGGTAAGATTATTTAGTATTTACTTTCTGGAATTATAGTGAAGGACAATCAAGCGTCGTCAGACTCGCTGAAGATTTCTAGGCTGGTAAATAAACGCCTATTACTTGCGACTTGAAAAAATAACTGACAAAATAATGTGATTGTATTTATATGCACTTCTCTGTGTACCTCTCGGGGGATCACGGACGTTATATTATGTCATTAATTATACTTGAAAGAAAACGGTTCGTTTATCCAAATTCAATTCTGATGTTCAGAGGCTTAATTCAGTAATAAACTGAAACAGCGTAGTAGCGCCCTCTTGTTAAAACACATTGGACTACTGCCAGTTTCATGAACTGTTTTGCGACTGAAACGAGCGTTTCATACTAAACATGAATGCTTCGTACAATTTGCGCTAGATGCCGCTGTTCGACATCAACTCATGCGCAGTGTTGTCGTCACTTAGTCTTGTACACCATCTAGTGTAGAATATAGGAACTAAATGATATTCTCTTGTAACTGAGCAAGAGTCTCATACATTTCTATAAAAAAGGCCGTATATAAGAACTACAAAGTCTCATAGTATTGCTAACTGTATTTGTTAGAGCTAAGAGCTGATTACAAATTAAGTAAGTAACAAATTCTTTTCAAGACCTAAGTAGAGACACTTACTTTGGTTTTTAAAATAATTTGTCATTTGACATTATCACCACTGAAGCATCGTTGAACACAGGTTTCGGTATCATAGAAGACTCTTACATGCTTTTTACGATACCCATATAAATATCGATGGTGTCCTATTTTTATCAGTGGCTCACACGCAACTAATCCTCCCGCAGCGTCACCTATATTTATTGATTCGTCATCCGCCCTACAGTGAAAGCTTACCATAATTGATGCGATCTTAATTCGGACGTATATAAATAGAAATATAGTCTATAAATACTAGAGTTGCATTGTAAAGATCGTTTGGCAGTCGCCACCTAATTCGTCGACATACACCGCCTGCATCTGATTGAGAGTTATTTATCGTCAACGGTAGATGATTTTACGAATTTAATAGATTCGACGACACTGAGACGAACGAGTTCATAATATCTAATGTTGCCAGACTAAATAACTGCTATTTGTTATGTTCAGCGGTTTTTATGAGCTTTGCTACAGCTATTGCTCTAATGATCACGTTTAGTGGGAATAGATCATATGTCTTATTTAATTGAAGTTCTTGGCATTCAGTTACTTCTGTGAACAACAAGTTTTAAGCAGCCCTGACCAAGGTGAATGTAAAATGATGAATAATACGACTTCAGTTTTGAATTAGACTTCACCTACAGTAGCTTGTTTTGGATGTCGGTCGAGGTTTAAGCTTTCTGACATACCATGACATACAAACGTAGGTAATAGTAAACAAAACAGTAGAAGCTCAAAATAATCCCAGGTGTTTATAAGAAACATTTGGATAATTTTAAAATTATTAATGTTTCTTCATGTTACCGACTATGTGATTCCACTTTAAATTAAATCTAAAACAAAACATTTAGAAACACTTGGCTATGTGTAGGTTATAAGAAACAATATTGACTATCAAATCCACCATAAACAATTTTATGAGGAATTAAAATATAGTCGATACTAAAACAGTGCTCAGTCCACACTCCAGGTATACCGTTAAACAAGAGAGTGGCTTATAAAAATTCATACTACTCTAAACTATACCACATAAAAGAAAATGAAAACAAACAGTGTTGATTGTAGCTCATAAACTCTATACAAAGTAGGAATAACAAATCGCCATATGGTTTTTTGCGAAGCTCTGGTTAAAGTTAAAATCCAAGGATGGGGAGGAAAACGACTACCATGGTTTAAGGATCCACTGTGAACGAAAAACGTGAATAATAAATTAACAAGGAACAACATTCAATTTCTAAAGAGCTTATAAACATCATCTGTCTAGCGTTTTCCCAACTATGTTGGGATCTGGCTTCCAGTCCAACCAAATAACATAATAATAATAACATAATATTTATTCAAAAAAAATAAAAGGCTTAAAAATATGTACAGTTTGCTTATATGTAAATTATATTCTAATATTTACGTGCCTGAACTAGGTTATCCTGTGTTTCAGGCAAGAAGAGCCTAAATAGTCTTATAAAATAAATAAATAACCAAAAGTTGTGAATAGACAAATTATTGTATAAATGTTGAGTAGCTTATAAAATAGTTTCTAAAATTTTATAGAATTAAATACTTAACGTAGGTGAATACTTACTTTAACACAGTTAGTAAATTCTCTGTTTCTTCGTAAGACATACTTTGGAGAGCGTCATTGAGAGTTCTCTTACAATTTGCATAGTTTAGTGAAAAAATTTTTGCTATAGAGTTTAATCTATTATAGAGGAGAGGGCCGAGGTACAGATAAAATTTGGATATAAAAGCATGTTTTGTTCTATTTTGTGGACAGACTATATCTTTACGTCTTTTATTAGTAAATTCAGTGCTGTAGGGTAGAGCCGCGTGTTGTTTTAATACAATGCCCATTATAAATAGCTGTCGAACTGTTAATACTTCACAAGATTTGTATAGTAGGTTAGTAGGGAAAAGGAAAGGGCGGGAAGTAGAGACTTTGAGTATCGCTCTCTGAGCTCTCTCGATAGTTAATAACAATGTTTTACCCGCTCCACCCCATGTGGTAATACAGTAAGTTAATATCGATTGGCATAGAGCAAAGTAAACTTGTCTAATTATTTTTGGGTCAGCAATATGGCGTAACTTTTTAAAAACAAATATCAACTTGCGAATTCTGCTATTTAAGGCTTCTATGTGTTTTTTGAACGAAAGTGATTCATCCATTATAACACCAAGGTATTTCGTTGTATTTGTCATTTTGATGACAGGACAAACACATTGGTTATCTGTAGGCATAGCGCAATAATGAGCATAAATTGTCGAGGTAGGGCAAGTTGATGTTTGCTTGCGCATCGAAAACTTAATGTAATTTGTTTTGTCTGCATTTAGTGTGAGTGAATTATATTGAAGCCATTTATTAACAACATTAAAACCGTGTTGCGCAAATTTGTAGACATTGTTTTCTGAGTCAGCTGAAAATAGTATGGCAGTATCGTCAGCATAAGAAATAATTTGGCCGTGCTCTAAGTTTAGATTACAAAGATCGTTTATATAAATCAAAAAAAGTGTAGGTCCCAAAATACTTCCTTGGGGAATTCCGAAAGACGTGTTTTTTTGATCATCACTGAGAACATTACCAATCCTTACACATTGGGTACGGTCTTCTAAATAGCTCTTAAATAATTTCAGCTGGGTCCCTCTTATACCTATGGCTTCAAGCTTGCGCAACAGAATAGAAATAGAAACCGTGTCAAATGCTTTCGCGAGGTCCAGGAAGATTCCTACTGTATGGTTACCATTATCAAGTTCTTTGGATAAATAGTCAGTCAGATGATGTACGGCATCGTCTGTTGACATTTTTGGCCTAAATCCAAACTGTCGTTTCGATAAAATTAATTTATCCTCCAAGTATTTGTAAAGCCTTTTATTAAGAATTTTTTCTAATATTTTAGACATAGAAGGCAGTAAGGAAATAGGTCTATAATTTGTCACTTGTTCTTTATTGCCTGATTTATAAACAGGGACAACAACAGCTTTTTTTAGGCACTCAGGAAAAATGCCTGTAGATAAACATTTTTGGAAGATATATGTAAGTGGTGGTATCAAAATGTGTCTAAACTGTTTAATAATCTTATTTGGTATGTTATCCCAGCCTACTGCAGAGTCATCTTTCAAACTCATAATTATAGTTTCTACCTCAGCCTCGTCAGTGTCTAACAACGCAAAGGATGATAAAATAGTGCTACATGGAAATGGAGTGCTGGTTAGATATTGTGATTGGCCCTGAACTTTTTCAGCTAAACACTTTCCAACATTTACAAAGAAATTATTTGCAATGTTGGCAGATGTTAACTGTGATGAGTGTGCTTGTAACAAACTTGAGGATGACTGATTTTGTTTTGAATTGTATGTTACACTTTTAATAAAATTCCAGATTTTTTTGCTACTCGTACCAGCCTTTTCAAGTGCAGTTTTATCGTAGGTGCATTTTACTTTTTTTAGGAGATCATTACAAAAGTTACGATATCGTTTATACGACTGTTGTAAAATTAAATTATCTGGGTTAGTTTTAGCTTTCATATGCAATTTATCTCTATGTTTCATACAACGTATGAGTCCTGCCGTGACCCATGGTTTTATATTGTAGTTTTTGCTATTTAGCCGAGTTTTGACAGTGTTTTTCTGAATTGCATGTTGCACATTTTTTATTAGGTACATTGTACAAAACTGCGGATCAGCGGAAGCGTAGACCGGGTCAAAGTCGATATTGTGTAAGTCTTCTTCAAGTTTATTTACGTTTAATCTAGTAATCGTGCGAGTGACTACTTTAGGCAATTTACAATTTAAAATGAATAGGGAAGCACTGTGATCGGTTATTGTTGAATTAATTACAAGGGCAAGAGCAGGGAAATTTGATTTGAGTAATATATGGTCCAAGCAGGAGCCACTTTGATGGGTAGGAAGCGTGTGAGTGGGAAGCAAACCATGGAAAGCGCACAGGTTAAGGTATTCCTCAGCGGATGCGTCAGCACTTTCGGGACGAATGTTGATATTAATATCTCCAATCAAAATGGTATTTTTGAAAGATGATAGATTCTGAAAGGCTTCATTTAAAGAGACAGTGAAATTGCTTATATTTTTAAAAGAGGGGGATCGATATAAGGCTAGTATCGCGAATTCTGAACCAATTTTAATTAACAATCTGCTACAGTCGTACATATTCGGTTCCTCGACAGACACATTGAGATGGTTTCTGGCATAAACTATCACTCCATCGTTCTGATTATAGGTTATGTTAGTTTTGTACATATTATATCCCGGAATTTGTGGTATGTTATATTGTTTTGAAAGCCAACATTCGGTTAAGACAATAACGTCACAGTTTATGTCTAGACGTTGTAGGAAAATGCAAAAACTGTCGTAATTCTTAGAAATACTCCGAATATTTTGGGTTAGTATGGTTAGCGGACTAGAGTAGGAGGAGAGATATTGTTTACAATGTTCAACGTCACAAGTATGGGATTCAGCTACAGAGAATTTATCTATGTCATTAATTAAATTACTAATCATAATTATAAAATACCAATAACAAGGGCTAGATAAATACTTAATTAACGGCGCTCTTAGGCGCCAACATAATCGATAGAATTTATGTACCTCTTTTCTGCCATTATTTTCGCTGGACAATCATCAGCACTGGTCTTGTGGTTGCTCGGCTTTTTGAATTTTAAGCAAGTAGCGCATTTAGGTGTCTCAGCCTGCTTTGTGCAATCTTTGATTGAGTGACCCTGATCACCACAATGGCCACAGGTATTGGTGGTCTCCCGACATGATTTGGCCGCATGTCCGTACTGCTGGCAGTTATAACAGCGTGTAACAAGTGTAAAGTCTCTGACGGGGCATGATGACCAATTCACAAACACTCTGCCTTTATTTATCAGGGCTTTACGTATCTCTGCAGATACTTCAATTATATAATTGCAGGTTTCAGCGTCCTTTTTACCTGACTTATGGCTTAACTTAATGGAGGTCAGAAATGTCTCGAGGCTGCAGTTGTGAAGGTTCTCGGCTAGATTTTGGTGGAATAAACAAGTAAAAACTTCATTCTCTTGCATAGATGAGGGCACTCCGATAACCACTACTCTTGGCTTCCTTTTTGGGGGCTCGTCTACTGTAAGGCCTGAATTTGCTAATTCCATCGTTTTTTTCACCTTCTCAATGTCGTCTTTTGATTCTGTGCTGATAATAACACCGCCATTTTTTGTCTTACGTAGTCCTCTTATTTGGAGTTTCATTTGCTCGGGGCAAATAATTTTTTGGACAAGGGTTTTGGTCTCTTCACTAGACTTCAGTTTATCATTAGGATATATAGCCACTGAGCTTAAATTTATCGGCTGTATAAAATTGTTGGTACCTTTTTTTACCATGTCGGCAAAGGAAGATTCCGTAACTGGTTTAATTGAGGCTCCGATTTTCTGCTTCAGGTCTTGTAGTTGTTGAGACAGATTAATTTGGTCCTCGAGTGTTTGGACGGTGGAGTGGGCCCGGACGGCTCTCATTTTGAGGGACTGATACTGGACTGCCATCTGCGATGTGCCGTGACTAACTTTTCGGCATAGGGTACTTATCCGCAGTTTTTGCTCCATGTTCAATTTACCCTCTGATGTAATAGAGCATACTTCATTGAGGCATTGCTCAATGGACGACATCCAGTTCTGGATTTCTGGCGTAGCTATCACTTCAATCCCGTCATCGACTCTTTGGCTGGGCGGTTTAGGGGGAGAAGCGGGTGCGGGCTCGGGTGCAGGTGCAGGTGCGGGCACGGGCACGGGTGTAGGAGGTGGGCTCCGAGCACATCTGCCGCCCCGGCTGAAGGGACTGGTTGCCATTACAATATAAGTTATTTCTTGTTAAAAACTTATACACATTTTCACATTAATCGTTTACACATATCTAACATATTATGCTTACGTATGACACAGTTTGCGTTACTACCGGCTATTTGCTGAAACTAGGTCACGATTCAGCAAGTAATTATTTATTTATTTTAATAAATCTTTGACACGTCTGTTCGCAACGAAATTGCAAAGTCAACCTCCAAAATGCGACAGAATACCAGTATTTCACATGGAGCGATTGCCTATCTGACCTCGACAACCCAGTTACTGGGTAATACTATACTCTTCTCGACACGGAGGGGTCTTGGTATGTCTTTCGTCTTTGTATAAAAGATGGTGTCCCATCCACGGACCAACCGCCGCAGCAAGTTTAGCTTAACCTCATCGACCGTCCTGTGCGGCTGTTATTACTTAGCCACAAACCCTTCTAGTTTAAGAAGTTGCAAGCTATGAATATTCGTGATTTTTTCCAGAGGACAAAACGATTAATACCCCAGGGTATATTAATCATAAAACCAGAAAGTTGCATACAATTCAAAAACCATTTAGTTACTGAATTTATTTAAAGCTTGTGAATTTAAAACACTCTAATAACGTAAATACTCTTCAAAGAAAAGTCATGAAAGTCAACTATTTGAAGACTGTTTTCACCTTTACTTTAACGAATTATTGCATCATTGCTTAATTAGTATAAAAAATATGCTAATTAAAAACACCCAAAGTCAATGATATCGGCATTCCTGTACAAATGTATTTGTTCACAGAGTAGTCTGGGTTAACTAAAAATATTGCGACATTGACAAAGGTTGACCCGGCTATTTTGGATACCATCACGTTAACCTAGAGAAATGTGAGTTTTAGTTTAGTAGTCTGCTAGTTTATGTATTGAGACTTTTCATCGTAATTTAATTATCTTATCGTTTGACTTTAATTTATTTGGGGACACAGCGGTGACCTGTGTGTCCCGCTAAAGTCAAGCTCTACTACACCATATATGTAGATGCATACGTAGCTATACATTTATAAAATTGATTGTGGTTTGGAAACGAATTAGTTAGGCGTACCTACTACCTTTTTAACAAGCTTCTAGTGTCATTACGGTCATATTACTATGCCTTCACCACTTTTCAAAACAAAAAACCGGCCAAGTGCGAGTCGGACTCGCGCACGAAGAGTTCCGTACAATCTATACATCTATACAAATAAATAAAATTGGATTGTCTGTTTTTAATATTAAAATAACTACTTTTTACTAAGTGTATATGGATGTATACACGGTACATATACCAAAACAACAGTTTTTACAATTTTTGTCTGTCTGTCTGTTCGTTCCGGCTAATCTCTGAAATGGCTGGACCGATTTTGACGGAACTTTCACTGGAAGATAGCTGATGTAACAAGGAGTAACTTAAGCTACTTTTATTTTAGAAAAAAATAAATAATAGTTAAAAAAAAAACTAAAAACACGCTGAATTTTGAGACGTATGTCAGCGTAGTTTTCAAAGACAGTTTTTATGAAAAACTTTTTGTTAAATACCACGCGGACGAAGTCGCGGGTAACAGCTATTACCTATAATATAACCTGAATTAACACATCTTACCGCGGTAGTACGTCCTCCTGCGTTAATTTCCGACATCCACGCGGGCGAAGCCGCGGGCAAAAGCTAGTTATCAATAAAAAACAGCAAAAAAATCACGTTTGTTTTATGGGAGCCCAACTATTCATTTTACTGTTTTTTTTTTGTGTTTGTTGTTATAGCGGCAACAGAAATACATCATCTGTGAAAATTTCAACTGTCTAACTATCATGGTTCATGAGATACAGCGTGGTGACAGACGGACGGACGGACGGATGGACAGCGGAGTCTTAGTAA
This sequence comes from Aporophyla nigra, assembly GCA_947507805.1. Classification (NCBI taxonomy): domain Eukaryota; kingdom Metazoa; phylum Arthropoda; class Insecta; order Lepidoptera; family Noctuidae; genus Aporophyla; species Aporophyla nigra. The sequence goes on along the minus strand of OX382293.1, from coordinate 26,099,325 downwards.
TAGGGTCCCGTTTTACCCTTTGGGTACGACACCCTAAAAATCAATTAAAAAATTACAGTAGTATCTACTATTACATTGTGCCAGTTAAAATCATACTCGCCACGTAAAATAACGCTAGGTTTACATAAAAAAAAATTGATGGCCTTTTCAAAGACAAAAAGTACTTTATTTTTTTCAACCTAGTAAATCTTTGTTTTATCTTTGTCATCCAACATTTGCTTGTATTGTGCACATTTAGGAGCAGTTAGTAGAATTTACGATGGAACACACGAGCTCATCCGGCAGTGTTTCATTATGCGTATCGCTTTTAACTGTTTCGCTGATAGAATTACGGCTTGTACGACAAATTCTAGTTCTTGGCAACAATATTACTGCATCAGTCGTTTATTTGCTACGAGCAAAGTGCATAAACGTGTTAGTGTTAGTTACGAGTGGAATCTCTATCTTTCTCCCGCCATTAATATAACATAATAATAAGAATAACTTGGACTCTGCAATCATTGTAACCATAATCGTTACAGTAAATGGCCTAATAGCGAAGAGCCTCGCCCAACACCTCAGGAAGCTCTAATTGCGCGTTTGGGTCAAGGGCTTGATTCAGAAGGTAGTACT